>CM031238.1:369608557-370808557 GCA_018340775.1 Taxus wallichiana var. yunnanensis
TTCAATCTTTTCCACTTCTTGACTCAAGCAAACTCTAGCTCCAAATCCACAAGCATCCAAGCAAAAGCTCCAAAAAAAAAGTTCTCTTCTTTTCCCATGAGGGAAATTTGAAGAGGAGCAAGCAAAAATCCTCACAAATGAGGGGGTGACATGTGTCACCCCTCTCTTCCTTCAAGGTCAAAGATGCCAAAACAAAAGAGAGAAAGGGTAAAATGCCTTTTAGCCCTCTTCTCCCAAATTACCTAAATTGATAACAAAACAATCTTTGTGCAACTTTTAACAAGCACACTAATCCATACCCTTACATAGATGTGACCAAACAAGAGGCAAAAAGGGAGGGAAAACTCCCTCTAGCCTTGGAAATAAGCCCCCTACCTATTAGGTAGGGTCCAAGGGCTCATTTTTATGTTAAGGGAACTCCCAAACTAAAAAGGGGTCCCTAAAAATGCCCAAAATAACCCAATTTCGGGTTTGGAAAAATTGGCACAATGGTAGAGGGTGTGGGGACCACCCAAGGGTTCACATGTGACCCTAAACCCTCTAGATTAAGTACATCATTAATCTAATTCAAAACTTAATGCAAGTGGGGTCATTAATTCCCCAAAACAAGTTTACAACACAACTAGAACACCTAAGCAAAATTAATAATTACAAGACATATTACATTACAAATGAGGGTCACCCATGGTGCCCAAAACAATAATTCTAACGCTAAGGCCTCAAGCAATAAACATGGCTAGGGCTTAGCCCATGGGCTGCTTGTGCAAAGTTGCATAGCTTGGCCTGAGTCCCACGTTCTCCTGTGACCTATCACCTACACACTCATTACACACATTAAACACACATGTCCGATAAAATATAAATCAACTACTAAATAAGATATCAATGAATTCTAGACTAACATTTCATCTTTCTGGAATCGAAAGTGCGACAATGTGCACAACTATACATAATTCACCATAAGTTAGTCATAATGATAAAATGACATGTATCCATAGAATCCAACATGCAACAAACTGAGTATCCATCAATATAACTACGTTCCAAAACAACATCATATCAATTAGTATCCATGACATCATAAGATAATGCAAACAACATAGTAATCAAGCTAAATCGGCGCTATACGCCTAAATGTCCATACATGCCTAATCAGATCAAATCTCCTAATGTAATGTTCAAAACATATCAAGTCTCTGTCAAAACATGTCTATGAGTAAATGAGCAACAAGTAACTGAGCTATAAAAATGTGGGCACTACATCCCCCTCTACTAAAATTAGACTTCCTCCTAGAAGTCACTAAAAGAGATAGGGATATCTAGCCCTCAAAGGTGTCACATCCTCCCGGTAGCTACTTGTCTCTCATCGTATCGGTCCCACTGCACTCTAACCTGGTCCAAGTCTCGACCCCAAAGGGCCAACCTCGGTGCTCCAATATGCATATGGGCTCCAGTCTCCATTGTCCTCCATCCTCTACCTGTAATGTCAACCAATCCAAAACATGAGAAACATCTGGTACATATCTACGTAGTACAGAAACATGAAATACATCGTGGGCCCATGCAAGGCGTGGTGGCAAAGCTAGTGGTAGGCAACTGACCGATGACCTCTAAAATATCAAAAGGACCCACAAAATGAGGTGAAAGCTTAGAACCCTTTCCATAGCGGATTGGGCTCTTATGCGGTGAACTCTCAAGAAGACCTTGTCACCCACTGAGAAGTGACGATCAATCCTCTTGGTGTCTGCATACACCTTCTAGCGTGCTCTAGCCTGCTCAAGATGTTGTCTAATCAGAACAACCTACTACTCTAAATCCTGTAGATAAGTTGGTCCTAGAATAATCCTGTCATCTAGTCTATCCCAACTCAAAGGTGTCCTATAAGGTCGTCCATACAAATCCTAGTAAGGAGCCATACCAATGGAACTATGATAGCTATTGTTGTAAGAAAACTCAACTAAATGTAAATAATCTTCCCATTTCTTCTTTGGTCCATCACATACATCCTCAACATGTCCTCCAACACCTGATTAACTCTCTTTGTCTGTCCATCTGTCTCTGGATGATAAGATGAGAACTAAAATTAATCTGAGTACCCAGAGCGGTCTAAAAGGAAGTCTAGAAAACTGAAGTGTAGATGGTATCCCTATCATTGATGATGGTCTTCGGAATCCCATGCAACCTAACAATGTCCTCCATAAATACTTTGGTGATGGCCTATGTATTATAGGTGACCTTGGTTGGTGAGAAAGTGCACACCTTGGTCAACTTATCCACGGTGACCATAATGGCATCATGATGATAAGAAGACATAGAAGTCCGACTATGAAATCCATGGAGATCACATCCCATTTCCACTCGAGGAATATCATGAGGATGTAAGAGTCCTGCGGATGAGAATGCTCTGCCTTGACCCTCTGACACTCAAGGAAATGTGCAACAAAATCTGCTATGTCCCATCAAAGACCTGGCCAATAATATAACTCCCTCAGATCAGCGTGCATTTTCTTCACTCCTGGGTGTGCTGCATATGGGGCTCGATGAGCCTCTGTGAGGATGAAGCTACATAGATCACCTACCTTAGGCACGTAGATGCACCTATGGAACCAAAGTAAACCATCTATCTCTAAAACACACCCAAAATATCTGCCCTCTAATGAACCCTATGACTCCAACATCTATCTAGCTCCCTCATAAAACCTATCCTCTAGAAGGTGCTCAAGAATCCTTGCCTCTCAAATCTGACTGAAGTGTCAAAGAAGCAAGCACATGTCGTCATCTACTAAGTGCATCTGCAACAACATTTTCCTTTCCTTTGATATACTACACCTCCATGTCATACTCACATAGGAACTCCATCCAACGCCATTGATGAGCATTGAGGTTTGGTTGTGAGAAGATATGTTGCAAGCTACGATGATCTGTCCTCAAAATGAAAGGTCTACCCAAAAGGAAGTGTCGCCACACAAGTGCATGAACAACTACTGTAAGCTCCAAGTCATGAGTAGGGTAATTAAGCTCGTAGTCCTTGAGCTTACGAGACTCAAAGGCAATAACCTAATGCTCCTGCATAAGAACTACTCCCAAACCCTCTAGTGATGCATCAATACAAACAACAAAATCCTCTGTCGGGTCTGGAACTGCTAAGATGGGCACCATGGTTAACCTTTCCTTAAGCAACTGAAAGGCTTGCTCACACTTTTCTGACCAATCAAACTTCTTCCCTTTCCTCTGAAGAGAAGTGATAGGGTGAGAATCCTAGAAAATTCCTATACGAACCTATGGTAATACCTTGCTAAACCCATGAAACTCCTCACCTCAGTAACTGATGTGGGTGTTGGCCAGTCCATGATAGCCTATATCTTAGAGGGATCTACTGAGATACCCTCACCTGATATGATATGACCCAAGTACTGAATCTCTGTCTAAAAGAAGCTGCATTTTTCCAAGTTCCCATATAACTTCTGCTCTCTCAAAACCTGAAGTACCTGTCTCAAATGCTCCTCGTGTTCCTCCTCGGAATGAGAATATAATCAATATGTCATCAAGGAACACTAAGACAAAGTGATCCAGAAATGTCCTGAATACTCCATTCATGAGGCTCATGAAGATAGCTAGGGCATTAGTCAAACCAAATGGAACAACTGTGAACTCATAATGCCCATAACGTGTGCGAAACGTTGTCTTATGAATGTCTGCATCTGATATGCACAACTGATGGTACCCTGACTTGAGATCGATTTTGGAGAATACTCTCACTCCCGCATCTGATCAAACAAGTCATCAATCCTAGGGAGTGGATAACAATTCTTTATTGTGACTTTGTTGAGCTGCTGAAGTCAACACAAAGCCTGAGAGAACCATCCTTCTTCTTCACAAATATGACTGGCGCTCCCCAAGGAGATACACTAGGGTGAATGAGACCCTTATCTAACAACTCCTCTAACTGAATCTTGAGCTCATGAAGCTCTGAGTCATCATCCGATAGGGTGCCCTAGAAACTAGTGCAGATCTAGGTACTAAGTCGATGGTGAAATCCACCTCTCTACGGGGTGGTAACCCTAGAAGCTTCACTTGAAACACATCTGCATACTCCCTCAAAACTACATGATCATCTAAGGGTGAATGCTCTGAGTGCTCTCTGATCGATCACTGATGGTGATAGTAAAAAAATGACATCCCTTACGCATGCTCCACTTGAGTTGCTTAGCCGAAGATCATGCATGCAAGGAGATAGGCCTCTTCATCCCTGAAATCACAACTGCACTCCCAAGATCATCCTGACACTCAATGACCTTATTTCTGCAATCCACCTTAGCTCGATGAGCCTCAGCCAATCCATACCCAATACTACCTGATAGGATCCTAGAGGGATAACTCGGAGGTCAAGTGTAGTGGAGAAGGCTCCTAAATCAAGTACGTAACTCTCCACATACGAGTCCACAGTGAGTTTGGCCCCAGAGGCCAACTCAACCTGCTAACTAACTAGTTTCCTAGCCACCACTAGCCCACACTGGTCCACTATAGAAGGTGATATAAAAGAATCAGAAGCACCTGAATAAAAAATACTAAGACAAAAATACCCCTGATAGTACTTGTCGTCTCAATGACTGTGGCCTGATGCTCGGCACAGGCGGTTGTCAACCACTACATATACACGATGGGCGTGTCCCACATCACCCACCATCTTACTCGGATCTAGCGGCTCTCTGTGCATCCATGGTATTGGGTTTGTGTGGGCACATACACACATAGTGATCAGGAGATCCACAAATGAAACATCCTCTTGTACCCCTATGAGATGGGGTCCCTCTTGTACTCTGGTGTACTGATCCTGCCGGTCCAACCCTAGCAGAATGCTGTGTGAGCTGGCTGTGCCTACTAAGTACCCTACCTCTTATCCTTGGCTCCACCAAAACTACCTCTAGAACCACCTCTCTAAAAACCATGTGTCTTCTAGCCCCCTCTTTGCGGGTGGCCCCGCTGTGTCTCTGTCAGCGCCGCGGTGTGGTGGGCCTCGTGGCTATTGGCGGAGGCCAGAATCCTCCTCTAGGGGTGGTGCTGTACCCCATGACCTCTGACTCTGAAAGGCCTATATCCTCTCCTGAAACTTGCTCTTGTTTCTATCTCGGTGCTCCTGTGCCTTGGTCCTATTCTCCTCAGCTAAGTAGGCCTTCTCAACGGCCTTCTCAAGTGTGGGAGGAGATAACATCCTAACTACTCCTGCTATATCTGCATTAAGGCCTCAATAAACCTATTAACCTATAATTTCTCATCTTGCAGTAATCCACATACTGCAAAGATCTAGAACCTCCTCTCATACTATGTGCTACTATGTCAGATCCCTATCGTAAGTCATGAAACTCATCGATCCTCTTCGCACAAAATGCTCTGACATATAACGAGCCCTGAATCGCTCCTCGAACAACTCCTAGGTCACTGTCTCTCGAGTCAGATGGAGCTTCCACTCCTCATTCCTCCACCAAATGCCTACTGTGTCTCTGGAGGAGGTGTATGGTGAACCTTGCCTTGACATTGCTCTCGTAAGAGTGCAAGCCAAAGAAACTATCCAAGCTAAGGAGCCATGACTCAGCCCCAAAGCCATCTGTAGAGCCGGTGTAGGTGGGCGGCTGCAAGTGAAGGAGATCTCTAATCACACTGCCTGTATCTCGATCCTGGTGATGTAGTCCAACAGGTGAAAGGGGTCACCTATCCCCAAATGGTCCCTCAGACTATGTGAGTGGCTACAACGGTACAGAGGCTACCCTCTCATGATGAACGGAAGGGCTACGTGACCTCTCCCACCTCGGTGTATCGTGCTCTGGTGGCTCTGAATGCATGTCCTCACCTATCGGCTCCTCATCTCCCAATGGAATCTCCTCTCTCACCTCCTACGGTGGTGGAAGACGCTTGCTCACAATGCCCATCAGCTGCAGACCTCTAATATCTGAGGCCCAAATTCGGGTGTCGGTGGCTCCACGTAGGTGCACTACGCCCCAAGCCTCTAGCTGATCATCCCCTCTTGGGTGCCATCCTGTGCACGAGGTGAGCGAAGAAGTTATTAAATGGTTGCAGGAAAATGTTTAATTATTTTATTTATTTATTTACTTTTAATGTTATTACCAATGTTGTTAACTGGTTGATTGATTACCCAGTGTCTCGCATGTGTGAACCTCACGCTCTGATACCAAATGTAGTGCCCCGCCTCGGGACACGGAAAAACCATACAAATGTGCAACTAATATTTTAGGTAATTTTAAAGGTGAACTAAAACTACTACAATTGTATTTGCTTAATCCGTCTTCCCCCACGTTATTTAATTATAATAATTTAATCATGTTCAAAAATCAAATGTATTATTAGCCCCAAACAAATTAATTACCTAATTCAATTAGACTTACTAAAGTTACCAAATAAATACACACATCTTTTAAAATTTATTTGTTTTCCCCTTTAAAACATTTGTCCACACATCCCCTTTTAATTTATTTTCTTTACATGCACATACACTAAACTTTATTTCCCACTTAAATTTAAAAATACCCATGTCTTAAAAGTGAACAGGTTATTTGTGAGCCCTTGGATCAAATCTAATCTTGACCCTTGGTTTTGAAAATGCCCTAAAGTTTTCCCTAATTTCTCTTTCTTTCTCTTTCTTTTCATTTGAATTTCATTCTTGTTTTCTTCTCCTTCTTTTCATTCTTTTTCTCTTTTTGTTTTTTTGTTTCTTCTTGTAATGTTCATGGAGATCTGGAGTTTCTTTTATTTTTTTATGAAACCCTTATTGTATTTTTTATTGTTTTGGAATAAATGTGTGTGTGTGTGTGTGTGTGTGTGAGAGAGAGAGAGAGAGAGGAGGGAGGTGGATTTGAAAGGGTGAGTGAGGAGGTAGTGGGGCGGAGGTGGTATAGCGGCGGAGGATGGGCGGGGTGGCGAAGAGGGATTTGGGAGGGGGGAGGGAGGTCATGGGTATGGCAGGGGTTCGTGGGAGGCGGTAGGGGCAGCAGGCCGCAAGGGGGGGGGGCAGTGCGTGGGGGGACAACATGCAGGTGGGAGGGGGATAGGGCACGAGGAAGTGCAGCGTGGGCTGCGTAGTGGCCATGGCGGTAGAATTCGGGTGGGGGAGGGGTCCGACCCTCACCCAACACAAACCTAAGTTTTTTTTTTTTTTTTTTTTTTTTTAAAACGTATATAAAATTATAAAATATATATTCTATATTTATATTTATATACATACATATACATACGTATATATATATATATATATATATATATATATATATATATATATATATATATATTATTTTCTATATATATATATATATACAAAAAAAAAAAAAATTTTCAATGTATTATATTTTGAAAAATTTTTAATAGAATATATAACAAAATCTAAGAGATTTTTATTTTAAACCTATATTAATAAAACAATTTAAAAAGAAAGATTATATTTTAATTTTAAAAAAATGGATAAGATTTAATTTATACAAATGATAAGTAATAATGATTTCAACTTTTAAAGTAAGATATTTATAACATTTCAGATTTTTAAACAAGAGGGATATTCAACATGAAGTGTATATATATGTTCACAAGAAAGACATATTCCCAATCTATACATTTTCTTTTCAAAAGGGAGAATACAATCAAATTTTCATATTAAAGAAAACCAACTAATACAATATTTCATTTTTAAGATTTGAAGTTCACATATACAACCATACACAAATACATAACTACTCAAGTTTATTACAAGACTTCTTGCAAGCTTGAAGAGAGAGTTTGCTCAAGAATAACCTACACTAGTTTAAAAGAAATTTACAAATACAAAAAGGAGGTTTTACAACAATGAAGCTTCCACTAAACCATTCTTTTCAAGAGACAAGAGGTAATGTCCACAATAGAGTGAAGAAGATAAAGAGCTCCAACCAACAACCCACTTCCATCTTGAGATCCCAATGCACATGCCTTCAAGAAAACCAACAAGGAGAAGAAGCTTGTTTACCACCCAACCATAGGCATCATTACATGCATTTCCCAAAGTTGGGATGCATGCTAGCCTCCCCCAAGCCCATGGGAAAGAGGACAACTAACCACAACTTGCACAAGAATGAGGGTGAACAAACAATGATACATCCACATGAAGCACAAGACAAGTATAAACAAGACTCCAAATTTTACAAGATGAAAAAGAGGAGAACCCAAATTCTACCTCTAAAACAAATGGGGAAGAGAGGAGAGAAGTTCTCCAAAATTGTAACCAACAATAGTTGCATTAAAACAAGATCTCCATGCCCTCCTTATTTCTCCTAATTCATTCAAGCCCTCCTTATTTCTCCTCCCTTTCACCAAATCCTTCTTGGAAGGATTTTCAAACCCCAAAGGGGTTTCCTTACCAAGAATGGGGAAGGAGGTTCAAGCCAAATGAACCAACTTCCCCACCTCAACCATTTGAGGGGAAAACTAAATCCTACAAGGCTTGCCCATCAAGCCTATGAGGATTGAGAGGGAAAAATCCCTCTCTCTTCCCCCACAACTCCAAAACTCCATCATGCCATATGATGGAGGGAGCAAAACAAGTAACAATAAATAAAAATTCACATACAACAACCACATTTCCAAGTAAACAAATCTAACAACTATCATGAATACAACACATACAATAAGGCTTAAGAAACCTACCTTAAAGAAAGCTCTCCAAAAAGCTTTCCAACTTCAATATTTTCCACTTCTTGACTCAAGCAAACTTTAACTCCAAATCCACAAGCATCCAAGCAAAAGCTCCAAAAAAATGTTCTCTTCTTTTCCCATGAGGGATAATTTGAAGAGGGCAAGCAAAAATCCTCACAAATGAGGGGGTGACATGTGTCACCCTCTCTCTCCTTCAAGGTCAAAGATGCCAAAACAAAGAGAGAAAGGGTAAAATGCCTTTTAGCCCTCTTCTCCCAAATTACCTAAATTGATAACAAAACAATCTTTGTGCAACTTTTAACAAGCACACTAATCCATACCTCTTACATAGATGTGACCAAACAAGAGGCAAAAAGGGAGGGAAAACTCCCTCTAGCCTTGGAAATAAGCCCCCCTACCTATTAGGTAGGGTCCAAGGGCTCATTTTTATGTTAAGGGAACTCCCAAACTAAAAAGGGGTCCCTAAAAATGCCCAAAATAACCCAATTTCGGGTTTGGAAAAATTGGCACAATGGTAGAGGGTGTGGGGACCACCCAAGGGTTCACATGTGACCCTAAACCCTCTAGATTAAGTACATCATTAATCTAATTCAAAACTTAATGCAAGTGGGGTCATTAATTCCCCAAAACAAGTTTACAACACAACTAGACACCCTAAGCAAAATTAATAATTACAAGACATAATTCATTACAAATGAGGGTCACCCATGGTGTCCAAAACAATAATTCTAACGCTAAGGCCTCAAGCAATAAACATGGCTAGGGCTTAGCCCGTGGGATGCTTGTGCAAAGTTGCGTAGTTGGCCTGAGTCCCACATTCTCCTGTGACCTGTCACCTACACACTCATTACACACATTAAACGCACCTATCCAATAAAATATAAATCAACTACTAAATAAGATATCAATGAATTCTAGACTAACATTTCATCTTTTTGGAATCGAAAGTGCGACAACGTGCACAACCATACATAATTCACCATAAGTTAGTCATAATGATAAAATGACATGTATCCATAGAATCCCAACATGCAACAAACTGAGTATCCATCAATATAACTACATTCCAAAAAACCATCATATCAATTAATATCCTTGACATCATAAGATAAAGTAAACAACATAGTAATCAAGCTAAATCGGTGCTATATGCCTAAATTTCCATACATGCCTAATTAGATCAAATCTCCTAATGTAATTTTTAAAACATATCAAGTCTCTGTCAAAACATGTCTATGAGTAAATGAGCAACAAGTAACTGAGCTATAAAAATGTGGGCACTACACAACACCTTGGGAACTACACTCTATATAGATAATCATACCACTAATTACACCCATACTACCTATGCACGATCTTGGTGGAACTTGATACTACTAAAAACATTCCTACAACCATAGATCTTAGAGTGTAAAATAGAACTTGGTCACAGACCTTTAGATTATGAAGGCCTACCTTTCCGGTGTAGAAGGTGTTTTTGTTTAGGACACGCCTCTACTGATTGTGGGATGGAAAAACATCAACATGAGAAACACAACTGGTGGAAAGATGCCCTCCCGAACATTTGATTTTCAGTGCAAAAGAGGATCTAGACTCAAATGCAGATACAAAAATTGAATCTGATTCTGTCTCGGAAACCCCTTTATCTGAAATTCCAATTGTAAGCAGCAAGAAAAATGCACAAGTTGTTGGTGGTAACAAGGAAAATGATAAAGATTTATCTCAGGATAACAACGTTGTTGTCCCAACTGGAACAAATGTGACTAAGGAAAATACTCCTCCTTTGTCTTTTCCTCCAATCGTGGAGGCTCCATCAGGCTGGGTAATGGTCTGTAAAAAGAAAAAAATTATTGCTAAGAATGACACCTCCTGCCTAGATGATTCTCTTTTCTGTTGTTGTTCAGTTGGGCTATATTGTTTCAGTTAGATTTGTCGGATAACAACTTGATTTTCTGCAATGGTGTTGTTGTGCCATTGCAGATTGGTCACTACACATCAGTTGTTTCTTTGTTGATGCATTGCTTTTTGTTGGTTTTTTTCTAAGCAGACAATTTTTTGTTGTTGGGCATTAATGTTCTATCTGGATTTTGATCTCTTTCTTGTGCTTTAATTATAAAATCTGGCTTTTGAGCCTTATTGTACAAGGGTATAGTCCCTTTCAAAAAACTATTTTCCAATAATAAAAAAACCTTCCATGTCATCATAAATTTCTCTCCCTACTCATCCCCCTTGTCCCTCCTTTTATGATGTCCTCACACGATATCTAAATAGATTGATGATTCTCTCTTTGTTGCATGATTTGAATTTGGTCATGGTATACAAATTATTCAATATAACTTAGAGGACCTTATGATTCATACACAACATCAAATTATACATAAATTGAACTCCATAATAATGATGCATACCAATATTTCATATGATCTACTATTTTCTCCCTTTTCCCTCCTTTAATGGCATCCATTGTGACGTCCTCAAATAGATCTCTAAACGTATTTTTAATTCTATCTTTACTACATGATCTACAATTTATCTTGGTATCAAAATTATTTAGGATAACTTATAGGACCTTATGATTCATGTTTGACATCGAATTTGACATCAATTGACCAACATCATAAATGATGCATAATAATATTTCACATGTTCTTATTAATTCAATCAATCTACTTACTGTTCCTCATATATTTCTATTACCTCTCCTTCTTGGGTTTCTCTTTCCCACTTGGGTTTATCTTTATCACTTGGGTTTATTTCTCCCACTTGGTTTTATTACTCTTGTTTGGGTTTATCTCTCTCACTTGGGTTTCTATGGCCATTACTTCCTTCCTCAAAAATTTTAGTAATTTATATATTACCTCCCATTTTTTTATACCTCTTATTTGGCCCTCTAATTTTATCTCATCCCATTCATCCTTCAACACATATTACCTACTTTATTATCCTCATTTAAGCCTTGTATTATTTCATTTTTCATATCCATAAATGTCCATACAATTGTGCACAAATACAAAAATGGAATCACAAAATTAATCATACGTCAACATCACACTAATACATATACATGTGATCATTAAAACATTGTTATATTATATATATATATATATATATATATATATATATATATATATATATATATATATATATATATATATATATATATAGAACCATTTTCCAATATATCTCTTAAAATTAAATAAAAATACATCATCCATTGTTCAATCCTCTCCTCCGTTGACTAGAGATCATGTGATGATTTGATCCAATGGTGCATGACTCATAATACGTAGGGATGGTGTTATTAATGTGGTTCTAAATTGAGCCCATGCAACCTCTCCCTCTACTCTAGCAGCCAAAACCTCAAACTTTGAAATGTAAACCATATCTATTTCCTAGCATGAAGTTGTCACTTATGCATCCAATAATATATCTTCCTACTATCATGTCAATGATAAATATCCCTAAGAATGACACACATCAATGTATTCATATATATTACATCCAAAACTACCTTAGCATATTGATTCCTCTAAATTTTACAAGCTTCCTCTCCTATAATCTCTAAAGCACTCACTAATCTCCATCCATTTCTAATATAAGACATGTCATCACATAAGTATCTATAAAGTATAATGTGTCATCTAATATCTCATGGTGTGTACCCTCATTTAATGAGTATCACTTAGATTTGGTCCACTTTAAAATAAACAAAACATATATCACTCGTTAGTAATCTATACAAAATTTTAATATACATTATCCTAACACTATAAACATAAATCTACCTAAACCAATTTGAGGATCACATGGCTCTCTCGAGTGGCTCAACCATGATGGATCAATCTACCTAGCCTCCCAAAACGACCTCATCATTATTATATATTGATACACATGATCCTATCAATCATTCCCACCAATCTTGGGGCAGCCTCTGATATCTTCCTAAGCCATTGCATCTTGAAAGTCACAATTTTTGTATGTAGTGTTAATAGATATCCTCCTTCGTATTCATAACCACCACTTGTGATCCAAACCCATGGGTATCTCTACTATCTCCCACTTTAATATCCTCAGGGCATCACTTAGTTTTTATAGCAATGTCCTTATAGGATTATACATTGGGAATCCTCATAAATCCAAGCCATCAAAAATTGGATTTCATGGCCCTTTTTCTCTCACTTCAATCGTATAGAGGTCATGCACTAGTTTTACCTAGGTGGCGAGTCACGTAGATATATTATATACCATAATCTAATGTGTCCCTACATTCCAAATTCATGAATAACAATAATTATCAATTTTTTATGGAACAAGATCCATGCCACAACTATACCAAGTATTGTCTTCTATATATAGAATATGAGAAAAATACATGGCATGTAATCACACCACTAGTGAGCTTAGATCATACTCATAACTACTAGTGGCCCACTATGTCATCACCTTCCTCTCTTTTGTATTGGATGCTACATCACAAAACATATGAACACCATGAATTGAATGTCCAATAATTACATGAACAACCTACAATATCACAACCACATTTATTGTCTATCCTCCATCCCTCCATCTAAAAAGTGTTGGACCTAAACTCCCAATGACCTAAAAACATTTGTATCATATATGGATCTAATGGGATCCCTAAAATCTGTATAATGCCTTCAAAATTGAGACCATATAATTCTCGTCATATTTTATATAGATAAATCATGCAATAACTTTGGTATCCACATAACATCCACTAGTCTTCATGGTTGGATGCTCTATAAAACCTCGTAAAATATAAAATAAAAAGAACTTATCATATCTTAATTAAAACTTAAATAACTAAAAATCAAATAATTCAAACACTTTCAAACACTTCATTAACCATGTAAACCCATATAGGGTCAAACAATGAAAAAAAAATCCTTTTCCTAATACATCAGCCACCTAGGAAAAAGGCCATCAGCTTGTCATAAAAAAATCAACTTTCTAGTAGCATCATCCACCCAAGAAAAACCACTATCAGCTATGCTATAAAAACTTAATGACATTGGCCTTAATGTGATTGTCCAATCTAACATGGCTAATAAATTTTTTTCTTAAGGGTGTGTAACCATTTTTCACATTTAATTCATTCAAACATCCTAATAACTTTAAAACTCAAAATTCTCTCAAACCTACCAATACATCAACCTAATCTACATTTTCAATTTCTTTGAGGAAATTTTTTCTATCCAAATTTTCCATGGCACACATTTTTCTTATAACCTTTCCCAATTTGTAAAAAAAAAAATACAATGATATTTAGACCACTACATGCACCATTTCAACTTCCTCTTTTTCCCCATACTCTCGTCATCATCACTAAAATTACCAAAATAGGGTAATATCAAATCCTATTTTCTCTCAATGTAAATTAATAAAGCATAAAATGAATTTCTCTCTTTACTATCTATAGTAATTCTTATAAATGATTCAGTCATACATTCCTCCAATATTAAATCCTTCATATATTTTCAATGAAAACCCCTAAAAGTTCTAAAAGTTATACATGAAGCAAGACAATCATTTTAAAATATTAAACGTGTCTCTACAAAATTCCATTGAAAATACTCTCTTCCCATAATATTTTTCACATACAAAAATAATTACATCCTCCCTATGGCCTTTTAGCTAGTTTTTTTATGTATTAGTTTATAAATTATCTTTTAGTGTTATTGTTTAGTCTTTTTCTTGAGTGTTTCAAAAATTTAGTGTGTCTACCACGAGCAATTTGAGATACATTGGTAGGTAAGTATGATGTAGGTATATTTGATGTGGTAGAATTCATTATTTATTTACATTACTTATATTAATGATTTACTTTCACCACTTAATTTTTATTTTAGGTGTTTCATAAATCTTTTCCAAATACCATCTCACGTTTCACTATAGTAATATATGGTGATATTCAATTGGGGAATATGTATACACCTCATTTTGTTCTTTTTAATGTTGTCTCTTACACAAGCCATGCTAATAATTTTTCCTCCTAAGAACGTCCCTCAAAAATCTTACCAAGATTGTGGTGTGATTGAGCTTGGTCATGTGGGATGCACCTCAAAATTTGGGACATGTCACAATCATGCCATAGTTTCCTTATCTTATCTTTGTTACTTTTTATTTCTCATACATTGTACCCATTGTGTTTATATATGGCATCATGCTTATTTATTTACACTTATGCATGATCTTATCTCTTCTTTTATTCATCCTATATGTTCACCATTACCTCCATTTATTTATTACCATCCATCTCAGTCTATTTTACAACTTTTGGCCATAGGTTTCCTCTAATTCTAATGTCATATCCCATGTGCGATGGTCTCATGTTTGGTTTTTGTCATATCTAATTTCATCACCCATAAGCAATTACATGGGGTATAGATACCCCATTAATTTTATCATTTTAGGGTCACTCATTCACCATTCCAAAATGCTATACTTTCTCATACATTAAACATTTTCACATAGTTTAGCACCTACTTGTTAGAATTTATGTTTTTGAGCTTTCCCTTTTATATTTGGGTCACCATATTGAGCTAGGACTATTTTTGAGCTTTCCATTTTATATTTGGGTCACCATAGTGAGCTAGGACTATAGGTATTCTTCTTGAGCTTTCCCCTTCTCCACCCATAGTGATTCTCTCTCGATGTTTTTGTCTTTGGCAAGGATCATGCACTAGTAGCCACATTGTAAGTAAATATTTCTAAACCTTCTTTGTATTATTTTTCTTTTTCGTCATTCATTATTATACATTAGGATAAATTTATTTTTTCTTTAATGTATTACTTTATCTTATTATGTTATTGTTATCCAAATAAGAACCCATGCTTATTCACACAAGTTATTCAAAGTTCCAGAATTAGGCACACTTAGAGAAGGAAGATATTTTAGAAAGTTGAAAAAATCAGCAAAACAACATATGGGAGCAAGGAACAAAGGCATCCATGCATGTAAAAGTATCCACATAAAGTCACGAAGCAAAGGAGAGGAAGTTGGATTAGTTTGAATTTAGTATGTTGAAGAACAAAGTAATTTTTTTTCTATTGTTTCACCGGTTTTCAAGGCAACAATAAGGATGCGAACAAAGGAGGTTAATTTTTAGTGTTATGTGGGTTATTGGGAGATAATCAAAACATAGTAGTGTTCTATGGGTGTGCAAATATCAAGGATGCCACGAGGATAAAAAATCCATGGATTAAGTAGAAAACTAAATCCAGGAAGATCTACATGAGTCCAAAAAAGTATAAGGAAATCGTAGAGGTCTAGAAAAATCAGTGAATTTATAAACAAATTTGTGGAAGTCAAGTAAAGTCCATGGATGAATGCGAAGGCCACAAAAATAGGAAAACAAATAAATGTATGTGGAGGTATAAAAATTCCATGAAGGTCTTAAGAGATCTACGGAAATATGAGACTACCCATGTAATTACACAAATGGTTTGAAAAGATGTAGGGTAAGGTGAAAAACTCAAAACATCTATGTAACATGGGAAAAGGTGCACAACAAGGAAGACCAAATTTCTATTTTTGACTTCACTTTTTCAGTCAAAGATATAAGTGTGGAGCATGCAAAATGTAAAAGAATTATAAAACATGCAAGAGGGTGTTACTTGGGTCATGCACAAATCACTAATTTTAAGAACAAAGTATTTAGATGGGCAGTTTATTTCTAAAAGCATTGTTATTTTCTCGAGCATGTAGTTCTAACTTTGAGCGTGCATTTTGTATTTTATGATCTTTCTTCATTCATGCGTCATGAATTCTACTATTTTGGTCATCGACTTGTAAAAATATTATTTTTCCCCTTCTTCTCTCTCATAATTCTCTATAAAACTCCATATAATTAATTGTAAAAAAATATCTCTACCTTCTATTCAAATCTTAAAACTCTCACTCAATTCTAGAGTTTGTTCTTTTGTGTTCTATGTGGAAGAGTAGGGGCAATGAGTGATTATTTATTTTGGTTTCAACTCTTAGATCAATAAAGGATCCAGTTTTACCTTCTCATTACTTATAATTTGTACAAGTTTATGTTCTTAAACTAGTTTTATCTCATGATATTGTGTATTCCTAGTTTTGTAGTTTAATTTCCATACCTTTTTACAACAACATGATAGTTTGTAGGTCATAGTTTGAGTTGATTAAATATTTGCAGGATTAATTTGTGGAGTTTACCAAATTAATCTTCTAGAATTATTTGTTCCCCCTTCTCTATGTTGTTTTTTATTTCCAACCTTTCTCTGAAACACAAGTATGGATTAGTTTTTCGATTTACTAGTTGTATATAGTCGGTTTGGTTCCTGTGGTCCATGTGTGTGGATCAAATGAGTCTGGGATCCTCAAAATTTCTAGTGTATCACCATTTTTTTCATTTTTTCTTATTTCCTTCTCCCTTTTACTTGTTGATTCGGTAAAGAGAGTGGTTTTGGAGTAGAATATAGTTTAGGTGTTACACTAGGGGAACCAACCCTATCTAGAAAATCACTCCAAGATACAAGCCAACCACAACCTAGGATTTTTTCCATTTTTTCAATTAAAAGGAAAGATTCCACACCACTCTATAAAGGGTGCATTTAAAAGTGCTAATAGGTGTGCCCCTTTACTTTATCAATCTCTTGATCTACTCTCATTATAAATCCTAGTGGGATACCTCTCTTTATATTAGGTCAAGGCCTTGGAAACTTATATCTACCTTATAATTAGGTATGTTATCCTCTAAAATTATGGCACTATCACTCCTTGATAACCATTGGTAACTACAACTTTCTATAGGCCTATATTTGATAGCTAACATTTAAAAAACTAGGAGGGATCCATATCAGCCCATTATTCATAGGGTATGTGTACCATATGTTAAATTTTAGATTTTTTTCCTACTAGTATCCACTTGTAGTGTTTGGGCCTATTGATTTCCATCCATAGAATTTAGGATTGTTAATTTTCATCTATATCATTTAGGATTTCTAGTTGTTGATTTGTGTAGGATATAGATATATATGTAATGATGTCAAAACATGCAATACTTATTGAATAACTATGTGAATTCCATCATGCTATTATTGATTTAATTTAAATGTAATTAAATCTAATTTCAAAGTAGCCTATTGTAACTAATGATATATAAGAAGTAAATTACAAAGAAATGGACAAGTAATAAGTAAGGGATAATGAAACCCTAAGAAAGAGGGAGAGAAGGTGACTTAGCTGATTTCAAAGAAACTTGAGATGAAATGGATAGGATAACTATTGAAACAGACTATAAGCAATGTCATCAAGGCTCACTAGAGGTTATGATACTCATAAATGTGTAGGACAAAAGTTCCCATGTGAGGAAAGGAGTTCCTAAGTGCTAGTGACTGATCTGGGTGCTAGTGTTTAGTCAAGTGTTAAGGTTCTATCATTTTCTATGCATGAATAGATTCATTATTAGTTTCCTTTGTCACTCTAGTTTTGATCCTATATTGTCAATTATACCTATAACCTTCAAAACAATTGTCTACATACACGTGTCCACAAACCACAACAAATATAATTTAAAAAGATGCGAGAATGTGGATTCAAATAGACCCCAATTATCACCCAAAGAGTGAACTTAGTACCGAGTGTTGCACTACATTTCAGACTCCATGTAGTTATGTGTGAATGTGTGTGTAATGATGCCCTAGGTTTCCCTTATGTAATTTGCACTATGATAATGAGCTAGATCTAGAATGCTCCAAGTATGCAAATGTGTGAGATGAAATAAAATAGAATTCCCCTCCTATGTTGTGTATGTAGAGTGATGCAACCCTTGTCCCTTATGTGATTATCCTATATGAATGCATTTGAAGTACTCTTGTGCCTTTAAATATAATCTTATGTGTGATACGTAATGCTTAGTACATGGCCCCGATTTTGGAGAAGTAACTAAATATATATGATTCCCTTGTTTGAATTTTGTAATTGACAACTAGAAGGCTGACCCAAAGTATTAAAATATGACCAAGAAGTAAAAGAGACCCAAAAGGGTAAGAAAAAGATAGAGAGGGTCAGAAGTGCCCAAGAGGGACAAGAGCTCTTGGGCACTTGTGTCCTAACTAGGCACTAGTATCTGAGGCCATAAGAGATAAATAAGTTAAGTTTTGGCAGGACTATAAGATGTGTAAGACCAAAAAGAAGACAAGAGATAAAGCAAAAAGGCCAAAAGGTGTTTTCAACCACTAGTTTTCTCGCTTAGAAATCATGTATATATTAGTATGATTTATGACCTATAAATGTACCCAAGTGCATAGATTTTGTGTCTACATTTTCCACCACTTTATGTTGTTGAGTGAATAATCGATAGAATAAAGTAGATAGAAGATGTGTACCTTGTAATCATATAGAGAAGAGTGTAGCCGATAGCATGCCGAGTGGACAAGTGAAGCGTGAAATGATCATAATGTGAAGCGTGGAGACTAGGAAGGGGAGGTAGACCCTAAGAATGAAGTGTATGTATAGTGGTGTGTTTTTAGAGCTTGTGCTTGATGACGTGAGCTGATTCTTATTTTGTATTAAGTACAAACCTACAAAAGAAGAATGAAAAAGTAGTCAAAGTTTTGTATATGAAAAATTAGATTAATATGTGTATAAGTATGTAAAGAGTGTGTAAAGGAAAGTGTGTACTTGATGTATGAGAGAGTAAAGGATATAAAGTTTTTCCTTTTTTCTTGGAGTTATTGGATTTGAATGTTGTTGGTGAGGTTTTTGGTGATCTCACACCAAGAGTGAGTTTTTTTGGTGATCTCACGCTAAGAGAATTTTTTTGGGCGATCTCACACCAAGAGAAAGGTTTTGAGGAGAGAGGTATATTTTTATCTCCATCAATTACGTTTCCTAATAAGCACCATTGAATCGGTATGTCCTTGATTTGTTCCTATTGTTCTTATTGTTCATGTTGTAACCTTTTGTAATTGAAAGACCAAAATATATAACTGGAAGCAAGTTCTTAATCTTGGAGAATTGTGTTGTAAATTATTGGAGATTGTGTTGAATTGAGAAATTGAGTTTTTTCCCCACAGGACATAAGTGCCCACCACTACTATTTAGGACTAGGCGTTAGTGTATTCTCTATGTTTTGGGCCCAAGTTTGATTCTAGGTTATTCGTGACTTTTTGTTGTTTCCAATTATGTATTTTTCATATATGATCTGTAACTCTATGTTATTATAATGGTGATTTACTCACCCGAATAATGCCTACCCTCATCCGGGGTACATACGACGAAGGTAGGAGAATGTGGCCCAAAAGAGAGGACATGAAGCTGATATGAATATTATGTATTTGATTTATGCGGGGATAGGGGATGTGCATGGTAGAAAATAATGCACATGTAAATAAGATAGGCTAGAAAAAAAGTGTTAGTGTAACAATAACTAGCATATAATAGAAAACAATGTAATATGTAATCTGGGAAGACAATATAGACCACAAAAATTGGGTTTCATACATGGGACATCACTCACAATGTCACAAGACAATCATGGCCAAAAAAACTAAAAGGAAACCCATGATTAAGTAATACATAGGGTGCAACCCACAAACAATAGAAAATAGTAAAAACAATAGTAAGAATGTTAGGATAATTAATTATGCATTGTATAATTAATTATTTAACTATTGTTATTATTTAATTATTGTTGTTATATGGTTTTATTAAACCATATTTGTCTTATTATATTCACGGATATAATTGTTATGTTGTTATAACAATTATATCATTATTCATTTGTGCTTCCCGTATGATATTTTGGAAGCTTATGTATTCAGTATATTGTTGCACTTGTGCAACATATTTATTTGTTTGTATATTGTTGTCCAATATGTATAAATATTGTAGCACTCCATTATAATGGTTGATTGAGATTAATAAATTTAATCAAAGCTTCGCCTTTGCTTTCTCAATTTACATTTGGTACCGTGAGCAAGAATCGGACCTAAGAAGGTGTGGATAAAGAGAGAAACTGAGATAGAGGATATTGGAGAAGCGTTTGTAGCAATTGAGAGCCTATGCAGCCTCTTGCAACCTCCCAACCCCATCCCTACCTCCCCACATCCTCTTGTTTGTTCTAGGTGTTTGGAACGTAATTTTTTTTTTTTGACCATTGGTGCACCCAGCACCAGGAAAAATTTGTTGCAGAAAAGAAAATTAAAACAAAAGATTTTATTAATTTTTCCCCATTAGGGGTTTTGTCTCTAATTTAGAGAAGCATTTAGTCTCTGCAAAATTTGGTGGATTTCTACAAGTTTGAGGTAAGAGCTCTCCACCAAGCCACAAAGCAAGCCTGACCATGCATGAAGGGGTGAGCCATTTGAAGACCACCGAGTTGCTTGTTTCAAGGTGAGTTGTCTTTCCAAAGACTGTGTTTGGCTCCCATTTGGACCGAGCTATCCATACAAGCCCCTGCCTCCAATAGATCAATCCTTATGCACAACCAACAAACCACACCGAGCCATCATATTGGTGTGTTCTTCTAGTTTTTTCAATCGCCAACCATTCGAGACGAGTCGACCTATTACGTTGGTCATCCACTGTCTAAGTTTGAAAACGCACATCTCAGGTTCCATACACACACTCAAAACTGCCTTCATTCTCACCAAAACCACCTATCATTTTTTCTCTTTGCTGGAATTTTTTCTCAAAACCGCCTTTCCAAAACCATGGTTTTTTGAAGAGGTATGGTTTTACAGTTTGGAAGTGTTTAATTACATTTTGCTCTTTACATATAATTGTTTAGCTTAGCCGCCCAAGTGGCTAGCATAACTTTTGTAAGACACTTCCCATCAAGAGAGGTCAAGGGGTCAAATCCCCCTCCCTCACCCACTACCAAATTTGGCAAAAAATTTAGTGGAACCACTAACTTTAGCGAAAAATTCAAATTTAGTTATAACTAACTAAATTTAGCAAGAAAAACCCTATTTTAGGGGAAAAATTCCTCCACTCTGCATATTTTTGCATTCTGAGCACTTTTTGCCAAAGGAGGGCTACCTAAAAATTTCATTTTGAGCTATTTTTTTACGGTTGTTTGCTCAACAAGCCATATTGGGCTCCGAAGGCCACCAGGGCCCCGAAAAACAATTTTTTTGCCTGCCATTCTTTTTTTCCAAATTTTTTAATGTAATTATATACTTTAATGTACTATACTAATTTTTAGGTTATCATAAGTCAACTACAAAATTTGTAACTGATCAGAAACTAGTAGAATTGTAATAAAAACAACAAAAATTGGTTCTGTAACACTCACAAGATCCTAGATCTCATTCACAGCGTTCGATATATATGGTGCCTCTGGGAAGCACTTACGGGTAAAGCTATCATGACTACTACTACACTTAATGCCTAATATTTCTGCAACAACGTCGTTTGGGCATCGACCCTTTAAATCAATGGGGAGTAATAAGGTCACAGTGCACACACTATGAGCCATCCCATCTGTTTGTGAACGATTGCATGACATAAATCCAGACTGAGAAATTATTTGAGTATATAGCAAAGTTATGTGTGCGTATGAGGATATTTCTTTGAGCCGGTGTCAATAATCATACAGACCCCTTTCAATATTGTCTTGGTACCACGTATTGAATTATATCAAATACATTAACGCCTCTTTCACGTCTTTGCGGGTATATAGAAAGAGTGAGTTTCTTCCACGTACCACCGGTATATCGAAAGGGCGTGTATATAGAAAGGTTTGGTATATCGATGACGGTATATAGATTGGGAGACCTTATACCTGGAGTGATAGGAGCCAAACCCTGTCAGTGATTTCTTCAAAATGGGCACCAATGCCCCCAATTTTTTTCTTCTAGATTCACAACTACTCAGAGGAAACAACTATGCTACATGGAAGACAAAAATAAAGACACAACTTGAGTTTGAAGAGATCGGACATGTTATGATTGGTACTCTGACTAGATCAACAATTGATACAACACAACAGAGGCAATTTGATAGAGCAGATTAGAAATCCAAACTCATCATCTTGTTTAGAGTTTCTGATGATGCGTAACCCCACATTTGAGATGCCACAACAGCCAACAAAGCATAGGATAAGTTGAGCACATTATACGAGGCCAAGAACAAGAATGTTATATTGAATTTGCAGAGTTAGTTACACACATTGAAGTTCAAATAGAATGAGAAAATCGAAGATTTCTTAAGAAGAGTTGCAGAGTTGAGGGCTTCACTTCTATCCCTGGGAGAAGCGGTCTCAGATGATGCTATCATTCCCATTGTTCTGAGAGAACTCCCCTCTTCTTACCACATTTTTTCACAACACTAAACATGTCAGATACGACCGTTAGTTTTGAAAAATTGGTAAACCTACTGCAACAAGAGGAAGTAATGCACAATAAGGATGATGAAGAAGAGCAGGCAACTTTCTTCACATCAAAAATGGAAAGGAAAAGGTAAAGGAAAACCTAATTCCTATCAAAATTCCCAAAATCAAAATCAGAATCAAGGGGACAGACAACAGAAGAAGCAATGTCCTATCTGCAAAAGAGGACATGACCTAAAATATTGTTGGTATAATACTTACAAGAAAGGTTCATCTAACAACTCTAGACCTCAACAACAATAGTCTTACAAGGGACATTCTAATCATAATCATAGGTAGAAAAAGGGGAATTAGAAAAGAAGACCCCATCAACAAGGAAATATTGTTGAGAAACAAGAACAGTTAGATAATGAAGACTATTTGTTCACTACTCGATCAAATGAACCATCCACGTCATCTAGTGATGTTTGGTATGTTGATTTGGGGGCCACTCGACACATGACTCAGGCTACATAGACTGGTTTATTTCAATGAGGGACACGCCATCAAAAATCATGTTTCATTGGGAGATGATTCTTCATATATAGTTCAAGGGATTGGGAACATTTCTCTACCCCTTGGTTCACGCAACTGTAGACTTTCAAATATCTTATATGTCCCTGGGTTAACAAAGAATTTTCTTTCAGTCACCAACTCCTTGATCACAATCTGAAAATTGACTTTGATAGTCATTCCAATAATAAAACATGTTTGATTCGAGATAAATCATGAGGCTCGAAAATAGTTGCGAAAGCCTCTAATGTGGGACGCATGTTCCAGCTTGATTTTTTCCACAGAGATGATCAAGAACTTATGGCTAAGAACTCTACCTCAACATAGTTGTGGCATCAAAGACTTGGTCATGTAATTTTCAAGTATCTTGAGACACTTCACCGACGCAATATGGTATATGGGCTACCATCTCTTCAGAAGGATACAGACAAGTGTCCTCACTGCCTAGCAGAAAACAACACAGAGCTTCATTCCAGAAGATTACATTTTGAGCTCATGGAAAACTTGACTTGGTTCATACCGATCTTTATGGTTCAATGCAACCAAGTCATTCTGGGTTCCAGTACTTCATGCTTTGTGTTGACGACTACTCAAGAAAAATGTGGATTTTTTGTCTTCGCAAGAAAAGTGAAGCTTTTGAAACTTTCAAGAAGTTCAAAGTAGCAGTTGAGAATGAAACTGGTCGTCACATCAGAACTCTCTACTCAGATTGAGGGGGGGAATTCACTAGTAATGAGTTCAAAGACTACCTACAAACTCATGGGATTCATTGACAAATGCCTCCTCCACACACACCGCAACAAAATGGTGTTGTTGAGAGAAGAAATCATACTATCATGGAAATGGTGTGATGCATGATCAATGACTCGGACTTGCAAAGACATTCTGGGTAGAAGTAGCAAAGACAATAGTGTATTTGTTGAATAGAGTGCCCACAGTTGCTCTTGACGGAGTAACACCACAAGAAGCATGGTCAAAGTGGAAACCATCTATTGCACACCTTAGAGTATTCGGGTGCAAAGAAAGCATGCACATACCCAAGTAGAACAGAAATAAATTGGACATGAAGTCACATAAACTTGTCTTCATTGGGTATAGTGAAGAGACTCTTGGGTACATATTAATGGATCCTAAGACCAGAAAAGTATACACCAGTAGAGATGTTGATTTTTTTAGAAGAAGGAAGTAGAGACTCCTCCTCCAAACTCACTAGATGTAGATTTTTCACCAGTTGTAAAAATTGAAGTTGATGTTCCCTCAGAAGATGAAAGTGATGATGGGGATGATGGTGTTGATCAGATAGAACCACGACCCATGGGAACAGTTCAATGTATGCCCAAGTGGTGTACTAGCACATTATGAGATGCAAGAATGGATGCTCCACCGGATACATCCACCCCTAGACCACAGACTCACAGTAAAGCAAGAGAAGAAGTTAACTTTGCTTTGATGAGTAGAGTTATTGAATCTAATGAGCCCTCTACAATCCAGGAAGCCCTACAATCAAAATCTTGGAAAGATGCCATGGATTTTAAATATCAATTAGTGATGAAGAATAACACTTGGCAGCTTGTCGATCTTCCACTAGGAAAGAAACCCATTGGATGCAGATGGATATTTAAAACAAAGTACAAAGCAGATGGGATAGTGGACAAGTATAAAGTGAGACTAGTAGCAAAGGGGTATGCACAAAAATAAGGCATAGACTACAAGGAGACATTTTCTCCCATAGCTAAGATCAAAACAATCAGAATGATCTTTTCTCTAGTTGCACAGTTTGGTTGGAAAGTCCACTAGATGGATGTAAAAATTTCCTTCCTAAATGGATATTTACAAGAAGAAGTCTACATGACTCAACCTGAGGGATATGTAGTACCTGGTCAAGAAGCAAAGGTATGTAGACTCGGAAATATCTTGTATGGCCTTAAACAAGCACCCTGGGCATGGTACATCAAGATTGATGAGCATCTCATAAAACATGGATTTATTAGAAATCCATACGATCCCAATATTTACCTCAAAAAGCAAGGGGGAGATTGTGATTGTTGTTTTCTATGTCAACGATCTAGTTATCACTGGTAGTTCAGTGAAGATGATCGATGTAATGAAAAAATATCTTAATCGATCATTCAACATGACCAATCTTTGGCTAATGCACTATTGTCTTGGATTGGAAGTATGACAGAAAGAGAATCACATATTTGTTTCTCAGATGAAATATACCAAGACAATCGCTTGAGAAATTCAAGATGATGGATTACACACCAATTGCTATACCTATGGAGAATATATTTTAATTATCTCATTCAGATCCATCTCCTGAGGTAAATGCCACTCTTTATCGGCAGTTGATTGAGGGTCTCATTTACCTAACCTACACTAGACAAGATATCAGCTATCTATCCAGGTTCATGTAGGAACCCAAAGTTTTTCATTGGAAAGCAGCAAGGCACATTTAGAGATATCTCAAAGGATCAATGGATCTTGGTCTAGAATACAAAAAGAACGACAACTTCTTCTTGACTGGATATTCAGATTCAAATCATGCAGGTAACATTGACGATAGAAAATTCACTTCTAGATTTGTATTCTTTATGGGATCTAGACCAATATCATGGGGAAGCAAGAAACAACACTTCATTTCTCGCTCTTCCACAGAATCCGAGTATCGTTCTACAGGAGAAGTTGTCTATGGAGCGATATGGCTACGTCGTATGTAATAGAAAACAATGTAATAAGTAATCGGGAAGACAATATGGACCACAAAAATTGGGTTTCATACATGGGACATCACTCACAATAACACAAGACAATCAAGGACAAAAAAACTAAAAGGAAACCCATGATTAAGTAGTACATAGGGTGCAGCCCACAAACAATAGAAAATAGTAGCAAACAATAGTAAGAACAAAGTGACACATAGCCATGGTGTATAGATATCTGCAAGGAAAACACTACACATGAAGTACTTGTTAGCATGTTAGAGAGATAAATATTATGTCTAAGCATATATAGATCAACAAAAAATTAAAGTGACAGTGATGATAAGTATTATATAATGTAGTAATAAAACCTGTGATGTGTAGAGTATGAGAGTGTAAAGGTAGATGCCCCTAGAAGTTGTGGTGGGACTAGTAAAGAGTTGTGTCGAGCATCATGCATCATGTGTGAATTTGTAAAATTATTACATTCACCTCAAGATACCAAGTGAACGCACATGTGTGTATAAAAATATAATGACATACTAAGTATCCAACTAGCATGGGAAACAAAGTGTAACATGTGAGTAGTATAAGAGAGCAAGAGTAAATGTAACCAAGATGTGTAAATGTGGTGTACATGTAATGGTGTGTTGTGATATGTAAAATGTGTAGATGGGAGGAGTTGTGTTTCCCCAGGGATAATTTTAGTGGTGAATATTCGTAATATGGCGAAAATTTCATTTTAGGAAAATTTGAAAAGGTGAATTATTCGGAGTGGGTCGGTGTCCTGTTCGCCTAAAATATATAGTATATTTTTTTTGGGGGGTCGGCTTCGCCTTCATTTGAAAACATCTCCTATAAAAACCTAGGTGATTCGCCGCGTAGTATACCTCAAGTAGCTTACCAAATTACCAATACTGTGAAATTTGAACTCGCATACCCTTGAGCACCAGAGATTCATATTACTGTTAGCCTGTGATTGTTGACACGTGACAAGAGCCGTACAATCGATGCGTGACAAGAAGTGTATTGATGCGTGAAAAGGTGTTCTAACGCATGACCAAGGAAGTGTTGACACGTGACTTGGGTAGTGTTGACGCGCGACAGTATATTAAGACAGTGGACGCGCGACCTCAGACAGTGGACGCGCGACAAGACCTCAGACTGGACAGAGTCGCTACTTGGTTCTTTTGCTGACGCAGGACTCTTTTCAGAATAATGGAAGGTGCCAGCTCAAAGAATATGAATAACCTAAAAGTAAGTAAGAAATCTCAGAAATCACTCTTCAAGTATTTTGGAAACTCTGCGGATACAGATATTGTAAATACCAATCATATAGATGCCACCACAGAGAATCAGAATACTGACTGTGTGGAAGGAATTATTGAGGTGGACATGCATTCTGCACAGTATCAAAGTCAAACAAATGAAACCTATGATAATATGCCAGATCTTGAAGATATTGTTCCTGTTGGGGTGCAACCAGAAGTGCAGCTAGATATCACAGATACAAACACTCAACAAAATGGAAGACATAAATCAAAATCAAACTCCGGTCCAAGAAAGAGGAAACCAGGTGATTGTGATATTGCTCAAAATTCTACTCAAAAAATCAAAGCATTAAAAACGAACAAGAATATGTGGACCATTGGCGGGACGTACAAGTTTGATTGGGCAGCTAAATTTCTATTTATTGAACCTCGTACAATCATCTAATTCTCAAGAAATCCCATCCGAATGTACATGTAAAATATGTACGTGGAAATTGGGAAAGCAACAAAAATGCAATCAAGTTTGGACACTATAGAAAAACATTATGGAAAACAATATTTAACTGTAATAGGGGCGGATGGCTAGAAAATCAAAACACATAGGTGGAAAATTGAAAAAGAATGCATGCATGTTAGATATGCAAATGGAATATGAGGCAGAGCAGAAAAACACACGACATCCATTGAAAAGGGAGGAACGATCACATCGCATATTGGTAAGATGAAAGAAACAAATCTACATGCAAAATTCATACAATTCTCTACTCTTTTCAAATACTTAAAAAGGAAGAGCGATTTCATTTCCTCGATTTTTAAGTTTTGTATCAATTTAACGGAATGCTGAATGTACCTCAGTCTCATTGGTCTGAGAGTAGTGGATGGGAAATGGCAAAATTCCTCTCGATGATGGAGAAGGAAGATTTGAAAGAGAATGTGAAAAAAGCAAACTTTATCTCTCTTTCAATTGATGAAGTGACAGCAGTCGACAACACCGCATGGGTATGTATCCACATCTATACTTTAGAAAATCATATAAGGACACCTCATCTGTTGGGTGTTATGAAAATGGTTGAAAACTGCAATGCCGAAAACCTATATAAAATAGTTGTTTCTCATTTGAAAGATGTTGCTGGTATGACTGATTATGAAATTGCTACGAAGTTGGTATGCGTTGGAGCAGATGGTGCATCTGTCATGCAGGGTCACCGAACAGGGCTCTGTGTTAGATTACAAACAACAGTGGCCCCATATATGCTACCAATTCACTGTATGGCTCACAGAATGAATTTAGCGTATAAAATGGTAAGCAACCACGAAAATGTTGCTAAATTAGAAGACCTTATAAGAGAACTTCATGCCTATATGTCAAGCAGCCCAAAGCGTTTTCTCGAGTTCCAAAAATTTGCAATTGGAATTACAGATGGCAAAAAACTTCTGAAGGATGTGGAGACTAGATGGATCTCTTTGTATGAACCTGCATGCAGAGTTCGTGAGGAGTATCCTTCATTGGTTGGTTTCATGCACAAATACCGTCATGAAGTTGATAGGGCAAGGGACTTGTTGTTCCGTTTAACTGATTTGGAGACATTGCTTACATTGGTTGGTATTCTTCCAATGTTAAAGGAGATCAATACACTGATGAAGCATGCACAGGCAGATTAATCTATATTGTGGATTTTATACGGATGAGGAAAATGGTATGTCAAAGTCTTGATATATTGTATTGTTCCAATGATAGTTTTGATGCACCTGTTTTTGAAAATTGGAGAGATTTATTAGATCTTAAAAATCCTAACACCTTTTTGAGATTTAATATCCACGATCACCTCTCGCATCATTGTTAATGGGAGGGAAATACCTGCGCACATTTTGCAAAAACATCAAGCTATTACAGAATCGGAACAAGAAGATGTTCCCATGACACGTAATTTGTTTGAGTCTCATATAGTTGAAACAAGAATAAAGCTTAAATAAATTTTAGAAACCTTGTCATCGTAAATTAGGAACGTTTCAAAGATAAAATTATGGAAGCCATGGGTGTGATGAATCCTAATTTTTGGAATATCAAGGTGGCAAGCAGACTTTGTCATGCATTTTCCATAAATCAATGGGTACAATAATGGAACAATTTACAAAGACGTCAGAGCTCAAGGGTGTGGAAATCAAAGGTATACTGAATGCTGATTTATTAAAGTTTCAGTCAACAAATTTTGCAACAACAATGAGGAACCAATATAAGAATTTAGATCAACCTTCTGAAAGTGGTGCTATTACAAGGCTGTGGCGAGGAATCTATCAAAGTTCTATTTTACAAGAAGATATCAGTGAATATTTCAGATTATATGAGTTATGCCAAACAATGACTTTGGGGTCTGTGGAGGATGAAAGGGTTTTCAGTGTATTGTCATTTATAAAATCAAAACTGAGAAATAGGTTGGATAAAAATCTGGAAAGTTGCATGAGGTGTTATGTTTCTCGATACTCCATCGAAACCTTTCCATTCGACAGAGCAATTGCGCACTGGAATTCCCTTTGCGAAAGAAGAGGTGTGAATAATACAGCTACAAGTACAAATATTCCCAACCTTGAGAGTGTAATTGGCTCTTCGTCACATTCTATAGAAGACAACATCGACTTTGATGAAGCTATTGATAATGGATTGTTTCAACTTTAAATAGGTATCTTCTTTATCTATCTTTTATCTTTATCATTAAAGATGTTACAGGTCTATATACTAAAAATGTCAGGCAATTCACCCATCTATCTACTAATACATTTCTCGTGTTGGGTTTTTTTAAAACACAGATCTAGCTCATTACCAGTGGCAATGATGATTTCAACTTTAAGGAGGTATCTTTTTCCCCTTAATCTTATTGTTTGTTACTATTCATTTTTTCAGCTCTGGTTATCATTAAAGATGTTACAGGTGTATGTATTTACATTTAGTTAAATACAATATTTTTACTTTTTGAAAATGTGGGTTGACATCCGTCCGAGGAAGCTGTTACTTCTCGGGACTGACAATGTCAAGCAACTCGCCCATCTATCTACTAATCCATTTTTTGTGTTGAATTTTTTTTAAGACAAAGATCTAGCACATTATCGGTGATGATTTCAATTTTAAATAGGTATCTTCTTCAACATAATCTTATTGTTTGTTACTATTCATTTTTTCAGCTCTGGTTATCATTAAAGATGTTACAGGTGTATGTATTTACATTTAGTTAAATACAACATTTTTACTTTTTGAAAACGTGGGTTGACATCCATTCGAGGAAGTTATTAATTCTCGGGACTGACAATGTCAGGAAACTCACCCATCTATCTACTAATCCATTTTTTGTGTTGAATTTTTTTTAAGACAAAGATCTAGCACATTACCGGTGATGATTTCAATTTTAAATAGGTATCTTCTTCAACATAATCTTATTGATTGTTACTTTACATTTTTTCAGCTCTTGTTATCATTAAAGACGTTACAAGTCTAATTCTATATATTTACATTTATTTAAAGATATTGTTGGTCTATATATTTAAAGATGTTGCTGGCACTTCTCAGAGTCAGGACTGACAATGTCAGGCAACTCACCCCTATATCTACAATGTCATGTAAAACAAAGATCTAGCACGTTACCCTTGATGATTTCACAGCAATCTAATACGCAAGAGGTAAGCTAAACCCTAGCATATTTGCAATTATGTTTAATTTCTTACCAGTGATGATTCTTTCTTGATTTCTCAGAATTATATTTAATTTATTTTTAAATATAAGTCCACATAAAATTCCTCATCATCCATATATATCATATCATCACCATATCATTATCATATCCTGAGTCCTGACACTACAATTATTATTAATACAATTATTTATCTAATTTTAAATTTATTAAAACAATTTCATTTTTAAAAATAATTCATAATCATATCATTACAATTCTATTCGTTCTAATGTCATCTATATCCATTCTAATCATTAATGTCATCTATATCCATTATAACACATTCCATTTATTTATCATCTATATCCATTCTAATGACATTATGATCATATCGTTACAAGTGTAGAGAATAATTATCTTAAAACAAGTTCAAAAGTCTAGAGAAGAAGAATTACTGTGCTTGATGATAAATCTACGTCCACATTAAATTGATCATCGTCTTTCATCATCATCTATCATTAATTATCAATTATCATCATTCATCATCTACGTCCACATACAATTCATGACAACTCAAGTAAACAAGAAACATACATATAATTCATGATAATCACCATCTAATGCAATTAAAATTAAAGATTGTATATAAATCCATATAATTAAATTCAAAAACCATAGTACATACTCAATAGTAGAAGTTTTCAAATTCAATATTTAAAGTTTCCTCAATAATAAAAGTTTCTAGTTTTCAAAACCCTCTCTTTCTTTATCCAATTCTACTCTGCACTCTTCCCCAACGGCTTCTTCCACTGTGGTTGTACCTCTTTCCCCAAAACAAGAAATCTCCATGCGACAACAAATTTGGATCAGCTACAGCGTATAAACTATCCCATTGCCAATAATTTTCATAACGACTAATAATCTCATTGATAAGAACCTTAGCCCTTCTCTCCCATTCTATAAGCTGATTCATATGAGGAAGCATCTCCATCTTTCTCATCAACCCACACAAAATATTTTTTGTGCTTGTCCAGTTGTATGAAATACTCCTTGCCCTCTTTAGAAGTACTTGTGCCAAAACCCTGTATGGTCCAAGCAACAAGTGATACCTAATCAGCAAGTGAACAAAACCAGAACTTGAAAACATATAAAGAGAAAACAAACTAGCATTACTTTGTAGTACTATATGGTCCAGCTAGTTATCGATCCACTCAATGATTCTCTCCAAGCTTCATACTCAGGAATTGTGTAAAAAGATAACACATTTCCATTTTTATGAGTTGCCTACATCAACATGTGCCAAAATTAGACATGGAGATAAATAACATCCGAAGGCTTAAAAACAAATATAAAGAGTCTCAATACACTCAACCAAATATACAGGGGGAACAATTACCCGACGATAATAGGAGTGATAAATTCCACAACAAATGAAGGAATTTTAAGCAGTGATGGCCAGGTATGGTGTATGAAATTGATCAGCAATCCTTTGATGTGGGAACCATCATGGTCCTTTAAGAGACAAAGGACAAGTCAAAAAGGATCTCACTAGAAAGGATGTGTCAGAATTAAGCAGAAACTAAATAGCGCTATACAAAGATCATGTACCAGTCCACATTATCATCGATGGCCATATCTTAAAGATTTAATGTCATATATTTTATCTTCCTCTAGACCAAGGATTTTTTTTATATTTACTATCTCTTTATTCTCCATTTGTTGGTGAGTGGTAGCTTCCCTGACATTGAGCAGCTTACCTCTGAGAGGAAACACGCCATAATAATATTGACCAACAATAGATATTCCTGCCACCTGATAGAATAAAGATAACTAAAATAACAAAAAATTAAATTGGAAAGTGATGTCGAAACATGTCACAATACTACCAAATTCAGTATTCACATTTCCCTGATTCAAGGCACAAACACTTACAGCAAGAGCCTTGGCTGAGTCACCCTCTGTTAATATTAAAGTACATTGATTAGAATTTTTCCCCTTGATTGATTTGCATCATCAAGTTTGGGAACATCAATTAATTTCCCCTTCTTGGTTCCATCAGTTTTCTTAAGATCTTTTTTTTGTTTAAACTTTTCCACTGCACTCATCAGGTCAATCAAAGTTACAAAGCTCATCTTAGACACTAGCATTGCAAAAATTACATGTACTCAGAAATGCTACATATTAGACACCACGCCTTTATTTATTGACATGGGCTGCAAATGCGAAACAGTGAAAATTACTATAAATTTATAACAGCAAATTGTATCAGAATAAAAAATATGAATTAAAACGAATTATACTTACAATCAACATGGAAACCGAACGTTGATTCGAGAAAATTCTTTTCTTCCACGAGTGTTGCCTTGGTTGTAACAATTGGTAAATTTTTGAACGAAAGGCCCGTAAACCGATGGATGTCATTTGCTTTGATACTGAATTGAAAAATTTGGCCATCGCTCGTAGTCACATAAAAATGTCGCCCTAAATTGTAGGATGACAAAAAGTAATTCAAAATATCCGGATCTGTTTCAAATGGGGCACATTAACGAGCCCCGTAAATTCACTCTTCCATCAAAGCTTGATATTCTGAAGACATCTTTAAAGCCGTATGGATGTGAGGGCATAAGATACAATGATTGAATTGGATTCTCTTGATTTTTGTTACTGAACTTGCAGTTGGGAAGCATCGAGACCTGCAAAAAATCAAGAGTTGGAAGGTGAAAACGAGAAAATGACCGGTTGAAGGGTATTTATAGGCTAAATTGGGCGTCAATGGCTTCACTTGATGCGCGTCAAAGGTTCTAGCTGACGCGCGACAATAGTCCTAGTGACACATGACAATAGGAGTGAGCGACGATGTCAATAGGAGAAAGTGACGCGTGTCAATAGAATCCAGTGACGCGCGTCAATAGGAGTCAGCGACGCGCGTCAAAAAGATCCAGTGACGCGCGTCAAAAAGAGACAGTGACGCACGTCAATAGGTGCGATGACGCGTGCGTCATTAGGTGCCGCTGACGCGCGCGTATTAGGTGCCAATGACGCGTGTCATTAGGTGCCAGTGACGCGCGTCATTAGGTGCCAGTGACGCGTGTCATTAGGAGCCAGTGACGCGCGTCATTAGGTGCCAGTGACGCGCGCGTCATTAGGTGCCGCATGATGCGCGCGTCATTAGGTGCCGGTGACACGCATCAATAGCGGGAGTGTCGCATGCCGGGCCAAGACCATTGACGCCCATAAACGCGCGTCAGAGTGATGAGTGACTAGATGGATCTCTTTATGCACAGAGAAAGCCTGAGACTTCCAAATAATTGATTTCTTAACCAAAATTTAATGGAATTCAAGTTTTCACCTCTTTTGCTCTAGAGGAAATTCCCTTCATGTTTGCAATGCAGCCAATTGAGATGAAGCCTTCAAATTTATCCCCAGACCAAAGAAACAGTGTTTGGTGTGTACTTGATGATGATATAGGGTCTTGTTTGATAAGTTCAAAAAGAAACTTCATGATATATGCTAAGACTGAGTTTGAGATGAGGTACCAGTAAGGCACTCTTGACAAAATTTACACAATGTTACCTTTTTAAGATGATCCAACCTTGCACAGAGAACTTTGTGTTGAGCTGTAAAATTTTTTTCAATATTTGAGACACTTGATTTTATCAATTGTACTTCAAGAAGATCATGATTAATCAATTCAAGGCATAGAAATGGGGGAGCTTCAAGAAAATTGTCTTCAAACATACACTTGAACATTGTATCTTCAGCAAAGGAAAACAAAACAAGGTGGTAGCAGGAATTTTATACTTTGATACTCATTGCAATGGTCAACCAAGTATTTCATCAGCTCAACAATGATAATTAGAAAGTAAAAACAACTTTCCGTTACACAACAATTTTGATCACTTTACCCTTATTGTATCTTTCAAACCTCATTCTTGTAACTAATATGATATGTAAACAACCTTATTGAGCTATGATCATATGCACCACCTTAAAAATTTGAAAAAAAAGAGACATATTTTAATTCAACCACTCCAAGAAGCAGTCCTGAAGAGAGAATCTCAAGATGTGAATCCTATACAAAATTAACTTCTATGATTTATCTGAAGAAGGCACTGTATTTTTTCTTGGATGCTAAGAATACAGGTTGTTTAGTCTGCATTTCAGGCAATTCACCCATCTATCTACTAATCCATTTCTAATGTTGGGTTTTTTTAAAACACAGATCTAGCTCATTACCAGTGGAAGTGATGATTTCAACTTTAAGTAGGTATCTTTTTCCCCTTAATCTTATTATTTATTACTATTCATTTTTTTAGCTCTGGTTTTCATTAAAGATGTTACATTTCTATATACTAAAAATGTCAGGCAATTCACCCATCTATCTACTAATCCATTTCTCGTGTTGGGTTTTTTTGAAACACAGATATAGCTCATTACCAATGGCAGTGATGATTTCAACTTTAAGGAGGTATCTTTTTCCCCTTAATCTTATTGTTTGTTACTATTCATTTTTTTCAACTCTGGTTATCATTAAAGATGTTTATGTATTTACATTTAGTTAAATACAATATTTTATTTTTTGAAAACGTGGGTTGACATCCGTCCGAGGAAGTCATTATTCTCCGATCGACTATGTCGTGCAACTCACCCATCTATCTACTAATCCATTTTTTCTGTTGAATTTTATTAAGACAAAGATCTAGCACATTACCGGGGATGATTTCAATTTTAAATAGGTATCTTCTTCAACATCATCTTATTGTTTGTTACTTTACATTTTTTCAGCTCTTGTTATCATTTATTTAAAGATATTGTTGGTCTATATATTTAAAGATGTTTCTGGCACTTCTCAGGACTGACAATGTCAGGCAACTCACCCCTCTATCTACAATGTCAGGAAAAACAAAGATCTAGCACGTTACCCTTGATGATTTCACAGCAATCTAATACGCAAGAGGTAAGCTAAACCCTATGATATTTGTAATTATGTTTAATTTCTTACCAGTGATGATTCTTTCTTGATTTCTTCCTAAAATTCCTAAAATTCCCTGCTTTGTCATAGATCCATCACTTCTTCAGATTTCTCCATGAAGAAATAGATCTATTTTTAGACTTATAATGATCATCCTCTAACACGAAGTTATTCAAACTCAATTCTAATGCTATCTTCCAGAGTCTTTAAATCAACTATTTAAATCAACTTGACAGAGTCTTTATCTAATAAAAATCCTTTCTAGTAATAAAACTGACTAGAACATTGTAGTGTGCCTTCTTCAAACTATCCTGCAAATGTAGTGTGCCTTCTTCAAGGCTCTACATAAATACTTACACACATAGTTTGCTATGATCTAGTTTACAACCTTCAATATTTTCTTACACACTCAAAATTTACTACAACTTATAGCCTCCCATTTCTAATCCACAATTATTCTTCACCCTTATCAAATATTAAAAATAATAGGAGTCTTCAACCTATGAACTTGATCTATACAGACTAATCTTCATGATAAGAACCTTATATATTTTACATTAAACTTCAAAGTTCTATATCGAGCTTGACCTATCTTTTAATCACATGGTTATTCCAACTTTGGTTAATCTAGCCTCCATAACCTTGACTATTTACAGCAACTTGTCAATCTACTCTACACAAAACAATATCCATGATAACAAAACCATATCTTTTAAACCATGGTCTTGATTGTTTCCAGCAAAACGTTATTTTCTGACAAATGGTCTTGACTATTTTGGATGTCAAACAACCTCTCTAATGAGAGATTATGCACTTATATAGAGGTGAATCTCTTTAAAATAGAATTTTCCTACACCATAAGTCTATTAAGGAGAAATCCTAAAGATCTGCTTCAAATCTTAGTTGCTATTTTTTCCCAAAAACATAATTTTCAAGATAATTAAAGTCCCACAAGATATTTAGGCACTACATTTTACATTATACACATTAAATTGATCATCATCTATCATTAATTATCAGTTATCATCATTCATCATCTACGTCCACATACAATTCATGACAATGCAAGTAAACAAGAAACATACATATAATTCATGATAATCACCATCTAATGCAATTAAAATTAAAGACTATATAAATCCATATAATTAAATTCAAATACCATAGTACATACTCAATAGTAGAAGTTTTCAAATTCAATATATAAAGTTTCCTCAATAATAAAAGTTTCTAATTTTCAAAACCCTCTTTTTCTTTATACAATTCTACTCTGCTCTCTTCCCCAACGGCTTCTTCCACTGTGGATGTACCTCTTTCCCCAACACCAGAAATAACCCCTGAACTTATAAGATCTTCTGCAGCACTGTCCAGATTTTTTATAATTCTTTCTTCTTGATTTGTTGCATCTCCATGCGACAGCAAATTTGGATCAGCAGCTGCTTTGGCTTTGAATAATATGTCAGGGTCGAGACCATGCTCTTTAATTATCCGCTTTAGTGTATTGTTTTGTTTGTTAACCAAAACAATATTTTGCTTCAAATTTTTTGCTGCGGATAAGTTGTTCTTTGTTGTTTCCAAGTGAACTTGCAAAACCTTCACCTGACTCTTCAAATTTTCATATTTCAACTGCACAAAAAGAGTAATGTCAATTCAAAATATTAATGTAAATTCAAATTTTCAAATTAACAAGAATGATTGTTTAAATGTAATAGTACTTACAACCGCTCTATCTCTTTCGGCATTTGCGATTGATACCAAATCCTTGTCCTTGGACCATTTGTTAAAATATGCCTGGGCCTCGGCACTAATATTTTCCAATTTGTTTAGTGCCTTATCTAAAATGTCGTCTTTATAGTTGTTGTTAAACGTGACAGTCCCACATCTTACTTGGGTAAGTAAGGAATCCATCTTCGCAGGTTGATTCTGGACTGCAGCGTATAAACTATCCCGTTGCCAATAATTTTCATAACGACTAATAATCTCATTGATAAGAACTTTAGCCCTTTTCTCCCATTCTATAAGCTGTTGGATATGAGGAATAATAAACTCACTGACATGGGATTGACAATCATTACCAATTAAGTTCTCCAAAGGAAAACGTGGCAACTGTTCACTATCTGAATCTGATGCAGACGATCTTGCTGGAGAAGAATGGGGGCTTTCACCAAGATCAACTGCTCCTTGTTTCTGCCTTTGGGTGGGCTGATCCTATTTTTGAAAAAATTAATCAAGATTTAGATAAATAAATTTAAATCAGAATGTAATTAAAAATTGTAAAGCATATTAAAATTGAAATTTGAAGTATACCTGCTGGCCTTGAATCATCTCGCGGGTATCGAAAAAACCAGTTGGGTCATTGCTATCAATGCCCAAATAATCTTCATCTAAATTTATATTGTTCAAAACAGATATGCCCGTTGCACTGGGCAAGCCACCAAGTGATAGAGTTGGAATTCGAAACGAGGAGGCAAGGTTTAGTGTCCCACTAGGGGCCGGAGCAAAAGGCATGCGTTTACCAATGTTCTTTTTCACTATTCCTCTAGTTGGAATTTTAAAAATTAATGGTTGAGTGGGTGTTGGTGCTGTGGTTTGATCATGACTGACATATGCTGAAAAGTACAAGAAAAAATGAAAAATATTAAAACAATTCATAAAGTCAAAACTACGAAATTAAACGTACTATAGAAAAGTTGTACCTTGTTGTCGAGGGGTTGTTTTTCTCGGTGCTACGGGTGGCCTTGTAGGAGTTGTACTCAGTGGCTGTTTAGAAGATATGAATGCATGCGACTGTATGGAGTGAGTTGGGGAAGAAGGTTCCAAAGTCCCTGCAATTCATCAATATTAAATAATGTCAATTCATTTGGTTAAAATTTAAATTGAAAAATAAATATGCAACTTTGGAATTTGTAAATAATATATGAGAATGTATTACTTCTTTGGTGTTTAACGAGTTCAAACTGTTGAGGGTTTGGAGAGGAGTGAGCTTCCATTTCAGATTGGGAGTCCCCAAAGCCTCCGCGTGTTGTTGGCCTCTTCCTCTCGATAACTTCTTTTTTTAGGGAAGGGCTTCAAGATATCTTCTCTGCAAAACATTAAAATTTAAGTTTTAATAACTGCACTGTAATGTCAAAATTGAAATACAATTACAAACTAAATAGTTTATACCTGTTGTTCTTCAAATGGAATTGAGAATTTCTTCAAAGCCTCATCAGAGCAAGTAGGAATTTGTTTATCTTTTAAATTTAAAATTGCCTCATAGTAGAAGCCGAGGAGATAGTTTGTTGAATAAATGAAAGGTTTATCTGAGAGTTTTGAATTTATTATGTCAGTTCTTATTTTTTTGGATAGATATGTGCACCAATCGAATTGTCGTTTTGAGATAGTGGCACAAATGTATGCGATGGCCCAATTTGGTATATCTATTTGGCGACCCTGCAAAACAATTTTGGCTTGAAAAAATGAAATAAGTGCAGCAAGAAAGTGGTGTGTAATTGATTGTGTATCTACACCACGCCTGGATTTATTGACATGGGCTGCAAATGTGAAACAATGATAATTACTATAAATTTATAACAACAAATTGTATCAGAATAAAAAACAATAAAAAATATGAATTAAAACAAATTATACTTACAATCAACATGGAAACCGTATGTTGATTCGAGAAATTTCTTGTCTTCTTCCAGGAGTGTTGCCTTAGTTGTAACAATTGGTAAATTTCTGAAAGGAAGGCCCGTAAACCGATGGATGTCATTTGCTTCAATAGTGAATTGGAACATTTGGCCATCATTCAGAGTCACATAAAAAATACCGTCCTCCTCAATCAGAATTGTAGCATGACGAAGGTAATTCAAAATATAAGGAATCTGTTTGAAATGGGGCATATTAACAAGCCCTGTAAATTCACACTCCTCCACCAAAGCTTGATATTCTGAAGACATCTTTAAAGCCGTATGGATGTGAGGGCATAAGGGATTCCTGTAGTTGATCTTCGAAATCGATTGAGTTGGATTCTCTTGATTTTCTTGCTGAACTTGCAATTGGGAAGCATGTGAAGTCGACATTATAGCTGTAATTGCATCTTTGACAACGATTTAGACCTGTAAAAATTCAAGAATGGGAAAATGAAAATGAGAAAATGAGTGGCACAAGGGTATTTATAAGCTAAATAGGGCGTCACTAGCCCCTATTGACACGCGTCATTTACCCCTACTGACACGCGTCACTGGCTACTATTGACGCGCGTCAGCTATGACTTTTGTCACATGTCAGCTAAGACCTTTGACGCTTGACACTGACACCTAGTGACCTGTGACACTGTCCCTCATCGACACGCTGTCACTTCCTCCTATTGTCACGCGTCAGCTAATACCTTTGACGTGCGTCAACAGTTCCGATGGCGACGCACGCCATTAGGCAGTGTCACGTGTCAATAGAAGCTAGTGTCACGCATCAAAAGGTCTTAGGCCGACGACGATGACAACAAGCTCCTAGCTGACGCGCGTCAATAGGAGAAAGTGACGCGCGTCAGTAGGAGAAAATGACGCGCGCATCGTGGGCCCGTGACGCACGCATGCAGAGGAGCGATGTCACACGCATGCACAGACACTGATGCGTGATAGTAGGAGACAATGTCGCACGTCATTACGAGCCAGTGTCGTGCGTCATTACGAGCCAGTGTCGTGTGTCATTACGAACTAGTGTCGCACCAGTGTCACGCGTCATTACGATCTAGTGTCACGCCAGTGTCGCGCATCATTACGAACTAGTGTCGCACCAGTGACATGCATCATTACGAACTAGTGTTGTCGCACGTCACTGATGGAGCCATGAAAAACCAAGCGAATTTTTTTTTTTTGAATACTGTCAAATTCACCTTTCGCTGAAACTAGTTACGGGGATATTCGCAAGGTATTTTCCACCTTCAATTTTATAGGGGTGTCTTAAAATGAACCCCGGTTTCCCCGGTGTATGTGTGCTAGATGAGGTTAATTTAGGTATTATCCCTCAAGAATCAACTAGAACAAGAGTGCATCATCGGGAAATGATGGTACAATGTGTATACTGTAGTGATGTGAGAATTATTGAAAATATTCATCATATATCATAGAGGGTTTAGCAAATAATTTTAGGAGTAAAGGATGTGATGTTAATTTAAGAATTCCCCCTTAACAGTCAAGTGTGAACCATAAAACTAGATTTTATCATCGGGTAATGATAATATAATAAATATGCTGAAAATAGATGATAGAAGAGTGTGATCATGAAGCACTTGAACAGGAGCTGTAGTAAGTGAACTAGGAGAAGAAAATAGATACATAAAATGGTGATGGAGGTGGGAATAGTGAGAATCCCCCAAGCATGCAAGTGATGGAAATATTTGTGATGATGTGGGAAAGACCATGCTAGTAAGCATTATCTTGATCAAAAGGAAGAATTATGTGTTTAATTGGAGGAGTTTGGTGAGGGATCTCAGCTTGTGGTGAGGGAAGTGGTGGTGCTTCCTTGGATGGTGGTTGCTTATTTGGAATTGGTAATGTTGTAAATGACTTGATAGGAGGAGGTAATGGGGTACACATTTTTAAAGGTGGTTGCTTAGTTGGAATTGGTAACATTGTAGAGGACTTGATAGGAGGAGGTAAAGGGGTAAGTATTTTTAAAGGTGGTATGAAACTGGGTTGGATAGGTGGCTCTTGACTTACCAAAGAAGGAAAATTAGTAATTATAGCATGATTCTCATTAGACATAGAGGAGAAGATTTGGGAGCCCAATGACGATTTAACAATTGGAAATGAGCATGGACCAAGATGTTGTGTAGAAAATGAAATAAAACCCTGATGCTCAATGTGCCCAATTATTCATTTTAAAGAATATAAATCATTTTCATGATGTCCATTAATTATGTGATAATTGAAAAATGGGTGACCCTTGTATTTTGCAAGATGACAAGGAGGGTATTAATGATTAGGTGGCAATTTGATAAATTGGTGATTGAGCATCTCAAGAAGAATATAATATTGCTTAGAATTTAGATCAAACCTAAGAGGCACCGGTAGCAGAAGAATTTGGATTAATTTATATGATCACATGTAGTAGACATGGAATTAGGATGAGGTGTAGAAGAAAAAATAGCATGGGCATGAGAAACATCTTTAAGATGTTAAATTTCAGCTTGAGGGATGTAATCATGGTTTCTATAGCTTGAAATTTATCTTTAAAAGCATAGTGTAATTATTGAATTGACTCTAAGATTGGTTGATTGGTTGTGGTATCAAGACTAATAGGTTCATCACAAAGATGGTTGAAAATTGCACTTACTTGTGCAGTGGCGTATTTCAAGGGAGGTACATAATGTCTAGATATTTTTGGAGAACATCTTTACAAGGTGGGTGTATTTGAAGTAATTGATACAAGGAGATTTAAGGAGCCATGAAAGAAGATCTGATAGAACATGTAAAATAAAGATCCGTGGTTTTTATCATGTTTTTCACCAAATGATTTAATATAAATGTAATCAAATCTAATTTCAGAGTAATATATTGTAACTAATGATATATAAGAAGTAAATTACAGTAAATGGAAAAGCAACAACTAAGAAATAATATGAAACCCTAAGTAAGAGGGAGAGAGAGGGTGTCTTAGTTGATTTTGTAGAATTTGGAGATGAAATGTTAAGGAGAACTATTAAAATAGACTATAAGCAATATCATCAATGCTCATTGGAGGTTTTAGGACTTAGAATTGTACAAGATAAAAGTTCCTGTGGGAGGACAGGAGTGTGTGGGCATTAGTGACTGATATGGGTGCTAGTGTCCAGTCAGGTGCTAAGGTTATGTCCTTTTTTGCAGGAGGAGCTCCATTATTAGTTTCCCTTTATTGCTCTGGTTCCACTCCTATATCCTACATAACCCGTAAAATAATTTTCTACCTACATATGTCCTCAAACCACATGAAATCTAATAAAAATATGCATAATATGGAGTCATATTGATCCCGAAGGCTAACCAAAGAGCGCACTTAGTACTGAGTGCTACACTACATTTCAGACTCCATGTAGTTCTATGTGAATGTGTGTGTAATGATGCCCTTAGTTTCCCTTGTGAAAGTTTCACTATGATAATGGGATAGATCTAGAATGCTTCAAGTATGCAAATGTGTGAGATGAGAAATAATAAAATTCCCCTCCTAGGTTGTGTATGCAGAGTGATGCAACACTTGTCCCTTATGTGAATGTGTTAGATGAATGCCTTTGAAGTTCTCTTATGCCTTTGAATGCAAGCTTATATGATGATATGTAATTCTTAGTGCGTAGCCCCTAATTTTGGACAAGTAACTAAGTATATATATGATTCCCTTGTTTTAATTTTGTAATTGACAACTAAAAGGTCAAACCAAAGTATCAAAAGATGCCCAATATGCAAAAGAGACCCAAAAGGGTGAGAAAATGATAGATAGGGTTAGGAGTTCCCATGAGGGACAAGAGCATCGGGAACTTTTTTCCTCATATGGTGCTAGTGTCTGAGGCCATAAAAGATAAATACATTAAGTTCTGGAAGGGCTATAAGATGTGTAAGACCAAAAAGAAGACAAAGAGATAAAACAAAAAGGACAAAAGGGGTTGTCAACCACTATTTTTCTTACTTAGGATTCATGTATATATTAATATTCTTTAGGACATAGAAATGTACCCAAGTGCATATATTTTGTGTCTAAAAGTACCTTGAAGCAACGTGGTTTTGATATGTGTGAACTATTAGAAAATACCAAAATATGCCTCCCTTTTGAGATGATGGATGATAAAAAGGATAAATTATTCAAAATAGAAAGTGTTAGCCATAAGAGTATATAAAAACATCAAGGATGTGAACTATATCCATAATGTAAAGTAAAATAGGTGATATAATCAGTCTTTATTAGATATAATCATATTATTAAAATTAGTAGATGTGATCTCATGGTTAGGAAGAGAAATCCATAGCTAATCGTGTCATAATGATTAGTAGTTTAGTAATATAGAAAACACATGAATCCATGCATAAAATATCTATTGATACCTATGGCACTACATGGCATGATAGGCCCTGCATAAAGAAGAGATAATTGAAAATATGTGAGGATGACCATTTTTAGTAGTTGTTAGTTGTGTGTGTAAAGAAATTTTGTTCCATTAAATAGGACATGGAAAATGTTTAAACCAATGTGCTAGAGTATGATATGTAATATGTAATGTGTCATGAACATGATATATATCATAATATATTTCAACCAATGTGTTATTAGTAAGATATTTAACAAACAATGTAACATGAGAATGATATGTATGCTAGGATAAGATGGATCCAACATATTCTCTATTATTGGGGATAAAATCTAGGCCTAGACACAAGATGTAGAAACAAAAATCTATGAAGGAGTGCAAGGGTCACAATTATAGAGGATAATAGTCATAACCCTAAGATAACCCCGAGATAAAGATAGGTATCCTACTAGGATTTTAAATCAAGGAAGGTCAAAATATGGATAAATCCAAGTGGTGTGACTTAAATAATACAAAGAAATATACTAGAACAAACATACATCCACCCTAATCTAAATCAATGAATAATCAACTGTCCGCACAACAAAAACATGGAACAAAGGGGAAAAAGGTTACATATATTCACATGTGGTATGGCGATTGATGCATTGATTCTCCCTAGAGAAAACAATAGTGAGATAAAATAATTATGGGTGGAGAAGGAAAAAATCAAGAATAATACATCTAATCTTAACTCATTATGATGACTTAAATGAAATAGGTAAATCTTCAAAATATCAAGTTTAACAACTAGATGTTAATATGTGTGCAAATTTCCAATATACAAGTAAAGTGAAAAGGTATGAGAAATGAAAATTTTCATAAAAATATTTTTAGATTTGCATTTGATATGTCAAATTATCATCTCACTACCATGATTTTTGCACAACTTATAGAATATTTTTAGGGTTATTCATATATATATATATATATGAAGGTTCATATATGAGGAGAAAATAAGTTGAAATCAAGTGTATAAATTATAATTAATAGTAAAAAGAGTAATACTTTTGTCACTTTGCTAGTTCAAATTAAGATATTTTGAGCTCCAAAATTCTCCATTTTTAATTATTTTGTGATGATGGTGATATTATGAGGAGAAAATCAAGGTGAAAAAGATGGGTAACATGGCAAAGTGTATATCTTGTTGTAGGTTTTGTATTTGATTTTGGAAATGGTAGTTTGGATAAAATTAGAAAAGTGTTTGCTAGGGAAGATTTATCTATCAAACATTTTCCAAAAGATATTAAAAATGTAGATTAGGTTGTTGTCTATGTGGTGTAGGAGTATTTTAATTTCTATGATAATTAGTTTTAGTTAGTGAATTATACTCTAGAAAGTTTCACGCACCCTCAAGAAGATGGGATTAGTCATGGTAAAGTAATGCAACAGCTCTTTTTACTTCTTCAGAATTAGGGGATTTTTTTAACTAAATCATTTAATACAGTTTATTCCTTCAATGAATTTAATACACATCCATTAAATTCCAATACACAAGAGTTATAAATTCCCTTAAGACATCTTACGCTGAAATGAATAACTTCATTTATAGAAACCGTTGAATTATTCTAGCATTATTAATTATCTTGATGCCTTCAATGATTAACAACTTACAACAAATTAATCTAGCATTAATTAATGTTTAAAATCCAACCAGACAAGCTATGATAACCATGTGCAACTGTAAGGGTTAAGTACCTACTTGATCCCCTTCAATATGCCTCCTGAGATGATATACCCAGTATATTAAATGGTTAAACCTTTTTAAAGGTTTAGAGGACTATGTGTATATTCTTGGTGTCACCCTCACTCTTTATGACACATCTTAAAAGAAGACATTGTGATTGGACAATAAAATCATTCATTTGCAATACTATGGCCATAGTTTTAAGGCATCATGATAGCTAACCTAGTTTCATGCCTGCAAACAAGCCACATGAAAATTGTCCCTCTATTCACCGCAAAATCATCTCAATCATAATATCAAGATTCTTTTCCATTCTTAAGTTATTAAGTTCACTTTGTTTAACAACTTAAGAATTCATTAATGTCCATATTTAGTTACTAGGTTAACTCAGTTTACTAAGATAGATAAGTTCATTTGTACCCTATAAAAACCTTTGTAACTTTAGTGTAACACAATTCTCTTCTAGTTACGATAGTCATAATAAGCGGACCTCAAAGGGACAACTTATGATATTTTCTATACAACAATATTCATTTAATGACCTGCGTCATTAAATGGATACTACTTTACAACAACCATCTAAAGTTGGCTTGTCGAGTTCCATTAATTAGGAATGTCATAACACTTAGCTTATAAAATTATAAGTGAATTAGTTTTATGAAAAGTTTCCCTTACATCGTAGCGATATATTTATCGCATCCAAATACATTCCTAAGGTTTATAACTTAGCTTTTGCAATAGTTCATATTCATTTCCATAATATATTTATGTACATCCATTGTGCATTATAAATGTAATTTAAGATAGCTTGTTGCATTATTTTCGCAACCCATAAATTATTTGTTTATGAAATTGTCATTCTATTCCACAAGTACATATTTAATTGAACTTATCAATGAAATAGTTTACAAAACATTCAAAGTTATATTGGTTCCATATATGTAACTATATCATGATTAATCCTTAATCATTTAATATGGTAATTTATAACACATTATATCCATATAACATTAATTTTACATATGCCACATGATGTTGAATTTAGTAAGTACAACAATATAAATTACAAAAAAAAATGATTCACTTTATAAATAATAACTCAGTAATAAATACAAGTTTAATATTCCTTTTTAGAATAGTACAATAGCATTTAAGGCTAAATTAGATTTTAAAAATAAGATAACAATGTTATTGCTCACTTCTAAAATTATGCCTTTCAAATGAAGAAAAATTAAAATCATAATCAAACATAATACATTCATGATATTTCACAACTCGGAATATCATCAACAAATATGTCAGATCCAGCCTTTTACTATTTTTGCATTGTTCTTTAACTTGCATTCTGAAAATGTTGAAGTACAAAATTGTACATGGTCAATTCCAACCGAACTGACATGAAAAGGTTATCCACCTTATCTTTACTATTTATAACACTAAAACATCTCTATGATCATTCTCCAACAGTACTAGAACATCAAGAGTCAATAGAAAATATTATAATAACATTTCACTTTTTCAACCTTTTTATAATACCTTCACAAGAAAAAAATAAGGTTTAAGACTTTACCAAATGCATGATGAATAATCAATACAAAATTTCAAAATGAACCTAATAATAATTCATTGGTTCACATAACAATATCATGATTGGTCCTTAACCATTTCTACCCAAAAGGTAATTTCATAATACTCTTATTAAGCTACAAAAATAAGACTTTACTCCTCATTATCCAATCATTAGAATATTTTGATTTTACTCACACAGTCAAGAGGAACATTCAACTAAACATAAGTTCCACACAGTCCTCATTATATGAATCAATACAGTTCACTATCCATACATAGCATAATAATAATTTCAATCAAGTAATGTAATAATAAAATCCACAGGAGAGATCTAGGGAAAATTTTAAGGAACCCACCTAAAAAAAAACTTATAGAAATCATGGCAAATATGGCCAAAACCAGATTCACTGGGTTGGTGAATTATCTAAAATTAACATTCGTGGCATTGGTGAAATAGGATATATTTTTTGAAGGAAATTTTTGATGGAGTGGAGAATGAAGGATAACTTATCATATTATGGACTTAGCCATTATTTGCAAGTAGAGGACCATTTTACATTTGAAAGGATGTCAAATTTAAAATACCCACTAGTTATAAAGACTCCACCAAACATCCAAAATCCTATCAAAGACATGACATGTGTCACCATTCCAACAATCTCCTAACTAAAGGCTTCTAGAGGAGTTCAAGCCCACATAATAAGGTATAATAGGTATAACTTTCGAGTTTGGATCTAGGGTCAAGTCTTGGGTCAACGATCCATGGAGGAAACGTGATGGCCAAGGAAGAAGATACATGGTACAGATCAAGAGCATGAACAAGGACATGTGTCGTTATTTTGGCCCTCTTTGAAGTGATTGGGTTACACTTAGTGATTATTCTATACAATCTAGATCTATGTATGTATATATATATGAATAATTTAATCAAATTTCAAAAAATATTCCCAAACATGTCAAAAAATGAAATGAAATGACCAAGAATGTTCCATAGATTTATCGGCGCTCAAGAATATTTTCAAATCATGACTCGTTCATCACATGGCCTCCAGTACATCCATAACGCCGATTTAGCTTGATTACCATGTTGTTTGCATTATCTTATGATTTCATGGATACTAATTGATATGATGTTGTTTTGGAACATGTCCTCCAATACCTAGTTAACGCTCTGCTGTCGTCCATCTATCTCTGGATGATAAGATAAACTGAAATTAACTGAGTACCCAGAGCGGTTTGAAAGGAAGTCCAGAAAACTGAAGTGTAGATGGTATCCTGTCTATTGATGATGTTCTTCTTCTGAGAATCCCATACAACCTAATGATGTCCTCCATAAATACCTTGGCGATGGATCATGTATTATAGGTGACCGTGGTTGGTGAAAAGTGCACAACCTTGGTCAACTTATCCACAGTGACCATAATGACATCATAATGATAAGAAGACATAGGAAGTCCGACTATGAAATCCATGGAGATCACATCCCACCGCCACTCCGGAATATCATGAGGTGTGAGAGTCCTGTGGGATGGTAATGCTCTACCTTGACCTACACGACACTCAAGGCAACGTGCAACAAAATCTGCTATGTCCCGTCGAAGACGTGGCCAATAATATAACTCCCTCAGATCAACATGCATTTTCTTCACTCCTAGATGTGCTACATATGGGGCTCGATGAGCCTCTATGAGGATGAAGCTATGTAGATCACCAGCATTAGGCACGTAGATGCGCCTATGGAACCGAATTAAACTATCTATCTCTAAAACACACCCAGAATATCTTCCCTCTAATGAACCCTATGTCTCCAACATCAATATAGCTCCCTCATAAAACCTGTCCTCTGGAAGGTGCTCAAGAATCCTGCCCCTCAAATCTGACTAAAGTGTCGATGAAGCAAGCACATGTCGTCGTCTACTAAGTGTATCTGCAACAACATTTTCCTTTCCTTTGATATATTGTACCTATATGTCATACTCACATAGGAACTCCAACCAATTCCATTGACGAGCATCAAGGTTCGGGTGAGAAGATATGTTATAAAATACGATGATCTATCCTCAAAATGAAAGGTCTACCCAAAAGGAAGTGTCGCCAATGCACAATTGCATGAACAACTGCTGCAAGCTCTAAGTCATGAGTAGGGTAATTAAGCTCGTAGTCCTTGAGCTTACGAGACTCAAAGGCAATAACCTGATGCTCCTGCATAAGAACTGCTCCCAAACCCTCTAGCGATGCATTAGTGCAAACCACAAAATCCTCTATCGGGTCTAGAACTACTAAGATGGGTGTTGTGGTTAACCTTTCCTTAAGCAACTGAAAGGCTTTCTCACACTTTTCTGACCAATCAAACTTCTTCCCTTTTCTTTGAAGAGAAGTGATAGGGTGAGCAATCCTAGAAAATTCTGTACGAACCTGCAGTAATACCCTGCTAAACCCATGAAACTCCTCACCTCGAATCGATGTGGTGTTGGCGATCCATGATAGCCTGTATCTTAGAGGGATCTACTGAGATACCCTCGCCTAATATGATATGACCCAAGTACTAAATCTCTGTCTGAAAGAAGCTACATTTTTCCAAGTTCCCATACAACTTCTTGCTCTCTCAAAACCTAAAGTACCTATCTCAAATGCTCCTCGTGTTCCTCCTTGGAATGATAATAAATCAATATGTCATAAAGGAACACTAAAACAAAGTGATACTGAAAATGTCCTGAATACTCCATTCATGAGGCTCATGAAGATAGCTGGGGCATTAGTCAAACCAAATAGAACAACTATGAACTCATAATGCCCGTAACGTGTGTGAAACGCTATCTTATGAATGGTCGCATATGAAAAAAATATAACAAATCTCTGTCAAAACATGTCTATGAGTAAATGAGCAAAAAGTAGCCGAGCTATAAAAATGTGGGCACTGCAACGCACATCTTCCGCGTATTCACCTTCTTTCTAGAATTCATTCACCCTCACGTGTTCCCACACATCATCTTGTAATGGTTGTGCCTTGACTTTGTTCATTTCCCCACTCGCATTGCGCATGTGTTCCTTTGTGTCTTCCTCTATTTTATTCTATGTGCCCTTCCCTCACGCCCTCCTTTTCACCCTTCTGTGTCAAGTCATCTCCTGACATGCTTGAGTGTGCCACATGTAACCAGCTTAAAGTGTTCTAACAAGGTGCCAAATAGTTGCAATAAATAAGTAATTGAAACATGGTAGAAATGACAAACATTTTGCATAGTTGGCCATCCTTTCAGCCAATTCATGCATGCCACATGTCTTACATGCGTAGATGGATCTAATATCCTATGAAAGCCATATATTTTGATATAGATCTTCGATCGGTGCGTGCCTAGGATTTTCGAGAGCTTCGACATCGACCACAATGCTAGATATTCAAATTCAAATCTTGGTGGACTCGTAGGTTAGAAATCATAAAATGTCTTTCTAGGCATTAATGAACAGATCTGATTGCTTCAACCACTCGATTTGATATGATCCACCCTCCTTCCTTCTCCAACATGCCAAACAGTTTGGGGAAGTGCATTCAATATATTATTATGTGGATTTGTAGGCATTGAATGCTTCTTATTAGTGTTTGTATTTCAAATTCAGGTTTTCCCTCCTTCTCTTCTCCTTCCATAGGTTGATTTATAAATGTTAGAGTTGGGCTCATTATTAAAGTTGGATACTATGGATCCTTATGCGTTTTGCTAAGGACTTCATATTTTCTACATTCTAAGTTTCGAGACCTCTAGATCGCCTCATGCATTTGGATGTCATCCTCTTTTGCCATTATAATAGATCTGTGCATTTCTCGGGATGTAATAAAAGCATCATTTTGTGACTATTCTCTTTCCTAAATTGTTCACATTCCTTCTTCTTTCCTTTTCTTTTGCATTACATATTTTTTTACCACTTAATTTCACTTGCATTTCCTTATTTAGTTTTGTTCCATGAGAATGATCTGGAAAATTTGTTTTTAGTCATGTGTTACTTGTTCCTAGCATCCTTTCACGTGTCCCCTCTTCATTCCTTCTCGTAATGTAGATAGTGTTCATCCCTCTCTTTCTGGTGCTATCACCTTTTAGTGTATTTAATTTTCATGTTATCCTTCTATCCCTGGTCCCTTGGCATTTATTATCTTAGTTTCCCCTTTCAAAGACTATGAGTAGCGAGATCGGTAGAAATAGATAGAGGAACCAACCTTCTCTAGAGATCTGTCTCAAGAGCGCAAGCTACCACATGTTGGAGAAGGTTCCATTATGTTATCAAATAGCTCGGCCCTTCTAGATCTGAGATGTGGGTGCAAGTTTGAAGACCAACAGTTTCTTGAGGAAGAATGTAAGTGACTCGGTCATTAGTGGCATTATTATTTTTAGGATGCATGAGAATGTGTAAATTCTCAAGTAATTGTTTCTTGGGGATAGATTTTTAATTCTCTCATGAGATAATCTTGGCATTTTTATTTTTCAAATGATTCTTCCAATGTTTTATGAGAGAATTATATCACCTTATATTAATGGAAATGATCAAGGGATATAAGGAATAGTTGAAATAGACTCTAATCAGGCATGTTATGTTCACTCATAGTGAATAAGGTTTTCCATATCTTGATAAAATATTATGCAGATTAAGTTTTATCTTGTTTACAATTAAAAAAATATTTGGTGTTGTTTTCAAAAAGATTGTGATGTTGGAATTTATTTACTAGGGTGGTAACTAAGATTTCAGCTTCAATAATATAGTCATTAGAAGAGTTTGATACTAATCCAAAGTATCTCTCACAAGTATTTTTTCCAAGAGCTTAGTGGTTGTATAGGAATTATATTTCATAAAATCCTTTAAAATTTTGAAAAAATATTTGATTTGAAGGGTAGGTCTATTAGAGACAACATGAGAAATGGAAGGCATGATCCCTCCTATATCCATGGAAGAAATGTAGAGAGAAAGAGGATCACTTTAGATAGCTTGTAGAACCTTGTTGTTGATAATATGTTGGGTAATAGGTTATCTAGTGATACCAACCCGAGAGAGAGGATAGCATTGGTTTTTCATACCCCAAGAGATTTTTTGTGGTTGACTACAAAGTTGGGAAAAATATTTTACATTTTAAAGAATTGATTGGTTACTGACTTATTGTTGACTTAAGTAATCAATAAGCTAAATGATGAGTTGATTATGATCATTAGATAAGAAAGGGGTAGTTTTTTTAGTATTATCATTTTCTCCACTTAGAAATATATTCTTTAATGCACTTTTGTAGCATATAAGGTGTCTCTCCTATAAAATCGTAGAATTTTTGAAAAAAATGTATTGATGGCATGAAGATGATTAGAACCAGGAATATCTTCATGTTCCTCATTGTTCTTATAAATAAAATACATGATTATGAGTTATATACCCGTGTGCATATTAAGTTTTGGTTATTTTTTCTTCTTGTTGTTAATAGTTCCTATGGCTGAAAAATTAGTGTAATGAGGAACTATCTTATGAAAGGAATAAATTTCATTGTACATGTCATGATTAGAAGATGAATCACTAGAAACACCAATCATATACTCCAATGGTTAATTTTTTTGATCCAAGAATGGTTGAAGGAAATTTTGTAAATATATTTTTGACATGATCGATCGTGTGTAAAAATAATTAAATATGGTATGATTTTATAAAGGTAGAGATTCTAAAAATGAGTTATAAAGAAAACAAGATTATTCATGAATATGTTGCACATGGGTCAATAGCATCGGGATGGAGATAATATGAGATATGAGAAATAACCTAACATGATCTATCATACAAGTGTTTACCAAGGGATGATGGTGTGAGGTTAGAAAAACTTAGGTGCAAACAATATAATTTGTATAAAGGAATTTACACATTGTTCGATTTCATAGAAAATGTAAATAAAATAAATAATCATAGAGAATATTTCTTGAACTAGAGTAAATTAAGATTCACATAAGGTTCACCAAAATGTATGATGGGATAATATGGATCATTTCCTATTCTCTACTATTAGGGATCAAATATAGCCATATATACAAGATGTATATACAAAAGGTGCTCAAGGAGCATAAACACCAAAATTTTAGAGGATAGTAATAATAACCCTAAGATATATACATGTTTCCAAGGCCTATACATAATATAAAGAGAGGTATCCTAGTGGAATTTAGAATAAAGGTATGTAAAAAGATGGATAAAGAAAAGGTCATAACATAAATAAGAGAAAGAAATGGACTAAAGTAAATATACATATACCATAATCTATAACAATGAATAATCAACTATATACACAACAAAAAACATGAAACAAAGTAGACATAAAGGTTATAGGTATTTAAAATTGATATGATTGTTGATGCATTGATCCTCCCTAGAGACAACAACACCAAGAGAGAATCCCTATGGGTGGAGAATGGAAAGCTCAATAAGAATACTTTCAATCCTAACTCAATTTGGTGACACAAATATAATAGGGTAAGCTCTAAAACCTCAAGTGTAATAAATAGATGTTAATAACTGTAAATATCCAATATGCATGTAGAGTTAATTGATTTGATTAATGATTAATTGATACTAAAATGATGAAAGAGTGTGTATATATACCTTATATGATCAACCATGGTCAATCCCATTATCCATTGGGAAAACAAATCCCAACATGATTGACTATGGTTGATCACATTGGCTTTAAGGAAAAACCTAAGGTCAAGGGTGTAAAATAATGGGGAATCAAATTTAAAGACATGATGGAGGTATGACGAAGGTCCAAGATGAACGAAATTAATGGGAAGACTATGAATGGGTATAAAAAGTGAACATAAAGATCTATACATGTGAACAATAGAGAAGACGAATTGAAGATAAGGTGACTATGGTATAAAATAAAACATGGTGTAATGCCCACACTAGAAACACAACCAAAAAATGGGTAAAAAAATATTATAAAAACAATACTTGGGCCCACGTAACAACCACATAATGCTTAAACCATAACATGACAAGCATCACTTTGCATGTAATTAACTTCTTTATCTCTTTGTTTCAATGCATATCGTTTGCGAGAACTCAAGGTCCCAATTTGACTTGTATTCCAACTATCAATGTCATGGCCATGGCCAAATCAATTGGCCCTCCTCTGAATTGGCTTGAAGGTTTTCATGCCCAAGCATGGTCCTCCTTTTCCTTCCTCAACAGGATTTCTCAGTCTGGCATCGCATGCACTCTTGGAGGGAAAAAAGTGGTTATTGATTTGGTGGATCTAGCTCTGGTTGTCATCGAATTATCTGACAATTAGTATTTCTATTATAGTTGGTTTTGCTTTTGTCTCTTCATGTGCCCCCTTGTCTTGGAATTGGTTTTTATCTTTAGATCTAGTTGCTTAACTAATCTTGGTTCGTATTTTGTTAGGCTAGCTATATGCTTATTTCCTTTTATGTTGTATGAGTAGGACCCCCAGCTCCCGGTTCAAAGCTCAGGTCAAAATCATTTTAAAATATATTAAAAAAATTTCCTCATGTCCTTTTATTTTATGACATAGATGATCAAATGAGGGGAACGTATCAAATATTATTGATTCTTAGAAAGAGGAAAGAAAGCTTTGTGTGAAGGTATCTTAAAGTTCATTATCTCAGTAAAGATATTATTCATTTTGGTCAAGCATAGTCTTTTAGCATAAAACATAATCACTTATGTGCTCATTAAATCATTGGCATACTTTAGAAATTTGAGCATAAAATACATTATCACCACTATTGATGGGAAATTATGTAAGAAACTAATTTTCCAAAGTTGTAAAATATCGTACAAAATGTTTTTTTTTAGATTATAGAACCATTGTAAAGAAAAATTCGTTGATGCTTCTAGGGAAAAAAATTATAAGTAAGATATTGTTAGATGTATATTCAAATCAAGAAACATGGAATGATTGAAGGTTTTTGCAAGATCACTTTTTCCATGGTAGAGACAAAGCTTAGGAGAAAAAAAAAAACAAAAAGTAAAAGGATGATAAATTTCTTCACCTATGTAAGTGGATTATGAAGTAATTGGGTAGAATCCATATCATATGAAGCATCAAATGCACCTTGTTGAAATTTTAATATTTGATCTTGTAAAGTGTGAACAACGGTTTTAAGATCTTGAGTGTTATATAAGAAGAAACATCTAACCTACTATGATTGTATGTAAGGATATTAGTATATGTAGAAATGGGTATAGATAAATTATGTGTTGAACTATGAGCTCACCCAAAGATATATACATTGTAGAGGTGGGAATAGTATATGTCTCAATGTTATATTATGAAATGGACTTAAATTTATCTTGAGAAGTATATAAAAGAATACCAATATTAGCAATATTTTCTTGTAAGAAATGTGTAATTTTTGTGCCTCATCCTAGGGAATTCCATGGGATTGGTTTTCATAGTTATAATTATATCCTTCACCTTTTACATGATCAGTGATGAAAATGAAAATAGTATTTTAAAAAATATGAATATTAGAATAGGAGCCAATCTTGGTGACCCATAGTGCCACATCGTATGCCGACATAGGGGGAATAGTATCTCATAATAGTAGGAGTCTTGGTTGGATATTTTGTTAGAGATAAAATATAAGGTTCAACCACAACCCATGGGACAAAGTCCCTCCTCAAGTAAGGGGAGGCACCATGTTTATTGTTATTCTAAGAACAAAATGAATATTTACAATATTCAAACTAACTTAACCTTTAGGGGTGGGATCTCATCCTAGTAGATTTCCTTTTTACTTCGAAGGGAATTTGAAAGTAAAGGAAAGTATTTTGAGGAATGATATAAGGTAAGTACATGGAAATGGGGGACCAAAACGGGGTCAAAAGTGGCCACATTTTTCCTCAAATCAACGAAAATTGAACTCCATATAATAATTTGGCATGCATATGCTAAAAATTTGACAAATTGATAAGAATAAATATTGTACAGCTTGGAATATAGTTTCTAAACTACTATTTTTTAAATGGTGGATATTAAGATGGTAAAATGTGGTGCACACACAATGTAAGTCTATTTTTGTGTCAAAAAGATAAGAACCTATTAAGTGCCTCCCCCATTTTTTAGTTTTAAAATTATTTTTCAAATAACTTTAGTAGAAATTTAGCTAAGACCATTTACAAGCTCCCACTAATTTTTCATAATTTTTAGATGAATATATAATTTTTTATTAATTTTCAAAGTACACACATCCCGAAAATGAAATATTTGTGTGTACACCCCCATAAATTTGAGAAAAAAATCATTTTTTAAATTTTAGAGTGTGTAGAATGGAGTTTAGAAAAACCACTTTTTTAAAAAATTGGATGAAAAATCATAAATTGTGCACCAAAACATATGCATAGGTTTTGGCAAGAAAAGAAGGCACTAGTAAAAGAAATTATGGATGAAAGCCTTAAACTAATCAGATTTCATAAATAATTATATCGTTACCAAGGTAAAACTAAGCTTGACATCGTAGTATAATTTTTTTAATATTATCTTATAATACATGATATATCGAGGTATACATGTGAAATTATGATGTTTTTATGTCAAAAAAGATTTATTCATGGATTACATAGTCTAAACCTTAGGTTTGGATATCCAAGGAAAATCCAAGCCTATGTATTAGGTATTTTAAACCCCAATAATATGAAATGCGCTCGTGTTATAACGCGCTTAAAACTGAAATTCAAACACAAAACATGAGTGTGTTATGGTTCGGTAAATACGAAACATAATGCGCTCGCATTATAACGTGACTTTGTTTTTCTCATGTCAAGGTATAATGCGACCAAGCCATAACGCAAGTGCGTTATGGAAAAATTGACCAAAAAGTGGATTTTTGGCCACTTTTTGGTCCCCCATATTTGTGCACTTTCCCTATAGGAAGAGGAATGGAGATGAATACTTGTGTTTTCAACTTGGAAAAAATAGATGCAAATTTAATTACACAAGTGAAAAATGATAACAATAAACTGAATCCATATTAAATAGAAATTAACTAGAATCAAAAGGAAATGTAATGCATTAAACTTAAGAACAACAACATTAACATCAAGAAAACATTCAACACAAAGTCTAAAACATGTCTCTTTATTCCTTTTGATAAGTAAAGTGAAAATACAAATCTTTTCTCTCTTACTCCATAATTACTCCTATTCAAAATAAAAAATCCCTTATTTTATGCATTTAGCATTTTTACATTTATAGAGAAAATGAAGAGAGAAGAAAGGAAGTGGTTACACCACAAAATATTAATAATAAATACATATTAAATCCTTTTGATTGGTTCTTGTGAAAAATGACCAAGTCAACATGTTAATCCAAATGATGTCAAAACATCTAAAAAATTTACATGTTCAATGCAAAATGGAAAAACATGACCAATCCTCAACTGGAATTCTCTTTGTTTGCTTCTTGATTAACTTCCTTGTCATGATACATGTGGAAATTCTAAATCATTTTTGCACTTCTTTCTCATCTAGTCCACAAGAATATCAGTTTAATACATCACATTTATCAAGTATGCTAATCAATTTTCCTAGGATATTTTGGGGTCATTTGAGGATTTTTTCCATATGATTCAAAACATTTTGATACACAATCAATTTATCAATTGATTATAAATCAAAATCATGGCATTCCCTAGAGTTATTTTCTCCCAAATCTTTGAATTCCTTAAAGATGTTATTTGTAGGTAACATATTCAGACCTTCATTTGGGACTTGGCAATGTATATAAGAAAAGTCATCACTAATATCATTGGTTGATTCAATTCCTTCTTCACTGGACTTTTGGAGCTTTTATCCGGCCTTGTGTAATATTTTGACTCAAAAGTAAATGGCCTTGTAAAATTCAAAATGTTTTCCTCATTCTCCTATTATTCCTTTTTGTACCAAAGTATCATCATCCACCTTTTTGAGCTCATTTAGGGCTTCCAAAGTAAGTTCTCAATTGTTACATTCTTCCTCAAGCTCATCATTCATTTTCTCAATTGTTGATTTTTCTCGCTCAATGTAATTATGGACCTCAATAACATCCTCAATGAGATTTTTTCATATTTAAGGATCCTTCCAATCTAAATTTCAACAGCTCACCCCTTTGTCCTATCTTCTTGACCTTTGATATAGATGATGCATTCAAATTGGTTGGAGTAAGAGAAGATATTAGATATGGTTAGGTAAGCTTGAGGGGTAATGTTGTCAGTTGTTCTACCTTTTTTTGAGATCCTCCTTGCTATCCTTTGTTTTCTTCAGTTTCTCAAATAGAGTATCCAATGTGAAGATTTTTTTGTACTCCCTTCGTAGTAGCCTTCCCAGTGCCACCTTATTTATTTGATAATCCAAAGAAGTGATTTCTTCAGCTTTCTTGTTAGCAACAAGAATAAAAATCTCAAAAAACCTTTCTCTTGATTGATCAATGGTGATGTGAGAAAGTATTTTGGTTTTATTTTCTACATAGAAGGGATTGGATTCAAGTATGTTGAAATCAAATTCCTTGAGAAGGAATGATTTCTTCCTCTTTTATGGGTTTTGGATTGTTATCTAAGATGGAATCAAAGAGGGATTTCACTACTACTAAGGAGATGTAATCATAAGGGTCGTACTTAAAAGAGTATGTAATTTGGACATCAAGAGGGGAGGAGTAAAGAAAATAGTTGTGGTTATGGTTGAAGGGGAAGTAATAAAAATAACAGGAGAGTATAAAATAAAGGAAATGGAAATGAATGATGAAGAAATATGAGCTAACTGAGGAGAACCCACAAAAATAATAACTCCCATCCAAAGAGGGAAATGGATGAAAAGACATGTGCCATGAGTGACACATGAGGAGATAGAGGCGGTGAAGAGGAAACATGTGAAGATGAGATGAACAAAGAGATCTGTAAGGATGAATGTGGAGGAGTGGAATATGAGGGGGAGGAGGAGGAGGATATGGCCCATGAGGAAGAGATGTGAGAGGAAGTGACACATGTGGAGCCATGGTTACTAGGGGGACTACGTGGGTGATAAGGAAGGAAGAAATCGGAAAAGATTATATATCCATGGTGTTGATTGGACATCCCTGTTCTTGTTGAGGATAATGATAATAAACATCTACAATGGTGGTGGAAGGGAGGAAATAAGGATGATATTTCCCTCTGCTACTAAAAAATGTTATTCTAACTAGATTGGGAGGCACTTTTCCTTTCTCCTAATATTCTTGGAAGGGGCCCACTTCTGACGAAGTAGTTGTCTTCACCTTTGGAAAGTTGGCATCTTTAGGTTGAATTTTTATTGAATCAAAATTTGAGTAAATCACTCATTAATATATTTTATTTCTTTGATTGACCAATTCATTTTGGGAAATGTCATACTTTCCACTTTCATTTTTTTGTAGATAGGTTATAAGACTTCCCCATCATCTAGTGTGCCTTGAGGAATGTTTGCAACATTTTATTTGGCCATTTCCTATAAATTCATCTGTTGTAGTCTTACTTTTTATAGCCACTTAATCCTTACAATCAATTTATATATCTTCAAGCTTGAGAACACGAAATTGTAGAGTCCTAATGCTTTTATAGATCCTTTGTAATAGAATTTAATCCTCGATATAAAATATTTTAGGGTCACTACTTGCATCTTAATGGTGATATTCTTCACCTAATTATTGATGTGTAAGTGTACCGCCAATTGAGATAGTGAAATGAATTCCCACCTTATGTTTGCTTTGTTAGAACTTATGAAGATCCAACAATTTCCTCACTAATTCCATCAAAATACACTTATCACTTGGGTATTTTGGTAATAAGTACTGGAGAACCCTGGAATCCTCCAACTTGGATATAAGTGAAAGTTGGGAATTGGAGAAAGATACATCCCCAATGAAATATAGATTTCAAGGCTGCATTGGTGCACCAATACTTAGAAAGGTCTTTGTCTAACTTACATATGATGTTATAGAAGGAAACATCATTCACCTTTCGGAAATGGTGAATACTTTGTTACGAGAGACAGATGAGGGTAGGACTCTTAAACATAGTTTGAAATCCTTATCCCCTATTTGTTTAACTCAGGGTATACTCTCATTCCCACCACTATGTAATGACATATGATTTCATGTAGAATTTTCCTATTGTATGTATTTCCATCATATACTTGTGTAGGGTGTCACTGTGAATAGTTTCTTATTCTTCTTCATAATTGTGAGGAATTGGTACATCCAAAACCTAAAATTATTTCACCTCGGAAGACCAAAATATTAGGAGTGTTATGATGTCATTAATTTGTAGAATGAAATCACTCTTAGGTAGGTTCTTTGAGAATATTCTAACCGCAAGATTTAGTTTCTTAAGGTATTTTTTACTCAAATGTTTAATACACGTTGTTGAATTTTCATCCCCATTATGTTGAGAATTTTTGAGATCACTATCAAAATACTCATTGAGGTCTGGAATCTTGAGTATTTATTTTACGTATTATGTGTCTAGGAGGATCATAATTTCTCCATCTTGATTTTTATGACCATAGAGTCATTATCATAGTGATTTGGCTATGGAGAGTATGAATTCTAAACATTGTGTGGAAATAGGGAAGATTACAATAAGGATCAATCCACTATCATAGATGCATTGCATATAGGGTATCTTGGACAGGCTCTTAACTCTTTTCTAGAAGTCATCCATGTCAATGTGACCCAACTCTGTAACTCTAATATAAATATTTGAATTAATATTTGAAGGGGGAACAACCACTTGATACTTATATTTCATTTATTTTTCTTCTTTTTATGTTTCTACCTTGTTTTTCCCTTTCCTATATTTAGACATTGAAGGATGAACTTAAAAACCTTGTTTGGGAGTTCCTTTGGATGCTCCTGAAATAACCGCCAAAAATTTCACCTTGATTTGCACACTTAAAATCTCAAAAATCCTTTGTCGATTTTACTCCTTATTAAGCACCTTCAAAAACCCAATACACCGAGAAAAATTATGGGGATGTTAAACACTTTGAAAAACCCAATACACTAGTTAGGATTTCGTTAATGTTTGACACCTCAAGATTTCGACACACTGTGATTTGGGGAAATGAGTGTGTCTTGCACCGTCAAATTTTTAACACAAATAAGTCAGTGTAAAGGCTTGTTAGATATTCCAAAAGGCCCAAAACACTAAGTTAGGTTTCTCATCATGATGGATAGGTCCAAAATCCTGACAAGTTCATGTCACAGCTTTTGAACATGTCTATCATGATGAAAACCCTGATACACTATTAAAAACATAGGTTTGGGGAAATAAAACCTTCTTCTCATGATAAATAAAATTAATTGAGGAAAACTCTCAATTTAAACTAGAACAAAGGAAAAAACCTAACAAACCATACAAAATAGAAAAGGAAGAAAAAGTGGCAAAACCAAATCAAAAATATATAAGACCACATTATAAATATTGTACTAACCAAAAAAGCGAAATGGATTTGAAGAATAATCAAGAAAAGGTGCTCAAAACACTAAGAAAATCATTGTTAGGAGTGCAAAGGTCGAAAGCAAGTTCGTGGTCAAACATCAAATTCATACAAGGTAAAAATGACATGGAAAATCTTAAATATATAAGAAACCCACATTAATTACACATTATATGATACATGTGGGACCAAATATGATTTTGCAATAAATGTGTTGATCAGGTTAAGAAAACTAACCACACAAAACATGCATTTCTTACATGTTATTGGGTTCCAAAGACCCGAACCATAGGATTACATGTTTTTCAGGAATCAGGGTTTCATTTGCATGAAACATACTTAAGAAACAACATGTTTTGATGTCATTTACCCTCAAAAACCTAACACAAAGAGACCTTCGAGGCCTTAGGTTTAGAGAACATATGACATGAAGCATGTTACAACCACCACAAGTCCCGATGAAAGTAAATTATGAAACCTAAAACACTACAAAGTGTTTCGGGTTTAGGATTTGGGAAACATCTAACAATTAGCATGAGTTTTTGTGTAAATTTTCCGATGTCACCAAATTCTGAAACTCAGAACACTCTAGTGTGTTAGGTTTTAGGGATTAGGGTGATCTATAGGGATCTAAAAAACACACCACTTCATCAGTTCCATCATCACCAAGAAGGAGAAATAAGAAAAGTGAAAAGAAATGAGGTAAATGGAGGTTGGATAGAACCACCGCTCTATGCAGAGTGGCGGTTTCAGAACTGCTGCCTTGTAGGGTGGAGGTCCTAAAACTGCCACCTAGCCGAGCAGCGGCGATCCTAGAGACAACCGATTCTGTCAGGGCGCGATCTTGAAAATTCCAAATAGGAAAGAAGAATGGAACGCGAATGGACGTGAATTTGAAGCGCCTAGCCATGTCTCTTCCCTTTCATTCCCTTTCACATTCTCCAATGCACGGGAGGACATGTGAAGGCCTATAAATACATGGAAGGAGAAAGAGAATAGAAATTTGAAGGTGAATCAGAATTTAATGAGAGCAGTGAGCAAGATCTTCAGTGTTGGAATGGAATTGTAGGAGTAAGGTGTAGAAACAGAGCAAGCAAGTAATTAGAGAGAAGGTTTACACTATTTTTTATTTTCATACTTATTATAATATGTAATTGTCTATGTTAGACCAATAAAAGTGGGAAGAAAGAGCAGTTTGCCCTTCCCAACTAGTTTTCCTCCTTGGAGGTTTCTAGGATAAAAATTGTTGGTGTTGAAGTTTGAATTATTTTCCTTCTCTGCAATTTCCTTTCTATAGCACTAGATAATCAGTCATGAAGCTCTAATATTTAAGAAAATGTCATTTTCTAGAGTTGAAAGTAGAACAACATAGTTGTGTGATTCATAGAGTTCCAAAGTAGAATTTTACAGATCATTTTGGTATCAGAGCTAATTATATATCCAAGACTATGGTATTCAAATCTTTCTTGTGATTTTGTATGATAGTGACAAGGTCCAAAGGAAAATAATTTTTACCTTACAAGCCAGATATTTCTACGAAGAAGTGGAAACAAAGAATTCAAGCTCAAATGGAGGAAGAGAACTTGGTCCGTAGAGTCGAGATGCTAGAGAACATGATGGATAGATTGCATAGGAAACAAGAAGAGCTTTCAGATCTGTAAAAGACGGCTTCGGTTAATAAATATTCCATGGACTCGATGGTTCGAGAACTAGCTGAAAAATTCAATATTGAAAAGAGCCACGAGAGGAAGAATGGGAAGAGTGTGAAGAGATGCCAATTGTAAGCAAGAAGGTAAAATCTACACATACACCTTTTAAAGTTGAAACAAAAGTGGAAATAAAGAATTTTGAAGGACAAGTAGATGCAGAATTATTGGATAAATGGCTAAAATAGTTGGAAGTCTACTTTAGTATGTGCATAACATCACCGAGGCACAAAGGGTCACCTTTGCATCTCTCAAAATGGAAGGTCATGCTCTAGTTTGGTGGGAAACCCATCTAGCCACTCGTGAGAAGAAGAAATGTCCTATTGTCGAAGACTTGGAAAGGTTTTAAAGAATTGATAATAGCTACCTTCTATCATATTGGCCATAATACGAACATGATGATTAAGTGGTAGTACTTTAGACAGGACATTGGTCAAAGCATGCAAGACTACACTATGGAATTTTGGAGACAAGCCATGTTGCTTAATATGGACTTGGAGGATGAGGACATTCTGACCAAATATTTGGGAGGACTTCACACTCACCTTTGGAGGAAGGTAATCTCCACGAAGCCCAAGGATCTCAATGAAGCTTGTGTACAAGCATACTACATTGATGATGAGAAGAAGCAAGGAGAAATAGAGCCAAAGGGAGACCAGTCAACAAAACAATAAGATAAAGAACAAGGGAAGACAAGTAGCAGAGGTAAATGGAAAGGTAAACATGCCACTACTGCTTTGCATACTTGTAAAGATCCTAAGAATTTATGTAAGAATTGTGATGTAAATGGACATACTGACACCACATGTTGGAAGTTGCATCCGGAATTGCACCCAAAGCACCGAACCAAGGATTCCAAGAAATCCATGGCCACTGTGAAGACAGAAAGAGAGGTGGAGATTGAGGATGATTCGGATGTAGATGAGAGGCTAGGATGCATGGCCACTAACATGTATGGGGAAGCAGAAGAAGAAGAGATGAGTAAGCTATTTCAAATCAGAATCCAAATCAAGAAGACTAAGGTAAACGCTTTAGTAGATTCTGGTTCTTAGTCAAATTTGATTTCTAATGCGGTTGTAGAATAGCTTGGCCTAGAGACTTACACACATCCACATCCATACCCACTAGGATGGGTGAAGAAGGGTGTAGAAATACAAGTTACAAGGAAGTGTAAGTTTCAGTTTGGGATAAATACCCAATACATAGATGTATTAGAGGCTGATATTATTCCACTTGATGCATTTGACATTGTCTTCGGAAGTCCTTACTTGTATGCCAGGGATGTTGTGTTCACAAGGAGGGAGAACTAGTACAGATGGGTCAAGGATGGAGTCATTTTTAACATCCAAGCACACCAAAGAAAATCAAAGAAGGCTATGGTAAGTGCCAACCAAGCACCAAGACTTATTCAGGAAAATCATCAATTTTGTTTGCTTTCATTGGAAGAAAAGCAAAATGGACGTGAGAGCATGGATATTTCGACCAAAGGATGGAGAATTTGGATAGCACTTGTCAGTTTTTGTAGAATAATCCACCACAGGAACTGCTCATTCAAGGAGAAAAACAAAATTCTACTATGCAGTCACCATATCTACCTACGGATTCACTGGACTGACCCGTGGGGCAGCAAGAAGAAGCGAGATATAAGAAAATATGGTGACTATAGAAATAACGTACTTGGAGAGGATTCAACCAATCCATCTCAAGGACAAAGACAAGAAAGGACTAAACCACTACAGTATGGGACCTTCACCATACTTGAGTAGGTTGGAGAAGAAACCTTTAGGCCATACTTCATGCAGATGCACGTGATAGTAAGTTGTAAGATCTCACATCCACTAACACCATCTATGCATGACAAATAAGGAAAGATACAGAAGTTACCTTCCAAAGAGGATTATACTCGAGGCATCTTGGAGGAGGATGCAACACTGGAATAATAAACTAGAGATCCACAGGAGTCTTGGTAGGTTGGACAAGAGAAGACACCAAGGCAGACCCGTGTAGTACAAGAGAAGACACCACTCCCCCACTAAGCTTTTGTGGGACCAAAATCCTCCTAACTAGGGGAGGTGTGATCCATAGGGATCTAAAAAAACACACCACTTCATCAGTTCCATCAGCACCAAGAAGGAGAAATAAGAAAAGTGAAAAGAAATGAGGTAAACGAAGGTTCTGGACAGAACCGCCACCCTACAAGGCAGCGGTCTTGAGACCGCCGGTCTGCACAGGCGGCGGTCCTGAAACTTTCGAATAGAAAAGAAGAATGGAACGTGAATGGACGTGAATTTGAAGCGCCCAATCGTGTCTCTTCCCTTCCATGCCCTTTCACATTCTCTAGTGCACGGAGGACATGTGAAGGCCTATAAATACATGGAAGGAGCAAGAGAATAGACATTCGAAGGTGAATCAGAATTTAATGAGAGCAGTGAGCAAGATCTTCAGTGTTGGAATGGAATTGTAGGAGCAAGGTGTAGAAACAGAGCAAGCAAGTAATTGGAGAGAAGGTTTACATTGTTTCTTCTTTTCATACTTATTGTAATATGTAATTGTCTATGTTAGACCAATAAAAGTGGGAAGAAAGAGCAAATTTCCCTTCCTGACTGGTTTTCCTCCTTAGAGGTTTCCAAGATAAAAATTGTTGGTGTTGAAGTTTGAATTATTTTCCTTCTCTACAATTTCCTTTCTATAGCACTAGATAATCAGTCACGAAGCTCTAATATTTAAGAAAATATGTCATTTTCTAGAGTTGAAAGTAGAACAACATAGTTGTGTGATTCGTAGAGTTCCAAAGTAGAAGTTTGAGATCAATGCACTTGACATATGACATGCAAATGTGCATGACGATCCTAAAAACCCAAAAACACAAGGAAAGGAACTTTTAAGGCCAAATTTTTGGATTTTTTGAAAATATTGAAAATTCCTAAGGCCCTAAAGGGTGAAAAGTTTTGGTGGGTTATCCAAATTTATCGTAAAACTCAAAATTTGAGATAATAAGGAGAAATATGCCCCCTAAATATGATAGAAGAATTGATTAATAATCATGATATATATACAACACCAAGAAGTAACGAGAATAATATGGAAATGAGAACCCTAGGAAAGGTAAAATTTTGATCCAAAATTTTAATGCAAGATTTGGGTTCACCGATGTTTACACAATTTATAAGATTTTACTATATTGTTATGGAATGTATAACGATAAAAAATTATTGTAAGGTTTATAACAAAGGTTTATTCTTCCAAAATTAATCATCTAATACCATAATAACACATTACTATTTATAACTAATGATTACAAAATACTAAAAGTGCAAAATCACAATATGGAAGATGCACTTAGTCAGTATACAATGATACATAAAATATCTAAGTAAAAATCTAGAGAATTTTGGAGTGAATATATTATATATGCTTCATTCACGAGACTACAATTGGAATATTCCCTTGTGTGGAACCATTCAAGTCTACCAGAATTCTTATATGATTGTGGAAATTTTGTATGGTCTTGGACCTTCTTAGACTAAGGTAATATGAACTCATTGACCTAGTTGAGTGCTTCATAATTGTAGTAGTATATTCCCTAATGGATGTACATCATCTTTGGGAATATTTAGGGAGCCTTGGTTTCCTTTTTATAGTATTTTCAATATGAGTTCATCAAGGTGACCAATGATTTTAGATTAATAAATGAGGTGATGTAAACTTTCTTATATGGGGATCTTAAGATTATTTTTCCTGTAAAGACCAATGAAAGAGGATAAAAAAACCCAACAAATATAATGCAATTAAAAGTAGAGGTTGAATATATGTCCGACCAATACTATAGAGGTTGATCAAAACCAAAAATTACATTTTGCCCCTACTATAAACTTTTAAATAGGAGACTTTGGGTGAAATATAGAAGGTGCATCATGATGAGTAGATGTTAAGTACTTATTTTATGCATATATACTTAAAATATGATAACACATTAATGCATAAAAATAATAAATTTAGGAGAGGAATAATAATATGTAATAAATGGGAATAGGATGTTGTTACTTGTATTAACGAAGAAGCACAATCATATATAGTGGTGTCAAAATGATAAATTACTAAATTTGAGTGTCTAAATCCAATTATATTTTTCAATTTAAAAAAATCATGCACCTCTTATTACATTTTCCTATAGATCTTGAAATGCAATACATATTTTTTTATGGTCTCATTTTTCCTCTTAAAAATCAATTACTTTATGATACATGTGTTTCATTACCAAGATTTCTTAAAGTGTTATATATTTTGAATGAGACCTCATTCTCCCACATCAACCCACACATCTACATAAGTACACTACAATTACATCTACCATAACCAATTATAATGTACAACTAGATTCATCACCTAACGAACGTCAAGTTAAGTTCCTAAATAATGGACACACTTGTTATCATCCTAAACCAAAACCTATTATACAAGATCCTCGTTTTCATAAGTCAATTTGACATGGTTTGACATATCTATAGATCAGAAACACAATATACTACTCACATTTATGGATAAGAGGCTAATTATATTACCTTCTAGTGACAATCACCCTTCTCAAAGGCTAAAATATAGAAAAATCACTCTTTTTGTAACTCTCATCATATCAATGGACATTATGATAATGATTATTATCCATTAGATCAAAAGATTAAGTTATTGAAAAATTGCATCTTCACTTTTGACACATAACGTTTGGATAGATCTTATTCTCCTCCTTTGTAGTGTCATCTTGTAAAAAGTGTGAATATTTATACTCAGTCTTCCACTAACGGTTTATCTCCACAAAATTCTACAAATGATATCCCTTGAGATGGAATTATTACTACATAACAACCTCTAGATATTAAACATAAATGGATTACCAAAGAGCATAGGTTCATACATAAAGTTCCAGATGTTAATCATATAAACTCTTTGGTACCATCCACATCTTATCCTATACAACCAACTAATTATTTTTGTATAACTCAACCTAGTGCATTTTTGGAATCTCAAGTGATTAGCCACTTTTTTCTTAGTCTCCCATTACACTATTATGTTTAATTCAATCACATAATTCACTTATCATCTACATCTCTTCTCATTTATACCCTTCACCAAGTACCTTGTATTATAATAGGATCACCCTTCCTTCTTTCTTAAGAATAGGTTTCCTCACTTTGTATGCTCTTAGGAACTTATGTGGGGATCAACTCGTGCACATAATAATCATTGCAATTATACTTTTCCTCATTCCTCTCTATGTTATGTTTGTGTCCACATACACATCAATTAATCATTTATAATTGATATCAAAATTACATAAATCACATCATATCCCCTGCACAATATATGTATTATAATTATTACATTACCTCTAAAATCATTATAGTATTCATAACAACATCATACAATAGTCTTAACTTCCCATATTATATTTAGTGGCTCTCATCCTTTTGACAATCCTAATAGGTCTTCTAGTGCATGAATTATCTCTAGTGGATCTCAATCTTCTAGTCCTCCTCATATGTATTTTATGACACATATTCATTCTCATAGATTTATTCTATTTGATTATCCTCTAATGACTTTTATATAACTTATTATTTCTTCTACTCTAGTAGTGCATGAGCATCATTACATAGAATAGTTGGGGATCGAGCCTCCTTTTTATTTAGGATCTTCTTTTCCTCCTCATGATACTCTTATTGGGTAGTTGTTGTACTACCCTTTCTGTATACATAGCTAATAAAAAATATAAAAACTTTCAAATACTGGAAAAATACAAAATTGGGACCTATACACTATGAAGTGTTTATCAATATGGCTTGATAGATAACATATATTTTCTATACAATATTTACAAACATGCATTCACAAGGTATGTTGAGCCTCATGTGGGACACACACAAAATGTTACATGATGATAGGTGATGGTATAACCCTTCCTCTTTCCAAATATTTATGTGCACCCTTCTGATTTAGGTAGTTATTCAAGTGTTTGAAGATATCTACAACAACAATGGGAGTATCTCTAAGGTGTGGGACCTTAACCCTTGAGATAAACCTCTAGAATAAGGATGGATCCTTTCCTTAAAATCTATATATTAACCACTACTCTAATCTAACTAAAAATGTGAAAAGTTAAGGGAGAAATATTACTAAATTTTGAAAAGAATGGTGATACACTAGAGTATGAAGGAATCACTCTCCCTGAGATCAAGGAAAAAGGGAAGAATATGGTGATAAAGGGGAAATAAGAGCCACAATCCATACTACACTCTAACAACCTTTAATCCTATGTAGATATATTTTATACAATAACAACAGAGAATGGTAAGATGAAATAACACAATCCAAAATATAGATATAAACCATAATCAACTAGATATTATTGCTTGAGGAATACACAATTTCTCACTGTCCTTGAGAAAGTAGTGAACACATTACATAGTTCAAATAAAAGGGTCTGCACAAACTTAGAACACTCTTAAACTAATTAGGCAGAGTTTATTTACATTCAAGAGAGGATAGTTTCAATTATTAAAATCATTAAATTTATATAAGGATAAAAGATGATAAGGGATTTTAATATGCCATGGAATATGCTCAATGTGCTTGACCCTTCCAAACTTCCCCAGAATTTACTCAAAAGGTAATACTCTAATCTCATGATGATCCACACCCATAGGGATGCCTTGAATTGCATGAAAACATTATATTTTTTATGTGGATGAGATCTAACTTAGATCAATGAATTCCCATGAAATCAAGGGAGATAGATAAAGAGTGAGCTACCAAATGTATGCTTTTGGTCATAGTCATGCTTTGGACCACTGATAACAACTCATTTCTTGTTAAACAAACCATTCAACCCATTATATTCATTTTTATGGGGAATGAGGATAATATACCATCCAAGAAGCATCATGAGATAAAAGGAATTAAAAAATCATTTGTAATTGATTTGGGCATCAATTGATTGAGAAAACGACTCAAAATGACCCAAAACTCTATCATTAAAATCTCCAAAGTATCTCCATCATTCTTATCAAAATTTATCTTTTGATTTATTCCCTTTGAAAAATGCTTCCAATGAGATTGGTCTCATGTCAAATATATCTCTGGATCAAAAACATGAGCAAAAAAAAATTGTGTTTGAGTCACAACTTAGATCCAAAAATGGATGTGGGACCTAAATATGGTTATTTGATCACAAAAAGGATTTATCATGATCCAAAACCACCTCCAATGTGTAGTTAATTTCAATACCTTTCTAGCAGTACCAATTTTTCTAAATTTTATTTCCCCCATAAAAATTTATCCCGTTTTGAAGATTCTTGTCAAACTCACGAAAATCCTTTGTAGTGTAGATTTATAATTCCTTCAAAGTGATAAATTTTGAGTGGAATTGGAAATAATTAAATTTGCATACTTTGAGAAGACTTAGAATTCCTTCAATGTGCATTTTTTGAGTGGACTTGGAAATCATTCAATGTGCAAATTTTTGAGTGGATTTGGAATTCCTTTACTTGTGTGGTATTTTGAGTGGACTTAGAATTCCTCCAATGTGAAATTTTTTTAGACGACTTGGAATTCCTTCAATTAATATTGTCTTTTTAATCCACGGGTTACTATGCAGATTTTCACTTTCACATGGCTTATGGATCTTTCTATGGAATTTCAAGCATTGCACGTAAATTCTAGTGTTCCACAAAATTCTACATAGCCACAAGATTTTTGCTTACGTGGATTTTGAGGAGGCCATGGTTTTTTAGCCTTCCATATAGTTTTTATATTTCTACATATTTTTATGAATCCATAGAATACTACGAACCCGCGAAATACTACGAACCCACAAAATTTTAGGGATGCAAAAGTAAGGCAAAAAATGGTTAAGTGCTTGACTATTTTGAATTATAGAACCCTGGTATAATCCACACAAGTAATTTGAAAAATATTTGAGGCACCAAGGATAAAGATTGTATTATTAACACTCAACAATACCTACAAGTCTTCATTTTTTTGTAACTAGTTGCCCAAAAATAAGCCAAGCACTTATTTTCACATAATTTTTAGCGACTTAAAGGGGCCATCTACGTGCTATTGTATGCCTAGATTTGGATCACCTACAAGATCTATTAGTTGATATGAAATATCCAAATCAATGCTACTAAAATAATATGGTATTACGTTACCATTGTGAAGAGAAGGACAACTATAGGTCCTTTTATTGAATAAAGTGGGTAGAACTCTTCTAGATATGAATCTAAACATGCACACAATCACAATTAGAGAAATGTTAGTTATGTTTGATGGTTAAGAGAGATACCTCGGTCAAATACCTAACCATTTAAGGATATAAAATACATTTTATTAATTTATAAACAATAATATGTGTAAATAATATGTATACCTAAATCATATTACAGGATAATCACAGTTTCAATTCATAAAAAAATCGCATAGAGATTGCTAGAAAATTGTAGTTGTGATTCCTACATGTGTTGAAATTATTCTATAATATCATTGTATCAAGTTATATCTATCCATTTTCTTCCACTTTCTCTTTTTCAAGACCTATAAAAATGTGATATGCAAGTAAGATAACAAGAAAACTCAAGTATGGCTTGAGTGCACAAAGAGTCAAGGGTTGGAAAGATGGGGGTGAGTGGTATTTTATAGCTTTTGAGTGCATAGGGGAGTGGGAAACATATGGGTGGAATGTGCATAGGTAGGTGAGAGGATAAGGTCCATAGTGCATTTGGCATGCAAATGGGTAGGTGGGGTGAATATAATTAAATCTGAGTGGGTGATGGTTGGTAAATGAGTGGTGAGATGTTTTGTATCCCCATTTTATGGGGTTTAATATTTTTATTTGTTTATGTGAGATTTTTTTTTTGGGATTATTGTATTCTATGATGTTTTTGGTGTTTTTGAATATGATACCTTATGCATAAGGTGAATTTTCTATTTTCTACATTTTCCCCTTTTGGGGTTGCGTATGTTGCATCGAGCAAGATTTCTTGCAAAACTAAAAACAATATGGTTTTAATATAACCCTATGATTGTGGTTTTCACAGTTGTGCACTTAGATGATTGATGAAATAGACAAGAACCTAGAGATGTAATTGATTGGCTACTTTAGTCATAGTCCTAGTAAAGGGATCAAAAGGGTTGATTTCATAATGCAAATACTATTGAGTCAATTAACTAAGGTGTTTTGACGATTGAGCGTCATAATATTAATGAGAAGGGTTTTGATATGATATCCCCCCTCAAGTGATAGTTTTTGTTTCCCCTGTGTAACACAAGATAAAAAATGGAAATTGAAAATGGTATAATATTAACCTTGGTAGAGGCATGGGGAATGTAAGTAAGGAAAATGTTTCCCTAGATATGTGTAGGTGAAAATGTGATAATAAATGTGTACAAGAATGGATGCAAGTTAAACAGTGGTGGAGTAATTTTTCCCCAGCCAAAAGTGTTGAGAAAATGTGGGAATAAAAATGAGGGAAATGGTTAATGAAATTATATGTGTAGAACAGAGTGCACACGAGGGTGGAGCAGAGCACACGTGGGAAGAAGTAAAGTGTTCATGGGGTGGGAAGAGTACACATGGGAAAAGGGAAAAGTGTGCACGGGGATAGGGTGAAGGGAATGCGGGGCTAAAGCGAGCACTCGTGGGGACAGAGCGGAGAAAGCATGAGGGCGAGGGCAAAGCATGCATGGGGAAAGAAAGGAGAGAGCACAAGGATACAAATGATGAAGGTTAATAAGTAAGATCTCTTGGTCATGCTAGCGATAAGGTAATTTTTATGGGATATGCACGTAAAAGCGGGAAGGGATCATAGCAGAGACAACATGGTCGAGGCCAATTTTCTATAGTGACTCGGCCAGGATAGGTGAGACAAGGAGAGGTGAATTGGGGGAGGGATCAAGCTAGGTCAATATCCTTGGTGAGTTATAGGAGTAGGGGGTGAGTGCAAGGGTGAGTTAAGTCACAAATGTGAATCAAGTCAATTTGTCTAATTCGGTGAAGGTTTCAAGGTTTGGGAAGGTGGGGTGTTGGGAGCTAAGTGTGGCGAGAAGAAGAATGATTCACATGGGTGACACATAGATATGTGGGAGCAGGTGAGTGAATAAAGAAAGGGGCAAGGTTATATTTGGATGAGTTACAAACATGACTTGATGAGAAGGGTAGGTGGGGTTAGGGCTAAGGTAGAGGGAAAGGCATTAAGAAGGGTGGAAGAGGTAGCCACATAAGTGACTCATGAGAAGAGGGAACTAAGAGGCGGGAAGGAAAATTGGGTCAAGTGGGTAGGAGCCTGCGTGACTCGGAGTAAGTTGCGTGGTATAGGATTGGATTGGGTCATATGGGCGGGTAGGGTCAAATAAGGTGGGGTGGAAAATTATGGAGATGGGTGTGATGCAATGTGAGTCAATTTGGGATTTTCTCTCGTGATTTGGTTATGGGTCACCTTGAAAGTGATAAAGCGTAGGTAAGGGTTACATAGTGGAAGGGTGAGTACAAGGAAGGGAGAGAGTGGTAGGGAATTAGGGAAGGAGGGTTTTAGAGAGGGAGTGAGATAGGTGTAAGGTAAGGAGATTCATGTTAGGAGTTTCTCCCATAACTCAATGGTGAGTCACAGGAAATGGATAAGGAGTGGGAAATGATTGTGCAATGGGCTAGTGGGTAGAACAAAGGGAAGAGAGTAGTAGGGCATGAGTGTTTTGAGCAGATAGTTACACTTGCAACTCATAGGTGAGTCATAAATAAGGGGGTAAGGGGTGGGTCACTTACACAACCCATGGGAGAGGATTTACCATAGGCTAGGGAAAGATAGGGTGGTGGGTGATTCAAGTAGGGATGAAGGAAGGAGGAGTTTGGTGGGATGGAAAAGTAGTCACACCTACGATTCAATTTATATGGTTGTGGCGGGTTGCTTGGAAATGTGGAGGAAACTAGTGGCAAACTTGGGTGAATCCACAAAGAGGGGAGCACAGAGTGTAGATGAGTAATATAGAGGGTAGGGGGCGGTGTGGCCATGTAATCACACCCATAACTTAGGGGAGATGGTGAATGGGAGCTAAAGGTGGTAGTTAATTTAGTATTGGGTCATAGGCATGACCCATGGGTGAAGGAAGGCCATGGGGAGGAATGGTGGCAAAGGTGAGTAGGCCGGTGGTGGAAGTAACATGGGTGTGGATAAGGCACCATCTGTAGGTGTGACCAAATAGGTCACATGGGAATTATAGGTGCATCCTAATAGATATTAACATGTAATCCGATCCAAAGATTATATAGAGGGGGTGGAGAGGAGGGCCTACTTGGCCATCTAGGGTCCGTAGAGAAGAAAGAAGAGTGGAAATGATATGCCCACAGGAGATACGACACCGAGGAAGAGAACGCCTGATCATAGGAAGGATTATGTTATGGTATATTTTTTACTTTTACCAAGAACTATGATTTATATATATTTTTGAGGTTGTTGTGATCATGTCGAGAGTATGTCGCAAATCTGCGTTGTAACCTTTTTGTGACCACGTAGAGAATGGCCTAGGACCAATCCACAATCGTCAAATGGGAAATTTGGAGGATGAAATGATTGACTATATGACTAATGAAGGGCATGATTTGTGGATCCAAGGCTTGCTATCATTTACATTAGGACATCATTTCTCAAAAATTACAACAATATTGTGGCGAGAGATGACACAACTAAAGATATAGTTATTGCAAAGAGTGGTGTTGTTTTACATTACATGGATTGAGTAGGTGTGGATGGATAGGTGTTTACTGATAGCGCTGATGGAGAGATGGGATAGTCATACAAATACATTTTAGTTAGTGTCTTGTGAGATAACAATCACACTAGAGGATTTATGGAGGATTTTGCATTCACATTGAGGGTGAGTATATGGTTTATGTGCCAAATTCTACTATGAAAGATGGTATATTTTGGATTTTATATGGGACTATGGAGGAGGCAATTGAGGTGGAGAGTATGATATTTTGATATCAAGAGTCAGTATGATTAGGGTAATGCAGTACATGAGTTATGGCATATTCATGTAGCGTTATTTACAATATTATTTTGTTAGATTCATCAGTGGGTACACATTCCTATGGGGAATAGGTGAGGTTATGGAAAAGATGATGGAGTATGGTGAAGTTTATTCATGGGGCGGATTTGTTAGCGTAGAAATATTCATATTTATAGCGGTAGTCTAAGGGTGGGTTTGAGATGGGAGTCCTATTGCACATATGGGTGTTGGAGCTATTGGTACCCAATATTACACCTCCTTGGGGCTAAGCGACATCAACAAGTAAGTCTGGGAAAATTTAAGAATGGAATAGTTGGAATTTCATGTCATTTATAGCCCGAGAAGATGTCTAGAAAACTTATTTAGATCGGGCTTTGGAGGGTCGGGTGACACGTACAAAATAAATGGCCAACCTTGCTACTTTTGGTCTTTCCTTTGACCAAGGTGAGAGGATCCAGGGGGTAACCTCAAACACATGTAGGAGAGATAAATATCTTACTTATCTACTTCTTTATAACAATGTATTAATCTAGGATAAGTATTGCCGTAGGCACAAGACTTTACTTTCACAAGTTGTCACACAAAGTGATGTATACGCTTATTTCACCAGACATAGGTTACTAGTAGGAGATATGTTGCATTGATGTTCCATTTTTGGATAAAGGAAATTAAAATCAAAGGTTCCTTTAATTAATGTTTGCAAGTAAAACAACATAATGTCCGACAAAGTACTTGTATTCCATGGCAGGGCTAGAAGTATGTTTATATTTGAAAGGATGGGGATTGTAATATAATGGATCTTTTAATGACACTACATACAAATTTCACTCAAAGAAACATAACATTCTAGATGATAAATAACAATTAACCAATTAATCATAGTTTCTAATTAAAGTAATATTTACATTCATTGATACTCAATTAGTGAAAATATTCCACACAATCCTTAAAATACTTCGCACAAAGGATTGTGTAAATACTTTAATGAAGTGTTTCTTGCTTTTGATCTCATACACTTAAGATTCACTCAAAATCTTACAAAATCCATCAACAAAATTATTTCAGTGAGGATTTTATAATTGCATTCAATATTGTAAAGTAAATTCTCACACCACAATATTGAACAAATAACCAAAGCTTAATCACTAAGGATAGATCTAGTGTAATTCAAAGAAGCAAGAAATACATAATTGCAATAGAAAATGTAATTGATCAACCAAATTCTCGATATACAAAATCCAGAACAGGTAAACTAAGCTCATAATCAAAAAAATTTCATTTAAATCTACCAAATTATTGACAAGGGAACATGAAAACAAATGATCTCAATGCCTATTAATGACTATACATTGTAATCATCTTAACATTAGAATTTGAAAGAGTAAAAACTTAAAATGTATTTCTTCTAGACAATTAAGCAGTATCACAACAAAATATCTCAATTCTTCCTTTTGCAAAAATCTTAATAAAAATCCCAACCTAGTATGGAGACGGAACCTTCATACTTATACTGACTACTTGATTCAATTTCACCTCAATAACATCCCAAAGGATCCTTTAAACTCAACTCCATGCAATTAAAAATCTTCTCAAAGGAAGTATCTTTTAACTGAAAAGATTCCTTCTTTGTTTTTGATTGGGCTGGGTGAAGGAGGAACCACATGGTGACACATGGGAGAAATGAAAAGGATATTCTTATATTTATAACAAACTTTTTTTCTTTTAGAAAATTGCATTCTGTTTGAAGAAATATTTGATCCAGAATGTATTGTGAAGGTAAGTTTGTTTTGATCTTTTTCTTCTTTCTTCTTTACTTTTTAGGTTCCATTCCCGTGGGTATGATTCACCAAGATATCCCCTACCATGTTCTTGTAAGCATCAAACCTTTCAATAATTTGTGTGATAATTTCCTCATTGGGCCCCGAGTGATAGTGGAAAATGATTTCATGCTTCATACCTCATGTCATTAAGTTCTGCAAAGACAAATCTTTCTTTCTTTATCCTCCTTGAAAATTTATCAATTGTTGATTCAATTTGTGCCCATTTCTACATGGTAGATATATTGAAAACCCTTGGCTCCCAGGTTTACCTAAAGCATGATTCCTAAAAAGTGTGATTAAATTCTCCGTAATTTCCATTTTGATCTTTTCTCCACTATTTTTCCCAATTAATTTTTCTATTAGGGAATGAAGGTCACTGATATACTCCATTGTTTTGTCTCTTAACTCATCAAATACTTCAAAAGATTTTGTCAAAATATCCACTCTTAATTTTATAGCTTCGTAGTATTCTTGTTGATTTCCTATAGTCTCAAGAGATACAATCCCTTCCTTAACAACCAAGTCATCACTTAAGTCCTTGATAGCTTCCATTTTTGGTAGCATATCAGTCCACATTAATTTCTCAGCTTCACATTTATCTGTTAATGCCTTGGTTGTTTCTACTTTTTCAAAAATATGGGAATAACGTCTCATAGATTCCCTGATTATTTCTTCACCTTTGGTGACCAAATTATTTTCCCATTGGATGGTGGCCTCTCCTCTTTCTCCCAAGTCACTCACTCACTGATATCATTGTTGGTGATCTTAGGGATTTCAACCTACCCTTCTTTGTGAGTTTTGGTCAATTTTCTAACCAAGTTGGATAATGCTTCATTCTTGGCCTTTAAATCTTTCTTGGTTTCTTTGAACTCATCAATCCTTTGGAACACTCCTTCTACTGCCATAGAAAAATCATGTTTCATTTCCTTAGTAGAAGGCTTACCTAATGAGATCCTGAGACTTGAAAATCAGATAGGGATGCTTCTCCTTGGGGCACATCAGCTTTGGGAGTTGCAACATCTATGAATCATTCTCCTTTCTTATTCAGGGTCATCCTGAAATAAATTTTTCCTTTTTGGGTGGTCTTGTTGGATTGAGGAGAGCCAAGATTTGTAAATCATCATCATTCAACTGTATCTCCACCTTTTTCTTCTTTGGGATAACACTATCTATCCATTCCCTTATGGGAGACTCATGTTCATCAAGTGATTGTAAAACTAGAGTTACATAGGGATGACTGCAAGGATTTGGAAGATGAAGAAGGCATAGACATACCTTCTGGAGCTGCATACATTGGTTCCTCTTGAGTGCCTAGTTTTATAAGCCCACCCTGATCCTCAATTCCATCCATAGACTCATATTGGTCTCCTACTTCTTCAACTGTTAGGGGTTGTTGGTCACCAACTTCCCTTTCTACCTATACCGAGTCCTCACCTATTTTCTTACTAGGAGTAGGGACCGTCTCACAAAGTTCCTAGGGAATGACTTCAATTGTGGGAATGTGGGCTTCAAGAATTTTCATAATCACTTCAGTGTCCTGAGGTTTTGTTGGAACTATGACACCTGAAGTTTCTCCTTATGTTGTTTGTACTAAAATCTCCTCGGTGTGAGGTTATAATTTATGTTCAATAATCTACTCCTCTTCTTCCACTACACTACTTGGAATTTTCTCTAGGGTGATCTCGTATGATGCTATGGAAACTTTAAGACATCAAGCATATGAGCATTCATAATGGGTTGTTCCTTGATGGGAAAAGTAATTGTATTTTTTGGAATGGATAGGTTTATCATCATAGGTACATGTTACTCAATAAGCATAGTTACAGGAGACTAGGTAATCGAAGATGAAAAGATAGGGACATCAAGATCTATTATTTGTTTAATGGTCTCTTCCTCCTCTAAATCAACCCATTCAGACACCTTAGTTTGCTTTCTCTTCCAAAGGTGGACTTGTTCCTCCTCCTTTGATTCTTGTAGACCAGTCTTTGGTGTTTGAATTTCATGAGGTGCTTTCAAAAAACTTTCTTCCTTAGGCTTCCTGGGAGTAGATTCCATCATTTTCTCCTTTCCTTTGGATCTTGAAATAGATGTTGGAACAATTTGTAAGGGGGTAGCATGAACAATAAGGCCCTTGACCATACCTTTATGAAGCATTTCTCTATTTCTTCTCGTTGTTTGAGGAAGGAAAGTTTTGATTCTACTAACATGGGCACTTACATCACCCATTATTGGCATAAATTCCAACTTCTTAAAAGGAATCTTAATATTCTATCTCCATGAAACATCCCTAGTGGCATAAAACTTTTGATATGGGGAAAGAACATCATCAATAAGCTTGTTATCCCTATACTCCCTTAATACTAGGGTATGTTGGTAACTTACATCCACTCCTTTTGAAAATAACCACCTTAAGGAAAGTCAAATGATATTTGTAGTCTTTTCTTGATTATATTTTTCTCATTAGCATCCCAATTAACTGGTGGCAAAGGTTGAGAAGCAATATCATCCCAGATGTAATCTTCACTAATCACATTACCATCATCTTCTAACCCTTCAAGATCTTGGATAACCCCAAAATCAATCATCTGGGACAATGTCATTCTTGAATGTTCTCTTCGTCTAACTTCCCTTTCATCTTCACAATTCATCCAGAAATCCTCATAATGAGGTTTATGCTCTATCTGAGTGGGTAAAACACTATGTAAAATATGCTTTATATCATAATGTTTCCTTTCCTCAAATATATCTGCATACATCTGTTCATTTCTCCTTCTAATGTTTTTTCCTTCTGGATGTTTGGGCAAGTGTAATTCCCAATGATCATGGGGAACTTGATAGGGATGTTAGATGCTTTTGGGAAATGAACTGGTGTAGATAACAATTTCCTAACCAATTCCATCAATGCCCATTTGTCATTTACACACCTGGGGAGAAAGTAGGGTTTCCCATCAAAACCGCTAACCCTAATATATGAAAAGGTCCTGAATTGGATAAAATAACACCCATATTGAGTAATAACTCTCTTAGCATCAAGGGAAAATCTCTCAGTCTCCCATTCAAGGTGGTATAAAAAATTGTGGGTGCAAAGAAGTGATTAGAAATATTTATGTAATGTATTTCATAGTTTTCCAGCTTCAGCTAAAAGAATACATCATACACCTTGGAGCTGCTAAGCTCACCATCCATCAATAATTCTAGAAAATCTCTATGAAAAGCAATATTATAAACCAAGTAAGAAGACATAAAAATTCTTCCATGTCGGCCTTTTCTCCTCTCGTAATCTAGGCAACTCCCATCATTTTTTCATGAATATGGTTACTTATCTCAGCCCAAGGGAGGAGTTTTTGTTTGTAATTATTACTTGAATGAACTGAAAAATCCATTCATGGAAAAAGGAATTAGATTCAATACCCATTACTCGGTTTAGAAATACAATCACATCTCCAACTTCCTCAATAAATTCAGTTCTATTCAACTTCTTTGTCATTTTGGGGGAAAATTTCATGGATTGGTCAACCAATGGACATTCATAAACTTTTTCCACTTCTTCGAATGCAAGTTCTAGTATTCCTATGTTGAATCCTTGGTAATAGCCCCTCTTCCCTTGTGGGAGGAAAACCCAACATTTTGTCAAACGCCTGCTCTTGGAAAGATAAAACCAAATCTCCTTTCCCATCTCAAACTTCTCTAGTTATAGGATTATAGTGCTAAGAACACACCCATACAAGCTCTAGGCATGGCGTAGCGGGAGGGAAAGTAATAGTGAGGTTAATACAATTATTGGCTATTTGGGTCATGTTGTCACTTCTTTCAGGGGAATATAACCTCTGCCTAAAATCTTCTAGGTTGATAGATGCAATGTTAGAATCTATAATTTTGTCTAAGGGGAACTAAGATTGGAACTTGTTTTCATGGGTAATAGTTGGAGCTTCATGATTCTCGACACAGTTTTATCAAACCTCTTTTCAAAAAAACCTAGACCTTTTAAAACTTATTCTCAAAAGATCACAAAATATATGGGAACTGATGAACTCACCTTTTAACAAAATTTTGGTTACTACTCAAAACCTGACTGAAAATTATTGCAACTAAATTCTGATCATTGGGGATAATTCTTTCTTCATCTCTCCTTCAATACCGCTTAAAAATCCTTTAGAACATCAAACCTTTTGAGTACCAGTAGAATACTTTATAACAAGTTACAACATTAACTACTCATGGATTCATGCATTAATGCTAAAGATTACGTTCGTGGGGAATTTTTGTAATTCTCATCTTTTTCTTCTTTTCAACCATTGTAATCTTTTCATGTCCTATCATCTATGTATCTCCATTACATGAGTCATTTGCATTAATGGGCCTTACTCCCATATGGCTAGTGCATTAATGAGCCCCCTTTTAGCTTTTAATGGGCTTCGAAGAATTTTGTAAAATTATCCACACACCGTCTTTGTAACATGTGAAATGCATTTCTTTCTCCATTCCCATGTATGCCATATGCTTAGTCCATGTACCTAAGTCATCGGGCCTCGAGTTTGTTTTTACCAATTGCATGTCTCAAAAAAACATGATACTTTATTCCATTTTCTCTAGCTTCCTAACCTTTAATTTACGCACATTGCCTCATAAAAACCTCGGGCCCGAGGATCAACTTGTATTCTTATCCTTGTTATGTGCTCATTTATCCGTGGAAATCCGGTCCTTAGGGAACTCTTTATTACGGGCTTTAGGATCAAAATGCATCCTTTGGCTGTGAATCATTAGCGACACCAACCTTCAAAGTCATTTTGGGGTAAAGAATACTCGACCTCACTTAAGATGGATTTAGACAATAATAAATACTCCTCAAAGACTTCTTATTCAAAATCCAAATAAATCCTAGATGAGAAAAAGGATCAAATTAGGTATGGATCAGGATCAATGACACAGACTATAAAAAAGTGCCCAGATTTAATAGGACCAAATATGGGTACCAACAAGAGCGTATAGAAATGGATGGGCCTCGTGGGTTATTGCATTGTATCCACACGATCTATTCTCGCTTGAAGGCACCATTATATCTATTGTGGAGAATGGATAGGGATTTTTTCATACACGACTATATAAGGGCGTGATGGATCACTATCGGTAGATATTAATGAGTTTGGAGCCAAGTGATATTATATGGAGGCCATATAGGAGGTGGTATGGTTTTTGGGATGGTGAGATGGATTTGTATAGCTAGAATAGGTGCGAGAGGACTAGATGGGTGGTTAGGAGGCAAGCACAAGAGATAGAGCTATTTCGGTATGGTTGTGTGATGAGGCGGTTTTAGATATGTTAGGTAGTATCACCAGAGCCTATTATTTACTCACATTTGAGTGGGGATGGATGACCAGTGCTAGTATATGAGGTGATGGTTGAAGAGGATGATGATGCGAGTACCACAATATATTTTTGTGTGTGGTGGGAAGTGTATAGGCTGAGAGGTCATGTAGTAGGGGAAAATTTAGATATGAGAGATCCATGGGATAGTATTAGTATAGATGATGATGAGGAGATAGACACAATGGAGTCAAAAGAGACAGATTGATGATAGATCGGTGTGGAGCCGGTGACGTAAGGTATCATAGTTAATGAATGTTAGTGAGAAAATAGGTGGCTAGATAGGTGTTGATATACATAAGGTACCTATAGAGATAGAGGGTGGAGATGGAGGTAGGGTAGACAAGTTAGACATTAATATAGATGTATTGGTTGGGTGAAGATGTGAGTAGAGTTAGGATAAGGATCCAGTAGCATAGATGGAGATGGGAGAGAATAGTGGGAATCGAGCACCACCAAAGTGACCACGTCAAGATAGAGGTCAAGATGTGGAGAGTGTGGTAGATTCAGTATTGGATTCTTTGGATGGGGTGATGACTGAGTAGGATAGATTACATAGGGAGGAGGAAGAGCTAAAGAGGTACCAAGAGGTGGATTGATGAGCTAGATGGTCAAAGTCTTGAAGACAGCTTAGATTTTGAGATACATATCCATGAGATAGATACCATAGTGTTCAAGTGGGAGTGTGATTGATAATGATTCACTCAGCTAGAGGAATTGGTAGTTGCACACGAGCATGAGTGAGGTGGTCAATATCTCTATGAGGATACATTGGCTTGTGTTATTCATAATATTACTAGAGAGGGTGCACGTGTTGGGTACTACGAGACTCTATTAGGAGTACATGTTCACACTTAGTGGTATAATAATTTTCAAGATCTTCTAGTTCAAGGTCTAGTACTCATAGGTTCAACATGGGTCCTCATAGGAGTGGATCAGTGCATCCAACAGGATCACATATAGGTGATAGTATGTCTAGTCTTGATGTACGACCGACCCCATGATTGTAGTTACATGTTATCATGATTTGTATGTATAGATTGATGTTGTGTGTGCTTGTATGTATGTCTATGTATGAATGTATGTACATGAGACATCAATCTCATTATTTTTCATGGCATAATATGACTCATCTTATTTTTAGTGGATGTGTGTGTGCATGCATGTGATGTTGTTTATGAAATGGATATATACAATGGTGAACTACTATTTGTATTTTCTTTGTTGTTTTTCTTGCATTTTTACAAGATCGTGTGACTATAGATATGCATTTTTACGGGATATAAATATGGATAAATGCAATGTGGGTGTTAATTATTATGTTATGACTATGATACAATGCTTTAAGGTGCACTAAGGTTTATTAATGAATCCAAACGCATACAAAACCATTATAGATAAAGCGACAGTTTGAGAAAAGTATAATAAATATAAGGAGACATACTAGCCCTTCATTTCATCAAGATTTAATGTGTGTGTACATGATTTGATTACCTCTTGAGGCAAACCATCAAGAATCCATAGATAAGGACAAGTTGGCCAATGTGTGGGTGTGTATAGGAAAATAGTTGGAGTGCAAATAGGAAGATAATTTTGAGTCGTGCATTGCTCTGCTTTGCCAAAAGGCATCCATATCCCTAATGCATATAAATTTTATTCTAGTTGCAGTATTGTTCTACTTCCATCCAAGTGTCCATAGACTAGATAGAGATGATGGAAAGATTTGTTTGAGATATTTTTATATTTCTTTTAGTTTGATGATATTTCTTATTTTTTCTCTTTTTTTTATTTTTAAGTTTATTTTTCATTCTTTTTGACAATGATGTTCATTTCTTTCTCATAGGATTTTAGAACCACTATGACTCATTGGAGGAGATGGATGTGAATATGGAGATGTAATTTTCTAGCACACAACAAATAAGGTTCTTTAGTGTTTGCAACAAGATTTTTAATGTGTGTAAAGTGTGCGGATCTCTCAAAAGATGAAGTCATTCTTAAATCCACCAAGAAATGAATACTATATTCAAAATTATGGAATTAACCACATGAAAACTAATGTGAGGGTGTCTAAATCGAGTACATCATGCCTAAAAGCATTGAGACACCTATGTATACAAGTGAAAATTTGAAAATATTGTATTTTAGATGAATGAATATGTACACGTGGAGCGAATGAAATCAGCAATGCATATAGATAGTCACATGACTCATTTTTATATTTTAAAATTTTTATATTGTTTTTGGATTTTTACAATATTATATTTTTTTATTTTGAAGTTTTTAAATTTTTTTGGATTTTTCAGAAATATTACATTGTTTGTGTGATTGTTAAGCATAAAATCGTTGCAAATTTATGGAATTTAATGGCTCAAGTTCTTCATTTCCATCCATGTCAACCAACTTGTAAGCACCAGACCCATATTTTTGAATGATCACATAAGCCCTAAATCAATTAAGGAAAAACTTGTTTTGTTTGATAGGTGCTTGAGATGAATTTTGTTGATTTTATTTAAGAACAAGTTCACCTAACTCAAATTCATGAATGTGGACGTTTTGGTGGTAATCTCTTGCTATGTGATCATGGTAAACTTGGAGATGATCAATATTATTAACACACCTTTCATTAAGTATATTAATTTGTGTAAGGATTTCTTGACATGTAAAAACATCATCACCAATGAATTTTTGGAGAGTGATACGTAAGGAAGGGATTTCAAGTTCAAAGAACATAATAGCTTCAACCCCATATATGAGTGAAAAATTTGTAGCTCTTGTAGGTGTGTGAATGTTATTATGATATGCCCTAAGTGTGTAAGGCAACTATGTTTACCAATCTCTATGGGAAGTGTTGAAAAAAATTCAAAGATCTTAATTTTTATTGAAATATTTTTCATGTCTATTAGCTTGTGGGTATTATAGTGTGGAAAAACTATGTTTAATTTTGTATCTATCATACAATACTTTGATGTCCTTATTCTTGAATGAGATTTTGTTTTCTAAAATGATCTTAGTGGGAATGTCAAAACGACAAATGATATGTTGGATAATGAATTTGACAATTTGGGGTCCTTTGGTTCGTGTAAGTGGTGCAACCTCAACCCACTTCATGAAATATTTAGTAACAATAATAATGAATGTGTGACCGTAAAAAGATAATACATAAAATTTACCCATAAGGTCAAGTCCCCATTGGTAGAAAATCCAAATGAATTAAAGAGGTTGTAGCCTTTGTGTGGGAAGATGCAAGAGATATGTAAATTTCTAACACTTCTCACAATGTCTAACATATGTATAAGCATCCTGTTCTACGGAAGGCCAATAATAACCCATGCAAATAATATGTCGAGTAATAGCCATGCCACTAAAATGACCCCCACATGTACCATCTTCTGCTTCAACAAGCATAATGATGGTATCTTGAGGAAATAAACATTGTAATAATATATCGCCATAACCACATTTATAGAGAAGGTCACCAATGACGAAAAAAGGAGTAGTTTATTGATGAAAAGTATGATGGGAAGTTTTTTTTAAGTCCAATTGGTAGAGTATTGAATTTTAAATATTCAATGAGTTCTTCATAAAAAATTGGTAGTTTCGTGGTTTCAATCTAAAAATATCGCATGTTTGGGTACAATCAAAGGATGGATGTGCTAGCACACAAATGGGAACATGGATAATGTTTGTTTATTTTTCTAAAGTTACATAAGATCCTAAAGAAGACATGGTGTCTGTAAATTGATCGGTAGAATGTGTAGCATCTCGATCAAAATGAGAAAATTATGTGAGTAATGAATCAAAGAGGGTCTTGTATTGTTATAATGTGTTGTTGTGACATTCGTAGGAACTTGGGATTTTATTAACAATCTACGAATCACCAAGAAATCACAATTATTTGATTGTGATATAAATAGCTAATTGGAGGTCAATAAAAAGTGCCTCATACTTGGCCATGTTGTTTGTGCATGGAAAATCAAGTTTTAATGAAAATGGAATAGAGGCTCCTTGGGTTCGATGAAAAAAATTGCTATGTCACCCCCTTAGTCAATTTTGGATCCATCAAAAATGTAAATTCATATATAATCATCATTTACATTAATATAATCCTTTCTTTTATATACAAAAAGATAGAATCATCTCGGTAGATCAAGATTGAGTGTTCATGAATCATTAAAAGGCACTTTGGTTAACTGATATTTCTTCACTTCTCCTTTAATAGATTTTTGAAATAAAATGTTGGTTGAATTAAGTGAGTAACAAGATCCACTTAAATGTGTGACTAATGTGATACATATTTCTCATCATATAATGCAAGGGATCCATTTTAGCAACAACATATGTCATATGATTGAGCATGTAATGTCAAAGTTTTTATGTAGAGAATACTATGGAAAAATAAAGATTCTTAATGTGTGATGAGTGTGTGAATAATGTAGTAAATGGTTGATTCCTAATTATCATTATTTTTTGAGCTACCATACTTCCCAGAGCAAAGTTAGTAATAACAATGTATAAATAGAATGGTACATCAAGTTATGGTGGCTAGAGCACAGGGGAGAAAAATATACTTCTTAAGTTGTTCAAATGCAATACGAAACTCCTCCCTCTAGTTAAACATAACATATTTAATATAGAGTTGGTTAAATGGATGGAAATGATCATAAAGTTGCATGATGAAACGTTGAATGGAATGAATCTTACCTTGAATGTTGTGTAGTTGTTTAATATTTGTAGGGGAGCATATGTATGTTGGCCTTAAGCTTAGTTGGATCTACCTCAATACCATGCCATAAAATGATGAAGCTAAGTAACTTTCCTAATTTCAATCCAAAACACATTTCTTAGGATTCAACCGAATTTTGTATTCTAAGAGACACAAAAATATTTTTACGTAGGAATTTCATGTGGTCAGAGAAGCTTGTACTTTTCAATAAGATCATCAACATAATCATCTACAATATCATGGCTATAATCCATAAATACAAAATTCATAGCACACTAATATGTGGCACCATCATTTTTAGTCCAAAAGGCATAACTTTATAGATAAATGTTCCCAAGGAATGGTAAAAGGGGTCTTATGTTGGTCTTCTAGAGCTATTCTAATCTGATTATAACCAGAGAAATTTTTTTGAAAGAGAACATCTCATGACCAGTGGTATTGTCAAAAAATTATGTCAATATTCAATAAGGGAAAGTAATCTTTAGGACAAGACTTCCGACATCTCTTAAATCAATGCAAATGTGTATACCACCAATTTTCTTACCTACGGGAAAATGTTAGAAACCCATTCTAGATAATCGATTGGTTGTATAAAACCAACATCAAGGAGTTTTATAGTTCATATTTGACTAATAATGCGATATGTGGGTACATCTTGCGTAAATTTTCTATACAAGTTTCACATCAAGTTTTAACACCAGATTGTTGAAAAATGTATCTGGATCCATGCCTGACATATCAACATGTCTAGGTAAAGAAATTGAAAAAATATCGTAAGATTGATGTGTACTCAATACATTCCTCATTTGATAATAATTTTCCAAGAAGTACTATGCAACGCGTTCCATAGATGTATTGATGTTAACTTCAATGGTTTATTCAATAAGTATATGTGATGCCTCATCAAGATGATCAAAGGTGGGAAGCTCGTCACTAGATTCTAGGGGTATATCAGTGGTGTCCCCCAAGTATAATTCACCATGGAGTTAAGTATCTTATGTGAATTATTTGTAGGGATCTTTATCTATAGCACCTAAATGACATAATATGGATTCTTGTGAAGGGAATAAATCTGAAGGTATCTACTTATCCACCAAATGATAATTGACAAGGAAAGTCTCAACTCAATTGGTAATAACATTATTTTGTAAGATAAAGAAATCTGAAGGTGGGGAACTAGGAGGACAAGAAGTTTCATCATGATGTGTAAGTAACATATAAGGTATGGGATGATCAATAGACCAATCAAACATTGTTCCAAACTCATGAAATGATTCAATGAAATGGAACCATGTGGCTTCTTTGAGGAATATGTGTGAATGATCTGGTATGAAAGAGTGACTAAGAACTACATGGATATGAATAATTAACTTTATCCATCTGTATTGGTAGCTCATATCTATAAAATCCTATGTTAGATTTTTTATATCATCGTCAATTGGTGTATCCTTATCCATATTTATCAAAAGATAGTTTATAACGTGGTTGAATAGGAATGAAAATTCCTTGTTCAAATTTTCCCAAGACCTAACCTTTCCACCCTTGGATGAGTAAGCATTGGATAACAAATACTTCTTTGAAAGGTATGAAATTTCAAATGTGAACTGATATTTCGTGATAGATATGTTGTTGATGGGAAGATGATCTGCATTATCATATCCCCTATAAAAAAATAAGTGTTTTTGGAGGAATTCTAAAAGACATTGTACACCTAAAAATCGACACGTGATTTAAGATACAATCGACTTCCCAAGGTCATGTCGGAACAGTCGTAGTAAGATAAATGGAATGTGGATGTGATGACTAACTACAATATACACAAGATAGGTTTGAATAATGGTAAGGCAAGGATCAATAATAAAGGAAAAGGTAGATGCTCGACTTGTAAATTGGGAATTTTCTCATCAAGGACAATGAATGCCCACCTAACCTATATGGGGGTGATATCGCATTTGATAATTATTATTTTCTCGCATATCTCAGTCTATATTAGTGAAACCAAGTGTCATTCGGCCTAGTTGATGGATTCAAGGAATATTACTCCAACCTCTAAATGTACCTCACCAAATAGGGTCATGTAAGAATAAGAGAGGATGTGTGGAGGAAAAACTAAGGGTTTTATGGTCTAACCCTATTGGCTAAGTCATCCCAATATTGCTCTATTATAACTACTTTTTCATTAAGGGCATTGAGTTGGCGCCGATGATCTATGGTAGTGTGGTGGTTGATCTAAAGACTAGTGCCCGCAAACCTAGGTCTATGTCTCCCGATATTAGTCGATGTTGGGTTGGTTTATGATTGGATCAAATATCCTTCTATGAGGTTTGAGTGGTCCCAAGATGGTCATATGGGCACCAAATCATGAAAAAGGCAAGTGGAAATAGACAAATAGGGCTAAGGGCTAAGTATGGGTAGCTTAGGCTGCTAAGGAAATGGGATTTGTGTTAATTCCAACTTCTAATCTAATTTTAATTCCTAAATTTAATTAAACAAAGCACATGAATTTAAATTAAATAAGATATTATTAATTCCCCTTTTAATCTAATTAAATTGCATTTTCGAACATTTAAATAAAGTAAAATAATAGCAAACTAACTATTTTTTTCAACAAAGCTTTTAAAATAAATAAATGAATAAAACAAACTAAATTCCTAAGCTTTCTTTTTTTTTTTTCAATATTTTAATAATTAAATAAAATAAATACTTACAGACATAAAGACAAAGAAACTAATCTAAAATGAAACAAGCTACTTATAAATTAAAATAAACCAATACAGGAATATCCGGATGTAGCTATTCCTCTATTGCAGTTTATGAAACAAGATATACTCTAAACAAGATTTATTCTAAAGTTATTATTCTGGAAATTTAAACTTCTTCTAATTACTTCTACCTCAAGTTCATGGGAAAGAAAATAAAAGATTCTCAAAATAAATTTCTTCTTTACCCAAAAGTTTTTCCCATGAAAAATGGAAGTAAATTATACGGATGATTTATAACAAATAAATAATAATGAATCATAGACACAAAATTTTCCTCCAACTTCTTTCCCTTGCAAATCCATAGGGATAGGCAAGGAAGAAAATATCAATGGAAAACTTGTGCAGAAAGTGCACAAACAATACTAGAAATGAAGAAATATTTAATTCTACCAATTTAAAACAAAGTGTTTCTTCTACTTTAACGACTACAATTAATCAAAAGATTTAAAGAATTCAAAACATCCCCAACCTATAACTATTGATCTGAGATAGAATTCCAGGTGTGGTGTTGTGTTTGTGTCTCCTCAACTTTCTTTTCTCTTCCAAATATGATTTCCAATTGATCCAAGGTGTGCAGAGTGTTGGATGATAGCAAGAAAACCCAAGAAAATGGTTGTAGTTGGTTGGTTGTAATAAATTGGCTGAAAATTGTAGACACTTAAATATGTCTACGCAGTTTTAATACTAAAATTTCACTAATTATCCTCTTTCTATAATTTCATTATATTTAGTGATTTCCGCTAAGTATCTAACATTCCACTTCATTTTAATCAATTAATGACTATGTTAATTAACTAGCCTTCCCCCATTCCGGATGCCAATTAATGACACTTCGTTAGTTATAATAATCTTTTAATTAATTAATTAACCATTATTAATTAATTAAGCATTTTAATCTTCTATTTAATCAATAAACCCTCTTATTGGTTAAATCCCCCTTTCAAACCCTTCAAAATCTACTAATTTCCTTCTAAATCACCTCCAAATGGATTTTTAAGCTTATCTTGGTCTATTAATTAATCCTAGTTGATTAATTAAATCACTCCCAACTCCCATGAGTTGTTAATCTCTTCTAATCATAATCCTTATTTAACTCTACTTTTCATTTATCCCACATTAACTAGGTTACAAGCTTATCCCAAATTGGAAAGATATATAAAGAACCTACTACACCTTGTCCAAATTTACACCATGTCATTGTAAGACATTAGCTTATGATAAGATCGTGTCAATCTTGAAAAGCTTATTGATTAAGCAACCATTTCCATGTTGGCATGTGGTCCTAATAGGTGTTTTCATTGATTCAAAACCATATTAATAAAAAAATGGATGCTTTGGATTAGGATTAGTAGATGATTTACATGATGCTAACATGATGGTTCATATGTGTTTGTGCTAATACAATGAGATTCAATGAGGTGTGTTTGCTCTTGCAAGCCTATTTAGGTGCCAAAGTGATGTAGCTTGACAATATGATTTTCTTGGGTCCTTAAGAATAATTTTAAAATGATGGAGATCAGGATTTTAGGGTTCTTGGGAACTCACATCGGTGGCATAGTCCATGTACATGTGGTTCACTATGTTATAGATGCTCATTGGGAGCATATATGGCAGCTTGGAGGTGTGACTGTGTGGTTTGAAGCCATATGATCTCATGGAAGCTTTCATTTAGGTATATCATGGCATATCAGGTACGTTTGGATCATCTGTAGAGGTTTTATGATCATTTATTGCATTCTTTCAGTTGACCCTAGCTTTTACAGTGAGGAACAAACATGTAAGCATAGGTAATTCTTAATGAATGGAGAAATTGAGGTATTGATTTAACATTATGATTTTTTGAGATATGATAGGGATGTGTCATAATGCTTTGAGAAAATTTTCAGGTTTCCATGATTTGAATTTTGCAAGATATGACAGTTTATATGAGACAGGTTCAAAAACAAGTGAAATTAAACTCGCTCGAATTTGAACTTATGATGCTCATTGTGAATTGTGTGCTTTGCGTGAGACCTTGTGGATTTCAGGGATTTTTTTATGGTGATTTATAAGGTTTAAAAAAATAATCATGTCATTTTATCATCATTTTTTTATGAACGAGTGTTAAGAAGATAAAGTGGTCTAAAACCCTAGTTAAACCCTAGCTAGGAGCAGTTTGCAAAAAGAGAGGCATAGTGACCCAATTTTGATTGTTTCATCAAAATTGATGATTTTATTTTCTATAGGACTCTCTTTTATTTCTATAAATGTATGGATAAGGACATGGTGATGAGTGGGTCCCACTCAAACAAGTCAGTTTCTGAAGAGGAAGGTTTTAGGACAAGTTTCTCCAAAGGAGTAGCATGCAAAATTGATTGTGCGTGATTTATAAAAGATAATATTGATTTAAATAGAGTTTTTCGGACATTTTCATGTAGGTACATGGTCATTTGAGGTCCATACAGGTTGACTGGTCAAAGGGCAGTTTTGGGATCTCAAATTGTAGAGTTTAGTAAAATGGGCATAACTTGAGCTACAGGTGGAGTTTAAAGATGATTCAAGTTGTGTTGGAAAGAGGATTCAGATATATTTCCAATGATATAATTTTTTCCTCATGATTAAGTGATTTATATGTTTTAAATTTCATTATTTAGACATGAATATCTTTTTCAATGTATGACACGATGTGCTTTAGTGCAATCTTGGAGTTGTTTGAAGCATGATATGGATTGGGTGATGTTTTCTATCACCTGTAATTTTAATAGGGATTAATTTTTCATCAAATTAATCTATTGTTAAGTATTTAAAATATTTATAAAAGATTTTATGAGCTAACCTTTTGAAACAATTTTTTTGGCGATTGATCCGTGAAGACAAAAGTATATGTGGTCAGCATGAGGTTGATTCAAGGATTTTGAATTTCTTAGAAGCGATATAAAGGTAATGAAATTTATATAAATTCATTATATTGCATGATTTTCTCATGTTTAAGTGATTGTGTGGCCTTATGAAGTTTCTAGGGTCTGAAGGGTGTAGGAAACAACTGTTTTGATATTTACAAAGTGAATTGGACCCTATAAATGAAATATTTTGATGGGTTGATAAAATGTGCTACCATATATGAATTTAAAATGATATTTTAATCATATTTTAGGGTTTATGGGTCATTACTATGTATTTACTTGATGTAAGGGCATTTTTATCTTTGTGACCATGGGGTTTTAAGCCATTTTTGGCACATGTAATGATGATTTTAGATAGGCCGACCTACTTAGGTCACTTTTTACTATTGTATTTAAAAATTTTGATGTTTCCTTGATTTTGGGTTGATCCAAAAGAGGGAAAAATACTGTGCTTGAGTTTTAAATCATGAGAAGCTTATAAAAGCTTGTTTTGGGTGCTTTTGCAAGATAGTTGAGTGTGTGCAAGGTATGCGACCTAGGTGAGTGAATTTTTAGGTTTATGAGCATGAATTTACATCATATCAAGTCTTTGAATAGTTTATTAATATCATCAATCATGTGTGCAATAGTTTGAAGCATTGAGAAGTGAAGAAAGAGCTAGATTGTGTAAGTTGAAGATCTAAGGTTTGAGCAAGGATTTGGAAGAGTTTGGAACTGAATATTTGGATCACTATAAGCTTGGTATTATAATATTTTCAGTGGTCATACTTAATAAAAATATTATGTTATGATTCATATTCATGAAAGTATCTTGTTGTGTGTAATATCAATTAGGGCTTAGGGGTTGGTGCTCCTTATGGGGTTGGCACCTCACTAAAGAAATCTCTTTTGATGTGTAATATTCACTTGAGTATTTTTGTGTCTAATATTTGCAAATTTTTAAGTGTATTTTCTTCCCCTTGAGGATTTCTCACTTACATATTGTGTTACGGTGTTACTTACCTGCTCTTGGTTTATTGAATGAATGTTGTATGTTGTTGTGCACACATTAATGAATGGATAATTGATTAATGGTTTATCTGAGTGATATAAAATTGAATTTGAATTTGTATGGACTGATTCACCCCTACCTCTCTTTCCATTTTTATTTTAAAAATTGGTATCAAAGTGGGTCCTTTTGGAGAAGTTTGAAAACTTGAAAGGAGATCCTTAAGAACAAAATGGTGAGTGTTAAAGTTATAGGAAAAGCACCAATGTTTGATGGAACAAAATATGTTTTTGTAGGCTAAGGATGAAGACCTAAATTATGTCACAAGGGTTTGATGTTTGGAATATAGTGGAAGATAGCTATATTCCTCCTACCACTCCCATTGTTGATAAAGCAGATAAGGATGCATATGAACACAATTCTAAGGCATTTAATGCTATCATTTAGGGTCTTGGAGAATATGAGTTCAGAAACATTATGTACTACAAATTCTTAAAGGAAGCATGGGACAAATTTCAATTCATATATTAAGGTAACTCAAAGGTAAGAATTGCTAAAATTTAAACCTTTAGAAATAAGTTTGAATCTCTTCAAATGAATGATGAAGAGTCCATTTTTACATATCTACTTAGGGTTGAAAAAAATTCAATAACATGAAAGGATTAGGAGAATAAGTAAAATAAGAAATGGTTGTTCAAAAGGTTCTAAGATCACTAAATCCAAAGTTTGATTCCAAAGTATCTTTTATATAAGAAGCAAAGGATTTGACTACTTTGAATATAGATGATTTGCATTGTACCTTGACTACCTATGAGATGAGAATAGGTGATCTCAAACTAGCCAAGAAAGAGGTTACATTCAAATCTGAAATGAATCCTAAAAACAAGAAGGTGAAGGATGATGAATCCACTCTTGAGATTGAAGATGAAGATATCTTTGTTATGATGGCTAGAAGATTGAAGCTTGGATCAGGTAAGTACAAAGGTAAGCTTCCTTATAAATGTTTCAAATGTGGTAAGATAGGAAATTTTGTTGTTAATTTTCCTCATAAACACAAGAAGGAAGATCATGATGAACATAAGTATGATAGTGATCATGACCACAAGTACAACAAGTATGATAAGAGAAAGAAAATATTTAAGAAGGTTGACTATAAGAAGAAGGACAAAAGGAGTTTTTATACAAATGAAGATGATGAGTTATCTGATGCAAGTAGTGGTATTTCAGATTTTGAATCTAAAACTGATTGTGAGAATATTGGAAATGAGGCATTGTTCATGAAAAAAGAAGGTATGAAGTCTTCTAATGAGGGATATTCTTTTTAGGAGATTTTATTTCATGTTATTGCACCTATTCTAGTGGAGATGATGAGGATGACAAAGATGATTTTGAAGGAATTCAAAATAAGTTTTAAGAAGATCAAAAGAAAAAAAGAAAAATTGATTTTACGTATCATGGACTATGAGAATCACTTTCATAAGCTAGAAGAACAATATGTGTATGAATGCGAGAAAAGTGACTCAATCAAATTATTGGAAGAGAAGGTAAAGTATTTTTTCAAGTTTGAAGGATAAATATGGTTTATGCTTAAAATATCAGGAAGATATAGAGTTTCTAAGGGCTGAGCTACTAGAAGCTAGCAAGATGACTATGTCCTTTTAAAATTTTGAGAAAATTGCAAAATACCTAGATGATCTACTTGGAAAACAAAGAGTAGCAGGTGATAAAGTATGTTTAGGTTTCAAATAGGATTCTAAAGGTAAATAATTGAAATAATAAGACATGATTCCAAGCAAAGAGGAAGGCTAGCCTATCATTAAGGAAGAAAATAAGGAGACACTCATAAAAAACAATGTGAAACCAAGACCTATTAGGCATCCTAATGCCTCCATGTATCAAAGAACTTTCAATGGATATTTCTATAATTGTAATGCATTTGGTCATAGGGCTAAAGAGTGTAGGAGATCTTCAAGAAATACACATCCTTGGAAAGATAATAGGATTAAATTTTCCAAGAGTGTAGTGTGCTGATTGCAAAAACAAAGGTCATGTTGCTAGAATTTTCTTGAATAATCCACTTAGATATGTTGATGGTTTCAAGAGTAAGAATCCAATAGTATGATACAGTTGTAATATAGTTGATCATGTTGCAAGGAAGTGCTATCAAGGTTACTCAAATCAAAACAAGGGTTTTCAAGGTCCTAGAGAGAAAAGAAGTGGAGTTCAAAGACCTAGAATGTATGACAGTGGCCAAAGAAGAATGTGGGAACCTAGAAGAGACCTTGGTGTCTCATCAAGAACTAGTAATGATGGAGTGAAATGTAAAGCACATGGTTCATATCAGATACAAGCTGATGATGGAGTTCTTCAAGTACCTAAGGGTGATTAGGACCTCTTCAAGACCTTCTTTTAGGTCTTCTTGATGATCATATACCTTCACAATGATTTTTGAAGGTATATCAATGTATATGAAGCATTCATGAGAGGGGAGCTGTCCAAGTCAATGTCTGAATCCTCCATAAGGTCAAGGTATGTGTGTTCTTGTTATTCTTAGTCTTGGTGGTTCATGATAATGAGTCTTGTAGTCTTGATATCAATCTTGAGTCTCCGAGTTGTACTTATAAGAAGTTCTTGAGGTATGTGTTTATAATATCATGGTGTGTAGTCTATCTGAGTTATTCATGTATGTTCTTGTGTCCTCTTGATATAATCTCAATGAGTGCGTAAATGCTTTAGAGGTATTGAAGATTATACTCATTGTATCTATAAACAAACTAGATTGTGTTGTGTCTCTGTGTTCTTTGAATATTGTAGAGTCTTGTCTAAGCCTCAATGGTGTCATAAGGAGCTGTCATGAAGCATAACTATAGGTGTCAATTGTGTCATGAATTCCTTTTTTAGTGAGGATCTTTTAAAATATATGTGGAAGGTGTCAAAATTCATCATGAGTCCATATAAGGTGGTGTAAGTTATCTAAGAATTTATCTCAATCTAAAAATGTGCTTAAGGCTTGTGTCATGAGTCCTACAAGTGTCCATATCTCTCTTAAAAGGTTGGATTACCTTTTTGAAGTTAAATGGTGTGATCAAATGACAACTTGATTAGTAAAATGGTTCAAGAAGTCATATGTGGCTAGGTATGACAAAACTTTGGTATGCCTATACCAAAGCATGGATTGTTATAGGTATGTTCCAATGTGATTATGCATCTTAATCATTGAAATTCACTCCCAAATGGATTAAAGGATCACACTCAGTTTATAAATATCCTTTTTAATCCATGAAAGTTAAATTAGACAAGCTTGAAAGGATCTCTAGTTTTTAATTGTGTTTTCACAATGAGAGTGAATAGTTTGCATGGAAACTCAATTTTGGGGGCTTAAATGGTGCAATATGGAGCTAATATTTTGTACACATCTTCTAGACACAATATAATAAAGGATACAAGTGTTTTTGTGGCATATGTATGTGTACAATCTCTAAATTTCATGACAGTATTGAAAAATTGTCCTTAGAGTAAAGTGACCTAATACAAGTTAGATAGTCCATGAAATATGGGCATGATCCATTCTAAGACATTGTTTAAGGCTTGATAGAGCCAGTGCATACTCAAAAAGTGTGTCTTCATTAGTTGAGAATGTTTCATATTTGTTCTCATATAAAAATTTCAATGTGCATCTTGAATTCTTTAGGGCTAAAAATATGTGACTTTGTATTAGTGGATGTGATGATGATACAATGCTCCTTTGTGCAATATTAGAATTTTGTTAACCTATAAAGATATGTTGAATGCCCCTCATAGTCATTTTATTAGAAAAAAACACATCAAGGCCCTATGATTCATACTACTCTGTCTCTGATAAAGAAACATTGTCATAAATGCAAGTTTAGTGAACTCGATCAGTGACATGACTTTTTCCAGACCAATAATTTCATGTTAAAAAATATATACTTTTCCATATAAAACATCCAATAGATATTTATTACACATGAATTTTAATTATTTTAACAAAATCAAAATATACATATAAAACTTTCTTTTATAAATGCGAAAAAAATGTAAATTCATTACACAAACAATAGTTGTAAAATTAAATACTTATTTGTATAGAGGGATAGGAAGGACTCTATGTTCTATACGATGGAAAAGTGACAAGTGAGCATGGGAATCTACAAGTAACTCTTCCTCATACCCGACCTCCCGAGGTCATGCCGAGACAGCCGGTGGGGATGGAATATACGTGGGCGCAGACAAACTAGTTAGGAAATCTTATGTCTTTGACGCGCACTAATGGAATCTGTGAATCTAAGGAAAAGAAGGCCCTCCTAACCTAAACTGGTGTGATAGATCATTTGGCAAGGATGACTGCTCAAAGGCTCCAATCAATATCGAGCTCTGGCGTGATCTGATCTATAGGTTGTGGGATACGTGGAAGATAACCTATGGGTGCTTCATAGATATCCCCTGACAGGGTCATGAAAAATGGATGATGGATGTATGGTGAATTCTATGGGTGATTCTTTGGTCTAGTCCAGAAATCCTTAGCTTGATTAGCTGCTATGTCTAGTGAGGATAGTTGTGCGATAATGATTGGTGGAAGTGGAGAGGATCTAAATGCGATGTGCGTAAATCGGGATCAACATCTAATTGACATGTGGGCCCGTTGGGTTGTGGGACCTACGGATCACAATCGCAGGTTTTTGGTCGTTGCAGGCATCCTATGGTCATGTGCAGAATCAATCCCTAATCCCTAATATCTAGTATTCGTATGCCTTTTCGGCCTCTATGTTTAGAACTAAAAGTTGCGCAATCTTCTCAAAGTACCTTACAGGCATTCTGGCAACTTGAATTCTTAAGCTAGTGTCTATGTCAATGAGGATGTCTCCCGCATCTGGCTGTGGGACCAAAGGATCACAACTAAACGTTTTCTCTCTTTCAAGCCCTTCTACAGTCATGCGAGATATTTATTAGGCAATCTATAGTTTGGCTGGTTTGACCAAAACGTATGCACTTTGTCGTCTTCTATGTTTAATCCTCTTAACTGTGAGCTAATTTCTTGTAGGTCTGTTGTTGTTCGGAAGACCTGAATTCGATATTTTGGTTTATGTCAGTTATTGCTGCAACAAGATTGGGTTGAGGCATGATTGGATCGAATACGTATTCTCTGGGCTACCTAGGTCCTGTGATTGTCATACAAAAGAAACAATATAAATCTAACTAAACCAAAGTAAACTAATTATGCAAAGTATATCCACAACATATATCTAAATTCTCTATTTTTTATTTTTGACAGAATATTTAACAGAATTAAGATAAAAACTATTTAATATATCTAGAAAATGACAAATAACCTAATAACGAAATTAAAAACAAACAAGGTAGTGAGTATAGCTACTTGTCTCTGCCGTTGTGAGTCTATTCTAAATAACTAAATAATTGATCTAATTTAATTGAAATTTTTTATCCTACCTCGAAGTGAAGAACGAATCATAGTTTCTCAGAAACTATCGATCCCCACAGCTTCCCCGGCAATATCAAAAATGAACGTGAATCAAATGAAGTAATTCACTACTCTATTTGGTATATTTTAACTAGAAATTTGAAAGCTTGAACCTAGATTTTGTAGAACATGCTGGCGAATCCAATAGTGTGTGGCTTTGTCCCTCGGTGTGGTCTCCTCATTCCTTTATACTCACGTGAATCCATAAAAGCATGTAATGCTAGCATCAACAGGAGTAGGTGTTGGAACAATGGCAGCTTTAGATGTAGACTCGAATACAATGCGAGTAGGAGAGGGATAGCGTAAGAGAACGAGCTTGGCTTATGTAATTCCTAGCGGGATTTATTGCGAGTCATACACCACAAAACATCCAGAACCTAAAACTATCCTTCTTGATGAACAAAACATGCAACTCTAATGGCTTCAGACTGAAAATGAAACTATCCTACCTTATTTGATTATGCAAACAAAGGGTAACACTAGAATAAGAAGATCATGTGGCTTCTAAACAACAAAATAAAAATAACCATGCATGCAATAAATGAAAACTATTGAATTCCTAAGCAAGAACTGAAATACTAAACTACCGAAATGAGAGGATGAGGGGCGTTTTGAGGGCCATTGTTTGTAAGAAAACTAGCTATTTATAGAATTCCCATTCACCCAAAGGTAACTTCAACTAGGACTCTTTTACCATAAACAATGGAGAAACACTATTACAAGGAACCGAGAATCATAAATATAAGCAAAAACAGATGAGAAAGCTGGTAAAAGTTGAAAAATTACGTGAGTCACGTTTAAAGAAACATCTGGAAAACACGTGAAGGACCGCTGCTTACTGAGCGGGCGATTCTGAGACCGCCACCTGCTCAGGCGCGGGTCATGAGACCGCCGCCCGTGAGTAGGGCGGTGGTTTCATCACTGAAGACAAAATGCAAAGGAAAAGAGGGGAAAAGAGAAAATAAAGCATACAAAGGCTAAGCGGGGTATGCGGGATGTTAACGTACACTTGGAGAGCTTTTCTAGATCCCGAACACCTTGCGAGGAGACTTGTATCATCATTGGGGCATGTGTAACATCGTTCCGGTGGTACTGTACCCTACAATTTTGGGTACGTACATATTGCCCCCTCGAGAAGCGTTTTAGCCATGAAGAGGCATAAAACAGTGGGTCCGAGTATGGCGGTCCTGAAATGGGAAGCTAGAAATTATACCTGACATGTTCATGTGTCGAAATGATGCCATCCAAAATTCCCGCTACCTGCAAAATGAAAAGAGGACTCAAGTGTAGATAGATAAAATAAATGAAAAATAAATACTAAGAGGACTTACCATTTACGCAGGGATAAGAACTTACCTCCGTCGGCGCTCCAAACCTGTGAAAAGGGGATCCAAAATGAGTCAAAATGCTATATATATAAAAACGGGCCCATTTTCCTATTCATTTATGCGTGTCAATTTCATTGATTTTGAGCTTGTTGGTTTAGGTTATTTTCCATGTATTTATTTTAAATACATGGAATACCTCCATAGGTGATTTACCATGCTTAGGTGTCCTAGGGTGTCATTATGGCTCTTACATGCATCATAGAGTGTCATTGGAGTTATATTTGACCGGTTATTCTGGGAATGTAACTCCCACTTCTCGACGGCTACATTTGTGGGGGAGTTACACACCCCACTACTATTTGTACACCCTTTCATCTTGAGCAACATATGGGGAATGGAATAGAGTTTGGCTTTTTCAGCTTTTTTCCCTCAATGCATGCACATTGCTTCCATGAATGATTTCTTGCTTTGATCTTGAAGCTACATCGTTTTGTGGTTGAGTGCAATGTTTTTGTGCTCATGGATTCCCTCCAGATCTTCGTCATTCCTCCGACAGAGCTCTAGGACCCACAAGATGGTTTTTATGAGAGTATAGTTGAAACGTTCATGATGAGATAGTGATCATGCCTCTGCGCGGAACATCGACCCATGAGATCTCGGTTAGTTTTTCTCGATTTTGTTTTTATACCTAAAATGTAAAAATGATGAAATCTTCACCATGGGGGTAATTTTTAAAATTTCTAGTTATAAATGTGTCCTTAGGGGGGGACGCCTAATGGGTAGGCTCTCGTTTTGGTCGAAATGGTCATTTTTATCCATTTTTGGCATTTTTAGGGCATGTGACCCATTTGGAAATATCGGACATGACCTCCGCCTAAGCAAGGTGGTGATTATAGGACTGCCACCTTTCACAAATGTGGTTATGGAACCGCCACCTTGCTCAGGGCAGCGGTCCTTTCCAGAATGATAAAATAGCCTTGTTTTTAACTTGTTTTTGCATTTTCCATTTTCCTGTATGCTTTAATGATTTTTCCAATGTGATTCAAATACTAACTTACTCCTTTTTGCATGTTTTTATGTGTTTTGCAGAAGAAGGAAGAGTACATCAGATGGAGCCGTGAGAGAGAGTGTGATTGGCTACTAGCAGTGTTGGATGCACTTTCTCAGAACGAGTAGGACATCCTTCAAAGGGCCGGCATATTATGTATATCACGGGTTCCTCATGTCACACCTTCTAGTCACATACTATGTGACCTGTTTTCATATAGGGATGCTGATCGGAACACTTTCTAATTTCCAGGAGTTAGGGGTGAGTGGACTATCACCCTGAAGGATGTCTACTGCATATTGGGAGTCCCAATCATCGGGAGACAACTTACACTTGAGACAGTAGAGGGCTGCAGGCTCGAGATAGCTTAGTGGGCTACATATATGGGAGACGTAGTTGTCTCCACTGGTTTGAAGAAGGGGTGAGGTGCATTCCATTCCTAGCTTGCCTATCCATTTGATTCGTCAGGCCATTATGGGGATCCTCACCTTGAGATTGATCCGAGACGAGGAGGGGACACCTTACTCTACTGCTAGTCCCCTATTATTGCACAGATTGAGGCACATGGTTAGATTTATGCCTGGGGAGCCGATATACTTGGGACCACCTATCACGACTTGTACAGGGTGGTTTGCTTATAGGGATAGTCTTTGAGCCATCCGACCTTGGTTATGAGTTGGGTCTATGAGCATATCATCCCTTATGGGAGAGGCATAGAGGTGGCGGATCTCGGAGCCGTGAGGGCAGCTAGATGGACAAAGATGTCAATGCTTAGAGCACCCCACTAGCTAGTTGCTTCCCTGACTACTGATGATATGGAGGCCACACCTTATCAGGCCATGGCAGGGTTGTGGGGTGAGGAGACCTTCACTTTGATTTCCTACTCTACTACAGGGAAGCTTGTGGATAGGATGGGGAAGGTAGAGACACACCCCTTTGATCGAGTGCCTCAGCAGTTCAGCCTTGCCTATGTTGATATGCTTCCCCCAGTGGTGCCAGTGTTCAGATCAGTTCGGGAGGCTAGGGGAGGTCCTAGAGGCTAGGGTTGGACTATTGTTACTCCTGGCATCCCTATTGCAGCTAGGCGGGTGGTATGTGCCCGAGAGAGAGTCGGTGCTCCTCAGGAACCTTTACTTTGGATTGCCGCCGGTCCTACCCATAGCAGTGATGACCCTATTGATATAGACTCCGAGTCTGAGGAGTTCACAAGGGGAGAGATGGAGGAGGAGACCAAGGACATGGAGGTTAGTGAGTTGGGTGGAGAGGAGGATAGCGATCCCAAGTGGCATGACACTCAGGAGATCTTACAGGCCGAGAGGGCAGAGTAGAGTGTGGAGAGGGTGACTCTAGTCTCATAGGAGTTGCCCTTCCCAGGGACCCAGGAGTAGAGAGGATGAGTCCATAATAGGATGCTATGTTGTCCCAGACATAGGAGGAGGACATCAGTTAGTGGTGGCATCTGTGGCAGGCGTTGATCCTAGGGATCCCTCTTGGAGGCCCGAAGATTCGAGTGAGTTGTCACTCTTCTTTTAATATTTGTTTTTAGCTAGGATTGCCTTAGTTGTTATCTCTCATTTTTTCATTTTTGTTTTTATCTTTTGATTATTTTCTAATTTGTCTTCTCCTTTACTTGTAGAGATTATTGATGAGTGGTGAGACTTGATTCACCAGGTATGTACTGATACCCTAATGCTACCCATGGAGAAGACTCATGCCGAGCTATCGGTGGATGCAGGGGAGCCTTCAATAGCTAGTAGGCATAGTGATGTCTTTGCCCCTGTCTGGTACGTGGCCAAGATGGTGACTTCCCTCCGCACTGAGTTATCCGGGTATAGGACTACAGAGCACTTGATGAGGAGCGACTCTCATAGTGTGGCTAGAGCTATTGTTTGGCACCGTGAGCCCTCAGTGCACTCAGATCACTGGTGTAGCTAGAGTCCTAGACATGGTCATGCACCTTCTGAAGGGATCTCATAGGGGTTGAGAGGCCACTTGGCTATTTTTGTAGTGACTCTTGTTAGATTGTTTATATGATCATTTTTTATTTTCCGGGCTCATTGAGCATTTTGACCATGCCTAGCACATGATGGCATTGTACATAAAACTTGATTATATATATATATATATATATATATATATATATACTTTTTTTGATCAGACTCTTGGTGTCTAGGATTTTGTGATTTATTTCCACATGTATATTAGATGCTTATTAGAATTCTTGTTTTTATATGCTTTTCAGAATGTATGCAATGGAGAACAAATGACACAAATGCTTTCTTTCTTTTTGTATTTTGTGATGTTGATGTATGATGATGCAAATGAACTTGTGACCTTGAACTTTAGCTTCTATAAGCAATTTTCTGATACTTCATATTTTTTTGACAAAATGTGATGACGAACTGGTACGATGAGTAGATGCACTTGCCCCACTCCTAACTCCACGCAACTAGTAAGATGTGAGGGCTCACCACCGAGAGCTAGAAAGGGCACAAGCTATGAGGTGTGTTGAAATGGTAATGATGGGAGATAGACAAAGAGTTGGTGGAACCAAATTAGGATGCTACAAACCTACCCTATTCAAGTGACTCCATAGTTTAGAATGTGACTTGCTTTGCAGTTTATCCGGACTTAGATCCGTAGATGGCCACTTGGTTGACAAAATCTGGTTTTCAGGGTTTTGAACTCTCTTGGAATTTTGGACATTTGATCATTTGTTTTTGACTCAATATTTCAAAGGTTTATTTGAACTATTTTCTTATGACCTTCAACATTTACTCATCAAAAGGACCCCCTTCACCTTGCCCCATGCCACTAGTAGGAAGCATGGGCTTATCACCATGGACAAGGCACAAGGGCGAGTAAGGGCATTCCCATCCTTTCTCAACCCTAATTCACTAGTAAGAGACGAAGCTCATCACCGAAGGTTGGTAGGAGTAAGGAAATGTGTAAAAGTAAAACTTTCTCGTTTGATCTATATTCAGCTTATTTATTTGAGAAAAATGTCGGTATGTTCTTATTTCTAAAGATATTTTTATATGGGATAGATGTGACACCATGAAGCTTCTAGAATGCAGACCATAGGCAAGACACCTATCCTAGGAAGAAACAAAAGTGAGAGCAAGCATATAGGCCTTGGTATGGCTACCATTAAGACTTTTTCATATCTAGCTTTAATTGATGAAATGATTCTGAAACAGTTGATGATGTTATGAAAATGAAGAAGTATGATTTGAATGCTTCTGCCAATACCATCAGAAGTTTGTAATGAATTTATTAAGAGAAATTCCCTTGATCACCAAGTTTTACGAAATGAGTGAAAAAAATGAACCTATATAAATGAAGATGCAATGTAGATATAATTATACAAATAGTGTTGATGCTTCATGCGTAAAACTATTTAAGGTGCAAGGAATTGACAGTTTCACCAAATTCCTCACCTTCTAGTGTGCACAAGAGATACGCACCATTTCCGTAGTCCTTCATAACTTGATATGGGCCCAACCACTTGGGCCAAAACTTTCTTCCTTCACCGGTCTTCTTATCGATCCAGTTGTCTAGTCTTAGAACTAGATCTCCTTCATATATTTCTCGCTCATAGACCTTTTTGTTATACTGCCGGCACATCCGGTTAGCATAGACTCTATGCCACTATTCAACATTTAACCTAGCCTCATCTAGGCTTTCTAGTTGGGAGAGGCGTGCCTCTCTATAAGCTTCCTCATCCAGAATCCCTTGTAGTGAGATGCGGAGACTGGGTATTTCAACCTCAAGTGGGAGAACTATTCATACTTCCGAATACCAATGAGAAAGGAGTTTCTCCTGTTGGTGTTCTTATTGAGGTTTGGTGGGCCCACAAGGCCGGATATAACTTTAAATGCCAATCTCATTTGTTTTCTTTTACTGGTTTTGAGGAGAATGGACTTTAGAGTTTTATTCGTAGCCTCAGCCTATCCATTGGCTTGAGGGTAATACAAGGAGGCCGTATGATGGTTTATTTTAAATTTACTGCATAGCTCACATACCTCGTTGTTTTTAAAGGACGTGCCATTATCTGAGATAATGACTTGTGGGACACCATACCTACAAATGATCTGGTTCAAAATGAACTTGGCGATCACGGATCCTAGTACAGTGGTAAGAGGCATAGCCTCTACCCATTTGGTAAAATATTTAGTGGCCGTGATTATGAAGTTATGGCCATCCGTTGACGAGGGAGAGAATTTCCCTATCAAATCTATGCCCCATGTAGAAAAGGGACATGGAGTCGTGATTCATTATAGATCTTGTGCCGGTATGTGAATCTCGTGGGAAAATTCTTGGCATTTATGGCATCTGCGTACAAACTCTACTACATCGTGTTCAAGAGTGGGCCAAAAATAGCCCATTCGATGTATTTTACAAGCGGTGGCGTGACCACCGAAGTGGCCTCCACATATTCCACTGTGAGATTCATAGAGAATCTTCTTGGATTCTTCTATGTCAACACACCTTAGAAGCATTCCATCAAAAGCTTTATGATAGAGAACTTGTTCTATAATAACGTATTTAGCTACGATAATGCGTAACCACCTTCTTTGTTGTGGTGTAGCACCCTTTGGATACGTATGGTCCATGATAAAATTGATAATATCAGTATACCAAGGACATTCAAAGATGGGAGGTCTGGTTTTGATGTAATATATGCATTCATTAGGAAAATCTAGATCTACTAGATCACCTCCATCTAGTGGATTGCCAGCTAACCAGTCTATAATGATTTTTCCTTTAATAGATTTTTGGTTTACAAAAGTTAATTTGAATTCACCCATTAAGGTTATAAAGCACCCAGGCTTTTAGACAAGGACCCTTGTGTGAGGAAAGTTCGTAAATGGTTTGTTTTTACAATGACCCTTGTTTCTTGATTTAGCATGTAATGTCTTAAGTGTTTGGTTGCAAAGACTATGGCAAGGCATTCTCATTCTGCCTATGTATAACATGTTTCATAATCGAGTAATGTTCGGCTAATGAAATAGATCACATGTTCTCGTTTATCATCATCTTCTTGAGCCAACATGCAGGCTAGCGAGACATCCATAGGTTGTGAATATAAGATCAAAGGATGATCTGGTCTAGGTGGCATTAACGTGGGAGGAGACAGTAAGAAGCATTTAACTACTTCGAAGGCCTCATGGCATTCCTTTTTCCAAATAATGCAACAATCCTTTTTCAACAAATTGTTGATCGAATGAACAACAAAACTTCAGTCCTAATGAATCTCTGGATTGCACCGAGCTTTCCAAGAAATGATCTAATGCCAGAGTCATCTGATGGTGGGATCATCTCAAGAACAGACCTAGATTTTGGCTAGGTCTACATCGATCCCTCGTGATGATATAATGTAACCTAGGAGTTTCCCTCCTATCACACCAAATACACATTTTTCTAGGTTTAGTGTGACTCCGTATTCGATCAAACATGAAAGAATGATGTGGAGCACTTCCGGGTGATCACGGCGCTTCCTGGCCTTGGCCAACAAGTCGTCTACATAGGATTCCATGATTTTATGAATAAGATCGTGAAATATGTATGTCATTTCCTATTGGTATGTAGCACCAGTGTTCTTGAGACTGAATGACATAACAACATAGCAATAAGTTCCCCAAGGAGTTATAAACGTGGTTTTGGCTTGGTCTTGTTCGAAATTCTAATTTGATTGTATCCCGAGAACCCATCCATGAGGGACAAAAACTCAAATCCAGCTTGTTGTGTCAATGATGACGTCAATGGATGGTAATGGGAAGTCATCCTTGGGGCACGCCTTGTTAATGTCTCAGAAATCTATGCATATGCGTATCTTCCAATTCTTTTTTAGAACAGGGACGATATTAGATACCCACTGAGAGTAATCGACCGGTTTGATGAACCCTACCTGGAGGAGCTTCATTACTTCTTCCTTCACCATGAGAGCTACCTTGGGTTTCATTGGTCTCAATTTTTGTTTAATTGGCTTTGCATCTGATTTCGTGACGAGGTTATGTACCGCGATGTGCGGTGCAATTCTCGTCATTTCTTTATAGTTAAATGTAAAATCCTTTTGATGTTCTTTGAGGATTTGAGTTTGTATTTCTATTTCTTCTGGAGTTAACGAAAATCCTAGTTTCAATATCTTTGGTTCTTCTTCCATTCCGATGTTTATATCAATGGTTTCTTCTATCAAAAAAGCGTTACCTTCTTCGAACTCAGGCGGGGTTGGAGGTAGTTCCAAATCTTCTCCATTCTCTACCACATATATGTCGAGTTCCTTTTGTGGGGGAAGCTCTACCATGGGATTTCCAAAGTAAGAAGACGAATGTGGGATTAAGGACAAATCTACCATGTGATGGGTGAGATGTAACTCTGCATAGGCATTTAGGTAATCAAGAGTGGCTCTATCACTGTCAATGTGACCTAAGATAGTAGATTTATTCTCAACTATGTGTGTTAGAAGAGGGTTTGTTGATGTTTTCTTTACTAATGGTTCAATACGAAGGGATACCATGAAACAAGTGTCTTCCAACTCACTGTTTGGAGTGAAACGTGAAGTTGAGGTTGTTATCAAATATGTGAGAAGGTTTTGTTCTCGCGGGATTGCTTCAATTGATATGAAGTTAAATCCTTTGCTCAAATATAATACTGTTGTTTTGTAGAGCTATAAATGTTTAGCTTTAGTCTCATACACCTCATAGACTTGGTTTGCTAGTAATTGAGAGTCTCCTAACACTCTGATGTCATTAACACTGAGCCTTTTAGCTATGATGAGACCAAGGAGGAGGGCTTCGTACTCAACACCATTGTTTGTACATTCGAAATTTAATTTAAAGGTGAATGGTAGGATCTTTCCCTCGGGAGAAGTAAAGATCACACCTACCCCAACCCCATAACAACATCTAGCTCCATCAAAGTGGAGAGTCCAATGTTTATTTGGGAAGATGGATGTTGGGACATTCGTTACGTCTATTTCTTCTGCTTTGGTTACTTCTACCATGCAGAGTTCCTCTGCTGGAAGAGAACCAACTCCTAGGGTACATCCCATACTTGTGGAATCAAACGGTAGGAAAATTGGTAGATCTTGTTCTAGCAACTCAACAATTTTTGCAGTAGTTCCTAATGACACTATTTCTACAATGTTAGCTTCATCCTTGAGGGCTGGGATGCTCTTGACTAGGTTCGTAATCTCTAGTTCTGTTGTAGGTATTAATTTTTCTTCTAGTTTTGAGTTGGTTGGTTTGTTGGGAGTTCAAACTCAGAGTGAACGCCTGGCCTTTTCTTCAGGTCTGCTAGGTGTATATCGAATGGTTTCGATCACCTTTTGCTACGAATATATTTCCTAAGTGCAAGAATCTTATTTCCTGAAATAACGTAGAAGGGATTTCCTTCATACGGTGTATCCATGGTCAGCCAAGGATCATATTATAGTTGGTTTCCTGATCTATAATATAAAACTCAGTGAGGATTTTTTTGGGTCCTAAGGTGACTGGTAGCGTTATAGTCCCAATCAAAATAGATTTAAGGATATCATAGCCTCTTAGTGTATTCCGAGTTGTGGAACAATTTGTTTCTCCATACCCTAGCTTTTGAAGGAAAGAGAAGGGGACTATGTTAACTGTTGCCCCATCGTCAACCATTGCGTGTTTAACATAATTGTTATAAACCCACACTTGTAAATGTAAGGCTAGATCACCTCTACATGTAATTTCAGTGTCTGTTGGCATTTTGCTTATGTCGAATATAAACTTGGTATCCCTATCCGGCTACCCCGGAGGGTGGATATCAAAGTCTATATGGTTTACTTGTGTTTCGGGAGGAGGAGTGATGTTAATTAAATGACCTAAACCTAATTCTTCTAAAAGTGCAGCCCTATGGGCAGGAGAGAGTTCTTCAACAAGTCCAAAAAGGAGATGTGAGAGAAGGTCTTTGTTAGGTCATTAATTAAATCATAGGCACCTACGGGTTTTACTAATGTTTGTTGAATGTTATCTGGCTCTAGTGGGTAACTTGGATTTGGCTGAGAGGAATACTCTCGTGTCCTTGTTATGGCTTCCATGTGTAGCTCAGTGTCTAATTCCACTAAACCGACTATCTTGGTTCATGGCTGATTTCCTAATTGTGGTGTGACAGGTGGATTTAGTGAAGTTGAGGCTTCATGATCATTGTTTCCTGTCATTACACCCTTGTTCGTCCCATTTGGATTTAATTTGTTGTTATTGTGATTTGGGAGCAGATCATTGAAGATCTTGAGGGGTGCGTTTTGAGGGGAGACCGCCCCTGTGAAAGTATTTGGTGCAGGTGATGTAGGATCTGCTAAGAACATATCTATGAAAAGTTTTCTTTGTTCCTATGGCAAACGTTGCATGAATTTATTGTAGTCATGGCAAATCCTAGTGTCATGGCCTCGAATTTTTTGGAAACCACAATACGAGTTGGGATTGTAATTCCTAGGTTGTTGGTTTGGCACGTGTTGTGGTCCACAACTCTATTAAACTGTTGACTATTAGGATTAAATTTTTACGTTTGTTGCCTTTGGTTTTGATATCCAGCTTGAGTTTTGACTCGAACCACATGTCTAGATCTTCGATTGTTGTTTTTCCTGTGGACGATTAAAATCCACCGTGCTGATTGTTGGGGTAAAATTTTTGTTTCGTTGATTGTTAACCAGTGGTGGAGCATTTACAACATTTTCCTTTTTGATTGGTCGATTACTCCATCTTTTGTGACCCCACGGTTTTGTTAAGGATTTTAGGTACTTGATTGGCATTTGTGGTAGTAGGATAAGTCATAGTATTTTGGTTGGGGATGATTAACCTTCCATTTGTTCCATATGCCTTGCGACCGCTATCTATTGCAGCTTGATCTATTCGGAGGGCACTCTCAAGAACTTCATCATAAGTTCTTAGTGGGAATTTCTCCCTTTATCTCTCTCTTGAGAGAATGAAGGAATAAATTGCATAGTTCCATCTGATCCATGTTTGGAGCACTTGCTGAAGAATAAAGGACTATAAGCCATCTTTGGATTAAATGAGCAACATATTCATTGTGTTCTTGTTTAATATGCAAGAATTCCCTGATTCATGTTCTCAACAATTTGTTCATGTCGAATGCCTTGATGAACTCTAAAACGAGTTGTTTAAATGAATGTATTGAGGCTTTAGGTATTCTATAATACCAATCGAGGGTGATGCCCTCTAAATTTTTGGGGAATATTTTAGCAACAACTCCATCCCAAGGGAGCAATTCTCGAATGGTTGTGGCATAGGCTTTAATATGTGCATTCGGATCTCCCTCCCCTTTGTACTTGGGAAAATCGGGAAGAGGTCTTGGAAGCATGATGCTTCGTATAGTGAAGTCTAAGGGCTCTTTCAAATATTCTGAATAAGTCCCTATTGCATATGTTTCGACCATCGATGGTGCTTGCTGAGGGGGTGGAGGTGGAATGGGTTGTTGATATGGCGTAGCGTATGCATTTGTAGGGACATAAGGAAATCCCTGTGGTTGAGCGAACATGCCGAGAGAAGAGAACATATCTCCCTGTGGTGATTTGGAATACATGTTCAAATACGGAGGAGCATTGCTTAGGAATGGGTTATTTTGTGTTAGGTTGGGAGGTATCATATTTTCCACTGGAGTGTTAGAGAACGTGGTTCTAGTTGGTGTTTGTTGTGAATACTGAGGAGGCATGCCTAATGTTCCTATTCCTGTGAGGAGGTCTACTTGGCTGGGATGATGTGGAGGATTGGAAGTTCCTGCTTACATGAACTGAGAATTTTGATTTGCTTGAGCAAGTTCTAACCCTCTAACTTTTTCTACTAAAGTTGAGATGACTTCATTTGGTGAAGTCACAGTATTTTGCCTTAGTGGCGGTTGTTGTATATTTTGAGGTTGTATAGGCATATGGTACCCTGCTATGAACTGATCATTACCCTACCAAGTTCCATCATGGGAATTTCCCACAGGTGGAGGAATGGAGGTGTTTTCTTGAAAAGAGACCTCGGGTTGTGTTTGTAAACCTCCTATAGGTGGGTACATACTTTGAGAGCATTGTTCACTCCTCGTATAACATGATAAGTATTATTAATCTAAAAATAGATATGGATCTGATTGTCTACTAATTTGCGGTCTAAGCAACACCTGAGGAGATGAACCAGATTCTCCAGTGAGCGTCATGTTGTTTGAGCCTGAAGGCTCTGGTTGTTGCGTTTGAGTGAGCTGATCCAACTCCTCTATTTGGAAAGAAGAACTATATCTAGTCCTTTGAGGTGGAGTTTGTGTTGAAAACTGGTTAATTGAATAGTTGTCACCCCATGCTGAGAGTGAGGGTGATGGCTATCTATTCAGTTGATCGTAGTATGCTTCAAGACCTAGGAGAGGTCTACCATATGCATCGAATCCTAACATATTTGGGGGTATATGAATACCCATAGAATAATGGGAAGAAGTGAAGATGGATGAAAGAAAATGAAACACTAAAAGGGGAAAGGTGAAAGTGAAGCAACTGTTCCTTTCATGTCGGGTTCACCAATTTTGTTGGTGAAGTTGATGTGAAGGCTAATGAGGTGGAAAAGACATAAAATATACTAATTGGAAGAACAAGTAGAAATATGACTCGAACCAAAAAGTAGGAAGTTCACGTCGGGTTCACCAATTTTGTACGATGGAAAAGTGACAAGCGAGCATGGGAATCTACAAGTAACTCTTCCTCACACCCAACCTCCCGAGGTTGTGCCGAGACAGCCGGTGGGGATGAAATATACGTGGGCGCAAACAAACTAGTTAGGAAATCTTATGTCTTTGACGTGCACTAATGGAATCTGTGAATCTAAGGAAAAGAAGGCCCTCCTAACCTGAACTGGCATGATAGATCATTTGGTGAGGATGACTTCTCGAAGGCTCCAATAAATATTGAGCTGCGCGTGATACGATCTATAGGTTGTGGGATACGTGGAAGATAACTTGTGGGTGCTTCGTAGATATCCCTGACAGGGTCATGAAAAATGGATGATGGATGTATGGTGGATTCTATGGGCAATTCTCTGGTCTAGTCTAGAAATCCTTAGCTTGATTAGTTGTTATGTCTAGTGAGGATAGTTGTGTGATAATGATTGGTGGAAGTGGAGATGATCTGAATAATAATGTGCGTAAGTCAACATCAATGTCTGATTGACCTGTGGGCCCATTGGGTTGTGGGACATGTGGATCACAACCGTAGGTTTGTGGTCATTGCGGGCCTCCTATGGTCATGTGCAGAATCAATCCCTAATCCCTAATATCCAGTAGTCGTATGCCTTTTCGGCCTCTATGTTTAGAACTAAAAGTTATACAATCTTCTCAGAGTACCTTACAGGCATTCTGGCAACTTGAATTCTTAAGCTAGTGTCTATGTCAATGAGGATGTCTCCCGCATCTGGCTGTGGGACCAAAGGATCACAACCGAATGTTTTCTCTCTTTCAAGCCCTTCTACAGTTATGTGGATATTTATTAGGGCAGTCTATAGTTTGGCTGGTTTGACCAAAATGTATGCGCTTTGTCGTCTTCTATGTTTAATCCTCTTAACTGTGAGCTAATTTCTTGTAGGTCTGTTATTGTTTGGAAGACTTGAATTCTGAGATTTTGGTCTATGTCAGTTATTGCTGCAACAAGATTGGGTTGAGGCATGATTGGCTCGAATACATATTCTCTGGGCTCCCTAGGTCCCGTGATTGTCATACAAAAGAAACAATATAAATATAACTAAATAAAAGTAAACTAATTATGCAAAGTATATCCACAACATATATCTAAATTTTCTATTTTGTATTTTTGACAGAATATTTAACAGAATTAAGATAACAACTATTTAATATATCTAGAAAACGACAACTAACCTAATAATAGAATTAAAAACAAACAAGGTAGCTGAGTATAGCTACTTGTCTGTGCAGTTGTGAGTCTATTCTAAATAACTAAATAAATGATCTAATTTAATTGAAATATTTTTTATCCTACCTCAGAAGTGAAGAACGAATCATAGTTTTTAGAAACTATTGATCCCCATGGCTTCCGGAAATATCAAAAATGAACGTAACCGAAATGAAGTAATTCACTACTCTATTTGGTATATTTTAACTAGAAATTTGAAAGCTTGAACTTGGATTTTTCATAACAGTGGCGAATCCAGTAGTGTGTGGCTTTGTCCCCTCACTGTGGTCTCCTCATTCCTTCATGCTCACGTGAATCCAGAAAAGCGTGTTATGCTAGCATAAATAGGAGTAGGTATTGGAACAATGGCAGCTTTGGATGTAGAATGAATACAATGCGAGTAGGAGAGCGATAGCACAAGAGAACAGAGCTTCACTTATGCAATTCCTAGCGGGATTTATTGCGAGTCATACAACACAAAACATCTAGAACCCAGAAACTATCCTTCTTGACAAACAAAACCTGCAACTCTAATGGCTTTAGACTAAAAATGAAACTATCCTACCTTATTTGATTGTATGAAACAATGGTAACACTAGAACAAGAAGATCATGTGGCTTCTAAACAACAAAATAAAACTAACCATGCATGCAACAAATGAAAACTATTGAATTCCTAAGCAAGAACTAAAAGACTAAACTATTGAAATGAGAGGATGAGGGAAGTTTTGAGGGCCATTTGTTTGTAAGCAAACCAAATATTTATAGAATTCCCATTCACCCAAAGGTAACTTCAACTAGGACTCTTTTACCATAAACAATGGAGAAACACTATTACAGGGAACCAAAATCATAAATACAAGCAAAAACAGATGAGAAAGCTGGTAAAAGTTGAAAATTTACGTGATTCACGTTCAAAGAAACATGCTGGAAAATGCGTGAAGGAACGCCACCCTGAGCAGGGGGGCAATTAAAGGACCGCCGCCCTACCTGGGCGGCGGTCACGAGACCGCCACCCAGGCAAGGCGGGAGTTTCGTCATTGAAGACAAAATGTAAAGGAAAAGAGGGGAAAAGAGCAAAAAAAAAAAAAAAGCACGTAGAGGCTAATAGGCGTATGCGGGGATGTTAACGTACACTTAGAGAGATTTTCCTAATCTTGAAAACCTTGCGAGGAGACCTGTATCATCATTGGGGCATGTGTAACATTGTTCCGGTGGTACTTTACCCTACAATTTTAGGTATGTATAGGTCCTCAATGAATTCCTACGTGGTAACCCAGATCCAGCACCTCAAGCTATGGCCACATTATATGGAGGAATTAAATCAATTAAAATATCTTCTTTCCCTGGCCAGGAACCATCTTGGGTTATACTTTATGTACCCCAGTTAGGACACCCTTCAAGAATGCCCCTCTCCAATGCCCACCACTTGCCTTCACTTAGACCACATAAAAATTATTGATCCACTTCCCAAATAAATCTCTCTCCCTCTATTTCTCTCCCCATCATGGATTTAAATAATTCCCCTCGGGTGGTTTGGTAACCAACACACCCTTTCATAACAATTCTTTTACAAATAATTACATTTACCCCTAACGGGTCTTACAATTGTAAATTTTAATCCCTCCTTTTTATAAGGAGTTAGAGAAATCATTTAAATCTTTATTCCTCCCCATTTTATAAAGGGAATTCCATGTACATAACTCCCCAGTCTATTTTAAAGGGGTCTTTAATATTTATATTTCTTCTACTTTAGAAATCAACCTTTGAAAATAACTTTAGAGTAATTATTTTCTTTTCATTTCCTTTTGGGGAATTTTGTCACGTAACACGCCTAAGCATTAATTCCTACATGTATGGGAAAGGTTGTATATCATTCTTCATGATGATTATATAGTATGTGGAACAACATATGAATGTTGTTTAATACTTCACTATTCTCAAGAATATGGACCAAGGTGTTCTCGGGCATGGAAAAGGTTGGATGGTGCAAAATAACAAGCTACAAAAGTTTACTATACATATGGGAGGCGAGCATCAAGGGTCATTTTATGTTTATCCACGATTGTATGTGCTAATTCGGGGTGAACATGATGCCTCATGAGTTGTTTGTGTGATTAGCTTGATGAGGAGTTTAAGAATTTTCTAGGCAAGGTTGATTACATTAGTCTTAGTCTAGAGAGTGTGAGCCTACAGGTATATACTTTGACTCTACATTTTGTTAAAATGTGAGATCTTGGGAAGATGACAAACATCTAAATTAGGGTTCATTTTTAGAGACCTCTTAGAAATCAGAGGTGGAAAATACCAAGTGAATAGCCTCATAACCGGTTTCGCGGGAAGGAGAATTTTTTGGGGGTTCGACAGCAAATTTTTTGCCTAATTTTTAAGTGGTGTGACAGAAGGCTATAGACACGCAACATGAGCTTTTTTGTCGCGTCGTCAACAAACTTGTTGATGCACATCAACCGACAACATCCTCGGCCGACGTGCATCAAGAAGGTTGTTGACATGCATCGATGAGGTTCATTGACATGAGTCAACAAGGTTATTGACGCGTGTCAAGAAGGTTATTGACACGCATCAGTGAGGTTCATTAACATGTGTCAACAAGGTTATTGACGTGTGATAACAAATCTTCGGTCACACATCTATAGCCTCCACCCTCTCGATCACGTGACAACAAAATCTCTGTGTCGCGCATCAACAAACTATCTATTGTGTGTCAACAAGATTGTTGACACATGTCAACGAACCTTGTTGACACTTGATGGAAAATCTTATGTCGCGCATCGTAGCCTCCTCCCTCCGATCGCGCGATAACAAAATCTTTTTGTCAAACGTCAACAAACTCTTTGTCGCACGTCTGCTTCCTCCACACTCCTATCGTGCATCAACAAACTCTCACATCGCGCGTGAACAAACACTTTGTCACGCATCTGCAACCTCTTCCCTCCTCGTCATGCGTTTGTATCCTCCTCCCTCATGTTGTGCATTTACTTGTATTTGATAATACATATGCCCCAGGTGGTATGAGTGAGCTAGTACTATTCTACCTATCGAATAATCTAGGATTATATAGGGGATAGTTTCAAGGGTAGGTGAAGCCGACCCCTAAAAAAATAAACTGTAATTTTTAGGTGAACAGGTCACTGACCCACGCTAGAAAATTCACCTTTTCAAATTTTTCAAAAATGGAATATTCGTCATATTACGAATATTCGCCACTAAAATTATCCCCGATCTACATTAACGAGGTTTGATGTCATGAAGTCTTAAAATGTGAAGTAAGGAGCTCCTTGGTTAGATATAGATTTTTACAGGAATGTGCAGATAGTAAGGAAGTTGTTGCTGTTAGTAGAGGTCCACAATGATTTGAATTGATGTCTTACAAATGATTGAGGTAAAGTACAAGGAAAATAGGAAAGGGTTCCATCAAACAAAGGTATGATTACATCATCCATGAAGATGTCAAGGTGGAAAAAGTAGCAATAAAGGTATATATGTTAAGGTAAGGTTTCATATCCCTAAATTTTCATAATTTGGATCTGTCTTGATGAAGCCACAGAACTATCAATGTTCTTTAGGATAGGTACGTACACGTCCTACCCATGGAAGTGTTTAAATGAGTTGATAAGATAAGGAGATTCATTTTCTTGGTTTGATAATGCTTGTCTTGATGGTGAATTGGTGGACTGAGGTTGGACAATGCTACAGTGACAAGAAACATGCTCCTACATGTATAAACATATTGTGCAAGTGTGTTTGGGCTATTAATGACAGGGGGATCTTAAATGGGCATCCTAGAAAGTGAAGATGGTAATCTCAAGTCAATAGAGGTGTGTTTCCTAAAAGTATTTTCTTGTCAAGACTAAAATTTTCCATATTTCACTCAAATAGGACTGGTAAGCACTAAATACATGGTTTAAGAAAAAGTGGTCAAGATGAATTTTAGTTAAGATAGCAAGGTAATTTGCCTCAAATTCTGTTTGGGAGTTAGATATAATGCTCATATGTCTAGGGGAGTGTTATCTTGATGATTAAAAGCATGGTTGCAATGTTGTAACATGGAAAAGTTGGATGAAATTGCTCTAAAAAGTTTGTTTAGGGCCTTTGGTATCAAAAGTGGTATGAAGAGCTAGAATGTGCTTGGTAAGGCTTTTCTTATGCCTAGAGATGATGGATTTTTGTAAAGAAATGTGAGTGATGATTGGATATGTTTGGAACTAACATTGTTGGCATGATTCAAGGGTATATGTTTCAGATCTCAACTACTACAATGTCACCATGAAGGGAAAACATGGGCTAAGGTGAAAAGAGGTAATTTTTGCATGTCTAGGAGGTGAAATAGGGTGTTCTATCTCTAAATAAGGTATAAATATGCTTTATTTATGTTCTTTTATGATGTTAAGATGATGTATGTGCTTGTCCTAGGGGGAGCATGGAGTTTGCATGCCTAAAATGAAGGTAAAAAATAGATTTTGAGAAAAAATCAAGAAATGGAGCTAGTTTGAGATCTTTGGTTGATGTTTCCAACCAAAGCATGATGGTATGAAGCTGAAGAAGGTAAAGAATGTGAGCTATAGGTATGCCTTTTTCATTAATGTAAAAAGGGGGAGAATTTCAAGGTGTTTTCCATCAATGACAAAGGGGGAGATTGTTGGCATGTGGTCCTAATAGGTGTTTTCATTGATGAAAAACCACATTAATGACAAAGTTAATGTTGAATTAGGATCAATAGATGATGTACATAATGCTAACATGATGGATTATATGTGTTTGTCCTGGTACAAAGAGATTTAGTGATGTGTGTTTACTCTTGCAAGCTTATTCAGGTGCCAAGTGATGTAGCTTGACAATATGAGTTTCTTGGGTCCTTAAGAATCATTTTTACATTATGGAGATCAGGATTTTAGGGTTCTTGGGCACTCACAACAGTGGCATAATCCATGTACAGGTGGTTCAATATGTTACATATGCTCATTGGGAGCATGTATGATAACTTGGAGGTGTGACTAGTGTGGTTTGGAGCCATATGAGATCATGGAATATTTTATTCAGGTATACCATATAATATCAAGAATGTTTCGGTCATTTTCAGAGGTTTTATGATCGTTTATTACATTATTTCAGCTGACCCTAGCTTCTACAGTGAGGAACAAACATGTAAGCATAGGTAGTTTTTAATTACTTGATATATTGAGTTATGGATTTGACATTATGATTATTGGATATGTTAGAGGGATGCTTCATATTTCATTGAGAAAAATATCAGGTTTCCAGATGTGAATTTTGCAAGATATGACAGTTTATATGAGACAGGGTCAAAAACAAGTGAAATTCCAACTCAAATTTGAACTTATGATGTTTGTTGTGAATTATGATTTAAATGGTAAATTTTAGATTTTAGGAATTTTTCTATGGTTATTTTATAAGGTTTCACAAAAATAATCAGGTCATTTGATCGTTGGGTTTTTATGAACGAATGTTAAGAAGATAAAGTGGTATAACACCCTAGTTAAACCCTAACTAGGAGTAGTTTATAGAAAGAGAGGCATAGTGACCCATTTTTTATTGTTTCATAAAAATTTATGATTTCATGTTGTAGATGAATTTATTTTATTTCTTGAAATGTATGGTGGAGGTCATGGTGATGAGTGGGCCCCACTCAAACAGTCGGTTTACAACAGGGAAGGTTTTAGCACAAAGCTTTCCACATGAGTAGCGTAAAAAATTGATAGTGCATGATGTATGGGAGATGATATTTATTTCCATAGATATTTTATGAAATTTTCATGAAAGTACATGATCATTTTAGGTCCATACAGGTTGACTAGTCAAAGGGTAGTTTTGGGATCTCAAATAGTAGGGTTCAGTAAAATGGGCATAACTTGAGATATAGGTGGAGTTTAAAGATGATTCAAATTTTGTTAGAAATATGATTCAGATGTATTTCCATTTATATAAGGTTTTCCTTGTGATGAAGTTATGTTTTAGTATTTCTAGGTCATTATTTGGACAAGAATAGTTTTGCCAATGCAGGGACAAGATGTGTTTTCTTTTGCAAGTTTGGAGTTGTTTTAAGCATGATATGGATTTATTAATGTTGTTTATCACCTAGAAAGTAAATAGGGATGAATTTTAAATCAAAGGAATCCATTTGTAATTCTTGACTGTATCTAGAAAAAAATTATGAGCTAACCTTTGGAAATAACTTTTTTGACAAGTTGATCTGGTGAAGACAAAAGTAGATGTGGTTTGAGCATGAGGTTGATTAAAGGCTTATAACTTGCTTAAAAAATTTCTACATATTCTTTAATTTCCATCAAGTGGTTACATGGTATGGTTTTCTCATGTTTAAGTGATTGTTTGGGCTTATGAAGTGTTGAGGGTGCTAAAGGGTGTACAAAACAACTATTTTGAGATTTACAAAGTGAACTGGGCCCATTAAATAAAATAATTTGATTGGTTGATAAAATTTATGACTGTATATGGATGTAAAATGATATTTTAATCATATTTAAGGGGTTATTGGTCATGATTATGTATTTATTTTATGTAAGGGCATTTTTATCTATGTCTGTGGGGTTTTGAGCCATTTTTGGCACATGTAATGATGTTTTTAGATAGGCCGACCTACTTGGGTCACTTTTGAATGTTTTAATTAAAATTTGGGATGTTTACTTGATGTATTGGTTAAGCCAAAGGATGGAAAAATACTGTGTTTTATTTGAAATCATGAGAATCTTATTAAATCATGTTTTTGGGTGTTTTGGCAAGATAGTTGAATGTGTGAAAGGTATGTGACCTAGGTGAGTGAATTTTACAGGTTTATGAGCATGAATTGAGATAATATTAGGTGTTTGATAGGTTGAGGAAGATCAATAAGCATGTGTGCTATATTTTAAAGAATTGAGAAGTGAAGAAAGAGTTAGATTGTGTAATTTGAAGATCTAAGGTTTGAGAAAGGATTTGGAAGAGTTTGGAGTTGAATATTTGGATCACTATCAGTTGTGGTATCAGAATATTTTTATTGGTCATACTTCATAAAAATATTGTGTGATGAGTCATATTCATACAATTTTCTTGTTGTGTGTAATATCAACAAAGGTTTAGGGGTTGGTACTCCTTGTGGGGTTGGTGCCTCACTAAATAAATCTCTTGTGATGTGTAATATTCACTTGAGTATTTTTGTGTGTAATATCAGAAAAAAATAGTGGGTTTTATTCTCATTGAGGGTTTCCCACTTACATCTTGTGTTATGGTGTTACGTATCTTGATCTTGGTTTATTGAATGAATGTTGTATGTTGTTGTGCACACATTAATGAATGGATAATTGATTAATGGTTTATGTGAGTGATCTGAAATTGAAGTTGAATTTTTAAGGACTGATTCACCCCCTTTTGTACATTATGCTTCTAACATTCCATCTTCTACTTGAAAAGAGTAGTAAGAGAAGAACCATACATGGCAATTAAGGCATATTGGTGAGATCTCTTTCTCTTCCATGCAAAATTTATTTTGATTGCATGTAGCAACATTAGACTCATTAAATGAGTACATATACAATCTAAAATCTCATAAAAAACATCAAAGGATGGTTTGCATTTCATGTTTTTAATATTAGATGTATTAATTAAGTTGTTCCTTTTAATTTCTTTATCATGATCTTTGTTAAATTAGCTTTGTTATTGAGACTATTTAGTGTTATTTTCTATTTATTAGCATTAGCTTATTTATCATGCATACATATGACACACCCAATGGGACACCCATTTGTCTCACATGCATATCTTGAGTTTTTGTAGTTAAGTTTCATTTTTACATACTAACATCTTTTAGCACATTTTAAAATAACTTGTATTTCTTTAAAAATTGAGTTTACATGTGTTGAGTGTTCCTTGTAGGTGTGAAGGAGTTAAATTGCTACCAAATTTTAAGCTTATTAGCAAAAGTTTGAGATTTTGACATTTTAGGTTGTTTTTGTGCATTTTTGAAGCAACCCAAGATGTATGCACTAGCATTTCTATGCATATGCTACCATCATTTTTGCACGTGTTTACGTTAAAGTTTGTGCGTTATCTCCATATTACTTGTGCTACCATCCTCTAGACTTATGTTAGTATCATTTGTATTTTTACCTATTTACGTATAGAGATTCTTCATGTGCTTGTGTTGTCTTGCTTGCATTTATGTCAAGGTACTTATGTTTCTGTCTGTATTCATATGTTTGCATCGAATTTTGTGTGGTAGCGTCAATATTCATGTGCTACCATATTTTTGTATGCATTTCCATCTAGAATATTTTTTTAACTTTTATGTCAGCGTTCATCTCTATGTCTTGCTAGCATTTTTCTATGCGCTAACTTCAAAACACAGATTGTGTTAGCGTTTTGTGTGTTTTTTTGCTCGAATTTTGAAAATTCCATGGTATGATTTTTGTGTTTCCTATTATTTTTATATAATTTCTAACTTTTTATTTATAGGTTTTACTTTAAAAATTATTTTCTAACATTTAAACGCTTTGATAAATGATTTTTTCCATTTTTTCTTAAGTTAGATCAAATTTTTTGTATGCTCTTCTCTTACACTTTTGGGTGATCTTCAGAAACAAAAGAAACTTTGATCTTAATTTTCTAAACATTAAAGGTTTACTTGGAAATTTCATCATTGAAAGTTGTTTAAGGGAATCAAACTTTTAAATGCACTTAATTATCATTGGTTAATATTGTTCCATTTTTAATTAGTTGGATCAAACGTCGTGTATATGCTCTTCTCTTGCGCTTTTAAGTGATCTTGAGAATCAAAAATGACCTTGATCCTCTTTCTCAAACATTTTGGATTTCATGGAAAAATACTAATCTTTTGAGTGCAGGACCTCATCTCTTGTCAAAGAAACGAATCGAAACAAACACTAACTACATTATGTGCAGGTTGTTAATGGTATGCAAAACCACATTAAGAACAAAAGATAAAAATACACCATTCACTCACACTTTATTTGTAGGTGAAATTGACAAGGCTATGGTCCAATTGCTTTAATTGTGGTAAGTTCTTTGGAATAAGCCATAAAACTCATTGTGAGGAGTACCATAGGAACCTCTAAATAGTCAACACGTTGAGGGAACTAGTTGACGAAACGGGACGTTCCCCATCAACTACTTGACTATAAAAACCCATGAGAAGTGCTAAATGTTGTGTGTATGAGGCCTCGTTTATTAATTTTATTGTGGGGTAATATTCCTTTGTTTAGAATTTATTCTAAAAAAGCGTACCTCTCTTAGACAAGCTATTGGTGAGTGTTGAGAACAAAATCTTGGGAGCCATTTGGCATTGGGGCCAACTTGACCATTATCCAATTGAGTTTTAAAGATCCATTACAAACTAAGACTTCCTCAGATTCAAAACCTTGTTTGAAAAACAAGGAAAGAGTCCATTAAAGTTGTGTCGTGTATCTTTCATCATGAATCTTACAACATAAAACTTTGTCCTAGTTTTTACCTTGTTATAACAAGGTGAAACTTTTCCAAAGTTGTGCCGCATATTTTCATCACAATCATAAAATCCCTTGTTCTATTTTTGGAATTATTGGTCAAAAGAAAGCAAATCGAAGTGCTGCCAAAATTGTGTCCACCACTTTTACACCCACTTAAATTCATTCCTCTTTACGATCTTGATTTAAGTGTTGAAAGTGTGTTGGTATGTCTTCATATTTTGGTAGTTTTCTTGAAACCAACATTGAGATATTTCAATTGTAGAAGGTATCTCCCCTTGATCTCATTTTGCATCATTACACTACTCACATTATGTCAATCCCTTTTTGATACTTACATCTTGTTTTCTTAAACTTGATCTAAGTGTCCAAATTGTATTATTATGTTTCTCACATTGTATCGACCCATTGTTATACTTAAACCTTGTTTTTGCTTCAAAATTTATTTGAGTGTTGAAGGTGTGTTGTTACGCTGCTCACCTTGTGCCAATCCCTTTTTAATACTTACATCTTATTGTCATAAACTTGATATAAGTATTGAAATTATATTATTACGTTGCTCGCATTTGTATCATCCATTTTCAGGACTTAAACCTTGTTTGTATTAAAATTGATTTAAGTGTATACTTTTCATTGGTGTCTTTGTCAAAATCACTTCAACCCCTTTTTAATACTTAAATTTTATTTTTTTCAAAATTTTATTTAAATATTGAAATTGTGTTGTTATCTTATCAAACAACCTTTGAGAAAAATTCAAACATAGGGAATAGTTTCCTTTACGATTGTTCCGTTGTCCAGAATTTGTATATTTTCCTTAGTGACTTTCATCATACATTCCACATCCTTGGAAAATTATTCACTTGGCTGCTATTACATTTCTTTTTTCCTTAGATTCCTTGTGATGCTTGTTTTCCAAACCTTTCTAAATTACCAAAACTATGTCATCACGATGTTTTTTTCTTAAATCCCCTTCAAAAATCACACAAGCATCCCCATATTTACAAAATTTCTATTTGGTCGTCATTATGTTGTCTAAATTGATATGCAACTTCCTTATATTTGAAGGAGTTAAATCCTACAATCTAGGTCTAGGAATTTGGTCCTAGAATGCCAACCATGACAATCTATCGATGGTTCATCACACTTACGACAATAGGAAACCTAGGTTTCAAAATTCACATTAAAATATTCCCATCATGATTAAACCTTGATTGGTTCTTCACATGAGGGAACCCGTCTTCTACCCCTTCCCCACCTTCATCTCATAGTCAGTGGTATGATTCAAATGCTTCTAGTATGTGGTATAATTCTAATTCTCCTAATCATTTATATCCTTATAATACTCCACGTTATCCCTATTCTCCTAATTATTCTAATCCATGTTATTCTTTTGATTCCCCTAAGTCTCATGAGCCTCATTTGATTGAATTTCTTCTAAGGAATAATCAATTGCCTAAACAAATTTTTCCTCCTTTAAGGATTTGTGTCACCAAAAATTCTCCCCATCATTCCTCTAATTTGACTCCTGAGTTGTGGTCCTCCCTTTCTCCGCAAGACCCCCTTTATCAGTCACCTCAACAATGTCTTCCTCCTTTGAAGATCCATGTGACTCAAAATTTCCTAATCATTCATCTAAATCAACTCCTGAGTTGTCATCCTCCCTTTCCCATAGGACCCCCTTTATCAGTCACCCTAACAATGTCTTCCTCCTTTAAATATCTTTGTGACTCAAAATTCCTCTAATCAATCATCCAAGTTGTCCCCTATGTCGCAATCTATTGAATTTCTACACGATCCTATTTGTCTACCTACATTATACCATCTTCTCAAAAACCACTACCAACCTATCCCAGATCCACATCTAAACCCACTTGTGAGACATCCAAATCTAAATCTACTTCATCATCTTCTTATATCAATCAAAATCTAATCCCTCTTTTGCCCTTGGGTCATTTCGATCATTCCTTATTCTATATTCATCAATCTTTTAAATATCGATGTTTGCATCCATGTCAAACCATTCATAAGAAACGATGTGCTAAGATATATTTTTGAAGCACTATCCAATTCATTTGTGGACACAATAAGGTCAAACCTTCCCATCATATCCATCATCAAACATATTTTAAATCTTTAACACTTTTTGGACCCGTTTCTTCCAATCAACCTACTATCATCAACCAACAATGACCCATACTAATTGATTTCTTTCAGAATAAAGAAGCAATCGATAATTCATGGGGCTACATAATGATATTCCTTTAGAGGATCACGAGAAAGGATTCTCATTCATCTTGGATGTGTCTGTGTATTGTGGGGAAGAGGTTGATTCATTTTGTTAGAATATAGAGGAAGAGCCTAAGATCATCAAATTTGATCATCCTATTTTTATTCCATCTTCTCATTTCCCATTACATGGAAAAATTATGGGATTTATACTCTATTCCCCTCCAGAGAAAATTTTATTGGTGAATATTCGTTAATTCACAAATATTTTGGTTTTCAAAATTTGAAATTGGAAAATTTTTTAGGTAGGAATAAGGACTAGGTCGCCAAAATTTTCTGGGTGTAAGTAAATTTTAGGGGTCATTTTACTAAGGTTTTTACACCAATAAATTTATTATCATTCAAATCACCCTTAGTGTGAAATTAAAATATGCCAAATTCACCTCATATATATACACTATTTAAGTATTTATAATTCATTATTCATAGTTCCAAACTTCCAACTTCTAATTCCATCTTGAAATTGTGATTATCAAATATTCCTCTTAATTCCTTTCTACTTTAAAGATCGTCATTGACCCAATGACCAGTCACTAGATATTTCCTTTCTTCTTTCAAGGTACTTTAATTTGTTTGGTAACATTTTAAGTGCGTAAATTTTCTACCGACTGGTAGTATACATTTTCTACCGATCGATAGCATACTTTTCTATAGAATGGCCACATAAAGTATGTTGCCACCGTGGTAGCATGAAGATAGTAAGAAACCTACACCGTAGCATACGGTAAGTATGCTACCGGACGATAATATATTGTATGTTACCGAAAGGTTGCATATTTTCTACATGTTATCATTCAAGTAGGATATATAATGCTATCAATCAAGTAGCATATTGTATGCTACCGGTCAATTGCATGTAGTATGATATCGGGCGGTAAAGCATAGAGTATGTGGTCGGCCAAGTATTATATTGTATGCTACCAGCCAATAACATAATGTTCATTTTGAATTTGGTTGCATTTACAAATTTTAAAACATTTTTTAGATTTTGATTAAGCTAATATATTTTAAAATCTCTCATGGATAAGTATAATGGATTTTTTGAACAATCAACAAAAGGTAGATAAACTAAAAATAAAAAGTATCATATTAAATTTTTTCGAACCAAAAAAATGAATATACCCAACTTACATCCATTGGAAATAGTAACACGAGTCGGGTAAGTTGTAATAGATTATCATAACCTTTTTCCTTTTTCGTTAGTTGAGTTTAATTTTTTAACATCTTTGTAATATTAAAAAAAAAATTGAATACAGAAACCCCTACTATTAATTGTATTCATCATGAAACAGTAAACCAAAACATAAACCCTAAAGAAACAATTATTTTAGTAGATGAAGATATAATTGAGCTAGACATGCCAGAGCTAGAAGGCATTCCTCATGGCCAAATTCCTTCATAAGATAAATTTCATAATTAAAATATTCAAGCGTAAGATGATGATGATGATAGGACCCTTAAAAAATAAATTTGTGAGAAAGAAGAAAACATCTTGGACAATTGGAATGTCTTTTCAAGTAGATTTGGAAGAAAAATATCCATTCATTGAACTTGTATAGCCAGATAATGGTAGTGATACTCCAAAATAATTTAGATTTACTATTTGTGGTTAGAAATTGGGAAAAGAACCTAGAATGCAACTTAAATTGGACACTATTGAGAAACATTGTAGAAGAAAGTATATTTCACAAGAATCAAAATGATGGAAAAATAACAAAAACTCATAGATGGAAGACTACAAAAGAGTACATGCATGTAAGATATAAGGAGGAGTATGATAATAAGATGAAATAATCTCAAAAACTTCAGGAGAAAGGAGGAAACATTAATGCAAATTTTGGAAAAGCTACAAATGAAAATATGAAGGCAAAAACTACACAATTTTCAATCATATTCTTTATTCTCAAAATGGTCAAACCAATTTCAGATTTTTCAAAATATAAGAAATTTTTCAAGTTCAATGGGTTTCCAAACCTTCCACATTCACATTGGTCAAAGAGTAGTGCTTGGGAGATGGCGAGATATCTTGCAAAGATTGAAAAAGAAGATTTGAAAGAAATAGTCAAGAATGCAAGTTTTGTCTCCTTTTCCATTGATGAGGTTATAGTTGTTGATAACACTCCCTAGGCTTATGCATGTATATAATTTCTAGAACCACACAAGGAAACCCCATCTACTAGTTGTTCATAAAATGGAATAAAATTACAATGTTGAAAATCTTTTAAAATTGGTTATATCTAATTTGAAGAATATAGTAGGAATGGATGATTATTCTAAAGCTACAAAGTTGATTTGAGTTGTTGATGATGGTGCATCAATGATGCAAGGTAATAAAACAGTCTATGTGTGCACCTTCAAACATGAGTTGATCCTTACATGATTCCTATTTATTTCATGGCTCACAGGATGAATCTTGCATACAGGATAGTAAGCACATTTGGATGTGTTGAAAATTTTGAAGAGCTTATCCGTGAATTGCACGCCTATATGTCAAGCAGTCCAAAAATATTTCTAGAGTTTTAGAATTTTTCATTAAGAGTCACGAGATGGTAAAAACTTCTTAAATGTGGTTATACAAGATAGATTTCAATGTATGAGACTACACGTATATTTTTTTATGAATATCCATCGTTAATCGGTTTCATGTATAAGAATTGGATGCAAGTTGACAAGGAAAATATTTACTTTACCATTTAATAGACTTAAAAACATTGTTTACACTTTGTGGGATTCTTCGATGTTGAATGAAATCAAGAAAGATCCATCTACTAACTTCATTAGATTCATAAAAAGGGTATGTCGTGCTCTAGATTTGTTATACATCTCGATGAATGCTTTCAAGGATAGGTATTCAAGATAATTAGAAAACTATGACAAATTTAAAATATCCTAAAATCTATTTCATATTAAATATAAGTGGTCATCTTTGTATCTTTGTAGATAGGAAAGAGATTCAAATGCACACATTCCAAAAAAGGGTGGATATTGCTAGATCAGAGATTGAATAAGTACCTGTTACATGTAATTTATATGAAGGTCTTATGTCTCAAACAAGAATAAAATTATAGAAAATTTCTTAGTGCTTATCCAGTGAGATCAGAGATCACTTTTAAAAAGGTGAGATTCTTGAGGCAAATTTTTCGGTGATTCGTTTAAAAGGCACATGGATACTATCATTAAGTATTTTAGACAATCAATTGAATGTAATCAATCTCAAGTTAATTGTGTTCTTCAAAAGGTATCACTTGCATTTCAATCAGCTCATTTCAGCTAGGTTATGACAAAAAAATATGACTTATTGAGTGAACCAAGAGAGAATGGAGCAATTAAACTTCTATGGAAAAATTTGTATCCTAGTACCATCCTTCGTGAAAGCATAAGTGAATATTTTCAATTGTATGAATTGTTTCAAACAAGTATATTGGGATTAGATGAAGACAAAAGAGTTTTCAGTTCATTAACATTTATAAAATCAAAATATCAAAACATACTAGATAAAAATCTTGAGACTTGCTTGAGATTGTATGTTTCATGATATGATGTGGATACATTTCCTTATGAACGGGTCATGGCGATGGAATTCTCAAGAGAGGATAGGGGATGGTAATTCTAATACAGGGACTGTGGATAACAATGAAATTGTGACTGAAAATCTCACCAACATATTAGATAATGATGTTAAAGATGGTTACAAGAATTTTCAAAATATGTTTTAGTTTGACCTTGTTGATATTGAGTAAAGAAGAATGTATGCACACTGTAATTCTGGAAATCAAATTTCATATCAGATTATATGTATGTATCTTGTTATTTTTGATATACACGTGTTCTTTATTGAATAATATTTTCAATGTTGCAAATTATTTAGATTTTTAATGGAGAAATGTTATTCTTATTTTTTCTGTTGTTTTTAAATGAAAATAATATCATTCCATTTTTGGGAGAACTTACACATGAATATAGTACAAATACAACACCATATAAATTTTTATTTTTAGATAATTTCAGTGTTTGGAAATGTAACTTCTAGTTCTCTCCACAAAGTATTTGAAAATGATAATAATCAGTAATGTATTATGTAATAGTAATACCAAAAACAATTGAGAATAATAATCACATTAAATCTATTTGAAGAACTTATGCACTAATATAACTAAATTAAAATGCCACATCGATTGAAATTTTAGACTCAATATTTTGATTAAAAAGTATATATATTTATACTCTGAATATGAAATAGTTTTACAAGATTTTAAAACAACAATTACAATTTCACAATTTCTTTTTGCAGCTTTATCCTTAAGAAGATTATTTTGTTTGTGTTTATGTCTCGTGTGCAACAAAACTTTCTTTCACAACACCCGACTGAACAAGATCCTTCACTGTAGCTTCAATATTTGAAATAATTTCTCAATATATATTTTCAACATCATTAACAGATAGTAATGTTGGATCCTATTCTATTTTATTCTTCAACAATATATCTAGATCCATTCCATTTTCCTTTATTATCCTTCTTAAGGTATTGTTCTTCTTGTTTAAGATAACAAGCTTCTACTTCAATTCAATAGTTATATTTAATATTTTCCTGGAACTTTTAAATGCACATCGAGGATTGTAACCTCATTTTTAAAATTTTAAAACTTTGACTACATTTTAAAAGAGAAAAATAATTAATAAAGTTTCAAAAAATTGTAAATAATACTTGAAAATTTAGTAAGACTTACCAATGCCTTATCTCGTTTTACATTTGCAATAACTACAAGGCCCTTGTCTCTCGACCACATATTGTGGTAGGTTTATGCTTCTACATTTAAATTCTCAATTCTATTCAACATAATATCTAGCACTTCATCATCATAATTATTTTCAAAAGATACGAGAACTAAACACAACTTGATTCAAAAAAATATCAAGCTTTGTTGGCTCATTTTGAACTAAAGAATACAATATATGTCTTTGGGAGTTATTTTTAAAATGAGAATTTATTTCTTTAATCAGAAATTTAGACCTGAACTCCCACAATTTTAATTGTTTAATATCCTTCAATAAAACATCAACATTGGCTTTCAAATTTTCGGTCAAAATAGCATTAAGTGAAAAAGTAGTTTTTTGGTCATCAATTAAGGTAGTTTGTACTAGAGAAGGTGTGCTTATTAGAGAAGGCTACCTTGCCCCATGAATCATATCTTGGGGATTGAAATTTTTATGGGCCTGAAGTCCACTTTCAATCCCAAGATATTCATCATCCAAATCAATTTCATTCAAAATCAAAACACCTCGTCCACTAGGAACATTGCCCAATGAAAACATTGGAAAATCAATAGCAAAATTAAGGGTGCCCCTGCTTAAAGCTAGAGGAACAAATGAAATATGCTTTCTAATCAACTGGTTCAGATTTTTTGTGGTGGGGGTGGCGGAGGTGACATATTCCTCTTCATAGTAGCAGATGGATTTTGAATTGGATGTGGAGGCCCTGCAACAATGAATTGTAATTTTGTAAATAATATGACAAAATTCAAAAGACAAACATAATAGGAATGAAAAATAAATATAATTTTATTTCATATAAGATTATAAAAATTACTTAGTTGAAAGGATTCCAACTGAGGTGCAAATGAGGCTTGTTGCAGTTGATGTGGTGGTTGTAGAGAAGTAGACTAAAAAGTCTGGGAGTTGAACTGGTAGGTGTGATCTAAAATATAATTAGGAATTAATGATTTATGAGCTTATCGAATTTTTGTTTAAAACAATATCAACAAAAATGAGATTCATTCCTGAGCCAAAGATTGAGGTACCAAAGATATTTCTACATCATGTGTTTGATCAAATTCATATACATTTTTAATTGGGCTACCATGAGCCCGATGATATAATCATGTGCTACTGGAGGTTTCTATAGAAAAGGAATATAAGTTCCAAGAAATATTGAAACATACACAAGACTACAAGTTTTAAATAATTAATTACATTTATTTCAAACATATTGAAACATATATACATCATAAATTAAAATACATGTGATTAATGTCTATGGAATGGTGGATGTGTCAGTTTGAGGGTTTAAGGAACTCCCCATCTGTTTGACAGATGACTATGGAGGGGTGTCCTCCTCTATGTTTTGATCATTTAAAATAGTAATTGAATCTCCAAAACCTGGTGGGAAATGATCTTTAATGGCAGCTTCCTTTCATGATGCGAAATCGTAATAGCCATCTTCTGTTATAATTAAACAATATGTTGTTTATTAATCCCAAACATAATAGATAAATATTACAAAAATAAATAACAATAATTAATAACCAAATAATCAAAAATTGGGACTCACCTCTTGCTCTTGAACTGTTAATGAAAAATATGATAGCTTTACATGCATTGTTGTCAAAGGAGTTGTGCCACGTAAATTATAGAGAGATTCATAATATAAACTAAGAATAAAATTTGTTGAGTTGATAGTAACATTCTCATTCAAATGAATGTTATCCAAATCAACTCTTATCCTAGAGGATAAGAAACTACACCAGTCAAATTTCTGCCCACTTAGGGTGTAAACGATGTAATCCAAAGCCCACCACATAATATTTGTATATTGACCTTGTAATATAACTTTGGCTTGGAATAACTGCACCACGGCCTGCAGAAATGGGTGACTGAAATATTTGAGTTGAATTCCCCTTTTTGAAGGGTTTTGGGAAGCTATAAATTTAAGGAGACAATTTATTAATACTCAATTAAAAATACAATCAAAATTTGTAAAATTGAAAATAATAAAAATACATAATGTTGTAAAATTAAAAATAAACTTACGAGTAGTAAGCATTACAATTATATCAATAGATAATTGAAAGTGAGACTCCAAATACTTGCAATCTTCATCTGATAAAACATCCTTCATCGTGACAAGATCAACATCCTTGTGTGGTAGTCCTGTCAGATGCTCAATGTCCTTAGGTGATGTTCCAAATGACTATGCGTGAGATGGAAGTTGATAATTAAAGGTGAAAGTGGAAGTGTCATAGGTGGCTAGAATATTGTTGAGTAGTTTCTGGTCTATATGAAATTGGGGCATATACAAAATCTTTATGAAACCAAAGGCTTTAATCCATTGGGAAAACATAGTAGGATGTTCAAATGTGTACAGTTAAGGAAAGACCAGCTCTTGAAAGAAAAATTATGCATATTTGATGTTGTCACAAATGGGCTCTTGCGCTATGTAGAAATTGTCTTTCTTTTTGGCATTTTTGAAATCTATTATGAAATACTTGCTTCTGTTTTTGAAGATATCCTTTCTAGTTTTTTCCTATCTACAATATAGATTCTGTGGATCACCTTAGTTGTTAATAATTTATCCTCATACTTTGTGGATATTCATGTTTGTATAAAGTGAAAATGAATATTATCCGTGTATTTATAGGTTTTCAGTATACTACCACCGGTCGGTATCACCGAGAATGCTACCGGTCAAGAGGGATATATAATGCTATTGGTTGGTGTCATTTTGCATTCTACCCACTGCAACATTCGCCCACTACTAATGGTAGCATTCACCATGTTCATGGTCAATAACAATCCCTCTACCATCCACTAACATTGGGGAATGTTATAAGTCGGTAGCATGGGTAACGCTACTATCCGATAACACGGGAATGTTTTCAGTCATAGTAGATTCTATGCTCCTAGTTGATAGAATCCTCCATGCTACCATCTGGTAGCCATGTAGAATTCTACCACTCGGTATCATTCTACATACTTCTTGTTGGTAGCATTCTGCATGTTACTTGCCGTAGCACGATAACATATAGAATACTACCGAGGGTAAGCATGCAAAATGCTATCGATGGTAACATGCGAGAATAATATCAGCCAAGAGTATGCGTAATACTATTGGCCGATAAAGCATGCCAAAACCTTTACGACCGACGTACCTACCTTTCCCAAAATGATGCTAGAAAATATCCTTCCCCACAAAACAACTTTTCCCGTGATTTTCCATCCATTCAAAAGTGGTTTTTAGTCATAGTAGATTCTATGCTCCTAGTTGATAGAATCCTCCATGCTACCATCCTGGTAGCCATGTAGAATTCTACCAAATCGGTATCATTCTACATGCTTCTTGTTGGTAGCATTCGCATGTTACTAGCCGGTAGCACGATAACATATAGAATACTACCGGAGGGTAGCATGCAAAATGCTATCGATGGTAACATGCGAGAATAATATCAGCTAGTAGTATGCGAGAATACTATTGGTGATAGCATGCCAAAACCTGTTTTGACCGACGTACCTACCTTTCCCAAAATGATGCTAGAAAATATCCTTCCCCACAAAACAACTTTTCCTGTGATTTTCCATCCATTCAAAAGTGGTTTTTCCAAAATTCACCAAATTTTTCTAAGGATTTTTATCCGAGGGACCCTTAAAATTTTCCTTTTCCCCTCCTATCTTCTCATCATCTAATTATTCCTTACATATAACGATTCCTCAATCATAATCTCTCCTTGGGTCACCTCTTGGTAGCCCATCATCTTCTTCTATATATGGGCCACCTCCGGTAGTCCATCTTCTTCTTCCCTTGGGTCATGTCCTAGTATCCCATTATATTCTATATGTGACTCACCTCCTAGTTTCCCATTATCTTCTATACTTGGGCCATGTCCTAGTAGCCCTTTATCTTCTATTTTGGTTCACCTCATGGTAGCCCATTATCTTCTATCTTTGGGCCACATCATAGTATCCCTTCATCTTCTATCTATGGCTCACCTTAAGGTATCCCATTCTCTTCCATCCTTAGGCCACCTCCTAGTCATGCTTCATCTTATATTTGTGGGGCATCACCAAGTATCCCATTATCCTCTATTCTTGGACCATGTCCTAGTATCCCATTATCTTCTCGTCATCTGTTGGTCACCTCCTTATAGTCCATCATCTTCTATTCTCGGCCACCTTCTATCTTGTTACCATCAACTTGTGGGCCACCCTTATCCCATTTCCTTAAATCCTTAGACCATATCCTCTTCATATATTAGATAATCCTTCTAATGCAATTGTATTAATCCCACCATCATTCGTACCATTCCTATCATCAATCCTAAACATCCACTTTCTTCTCCCACTTCCCGGGATCAACAAATTCATGAATTAGATTGTAAGAAGCACCAACAGATTCTTCATAAAGCCAAAATAAAAAATCTAAAGAGCTCTAAATCTCCCAACAAATCCAACACCCACAAATCTAAAAATCAAACGTGATTAAAAAATGCACACTAATGTCAACACAAAGTATGGGGAAAAGTGCGTAAATTTATGGATAGGTAACTCAAGCTCCCCAATACAAAATCTATGTTGCAATATAATTGGAAATAACTTATCAAGTATGATCTAACCACAATAATCTAAATTGGATAGAATATCACTCTTGATAAGGAAAATCTCCTAGTCTCCTCATCAAATAAATCACAAACATTGTTGGTCCCCACTTGCCAATCATTCACGTTCATCATCTTCTCCCTTCACATTTTTCCCTTCCAAAACCATCAAAAATCTAAAATAAAATTCAAAAATTCAAATATCCATTAAAAATGAGAAAAACATTCAAAAATTACAAAAAAATCAAAGGTACAAAGATCAAACATTGCAATCAGGTATTACATACATATGGATGTTATTTCCTTCCCTTTTTCACATTCCTCTAGAAACCAACCACCATTTTCATTCCTTCAAATGATATTTTGGTTCGTTTATTTGTGTTTATTGTGCAACATTTGATCTCTAATGTATTTTTTGACCTTGGTATTTCATCGCCTTTGTAAATTAAAGAATGACTAACCTCTTAGAGATCCTCTCACCGTATTCATCTAATTGAATTGTTGTGAGTACTTTTGGGTGTATTTATTGATACTAGTCAATTTCATCATTGTAATCACTTCCAAATCCTTTCATCAAACCACCAGTGGTTCTTAACCCCTTATCAAAACAATTAAGAGAGCTAAAATAATTTTCGAGAAAGAAAAAACGTCAATAAAAATCAAAGAAAAGTAATGAAATAAATTGTCTCCATGGGCATTTCCGGTATCCCGATCGGGGCTATGGATGCATGGCTAGGAGTAGATAAATTTTATGATTATACTCGAATACATACCCATAGGGGATAAGGACATCTAGCTAGTAGTGGAGAAATTTCGTCTCTCCTTCCACTCTCCATTCATAAATCACCTTTCAAAATAAATCATTCCTACACATTGGCTAGTTTATCTACACTTATTTCCCATCAAATCTTAACATCAAGAGGTAATTAATTTCCATGTGCACTCACTGGATCTTGATGAGAAAACAAGATTAGTATATTACCGGTTTTGTTTGGACCTTGTTCGAATCTTGCTTTAGTCCATATTTTGTCTCACGATTTGTGCCTTTAGGTAATCAATTTTTCATTGCCAATCTTCTAGCTATATTTTCCATATCCTTCTATAGCATCCACATTGTTCTTCTTCTTTGTTCGAACATCCATGTATATAGGATTCCCTTTTTATTATATTTGAGGATAACTTTCTCCCTTATTTCAAAAAAAAATGTTTTCCTTCTTTATATCATCTATTTTTGGCCAACTAGCACTTAGGAAGGCTCATTCCTTCCTATCACTTCATTGGTTTGATTTCATGATCACATTGAGCTTATCTATCTTGGCCTTGATCTAACATATATCTTATTCTTGTATATATGCACGAGTTTTCCCTTGTATATTTTCACCTCTCACTAGGGAATCTTTAAATATTTTTTTCTTGTAAATAAATTCGGAAAAAAATTTAAAACCCTAAAAATTCAAAAATCCTATAAAATCCAAAAACATTGGTAAAATAATAAAAAATCTAAAAAATGGTAAAGCATAAAAACATCATAAACATTCACACAACACAACATCCTCAAACATTGTAAACTATTCTAAAAAAACATCTTACTTTAGTGCTTACTTGTTCTAGTGCATGACATATAGATCATCTTGGTCCTCCTTCATTAAAAAATTTGGTTTATTTATTATGCATGTCTTCCCTTCCATATATCATTTCTCATGGCAGTTTCATAGTACACGTTGATTTTTATGGGACTTCTATGTCCTCCATCTATTCCATTGCATGTATCCTTGCTTGGGGCATCATTTTAGCCCTTGTCGTAACTCAAACATTTGGGAACTAAAGTTGGATAACAAAAACATTGGTGTAACTTTCTTGAACATTGTTTGTTTGAGTATGTTTGTTTGTGCTTGTTTATTTGTTAGTTTGCTTGTTTACTTTCTTGTACTGCATTGCTTTATGTATTTTTATTTGATTCAGACCCTTTAACAATGAACAAAAATCAGTATTATGGCTCTTCATGTCATTCTACATTTTTGTGTATGCTTATATCAAATAAATAGTTACTTCTGAGCTAGATGGTACATTAGCTATGTTGCAATCTTCCCATTCTCCATCTATCTTATCTTCCATTCCAATTCATTTTTACCTATCATTTTCCATTATTCCCCCTCCCTTTCTTCTTCCACTTGAGGCATGGGCTCCTACTCAATTAATCCATTTGAACAATGACGAACTAGACCCACTTCAAATCTCATTCACCGAAGTATCTTATTCTTTTGTTGTAATACTTTTTCTTCTTTTTGAGTGTTAATCAACCTCTTCTATCACCCCATCGTCACTCGAGGGAATCCTACATCCTGCTAATTTTTCTTCTACCATTACAAAATTAATCGTGTGTAATTGTTTATTATCTTTGAAATGGAATTGTTTGTGTTACACCACATCAAAGAGGGGCAAATGTAGACACTTAAATTTGACTACTCGGTTTAATACTAAAATTACACTAATTATCCTCTTTTCTATCATTTCATTATAATTAGTGATTTCTCGCTAATTAGCTAACATTCCCCTTCATTTCGGTCAATTAACGACACTTTGTTAATTAACTATCCTTCCCCCATCCTAGATGTCAATTAACAACATTTTGTTAGTTATAATCCTCTTTTAATTAATTAATTAACCATTATTAATTAATTAAGCCTTTTAATCTTCTATTTAATCAATAAACCCTCTTATTGGTTAAATCCCCTTTCAAACCCTTCAAATTCTACTAATTTCCTTCTAAATCACCTCCAAATGGATTTTTAAGCTTATCTTGGTTTATTAATTAATCCTAGTTGATTGAATAAATCACTCCCAACTCCCATGAGTTGTTAATCTCTAATTAATATCTTATAATCATACTTATCCCTTTTTAATTCTACTTTACCTTTATCCCACATTCACTAGGTTGTAAGCTTCTCCCAAATTGGAAAGCTATATAAAGAACCTAGTACACCTTGTCCAAATTTACACCATGTCCTTGTAAGACATTAGCATATGATAAGAGCATTTTAATATTGAAAAGATTATTTATCAAGCAATTGTTTCCATCTTGTACTTGAAAAGAGTAGTAAGAGAAGAACCATACATAGCAATTAAGACATATTGGTGAGATCTCTTTCTCTGCCATGGAAAATTTGATTTGATTGCATGTAGAACATTCGGATCATTAAAGGATTATCTAAAATCCCATCAAAAACATCAAATGGTGGTTTTCTTTTTTATGTTTTTTTATATTAGATGCATTAATTAATCTTTTCCTTCCAATGGCGTTATCATGATGTTTGTTAAATTAGCTTTTTTATTGAGACTATTTTGTGTTAGTTTCTATTGATTAGCATTAGCTTCTTTATCATGCAAACAAAAATGCAATGGAAGGAAAGAACATAGAAATGAACATGTTTTCTATGTGATTCCTAGCAAGATTTTGGCAGCATAACTTTGCAAATCAAATATGAAAACTCTAACCCATCATTCGGGTAAAATATGGGCTTTTATAAAAAAATGGAAGACAAAGTCTAAAACACATGTCCAACAAGAAGTGAAAACACATCCACATAAGGGGAAGTCAACATTCTAAACATAGTAAACTAAGAAGAGGATTCCAATACGAATCCAATGAGCCCAAAATTAGGTGAAATGAGTAAGAAAATCACTCCCAATTGAAGACAAGCATTGCAAAACACACATTTTAAATACACGGGTAAAGGTGACAGAACCACCAGTCTATGTAGACTAGTGGTTACATATATGCCATGTTGGTTACACAATAACTAGTTTGTTTAGACTGGTGGTTGCGTAACCAACGCGGCAGTTGTGTGACTTATAGTTAAAACTAAGTACAAAAAGAGAGGAAAGTGGCTCACAAAGATGCAACAAACTTTCAAACTTAGAAACATGAACAAATAGGTCATAGCAAACATGCTAAAGGAAAAGGGAGAGGATCTAGATCTCATCATTACTCTGGAAAAGAATTCTTTCATCATCAGAGACTTATTAGGTCCTTCAAGTAGCACTTGTAATTATTGGGTGCGTATATATTACCACCCCCTTGGAGGAACGTTTTATCCATGAATGGGTATAAAACAATATTTCCAAATATGGTTCTCCTAAGTGGGAGAGTTAGAAATTTTACCTCACTCGACCATGTGTTGAAATTATGCCATCCCATCCTTCCAGCTTACCTATAAAAGAGAAACAGAATCAAGTACATCTATAAGAAAAAATAGCCAAATATTTTAAAAATGAGAAGAAAATACTACTTACCATATCTCAAGGGGATGAGAAGTATACCTTTTCCACGTATGCCAACCCTCCATACACTCGCTTAAAACACTATTATAAAACCAAATATGAGTTTTATATATATATATATATATATATATATATATATATATATATATATATATATATATATATATCATCGCTTTAACTATTTTTAGAAATCATTTGTGCATACCCACTTAGCTAAATTTGGATCTCTCGGGTTTTGGTGACTATTTCACTCATAAGTACAGTCAAATCAAATAGAATTCAGTCATGATGGGAGCGAACCTAGTAGTAAAGCAGAGAGGGTCTATAACATGTAAGTTATAAGAATTTATTTATTTTTTCCTAAAGTGTCATGCTTACTTGAAACTAGTTATAAGAGGGGAGATTTTTGGTAAATTCACAATCAAAATGTTTATAGGGGCATTTTGTAGGTTTTACAACTTGTTTGAACTTTTTTGGTTATTTTTAATGTATTTTTGAGTTTTTACTTTCAAGGGCATGGCTTTGTCCTCGGCTAACATGTCTACAACAATGGTTGTGTAACCTCTATTGTGGTTGTGCAAACACAACTCTATGGATAGTGGCAGGTTGTGTAACCATTGTGGTGGTTGCTCAACCGCCACTCTGCTAAGAGCGGAAGTTTTGTAACTATCACGAATTTTTGCAACTTAAGATTTAAGAACGAAATTTTAAATGTCTTTTCTTGTATTTATATTTTTTATCCAATCATGCGTTTATCAAATTCTAATATGATTTATTTCCTTATTTTTGGATGCAGGGGGGCTTATGTTAGATGGGGTTGAGCCCGAGAGTAGGAGTGGTTACCTAGATTTCTAAAGTTATTGACACCAGTAAAAAGAGAAGGATGTTAGAGAGGGTAGGGATATGGTGTTAGCTAGGACACGGACAGTGACCCACCAAGTCACCTTCTCTACAAATTTTTTAATTATTGGGACATGGATCATAACACTTTTTGATTTCCTAGCATTAGGGGAGGTGGACCATCACCCTAGAGGATGTTTACAACATACTTAGGGTTCTGTCACAAGAAGGAAGTCGGCATTTGAAGAAATCTAGTTCATCGAATGAGGCCTATAGATGGGAAACTTATCTCGGGAGATACAAAATCACTCCACACGAGTGATAAGCATGGTGTGATATTTTTGACTATTGAGAGTGCCCCTATTCCCACTCTACACAAGGCCATCGTTGGTATCTTAGCCTCATGTTTGATTAGCGATAAGGATAGATACATTTTTTTATTTTTTTGGGAACCTATTATCCAAAGAATTGAGCTATATGGGAGAGTATTTGCATAGGCGTGGATATACTTGAAAATATCTACCATGACCTATACAAGATTAGAAAATACGGGGCTACATCTCTCGCCACCCCACATTAAAGATGTCATGGATCTATGAGTGGGTTATCCCCTACAAGACGGGTGTCAGAAAATAAAATCCTAGAGAGATCAAGGATTTCATATGTGTCGACAAGGCTCCACCACAGTTAGCAGTGACATTGACCACAACAGATATGGAGGCTTAACCATTTCAAAATATGATAGGTCGATGGGGTGAGGAGATAGTTATTTTGACTACTTGCATTACTACCTTTCGGTTGACCATAATAGTCAGGCTGAGATACATCTATTGGTTTGTGTGCCCTAAAAGTTTGGGTTACTTTTCTTAAATGATCTTACAACAGTTGGCACCATGTATAGGGTTATATGATAGGCGACATCCAGTTTGTAAGGGTTGACTCTAGTGGACAATTATAACTCTTGGTGTTATAATAGGGACACCATGAGGTGCACCAAACCAAATTGTTGGTGTTGTAGTTAGTTTGCAACATATTTTGTATATTAATGAGGGCCTAGCAGGGTAGTGAGGAGGAAGATGCCAAGACAGACTCGGGTTTAGAGGAGGATTAAGACCTTGACTAGAAGGGTACGGAAAGGAATTAGTGGCTTCTAGAGCTAAGGAAGAGGCATAAGAGGAGTCTGTCCACCCGGAGGAGATGGAGGAAGAGAAGGCTTAGGAGGAGGAGGTTGTGGTAGTACATATCGGAGGTGTAGGAGTTATTGCATACCCTAGCTGGGTTGTCATAGACCCAAGTGAGTACTCATACTCTTTTATTTCCTTTTACTCCATAGATTAGATGTTAGTGAAATCTTTTTTCACGTTTTCTAAATCACCATTGTACATTTGTCTTTTTTTTTAACTACATCGATGGATTGTGGGATCTTATCAGGCACACAAACCTAGAATTATTCATGATCACTACTAGCATGACCTAAGAGGCCTTGCTAACAAACCCGTGAAACCGAACACAAGCCAAACACCACACCAATGTTTTTACACCATATTAGCATGCGGCGGAAAATATTTCTCGGTTGAAGACCGAGATTGTGATACTACAGGACAGAGAGAGATTATGAGGATCTTCATGTAGTGGGGCTACTACCACCAGCCACTCTTATGGACATTCTCACCATTTGATGCATGGAGGATCCCACACTACACCTATCCAATCTTGTTATAGAAGCCCTCACCCCGCTCCTTCATAGGGATCTCGGAGAGAAGGATGGGAGAGGGAAATTTATTGTTTTTGGGATCATTTTTGTGTATATATCATTTTTTTGTATTTTCAACTCATAGCTGAGTGTTTTGACCACAATTTTCCATTAGTGTGATGAAATTGTACTCTAGACACTTGACGATATATATATATATATATATAGGCATCATCTTTTTGTTTCCGCATTCCTTTGTAAATTTTGATTTCATTATGATTCATCTCATTTGTGTACTCTTAGATGGTTAGGAATTTCCAATGTTTTTGTGATTTTGAATGTATGCTATGGATGATAGTGTAATGTGATAAACAAAATGATGTATATGGCTACACACATGATAACAAATTGTACTTAGGAAACTTTATTTTCAAACAATGTTTAAAATTTCTATTCCATTGGCAAAATGTGTTGAATATAATATGATGATAAGATAATCTCACTCTATTCTTGACCCCACATAACTAGTAAGATGTGAGGGCTCATCACCAAGAGCTAAGAAAGACGTGAAATGTGTGATTTGAAGAATGTTTGAATAAGAATAATGACCAAGAGACAAGAACTTTGACAAAGATTTATTTAGAAACTTACAACCCAACCCCAATAAAGATTAACTAGACAGCTTAAAAATGATTTATGTTTACAATTTTTTTACTAGACGTAGATATGGGAATGGCCTACTAATTAATAGGATGTGGTTAAAGAATGATTTTATCTCCTAACATATACATTTAAATCATTTTCTTGGGAATTTCAAACTTTCAAGCACTTTTATTTCTTTGTTTATTTAGATTTTTTTATTTTTGATATGACCCCTACATCTTGCCCCATGCTACTAGTAAGAAGCATGGGCTCATCACCAAGGAAAAAATGTAGGCGAGTAAGGGAACTTTCCTCCTTTCCCAATCTCATGCTACTAGTAAGAAGATAGGCTCATCACCAAAAATTAGGAGGGATGAAAAATGTAGTTATTTGTAATAAGAATATTTGTATTTATTATTTATATACCTTTTTTATCTTGTTTTGCTTTGAATTGTGCTTTTTAGGAGGGAACATTTTCCCTTAATCTCAACCCCACGCAACTAGTAGGATGTGAGGGTTCATCACCGATGACCGAGATGGGATAAAAATGTTCCAAGTGAAATGCATAGAATTTTTGTCATATAGAGAGCTTTTTAGGGGAAGATCTATCATTAGGAAGCTTCTAGAGAAAACTATAAGCGAGAAACACCCAAATCGGAATAAATCATGAAAAGGATGAAGCATGTAAGTCCTTATAATACCAATGTCAAAATTTTTCTCATGAATGGAAATGATGATGTGAATTAAATAATTTGAGAGTGTGAAGAAATTGTAGAAGAGTCATGATTGAGAGATTTTCCAATGTTTGAAAGTTTAAGAACCACTTGAAGAATAAGTTTTCGTAATACAATTTTAACAAAGTGATAATGTAAATGAAAAAGATGATGAGAATGCAAAAGGAAAGTGTGGAAATGTAATGAATATATGTAAAAATGTTTGAGGTGAAGTGAGTTGATAGATTCACCAAACTCCTCACCTTCCAGTACACAAGTGATACGCACCATTGTTAAAATATGTTGTCACCTGGTAGGGGCCTAACCATTTTGTCCTAAATTTCCTACCTTTACTAACTTTTTTCTATTCGGCTATCAAGTCTTCAAACAAGGCCTCCTACCCAAAATTCACATTTGTAGACCTTTTTATTAAATTGGCAACACATTTTATCTACATAAACCTGATGATGTTGTTTGGCTCTAAGCCTTTTCTCATCCAAGATTTCTAATTCAGCTAAATGCACATTTCAATACTCATCCTCATCTAGAATGCCTTGTAGGGACATGTGAAGACTGAGTAATTATACCTCCAGTGTAAGACCGTTCAACATCGAAGATGAAATAAAATAGGGTTTCCCCCATTGGTGTTCGAATTGAAGTATTTTAGGCCCATAAGGTGGGAAATAACTTTATGTTCTAATCTCTTTTATTCTCCTTAACCATCTTAAGGAGAATGGACTTCAAATTTTTGTTCATTGCCTCACTTGCTTGATTTCCACGAGGATAGTATATGGAAGCCATGTGATGAGATATTTTAAACTTAGCACATAACTCGTTACCTCATCATTCTTGAAGGGAGTGTCATTATCTAAAATAATGAGTTATGGAGCACCATACCTGTAGATAATATGATTCAAGATAAAATTTCCTATGACATATATAGGTACCGTGGTTAGAGGTATGTAAGGTAGTTAGAGGCATACTAATATCATTGTACCACTCATTGGTAGTATTCACAAAGAGTACCATCAGATCCATTCCCATGTGTCTGTGAATTACTTGGTGGAGAATCAAGAATGGATCAGCAATTTGTAGCACCAAACTTTGAGGCCATCTTGAAGTACATGAAATGCAAGAATTAAAGGAAAGCACTCGTAGTATCTTTATTTCACCTAACTTTTATGTGCTTTGGCACCTCATCCAGACAGATATGAGCACTCACTCGAAGCACGTGAAGATACTAGGTCCATCCTTTGTGTTTCTTATTAAGATGTTAGCTTGCGGATACATGATGATAGATAACCAAGTGTTCATTCAATCATAGGAACTCATTGCATACATTCAAATGGAAACACATGTAATAAGGAAACATACTTGATTAGACAACAACCAAGATCAGCTATAAGTACACATATCCATATTGTGATGCATCAATGACCATAATTTAACCACAATTATGCATTAGTTCATGAAAAATCTGCATAACACGGAATTGATACATAACATTCATTACCAATGAGCATAAAGTCATGCGCGTTAGTATGTCGAACAACATAACACTACTATAACACATGTCTTGTGCATTATACCAAAACTATAAAAAAACCAACCAATATATAAAGGGATGGGGAGTTTTCCTTACCACCCATGCATTCTCAAAATAGGATACATGCCCAAAATAGCCATGTGTCGTCAATAGTTACATGCATGTGTTTGAAGTTAGTGTTCATCCTCCAAAAATAGTCCTTGTGTGGTCTCCATGTCTCCATGATGTTTTCTTTACTTGAGCGGCACTCCATCTACTTTTCCCATTTTTATCCTATTCCTAGAAAATGGCTAAGTCCTTGGTCTCGTATGTGCGGTCCTCATCCACAATCCATGTTCATCCTTCCTACAAACTTCTTCTCCTATGCGCACACTCTAGCTAGCTCCTTCTAACCCTTAGGCATTTTCCCCATCCAACATTACCCCACACTAGGTATGTTGTTCGTCCTCAGCAACACCATAATTTTTTGTGCAAAAAAAAATAACACTCATGAAATAATAAAGAATTGGATTGTGCCAAAGAATCCAAAGAATTAAGCCACCTTAGGAGGGATGACAACTGGAAACTCCTTGAAAAAAATTTCTCAAATTCCTTCCACCCCTCTAGCTCTTTGCTTTCTTGAATCGGTACGTTGTCAATCATGTTGGGGACCACTACAAGATTTAAGTCATCAATCTTTCCCCTCAACTACTCTATCAAAGATTCTAGTTGCTTTTCTGCATCATTTAGCACATCCATCCGATGCATGATATGTGGGAAAAGTCATTTTATCCTCTCCTTAAATTGATGTTTTCAACAATTTTATCACTTCCCTCTTTTTCTTTACCTCAAGCAATATATTTTCTCATTCCTCCCTATTTTTCTTATGTTTGGCCTAGAACTCCTTCAACTTTTCCTCATCTCTGATAACAAGTAACCCCAAACCCGATTAAATTCTTCTCAATTATCATACACCACATCTTCTACTTTTGCATCCACTTTAATTTCCATAGACAATGCATCATATTGTATAAGGTGTGCTTCAATCTGTTCCCGTATTGCATCTCGCCTCTCCAGTAATTTTTCTATAGACTCCAAGGCTAGAACATCCTTTTCATGTCTGATCATGTGCACAAAATCCTCTAAGAAATGTAGGTTTGTTTCATATTTGGGCTAAACTTGGTTTACCAAGTCCAGTACATGAGTGTAATTCAATTTTCAACGCATCTACCTTCTTATATGTGGCCCGTGTCTCCCCTTTTTTCTTCCCATACATCTTGCTTTAGTTGCGCAATGATCTTATCTTTCTCCTTTATCTCCTTATCTCACTCCCTTATCTCCATATACTTCTCCTTAATTTCCTTACGCAGATTCCTAATTTTATAGTCTTTCTCAAAAAAACTTACTTCGACGTCCATTGATAGTTTGTTAAGCACATTATATACTTTCTCATTTGTTAAAATTTTAGATTCAATTATCGGATATGCCTCACCGACGTGGAATCCATTTAGGGTTTTGTCAATCATTGCATGCTAACTTCAACCTTTAGCTCCTCCATGTGTGACTGGAATTCCTAGAGAACATCTTCCTAGTGCACGGCAATGCTTTTACTTTTCTCAAAATGACCAACAGAACAAGTCCTCTATGGCCACCATGCTCAAAATCTTGTGCACCGCACCTTATTCAAATCATCGTCATACTAGATCATAGGTCCTTGGGGTGTATGTCTTGGCCTTCTATTCTTCCCCTGGATCCCCTTCGGGAATCTCAATGCAAGAGTGTTCTCCAAGCCTCTTGTTTTATCTTCACTCTTCTCCCCTTCTCCTCATCCTACTTCCTCTTCCACTATGCACTCTACTTCATACTTGATTCAACTCAACTTCAGTTCAATAGCGTGCTCAACAATGTGTTTCATAGAAGGATCCTACTTCTCCTCCAAAATTTGAGTGTTAGGAGCACCAACCCCTTCCACCTTTGCCTCCATTACTAGAATTTCCTCATGATGCACACTACCCTCGATGTGTCTCGACTATTCGACATCATGCACCTAGGAACTTAGTTGCACAACATATTCATCTTCATCTCCTCTAGCCTCTTCCTCAATATCCAAGGTGTCCTCACTAGACAATATATTTTGTTTATTTCTCACTGAATACTTCTTCATGGGCTACCTCTTCAAGCTTGTGCTTTGGCTCTAGCTCCTTTTGCACAACTATTCCTCTTCGCATTTGTGCTCTGTGTTGGTAGTTCATCTTCACTTCCTCCCTACTAACAAGAGGGGTAGCCTTGCACTCTCTTCTTCCCCCCCACTATCTTATTTCCTATGGGATCTTCTCGGGATGGACAGATCATCCTCCACATATTTCCCATTGACTACTATCGGCTTTAAATATATATACACTTTTGCATCCACCACATTTACTATTGCTAGAGTTACATATTTTTTCATATTGATATCATAATATCAATGTTTCTTCATATGTGCTTCTCTTAGGGTATACCAATAATTTTCACAAAGTATGATGCTCATAGTCCACCTTGTCACATGTCAATTTTTAACTTGTGTGCTTCAAAAAATCTATTTACAGAAGTCTGAAAGTAACATGTTGTAAAATCAAATGGGAGCTTGCACCAAAGGCTCTTTATCCCTTCCTTCAAAGTAAATCAAACAATGCAGAAGTGCATGTATATAAAAAATCTATTTTATTCTAACTGCATGGGTGATTCATTGGGAATGCGTCATTCTACTCTGAATGCATCACACATCTTCTTGTACCATATATCTCCTCCGACTTTATACATATAGGTGTTATATTTTCATAGTGTAATTAGTGAACATTTCGTAAGAGATATATTCTCCTCAGAGTATTCCCATATTTTATCATTGGGCCCATCCGGTACCCCAATTTCAAAAATAAAATAAGTAATAGAATATTTCCAAAAGTGATTTTATCTTCTGCGTGTTCCTCTTTAATGATTTCTCGCTATGAACCCCATGAGATTGTAAATTGTTCCTTCAAATACTTTCTTAGAAATATAAAGTTGTCATTTATTCACTTGTGGCCATCGTTCATGTCCATTCAACTTAGTAAGGAAGCATGCATCCATTCTCATAACAGTGTCATCAAGATTCACTATATCCACTGTGTGTCCCCCTCATTGATAGTGAAAGACCTTGGCAGTCTTCTTTACTTCATCGTCATCATCCAATTCTAGAGGGAGTTTTATCCTTGTACTCTGAAGACCAGTGAACTTATAGATCAATGTTTCGTTCAAGTGCATCCTCCTCCCAAAAAAGTAGAAGAATACTTTGTGGGCGTACGACATGAGCCACTGCTATAGTCATTCATTCTTGCCAAATAAGGGAGTTCATATAGCTGAGTCAACCCTACGTTCTAGAAAATGTGATCTCCCTCGTCATCATATATGATTTTTCCTCTCGGGGTCCTTTCTCCCATCTTCAAGACAATATCCTTCCCTATCTTACATGTATTTGCATTAGTATGATCGTTATAATCACTTACACTCATTGTGTACATAGGATACCAATTTCTTTTCCCATAAGTACTCCATCGGTACTTGCATATCTTAATACCACAACTCTTGCAAGTCCTCTACTATGGGATTTTCCTTACCCTTAACCTTTCCTTTTCCATTTCCCTTACGTGATGTTGTTATTCCCTTCTTATGTTACATTCTTGTGTGTAAATTCAAACTTTTAACCAACTCAACTTGACGTGTTCCAAGTGTCCAAACCTTCTTTCTTCAACCATTTGTGCAAAGAAGCTCTTCACACCTGCTCTACTTTTCCCAAAAATCTCTAATCCTACAAAATCCTAACCAGAACCTTCAAATCTTCTAGAAATACTATTTCAAACTACCCCAAGCTATAAATATTCTTTCAAAGTAACTCTTTTACTCACTCATTCTCTAATTCGATCTGTTCATAATTTATTTGGCTCTACACTCGATTCTACAACATTTCATTTCACACAATAATCACTCTTGAAAACATGCAAGTTCTTCACAAGGTAAGGTAAAAATGAATTTACCCCGACCCCTTTTATAGATTTTCAAATTTTTACCACATTAAATGCTCACCACCTACCACCGTACAACATCTTTAAATTTTCTTTCCTTTCTTTTCTTGCACCTTTTCCATTTGTTTTCTTCCACATGCTGCTACAACATAACCTTTTGCGCACTTACTACTTCACAAGCCACAGAGACTCCTTACGTGTACTTCCCCACACCATGAAGTACATAATCCTCTACACCTCTCACTAATAGTTCACCATGCCACTACTTACCGTGTGTTACACTACATGACCATTCTTTCTATGTGGTTTCCTTCTAAGCATTTTCCTTATTATCACCATCCTTCTTATAGCACCTTACACCTTTTTCCTCTTTCCCCTGTGCACACCTATACCAATATCTTGACATCGTGTGCATATCTTCATCCATATCAACTTGTCTTTTAATATCTTTTAGAGCTCTTTTTTCAGTGCACATTGCTTCCTAGTTCACCCCACACTAAAAGTATGTGTGGTCCTCTATACATGAACTCAATAGATAGTAATCAGCTTCTCCGCATGCAAGCGTGCTTATTACAACAAAACAAATAATTAAAAATAAAAAGCATAGAAATGATTGAAAGGAAACACATGAAAGGGAAATCTAATCTAAATGGAAATATTGCCTTATTACAAACACCAAGAAGCCTTATTTATAGTAGGGCTTCAACTTACTCCCATTGAATTAATCGGAAACATGGTGCCATCCAACACTTGCTGTAACTAACAATTACCTAATTCAAGTATCTTGGTTACTACAAAAGGTCCCAACCAATGCACTTTCAATTTCCTGGGTGGCAAGTGAAAACTTGGAGTCATAGAGAAGGACCATCTTTCCAATTTCAAATGTCTTGTTCTTAATATGTCTATCATGTCATGCCTTCTATCTCTCCTTCTTGGTCTTTTAGCTCCAACATGAAATAGTGTGTCCTCTCATCTAATTGCATTAATTTATCAATGCGCTCTTCCATAGCTTGTTCATCATCAAGTCCACCTACACACAATACATAGGATGGTAACATGAATTCAACAGTAATATAGCCTCTATGCTAAACACCAACTAAAAGGGTGTGGCCTTATTCAACCTCTTATAAGTGGTCCTATATGCCCAAAGTACAACTAATACTTTATCATCCCAATCTTTTCTTCCAACATCACATATTTTTGTCAATGTCTTTCCCAAGATCTTGTTGAAATCTTTAGCAGTACCATTATCCTATGGGTGATAAGGGTTAGTCTTATGGTGTGCCACCATAAATTCTACCAAAATAATTTTGATTATCTCATTCAAGAAATGAGTCCTCTATCACTTGTCAAGCTTAATGGACATCCATACCTACTAATAATGTTTTCCCATAAAAATCTTATTATTGTGGTTGTTGTATAATCCTTTGTAGGTGTTTCCTCTTCCCACCTTGTCGTCGATAATCTTGTGTAAGTAATAATGTAGCATGCATCATCCCTACACGGGGGTGGGAAATAGGACCTACAAAGTCAATAGCCCACTTTTCAAAAGGATCAGCACTTGCAATAGGCCCTAATGACATCTCATATCTAGTTACAGGCTTCCCAAGGCACTGAAAATGATCACATGCCTTGAATTATTATTTAGTATCCTTGTACAAAGCATCCCACAAATTCTAGCCATTAGAATCTTGAACGCGGTAGCATCACCAATGTAATTCCCTCCTGCTATTCCACCATGAACCTCCTCCATAATAGCATCGCTCAAATGTTCCAACACGGTGGCAAATAATTCATCATGGCCCAACTTGTATAAATCTCCACCAATTAATGATAAGGCACTATGCGTGTATGTAAATTCTTTTTTCTAATGTCTTCATTCCTTCAGGCATCATGCCAATGCACAAGAACATGGCAATATCTTTCAATTATGTGGGTGCATGGTTTAATCTAAATAATTGTGCATCGGGCATAGTATCTTCAATGATTCGCATCCTCACCAAATAATCCTGGATAAATGAACAAGACCTGAATTGATTTTTCCTAGTTCCACAACAATGGTGAAATCAAAATCCTGAAATAGAAGTATCCACCTACATATGCACCCTTGTAAATCAAGCTTGTTATCCAAGTACTTGAGTTTCATATGATCTATATAGAAAATAAATGGGGTTTCTAACAAGTATTGTCTAAACTTATGTAGCACGTAGATCATAGACAATGCTTCACTCAGTGGTTGTATAATTTTTCTCCACGGGTGTCAACTTCCTACTTGCAAAAAAATAGGATGATCCACAATTCCTTCCCTGGTTGTGCCAACACTAATTCAATTGCCATGCCAAAAAGGCATCAATATGAACATGAAAGGGCTTATCCCATGAAGGAAAACACAAAATAGGTGCAGTAGTTAACCTTTCCTTTAATGTCTCAAATGCATGTTATTGCATGTCACCCCAATAAAATTTCCTTTAGCTTTGAACAATTCTTCTAAGGGCAAAAAAATATTTGCATATCCTTTGATGATTTACATATCCTTTTATGAACTTCTTATAGTACTTGTATGTCCCAAAATTTGTGTAGCTCTCTTTGATTGGTAGGCTCTTCTAAACCCAAGATCACAACTATCTTGGCTAGGTCTACCAACAATCATTCCTTATAAATGATATGCCCAAGTAAAGTGCCAAAAGGTGTTGCAAAGATGCACTTCTTAATGTTAAGAGAGATGCTCAACTTCCTACACCTCTCTCAACATGAGCATCAAATTATCACAATGATCTTTTACTAAGCCATATATTATCTAATCATCCATGTATACTTGCAGTATACTTGTAAGAATTTATGAATAAATCTTGAAATTCTTGCACAACAATGTGTGAGAACATTGCTGGCACATTTTTTAGTCTAAAGGGCATAATCTGTATATGCAAAATATTCCCCATTCCATAGTGAAAACGGTCTTATTTTTTTGAATGCCCACTGGTGATAATATGTGAATCCATATGTGAAAGAATATATCTCATAATACACCTTCAAGGATTTATTCTATGAATGGGGGGAAAAGGATATATTACATGAAAAGAATTTTAACTATATGTATTCCACACAAATATTTATCCTACCATCCTTCTTATAACTTATGCCCATGGGACTGATCCATTCATATTCTTCAATAGGGCACAATGATTCCAGACTTGAGGATTTTATCAATTTCTTCCTTCACCTTCATGCATAGGTTAGGATTCATCCTATAAGACCTCTTCCTAACTAGGCGCGTGCCTTCTTTCATATTGATCTTCATCTCACCTAGAGAATGGTGTATCCCCTTTAACTCATGATAGCCTTGTGGTAATAAGTCATTGGAAATCATGCAAGAGTTCAATAATCTTAGCCACTTCTTATTCTAACCAATAATCACCAATAATGGCTCTCTTAGGCTCGATCTCTATATCATGTTAACCTTTTTCATCTTCATAGGAGAATGGTACATGTTTGCATTTCATCATATACATAATTCATTACACATGTGCACCTTCAATGTGGCTAACATCCAAATTGTCAACTTCCTCATCATCAATCATATAAATTAATTTACCCTTTTTTTTCTCTCCAAAGTGTGACCCATATGTTCCTCTTCTCTCTCCTCAAGATCAAGGTGTACCTCGAGATCAATTTCTCCAAACAGTTCTAACATGAGCTCTTCAACCTTCATGTTATCCCCCAAAGTGATGCACTTCATTATCTATAATGCTTCATGGATTAGAGGCTTAGTAGAAAAGTAATCAAAATTTTAGATCATACCTACAATCATCTCTTGCCAATTTTTGTTTCTCTTTTTAACTCAACATGGACATACCATGCGCATGCATAAAAATCCATGCAATGTGGAGTAGAAATTTTACCCAAAGTGATGGTAGTAAGGCCTCCTTAACCCACATGCCCATGATCATCTCACACTCATGGACGTGATGAGAGGTAGGAGAATTACCATGAAATTCACATGTTTTTATAGGTACATTTTCTCGAGTAAACCTAGTAGAAAAGGTGATTCTCACTTCTCGCCATTCCAAGAGGTTATCTCTATGTGTTTCCCACTAGCACTTGTTTGTCCCATGTAGATTATAGACTAGAATATTTCTCTATCTCCTTCATTCTACCATTGAGTCTCCATAGCATGTAATAATGTATCAAGATTCCCTTCACCAATATACCTTGGTACCTAAGCTAATCCTAACCACCTCACCATGTGTGGCCTTGATCATCCTAGTGACTTGCCCTTTAACTTCATGCCCAACCATTTCATATGTGTCATGGTCCAAATTATCACAAGCAACACTAGTAGTTTCACTTACACTACGACTACACCTCCTCCCATTGAAGAATGCCTTCTTTTGATGGTTCTAGATTATCTCTGGATTACGCACCATCTGAGAATAAATTCTATTAAGTTCTTCACTCAAAGGCTCAACATAAGGCTTTCCTTATTTTCAAATAGAGGTATAATCACATGCTCATCATGTTCTCAAAACTGATGTACCTTTTATTGAAACGTAGATCTCAACATTGTTTGCATAGTACCAAGGTTTGTCCCAAGTAATGTTAGAAAGTTATCTACTTCAGCAAGTTCCAATACCTCAAAGTCTCCAGTAAACTTGGCTCCCTGAATGGTAATAGATGCATCCTTTAGTATCCTAATAAGCATAGCCATTTTTTTTTCCATATACAACACATTCAAGATGGATGTAAGGTTGATCTACCCCCATCGATTCCAAGCATCCAAATTTAACACATTCACCTCCATATTGCACTTACTTTTGATGAGAATATCACGTAATAACCATGTAATCTCCTTTCAAATTCATGTTCATCAAGGTGGTAATTTGCACATGAAGTATCCCCTTCACACTCAACCCACCATGGTACCTTTCTCGTAACCATTCCCCTAATAAAGGAATGATGTTCTCTTGGCACAACATCCTACACACCTCTTTCAATTCATCCACATCCTTCTATAGGAGTTCAATGTTATTTTCTTATTCCCTCACATGCACTTGTTCCTTCAAGCATTGTATTTCTCCTTGAATTTCCCTGATGACTCCCATGGTTTCTTGGTAGACTTCCTTATAGTGTGTAGCACAAGGATTCTTAACATGTACTACCTCCTCCCTATTGGACTAGTAGTTTAGCCTTTAGAGGATCGCGTGTGCATACAACCTAAGCGCGTGTGGTAACTTCACTATTTGTAAAGTAGGATCAAGTCATCTTCTTAGGGCATCCATTGATCAACAATGGGGCATTGTACCTTAATCATTATCATGCTCTTTTCCTTATTCTTAATTTTAAACATGTGTTTATACATCTCTAGAAAATCCTCTAACTAATGTGGCTTCCCACACCATGAGCAAGCTATATTCTATGGATAATCACGTTGATAATGATCGGGGATCCACAAGTATAAAAATTTCCTCACACAAATTGACTTCTACCACCTCTTTGACCTCGGCCTTTATATCCTCCTCGAAATCCTCCATTCCTATTCTCTCCATGGTTATGCCCTTCATGATTATGTCCTTCTTGTTCATTTGATCCACTCACCACACTAGTCTAGCGCACTCTTTGTCATCAATGGCTTCATGGATGTGATCAATCAACCTACAGTTAGTGGTGTCATGAGTGTGAGACTTATAAATCTTACAATACATGGACACCTTCTATTTTGGATCACACGCTACAAAACAGGGAAATCTTAAACATCATGGTTCAGTGACAGACTTCACAATCTAGTAATAACATGCACATTGTCTTGCGTGGAAAATTTTCCTTGGTATGTCCTTCCACTTCACAATATGTGCACCAAATTCATTTACACGTCTCATGTGCTAAGTTGGCGAAAGATTCTCCAACTATTTTTTTGGGTCATAATTTACACCTCTAAGAATGGAGCTTACTCAAATATCAAAACTTCCAACCACCTCAATGCACAAAGTTTCTTTCAAAGCTTCACACGCAGATCCACATATGTCTTATGAGAGAGTGCTCTTTGAAATGAAGTCAAAATCCTCTAACAAACCATTGTGAATGTTTATTAGGATGAATATCATAAGACAACTTAGACAATAGGGTCTTAAAACACGCATCATACTCCCTCATGCTTTTAGCTAAGCCCTATTTGATATCCTTGAGCACATTGATGCTCTACTCAAATTGTGGAATATGAAACTCTGCCATAAATGTAGAATACAAATAATCATAATCAACCATATTATGATGTGGGTCATATTTCGTATACCAACTATGTGTGTGCCCTTTTTAGTGTAGTATAAAATTGACTATCCTTCATATCTCAATTTGTAATTCCTTAGCGTGCTATAGTAGTATCACTTATGTACATGCTCGATTACATCATCAATACCCCTATACTCTAGTATGCAGAGAGACATATTATAGTAAACCTTAGGTTTCATTGGAATGGTTACTTAGGTTTGTGTGGGGTTTTTGGGATGTGGCCTTGTCCTCTAGATCCAAACCAAAACCTCCACCAGTATTTCCTCCTAATCCACCTAATCTCCCTAATCCTCAAGACCCTTCTATTATGGGATGCGAGGGTAGTTAACATACCTCCTTATGTCCAATGGTAGTACTAGACTAGACACCAATAGTTTACATGGTTATAGATGTTACAGTAGTACTCCTAATGGTCTATGCACCAATGTTATATCCTGATGATGGTGCACCTGGGAACAACCCTTCCATAACACTTCTAAACAACGACAACGGTGGTTGTGACACCATGGGTGCGCTACTAAATTTATCTCCTAAATTCAAAACAAAAAGATATGTACTCATCTCTCTTGTTTATGTGCACTAGCCTTATTTTCAAAGACTACCTATGGACTTGGAAAACCATATGCAAGGGCTAGGTGACTAGGTTGGTTCGGATGCATACATGCACGTCCTCATTCTCTCCTCTTACACACTCTCACCGAAGATGAGGGGATTCTCTACTTTTCTTTCCTAAAGTTGGGAGATCCTGATGATGCATCTCCTCATCTTCCATGAGAACTTTAAAACCTTTGCGATCCATCATCCTCCTCAACTCTAGTGCCTCCTAAATCTCCCTTGCATGTACCATGTCCCTCTCTTCACTTCATTAAACTTGAGTTGTCTTTCCTCTCTCTTCCTTTCTGTCATCAGTCTTCGTCATCTTTCTCCACACTTGTTCTACCCTTGCACGTGGTGGGATTTTATCTAGCCATGGGTAGGTGCTCTAAATCTAGTTCTATAATCAAAATATTGATCGAAAATGGTATAATGCATGAGTACAATCCTTTGGGCTCACGTAAGAACCTAAACTCAGCTTCCTCTGGACATAAATAAGTAGAAATAGTGTATTCCAATGTATAACTATGCAACACTCTATCCCACCAATGATCTACAACTTGATTTCACTCCAAATCAACATTAGCAAGAGTTTGGCACTCCTTTTGTATCCAAATTCTTAGTCTATATCCCCAACACTTTCCTAATGCATATGTTGACACCACTCATATAATTCTACTAGAAATAAGATGAAGAATGTCTCATAGAGATCATGATAAATATTGTCCTCAATCCAATGACGTATATTGAAATTAGGTCCAATGTTATACCTCTATGCAAACTGATCTTGACCATTCTCTTCCCATCCTTCAATGCTCTCTAGAGTTAATCAATATGCCATCTACAAGCAACATCCTAATAAAATGCTTAAAAATAGGTCCCAACAATGGAACCAAAATGTAGTCTCTTAATTTCACTTAACTATTATGCACATTGGCACCTCATCTGGACAGATCGTAATGCTCACTCAAAATGCGCAAATCTACTAGGTCCCTCATTTGAGTTTTTTTGTCAAGATGTTAGCATGCGATACATGATGATAGATAACCAAGTGTTCATTAAATCATACTAACTCATTACATACATTCTAATAGAAACACATGTAATAAAGAAACATAAATAATAGACCATAACTAAGATCAATTGTAAGTACACATCTCCATATTCGATACATCAATGAACATAACCTAACCAAAGTTATCCATTAGTTCATGAAAACATCTACATAACAAGGAACTAATACATAACATTCGGTGCTAATGAGCACATAGTCATGCGTGTTAGTACATCATAACAAAGATAACACTACTATAACACCAATCTCGTACATGTTACCCAAATTTATGATGAACAACCAATATATATAGGGGTGGGGACTTGCCCATCACCACCTATGCATCCTCAAAATAGCATACATGCCCAAAATAGCCATGCATCAACAATTACATAATTTAACAATAGAACTACTAATAAATTAACATTATAAACTCTACTTTAATCCCTATTATTAGCTTCCATGCATATGTTTGAACTTCATGTTCATCCTCCAAAATAGTCTTTATGTGACCTGCCAAGTCTCCATAATTTTTATTTACTTGAGGGGCACTCCATCTGCATTTCCCATTTTTAGCATGTTCCTAAAATGGCTAAGTCCTTTGTCTATATGCATAGTCCCATGTGTAATCCTTGTTCATCCTTCCCGGGTGATTCTTTTCTTATGTGCACATGTGCTCTAGTTCCTTCTGAAACTTATTCATTTTCCCCATCTAACAAGAACAGACTACTTCAATATTCTACACTGAGGATTCCAGAGCTTATTTTTTAGAAGTTACAAGACCTAAGGTACACAAGCCTTTGGAAGAAATGACTCCTAGTGATTATGAGATGACTAGAGTCTCACTTGGCCAGATACACATGAGGATGACGCTCGTATTTTCAAGGAGACTTCAACTCAAATACTGGAGCAAAATGAAGAATACAAAAGAACCATAGATAAATAGGATGTACATATGAGGACCTGGTCTTCATATGTACAATCATTCTTGGAACCAAGCTCATCATCCTTGCCTCTAGTTGAGGTATTCTCACCCATCATCCACTTTGACCCGCAAGGGTGGGGCATATAGAGAGATATAGGAGCCCCTCGGTCTCTCTCTATATCTATCAAGCCCAAGGATTCATAATGCAAGGGAGGGAAAATGACAAGTGGGTGGGGAAAATCATTGAAAAAGGGAATGTGCTTTTGCCTGAGGCCCTCTCTCTATTTTGATTCATTTCAAGAACCATCTCAGAAATCAAAGGCACCGATGTGGAAATGGAAAAATAAAATATGATATGGGATAGTGTTCTCCCACTGACCTCTAAAATGGGGATTTTTGACACCTCATTCTTGATAAGAAAAAAATTTCATTTCCCCAACTAATAACTTGTCCCCTATGTGGCTCCATAGCATGGATGGAAGGTGCGATGCATTGAAAGATGCTTTGACAGAGCTCAAGGAATGTGATAACAGTGCTCAAGGAATTCTTGAATATCTAATCAAATGTGTAGAAGAGATTGGATCCCCTCATATAAATATAAACAAATCGTTCACGAGATCTCGTGAATCCTTTTCAAAAAAAGGTTTAGAAAGAGGCAAAATATCCTCTCTCTTTCATGAAGACACCCTAGAGTCACTTGCAGAATGTCAGCTATATTTCAAACATTGCTTGAGATCAAAAAAGTTGGTTTGTTGAGTGTAATAAGCTAAGCTGCATTCTAGAGGCTTGGATCAACACGTTGGAGTATGTGAGAATTCCTCAGTCAGAGAAGATCACATTGGCAGTTCATTTTTTTAGAGAGGTGAAAGGACTTGAGTTCAATTCAATTGAATTTCCATAGGAGGCATCAGAGGCATAATTTTCATCATAGGATCAGTCTTCTTCAATTAATGGATATACTTCATTCTTCTCCATTTTCTTTCTCCTTATTCTATTCTCACTCTTCTTCTACTCCCTTCCTTCTAATTCTTCATTGTGTGTAATGATGAATTTTTTTCTTATTCATTAAAGTGACTATGTAATATTTGTGCAATGTAAAAGTCCCTTTTGCAATTATAAAAAGGGGACTAATTTTTTCTTTCCTAATGGCATTTGAAAATTCACTTGTAATGGGAATATGAAAAGTCATGTGGGGGTAGATGAAGAGATGGATTGTAAAGATATAAAAGGAGATGACCTCCTCATTATAAAGGAATGGTTTTTCTTGTTTACTAGCTCTCATTATCTTTCTAGGAACAAGTGCCTTCATTTCCTCTATTCTCTTGTCTTTTGTCATTTTATCTCCATCTCAACTTGTACTCCATGAGCATTGTAAATTGTGTAACATGATGCAATAAAACTTTGTGTTTCTTGTTGATTGTTCCTCTTTCTTTGTGAATGGTTTCTTCTCATTTATGCAAGTGAAGTGTTATGATTTTAATGCAATGAACTCAGCTATGCTATTTTTTTATTAAAATCCCCTCCTATTTCCCTCTCTCTATCTCTCTCACTAATAAATTTTCCTCCCTTGTATTCCATACAAGAAATTACCATAGGTTTAGGGAAGTATTCATATGTGATCCCCAGTCTTCAAGCCACCCCATAAATTAGTTTATATTTTATTAATTTCCTTGCTTTCAATAAATGGAGTTGCCCCATTCAAGCAGAGGGACCTAGTCCCAAAGCATTGGTGAAATCTCACAATTTTTCCTATCAAAATTATTTTGACAACACCTCAATATGTTGTCTTGGTGCATTTACATGGTTTTAGGCACATTCAAGCTAGTATGGTCTAGTGAGTGTACTCCAAAGGTTGTATGAGGTCTTCATGAGGTCAATCATGGGCAATATGATGTGTCGAGGTGTTAATGAGTCTATAAAATGTATTCAAGGTAATTTCATGAGAAGTATGTGTTGAGTCAAGCAATTCTAGGCCTAGTCCTAGACCTAGCATGAGCATATGGTGTTGAAACATGAAGTATGGATAAACCTACATTCCTGCACCTAACCTACGTTGTGTTTCTGGCCATATCCAATACCTTGGATACTGAATTCAATTCAAACCTTCTTTGGATAAACCTATCAACCTTAGACGGTGTAGAGTTTGCCTACTCTTTAACCCGGTAGTGTCTGCGGTTTATACCTATGCATGCATTTGACTGCTGCTACCTATGACCCGACCCATTACCTAGATTTCCCGCGTAGACCTTTTACCCTTTTTTCCTTGTACCCACTTTCCTTTTCCTCACCTTTACCTTTTATCAAACCACTCACCGCTTCAGCCTGTTGCCTCGTCAGCTCCTGGTTTGAGGGGGATCACCTTCACCCACACATGGGACAACCACATCTTATTTTTGTTAGCATCGCTTACCAATACAAGCTACGCAACAAAAAGGGGCAAAATGTAGACACTAAAATTAGGTCACACTCCCCTTTGGTCCCTCGACATATAAGCACCTTTTATTACATTCACCTAGCTATGTCCCCCTTCACCCCACTAATATCAATTTAATTAATTTAATTAAATTAATGAATTATCCTCACTATATTTATTATTTGAATATTTTATTTAAATAATATCCACACATAAATTTCACCTAGACACCTCACCAAGCCAACTCAACTTAAGACATATTCTTAGCAAGTTGTCATAACTAACTAAGACTTACCCAAACCTTAAAAATCAATGCCTACATTCCATCTAAACACATTCCCACATGCTCACAAGAGGCTCTCAATCTAATCCATGGCATGATGACATGAGATCCAAGGAAATCAAGAGGATCTCCCTAGTTTAGTAAACCTAGGAAATCCTGCCTTGATCAACGTCGGTTACCCCTAACCGTTGCTAGTTAAGCCGGACCACCGTCGGTTACCCCTTTTAACCCCTAAACTACCTTATTCTCAAGGTTGGAAAAAAATTGGGAGAAATTTGACAAGTAAGAACACATCTTCAGAGAGCCAATTCCAGTGAAAACTCACATCCAAGGAAGGAGATTGAACATCTTCTCTTGCACAGCCATCCCAGCCATGATCTGATCTATCCAAGCAAAGAGGAGTGTACATGCAGCCCATGCAGAATATTTTCTTCAGTTGGTGATCACTTGCAACCTTCAAACCCATCATCTAGCACCTCCATCCCTCACACACAGGCCTTCAAGAATGAAATCCAAGTAAGTACAACATCATACTTTCCTGGTTATTTCATTTCATCATCATTTTATCATCCATTGTTTATCTTGCTCCCTATTGACCTTCTCCACATTTTCACCTCCATATACCCATTGAAACCTCATAAAGCCTACTCCAGTCACCTAATACCTCGACTGACCAACCAAAGTCCTTTGTGCAATCACAAAGGATACCCCAACTTGTTTTGTGACATTTCCAGATCTAATAGTAATCGCACCGGTTACACCTAACCGCCGTCGATCACCCCTAACTAACATCGGTCTTTGTGTTTTCCCACACAGCCTTGAACAAAGACCTACCCACCTAATTTTATCTCACCCTCATTCACCTGTGATATACCCGAGACCTTTATCAGACCTTTAGAGACCCAGAACCAATCATTTGACCTTTGGATTCTATTCTAGCTTAGCCTCTTAGATTATATCTATTTTTTATTGTGTTTTTAAGTGAGATACCTAAATCATTTTAAAATAACAATAGGTTTTAAGTTTTTACAACATTGAATTGTTTAAAACAATGGACTGACAACCATCTAGGAAGTATCATACTTCCCAAATCTAGCTCACACTAGGAAGTTCACTACCCATATTGTTTAATTCCTTATGGTGGTCTTGTTTACATTACAGGTAGTTCCTCCTAGCCAAAATGAAGCTCTCACGATCAGTTGTGGATTCGGCAACATACGCGTGCAACAACCCATCAACCGACATTTGAACAGGTATTCCTCCTATGCCCGTTACCCTATCTGTTTCGTTAACACTTCAAAGAAACAATCAAAGAAAATGTTGAAACATTTTAGCACGCTTAGTGGGACCCATCTGGGGTTCCTTGCATTTCATTCTTTCCTAGGAAAAAATTGTGTGTTTGTTTCCCTTCTGAAAAGCGTGCACACTAATTTTCTTCTTTGGTAATCCACCTCTTCTTTCTATTTTCTCTAAAGGAAACTTTTCTTTTGGTGTAATTAAAAAGAATCATTTCTTCATGTTTTTTGCATTCTAGTGAAGTAGCATCCCTCTTCCTCTTCATCTTATTGTGTCATCCAATCTCACATTTTTGATTTGGGTTTAAAAACAAGTGCATTCCTTTCTAATTTATTGCATTAGCTCACATTAATTGATGGCAACCTATACGCTGGAAGTCATGACTAGCTGATGGTTGACAAATGAATCGTAGAAAAGCACTTCTATCGTTTTTCTTTTCTCTGAGTCTTACCAAACCACACAAAAATTCAAAATACATACATTCTTAAACAACATCTTACCTGGAAGAAGCTATAGGTGATCACACGATCACAAAGCACAATGGGCACCTACTCACTCCTCTGTTGAGTCATACTTTAGAGCGAAGCCCGCCCCCACCATAACATACCAAACCTCACCTTTTAGATCACCTTCTTTGTAGGAAGCCATCCTCACCAAAACTCTATTTCACAATTCATGTGTCGGTCCTAAATATCATAACCTAAACAAACATAATAGAAAAAACACTCCTAGGATCACATTTTCTTAGTGTTTTTGCTTGGCTTGCATTTTGAGGTGAGAGATCGCATTCATCACTTTTTTTTTGTTGTTCATCCTTGCACGCTCCTCATCATAAAGCAGTGTATTCTAGCTTCACCTGAGTGTGCAGGCCATATCATCATCATTCCCGTAAATTATGGGTCTAATTCTATATCATATTTTAATTCACAACCACTTTCTTTCATTACTATTTTAATTTCATAGTAACCGTCGTCGGTTACCTCTGACCACCATCGATTATACCCAACCGACGTCAGTTCCAAGTCCTTTTGCTAACCTACTCAAAAGGACATTTTTACTTCACTTTCTTCCACTTTTCACAGTCTCTGTCACTGTCATTATTCCCATTGACGTTTTAAACATCCTCATATATGGAATACCTGTCAGATTTTACCTTCTACCTCGTTGTTTACTCACTTTATCAATTTTTCTTCTCGCAATGACCGGCGGTTACCCCTCGATCGGTTTTCCCCTAACCATCATCGGTTATCCTGTTTCACATTCCAGCCATCATTTGGTCCTTCATCCACTTTTTATCACCAGATTCACCTATTCCTGTTGTTCTCTGTATCATTTACAGAGAAGCGATACTACGATCGATCTTGGTTCACATGGTGTTTGACCGATGAAAAGAAAGTGCAATCATATTCCATGTCAATTGTCAACCACTCCCACATAGTCCTTCACCACCTTCTATTTTATCACTAACCATCGATCCCATCCAACCTACTACTATGGCTACTAGAGATGAGGAGTTTGCATGACTCCTTGACCGAACCTCTGCAGCCTTGCGCTTTTACCTTTCCCAGTCATCCACTCGAGACATCTTGAGTCGGTTGATATACGGCATGCTCGTATCTATCCCCCAACTCTCACACCCACTTCCGCATTGGCCCCATCTAGCTCTATGCTACCTACATCCACCTTACCTCCAGTCATTTCATAGTTAGGTTCTATACCTGCTATGACTGCCACGTCTGTTACCTCTGTGGCACCCATTACATCCACCGTACCCTCGATGACTACCCTAAACACAACCTCATCCACCCCTAATGTCTCATACATACCTGTAGCTACATTCCCACCTCTAGTGTCGGTGACCCCTACCCCATTTCAGAACGTGGTTCTTTCCATTCCACAATCATTAGCCCCTATTACCACTAGGGTTACCACGACCCTTCCACTCCTATATACTACCAACAACCTCATGTTTCATCCATTATTCATTCCAGGTACATACCCCCTATTTCACTACCTTCTTCTCCACAACCCTACATGGCAGCCCCATACACTGGAGTTTCACCCCTATTATATGCCCAAAACCAACCTCCTCACGCTACAGGAGGCATCCAATCATCACAACCCACCAATTACCTAATTAAATTGATGTTGGACAAGATGCAGACATTGGAGGCATCGGTTTCTGGCTCCCGCAACACTCTCACCTATGACGAGATTTGCAATGAGCCTATTCACCCATCCATTCCAATCCGTTCTTACCATGTGCATTGGGAGATGCCAAAATTCAATTGCTTGAATAACAAAGAAGACCCTAGCAATATTTGTGGTCATTCAAACATGGGTGTTATCTGATCACTCATGATGATGCCTTGCTTTTGAGAACTTTTCCCATGTCCCTCACTGGACCTACATTAGATTGGTATAGTGGGTTACCTAAACACTCTATATTCTCATTCAATTAGGTAGCTCAAGCCTTCTTGGATCATTTTTCTATCAATATCGTTAAGAAGGTTACCATGACCGATCTATATTCCACATGTTAGTATGAGGACGAATCTATCATAGATTTTGTCACTACAAGCGCAGCGTGATTAATCAACTTACCTTGCAAATCGCCACAAACTAAACTCATTGAGTTCTTCACACGAGTTTGTGCTAGACATATCTCACTCGACCTCTGTAGGTCTAAACCTTCTGAACATTCGATGAGGCATTCACTATGGCACGAAAGTTATAGATTCGGGCCATCGAAGAGAAGAAAATCCAATTACGCAATAAGAATTCAGCATTCAATTTGAATGATACCTCTTCCTCTTCCAAACCACAAACCAATTATTCAAAAGCTAAGGGCACCGCTAACGCAATGATACTCAAGGCCGGCCCACTCACCCGTCGAATCAAGCTACACCCTCATCTAATCTCTCACCTATGCAGACTTTTTAATTCAGACGAGAGCAGTGAAAATATACCCCAATTGGGGAACCTTACTCTTCTGTCTTAGAAAATCTTATCAAAGCTGGAGCCATCACCCTTCCACCCATAAAACCACACACTAGTTTTGACCCTGCTCGCCCCATGCCCGCATGGTATAAATAACATGATTTCTGTAACTATCATCGAATAAAGGGTCATAGTGATAGGAACTGCATCACTTTCAAGAATATTGTCCAAGAAATACTCAAGAAAGGTGATTTAACTGTGGATAATCCCAATGTCACCCCCAACCAAAATCTACAAATCTTTTTAAAACCATTTCCCAACCATGCCCCTTCATCCAATCAAACCGATGAGACATCAACTCACGATACCCATACCTGTGAGGTTCACACTATCTTTAATGAGGTACTTGTCACCTCTCAATTACCTCACATCCCTTCCATAGAGGAGATCCTAGCCCGAAATCCTCCTTCCGCATTAGAACCAACCTCCCCTATTCCTTCACCCACAGAGGAACACCTTTCATCTCCTTCATCACCTACGGAGGGGTCTTCCGCTAACATTGAGACCATCTCACCCCTAACTTCTCCACTTAGAGAACCTTTACCTATAGTACCTCCTCCACCCATAGAGGAGCTCCCATTACCTCCTCCACCCATAAAGGAGCACCTATCCATTCCTCCACTTATAGAGGAGCTCCCATCATCTCCTCCACCCATCATAGACCCAGTTGAGATACCTTTTCCTCTTGGTGAGCATTCTCCATCAGATACCCAAAATCCAACAGACCTACTTTCATCTCTCTTACCCATAGAAGTTGAAGCTGGCCAATTCCCCATCTCTAAGATGCATTTTACGAGAATTTCCATTAGGTCCTCACCAACTCCACCCACAAATGTGTCGTTCTCACATTTGTTCGATCACTTAGATTATGTGGATTGGGATTTGTTATGGGGGCACCTCTTACTCCCCATCTCAACACAGATGCAGAGATCCCTCGTTGATACCTCCACTATCTACCCAAGCACATTTCGACCAATCAAATCAAATACAACCACCTCTATCGTAACCCTTTCCATGATACATGTTAGCGCTCAAACCACACCCTTACCTATAACCCGACCTACATCTAAACCCAAACCCTTACCCACAACATTTGCCTCCACTAAACCTATTACCACTTTAGGGGTCACCTCGACCACCAACCTTACTCATCCACCTATTAAACTGGATTTAGCTACATCCTCCAACGTCAATACCACACCTACTCTAACACCCAAACCAAAGAAACAAAATCATCGACCTCATACCCCAACCGCACCAATCACACCCGCACTTTTCCCATCTACCTTAAGACCTCGGTTGCCCCTCACATGGTCAAGCACCCTCCACCCATCCATAAACCAATAACACAACCCATTCCTTCCTCAAAACCTCTAACCTACCCAGGCACACAACACGACTTACACCCGCACTGCAGCCTCTTTACCACCAATACCTCCAATACCCTACACTATTGCTTCACTACCCACCACACTTCGGTCATTATCCCTCACACCCAAAGTACGACCCACGTCATCTACCTTCACAAAGACTCCCCATTATCCCCGTGGGTAACTCGTATTCTTCCTCCATATGCTTTTCCTTCTATACCTCGTACACCCACATCACCTTTACCCAAGAAGGTGCAACCTAAAAACAAAACCCCACTACTCCACAACATGGTAGTCAAAACAACCCCACACCCTCCTACCCATCCATCTCTGTACCCTACCCAAATGAACCAGGACCAATACCTCAAACCACATCAGCACCTAAATCCATAGCTCGACCCATTCCTACTCTTCCAAAAATAGTGCCTCGATAATCAACCACACCTACACCCAAACCAACGTTCACTTCCCATTGTGATCCACTAGCAGGGTCCTATGCCAAAATTTTAACCAACCTCCTTGAGACTTCAGTTATCACATTACCGCCACTTCGACCTTACGACCCCCTCAAACCCAAGCCAAAGGGTTTGATGATACTAACCTTTTCACATACCATCTGTGCTAGGGCATGATGTGGAGAACTGCAAGGCCTTAAAAATCGTCCTTATCCAATTGTGTCCACGAAAACCAACTTTGACAAAGATGACCTTCTCAATGAGGATCCTACTTGATTGACACCCATTCGCACACTTCCCACTCAAACACCACAACCTCCACCCTCACCTCTCCTAGAGCCACACCAAAGATTTTAAATTAACATGGTTCAAATTAGATAACTTGCCACGGCACCACCCAAATTTCGTTGCGCCAACCGACCTCAAAGGGTTTTTCTCCTCCTGTAGGGTTTTATTTGTCATGTCATTATACCACTCATCCTACACCTTCTCCATTTTCCAACTCCCCTCAAATCAACATGATACACATCACTACACGTGCGCAGAAGGGCAAAGAAAAGGCAACTGACCCACCAACCAATCCTATACCCAACATACCATCTACACCCATACCTAAAATAACTATCCACGGCCCTACGTACCCTATTTCTAATGGTGTCACACATCACACCATGCTCAAACAATTATACCAATCTCCCCTCAAAATTTCCTTATACGACCTCATCCAAACCTCAGAATCCCATCGTCAAGCTCTCATGGAGGTTCTTCAATCTATTGAGGTTTTACCCAATGACCCTACACCCGTAGCCTCTATTATCACACCACATCCTATAGCCTCGCTCACCAAATTACCACCTTCATCTTCACCTCACCTTGTTCACCAAGTGGCCTCCCTTAGCTTCTCAAAGGAGGAGATCGTGCCACACCAAAATGATGACCCGGACCTAGCCCTCTTCATCTTTGTCCACATTGATGACATATGGGTATGTCGTGTGATGATTGATGGAGGTGCTAGCATTAACATCATTTCATCCCATGCATTTTCTCAAATGTGCATACCTAACAATTACATGCATAAACATCCGGTCATGTTGCGTTCATTCAATGACGCTATCACCTCTACACTAGGCACTATCATCCTTCAAGTTTGCATAGGCCCTGCATTGTTCCAAAATTGTTTTATGTTTTGGGTGGGAATTCCAATATAACATGTTGCTTGGTAGATCCTGGATCCATGTCATGGGTTACGTTACTTCCACTTTGCATCATTGTGTAAAGTTTGAACACGAAGGACACACTTATACCATTCCAACTGACCCATCACCTTTCAAAACATGCAACATGCTTTACCAACCCAATGATGTGCCTATACATCAATCCATCTACCACCGCAATCAATACCTCTTCACCTACACCTCCACCTACTAGTCTGACAAATACCATTTGCTTTCACCACACATACCTCCTCCATTCCTACCACCGCTATAACCTCCACAAATGACACATTAGCTTCACAATCCATTAACTCCACCTTTGCATCGACCTCGACACATTATCCATACAAGCTACCTACATACCAAACACTGATCCCTTAGAAGGTGTTTTTCAACACCTCACTCTGAGGGAGTACCGCCTATATAGTGTCAACACATTCCTTATTCCACACAAGTATGGAAGCCTTCACCAACACCCTCGCTATGATCACCATATAGGATAATGCCTCTTTTATGGTCCTCCTCATCTTTGTACTAGTCTCACCTATGGGGGACTTGATACTACCACTTACACACCTAAACCACCATCACAACCCCACCCATTTTCCATGACTTCCAATCACTTACCAATCATTGTTTTGCCCACACCTTCCTACACCATTGTGCATGGAAGGGTTTTGGTTTTGGATTTTATGAGCAAGGCCGCCATACCGTTATTCCATGTACCACCCACAAACATAATGATCGTAGTGGTATCGGCTTCCCGAACCTCCTACCAAACAGGCCCACATTGAACTCATTGAAGACCCTAGCCCTCCTCCACCTTCACCCACTCCACCTTCATCACCACCATCACTGACAAAGTCGATGGATCCTGAATCTATCCCCTACCATTTTTTTCATAAACACCATTTCCTTGGGGCCTTTGACTTATCAACGCGAAGGCGAGGCCCCTTCCACTCTTCCATTCCTATATCCTAAGATGATCGATGATGACACACCTACAATTAACATCATTCAATGTCAAGATGATGAATCCATACTCACCTACCTTGGTGCAAAAGACTCATATATTCATCATTCGTTACCATCTGAGACACAAACCATGTTGAATGAATCAACTATCGAGATCAACATTCATACTCAGGATAACCCGCACATCCTAAAGATAGAAAAATCTTTAGATGCTGCTGAATAGGAATACGTCACTTCTTTTCTTCAAGATCATAACCATGCTTTCACTTGATCTTACGTAGACATGCTCGGTATTGACCCCACCATAGTGGTCCACAATATTGTAACCGTTCTAGATGTCAAACCTATCAAACAAAAGCTGAGGAAAATGCACCCTCGCATTGCTCTTCTCGTCAAAGAAGAACTTCAGTGCCTTGTTTTTGTTTCCTTCATCTTACCCATTGATTATCCTCATTGGATTTCTAACATTTTCCTTATTACTAAAGCAACAGGGGGACTCCGCATTTACATGGACTTCCATGACCTCAACCTCGCCTTCCCGAAAGATGACTTTCCCTTGCATGGTATTGATCAACTGGTTGACCTCACCGTTGGTCACGAGATGCTCTCACTCATGGATGGCTTCTCGGGTTATAAAAAAATTTGCTTGCTGCCCTCGAAGATCAGCACAAAACCGCATTCATTACCCCTTGGGAACCTTTTCTTGCTATCGAGTCATGCCTTTTGGCCTTAAAAACGCTAGTGCTACATATCAACGTGTTATGAATTACATCTTCCATTATATCATGTATCACATATTGGAAGATTACGTGGATGATCTCTTGGGCAAATCTAAATGTCGCACCGAGCACCTCGCCGTCCTCAAAACCATCTTTGACCGCCTCATTAAATATTGTGTCCACCTTCAACCTAAAAAGTGCATCTTCGTGGTTCTCTCAGGAAAGCTCCTGGGATTTATTGTTTCCCTCTGTGGTATAGAAGTTGACCTTGCTAAAGTCAAGGCCATTCTGGAAATGCCTCTACCCACTAACCTTAAACAACTTTGTAGCCTACAAGGTAAATTACAGTCCATTCGCCGTTTCATTTCACAACTATCTGATCGGTGTCAACCATTTCATCATCTACTTAGGAAGGATGTCTCCTTTAAATGGGATGATGACTGTCACAAAGCTTTTGAGGCCCTAAAACAATACCTTCTCCAACCACCCGTACTCATACCACCTAAAGACAATCAACCTTTTTACCTATACATATCAGCTACTGATCATTCCTTGGGAGTCATTTTCGCTCATCACGATGAACAACACAGGGAGCAGGTGGTTTATTACATAATCCATACACTTTTGGACTATGAAACCTGATACAATCATCTAGAAAAGCGTTTCTTAGCCTTAGTTTTCATTTCCACCAAACTCTGCCATTACCTACTCAACCACAAAACCTATGTCGTGACCAACACCGATCCCTTACACTTCATGTATGCCAAACCTTATCAAAATCAGCACACCACACGATGGCTTATGCTTTTAGCTGATCTTGACCTTAAATTCATTCACCAAAATTCCATCAAGGGCTAGGCTATCGCCAACCAACTAGATGACGCACCTATTTCCGAGGATCAACCCTCTAATTTTGACTTTCCCGATGAGTCAATTGCTACTCTTTCCTGGCGAACCCCTTACCAAATGACACTGTTCTTCGACGGTTCCAAGTGTCAGTGTGGGGGTAGGGCTAGTGTTATCTTCATTCCTCTAGATGGAGAACCCATGCCTTTGTCTTTCAAACTAGATTTTGAATGCACCAAAAATATTGCCGAATATGAAGCACTCGTACTAGGTCTCTAAGCCGTATATGCCCTAGATGTCAAATCAATCCACATCTTTGGTGATTCACAATTGGTCATAAACCAAGTCAATGGTATGTACCAATTTCGTAACAAGATACTTCAAAAGTATAAACATCATGTAGACATACTTTTGACCACCTTTTATCGTTACACCCTTCAAACCATCCCACGTTCAACCAATAAATTTGCAAATACCATGGCCTACTTAGCTTCCCAAATACCCGCTTCACCCGTCGATTCCAAAATATTTGTCACCATATAATGCCTCCATTCACCTTCTTATTTACCTCATGATGTTTACTCAATTAGAACCGACACCCCAGACCCGAGTGACCTTTGGTATAAACAATACTCCGACTACCTTTCTCTCTCCATCTTACCTCCTGATCTCACCCGTAATGGACAACACACCTTCCTACAAAGGTCTCATGTTTCGTCATTCTGGGGGACTCCTCTATAAGCACGACTTTGATGTTATTATCTTACGATGCCTCACAAGTTCTGAAATTCCTTATACCATTAAGGAGGTTCATGATGGCATCTGTGGAGGTCACTTTGGTGACCTTGTTGTTGCTAAGCGTATTCTTCATCTGGGCTATTATTAGCTGACCCTTAACCATGATTTTTACGACTATGTCAAACGTTGTGTGAAATGTCAACAACATTCCAACCTTCACCATACACCCAGGTCATGCCTTACAGTCGGTCGTGACTGTGGGCCCTTCTCTCAATGGGGTTTGGATCTTTTCAGAGAAATCAATCCTCATTCTTCCCAACACCATCAATGGATCATAACTACTACCAAATACTACACAAAATGGGTGGAAGCCATACCACTCATCTCCATGAAAGATAAGAAAATATGTGAGTTCATTAACCATCACATCATTTTCCACTTTGGTGTCCCTCATCACCTCATCACTAACAATGGAAAAAAATTCAAAAACAAAACATTGCAAAAACTTTGCAACACCTTCGACATTCAGCTTAGTTTCTCATCACCTTATTACCCACAAACCAATAGCCAAGCTGAATCCACTAACAAAAATCTCATCAAATTGGTTGACAATACTGGGAAGGATTGGCATATGCACATTCATTTTTCCCTATGGGCATACCGTACTAGTATTCGCACTTCCACTGTGGCCACACCCTTTTCGCTGGTCTACAGTATAGAGGTTATTCTACCTCTCAAATTCCAGATCCCCTCACTCTGCATTTCTATCCAGGACATGCTTATTGATGATGACTTTCGTCAAGACCGCTTAGCACAACTAGATTTATTAGACAGAACATCATCTTAACACTCTGGATCACCTTCAAGTTTACCAACAACGTATCAAACATTCTTATGACAAACGTGTTCATGAACAAACCTTCCAAGTTGGTGACCTTGTCTTGAAAGAAAATCAACATGTAACCAAAGCGAGAAAAATTAAACGAGGAAAATTCACTCCTAATTTGCATGGACCATACATCCTAACTCATACCTATGGATCGGTGCCTATTGTTTATCCTTGCTTTGCTTGTCGGTAAACCCAAACCTAAGCTCATTAATGCATTGCATCTTTGACCATTCTATTGTTGACTCGTTGTCCTACCTCACCCTTTGTCTCTTTACAGGCTCGTCCCTTGAGCACTATCCACTCCATACACCTCCCTAACGATTAAACAAGAATCATGTGAGTACTCGTCACTTGTTATCTTCTCTTGAATATGTGTACCACGACACTACACATAGCATGATTCTCATGGATAATTTTCATCTACCTTTAGATGAGATCCCATGGTCATTCCACCTTGCCTTTTGAACAAGAGTCCTATCCTCCACCTTGGTCTTTTCCATGATTTCAAAGACCTCACATGGGACCAAAATCCTTGAGTCAAACTTGTAATAAAAAGATGACTCCCTCAAAAGGACATCTTCCTCTCGAAAAATTTCTACTATAAATAGACTCCTCCCTCGAAGGACAACTATGTGAAGCTCCAAAAAAAAAAGAGAAACCGAAGCTTCCCACATCGATCAGCTTCACGAAGACCTCAAGGAGTACCATATTATTTATCCCATATAGACTTCTTGCATCGATCAGTCTATCACAACCAAAAAAAATTTAGTCATGGACTTGACCATTGTGACCTCGGACCTCTTACCCAAAAGCTCTATCACTCGAACATATATAATTAATTACCTTTCACCCACTTTACCATTTCCACTCTCATTTTTTCAATTGCCTCAAGGGACATCTTGGAATTTTGACATTTGGTGATCCTGTGACTACCTTCATCATAGAACAGTTAATCGTGCAATGCCTTTTGGGTCTTGTGTTCATCACCCCCTCCAAGGTATGATCTACTCGGTATGATCCTACCCAATCAGGTGGCTTTATTGCCCCCCTCTTATCTTTTAACCATCTTTGTTTACGTTTTGATTACCTTATACAGACTTGGTACTCGATGCTTACCTTTGAGGTAGTCCTCCCCTCTTGCCATAATCACCTTCACCTGCATCCTTTTACCTATAATTTACCCACACCTATTAATCCTAAACCCACAACATACCTACAAACCTACCAACTCATTTTCATATTCTTCCCTAGCTAATGGGAGAACTACATCGGTCGAGGTCCCTTTTACCAGGACTATGTAGGATGCACTCCGAGGGCATGGGGCCCTTGGAAGTTAGCTCGCCATTCTTTCCCTAAAAACAATTTATCAACCATGCCTAACTCACCATTTACACCACATTTCACTTAGTTCCCCTTTTCTAACAAAATTGGAAATTAAGTCACATACATAACAAGTTGCTTACCACAAAGATACATTTATTACACCTACCATCTCTTTGTCATCACTATGCATAGATTATAAAACATTTCACATATGACCCATAGTATCATTCATTTCCAAAATAATGAATCATAACTAAACCTACTTTCAACTCAACCATGCCTATTACCAAACTCAATCCATACCTATAACCTAACTCATCCATGCCTATAACATGACTCGATCCATGCCTATAACCTGAATCAACCATGCCTATAACCTAACTCATCCATGCCTATAACTTGACTCGATCCATGCCTATAACCTGACTCGATCCATGCCTAAACCAACCTAACTCCATCATGCCTAACTCACCTAATTTCCATCCATATCAAAGTAACAAATCCATATCTCATCTAACACAAGCCATACATCCAATATCTCATAAACATATTAACACATCACAAAATACCATGAATCTCATCATATAAATCAATAAATGTGTATCTCAAAATACATGTCTATCTCAAAAAATGTCAACACGCAAGCCGATATACAATACAAAATGTCATCAAGCACGCAGGCTAGTATATGCTCAAAATATACAACAAAATCACTCATACATCCTCACTATCTTTAACACGTAGGCCGGCATATAAATTCCCTCGTATACATCAAAAAATCAGGTGGCCACATATCATACATCTCACCAGATGTCCTCCATCTCTGTGTCACATGTACCCTCATGTGTCCCTATTGGCATATCACCTCACTCTCGTCATCATGCGTTGGTGGCCTCTCCTCGATCGGGCCTCGAGCTCTCTGCCCTCCCATTCTCTCCACAGTATGTGTGTAGGATCTCATCCTCTCACTGGATGCCTATTGTGCCCTATACTCTTCGTAAGAGAGGAAGTCTATCTTGGCTGCCATGAGCTGGTCCTGATAGTATCTCGCCTCACCTAGGGCATCCCATAACCTAGATATAGGCATGGTCTGTGGTGGTCTCATAGGTCTCAGCCCCTATAGCTTCCCTACGCTTGACCCTGCTATGAACTAGGAGTAGCTCTCTGTGCTGTGGTGGTCCCCCTATCCCTATGCTTGTGGTGGTGCCCCTACCCCTGTGCCTGTATCTGGGCCTATAAGGCCCTAATCGTGCTCGGCTATGGCCAAGTGAACAACTGTAAACTGTCACCTAAGCCAGTAAGGCTACCACCTAACCATCTCTGTCTCCATCTCCTCCATCACCTCCACCCTCTCCCTCCACCATCTGGGCTTGCAGACTGGCCACATGTACTCATAGCTCTGCTATCTCTCGCCTCTCGACCCTCCAAACTATGTGTCGTAGTATACCTATCTGTGTGATCAACATCACTACCTGCCCTTGTAGGGCATCTCTCTACACTGTAATGGTAGCTAAGTCAGGCTGCCCTGGTCTCGGTGGTATGGCTCATAATTGAGCCACCCACCACTACCTATACCTATCTGTGCATCCGGCGTCATCAATCCACCGATCCATTGGCTGCTCCTCCTCTCTTGTAGGCACTATAGGCTGTGGTAGAGGTAGAGGCCTCTCCATGTCATCTCTCCAATACTTTGGGAAGGACAGAGGAGGATATCTTGTATAAGCCCAAATCTGTCATCGACCTTGTTTACCGAGATCATCTCATCCTCCCAAAGCACGGCGACCCTATATCCACCATTCTAGTTGGAGCTCAGCTAGCTCCTCATGCATGTGCCTATATGAGGGGAATCCCACATATGGCCTCCAGATAATGTCCACTCTAGACAACCCCTCCAATAACTACCGAAAATGGGCCACATCATATGTCGCCTATCCGACCTCCGCTCTCCTGCAACTGGCACCCATCTCCTATATCCCAACCACACAGATCTCACTGGGAATGCATCTACTCAGGGCATCCCTATAGGTCAAACACATACTATGTACTTGTAGGCCCAAAGAATGCAATATAAAGGTATAACACAAAGCTAAACTCTGCGCAAAATCGCTCATACACCCACAACTCTCTTTATAGCTACACCAAGAATGGTGGTGCCCAAGCGAAGCATGTCTCATGCACCATAATATCGTGGAGCACCCCCATCAGTGATCGGGAAAGCATCCACCCTCCACATTGGGTAGTGCATAGTAGCACACTACCTCCATCAATAAAACCACTAGTCTCATCTCATCCAGACGGGCTAGGCACATCTCACCATAGCTCAAACTAGTGCTATAGAATATCAACTCCACCGCTCCCTCACCAAAAACTATCCCGATCAACTCCTCTAAGGCCTCAGAGGAGATATAGTACACCTAGGCCCCCAATATGGGTAACCACAAAATCTGGAACACGTCCTCCAGGGTGATAGTCATCTCACTCGTCGGAAGGTGGAACGTGTTGGTCGCGAAGTCCCATCTATCGATGAGCACGACCATCAAACTGGGCTACTGAACAGGATGTCGGTAGCACCGAATACCACTCAAGCCTCTGCCTCCATGTGTTGTAACTCCAAGGGAGTCACTAAACAACACAATGTCACTAATGTAACGGCGGAACCACGTCCCGCATATGTAATTGCAATCTCCCCTACATCCAATCCAAGCACAACATTAATCTACATTTACAATGACCATATTCACCAATTATCATTACCCTCCACCTTATTTTTACTTTACCCATCTCAACTACCTGGCCCACATCCCTCTTGGACCCTTGTTCCCAAAATCCTGACTAGTGCCGGTTCATCCTAACCGACTCGGTCACCCTTAAACCGGCATCGGTCACTTGTTTGGTGACCGATACCAATTCCTCTTTACCGACCACGGTTACCACATAACCGGCATCGTTCACTTGTTTTGTGACTGATCTCAGTTCTACCCAACAAACGCCTTGGCCAAGCATGATCGACGCTTGATCACTTTGTCTCGAAAAACTCTATGACTTCCCAAACCCCCTTTTTTATAACCCTCCCACTGCCCCTTTTACCCCACCTATAATGACCTAAACTCCCCTTAGACCCATACTCACCCCACCTATACAATTTTCTAACCTCATCCCCTCTTTTTGGCCTGTTATTCCCCCCATACCCGATTTAACTTTTTCCCACCCACAACATACAAAAAACCCACAAAACCCTACAAATGACAACTATCACAACTTCTACTCTATCTAATTAACACTATAGAGTTAGGCGCTTACCTTGTCAATGCTGCCATTGTCTCGATGGCACGCCTGCCATCTTGCTAGTGGTCCACCCAATCCCTCTCTAGCCTCTTCCATCCCCGAATATCTACCCACAACCTCAAACCAATCAAATTTCTCGCCCTGATCCCATGGACCCGCTGCTCACCAACCAAACCCTCGTCCAATCACACTACCAGCTCACTGTCCCATTTTGTCTGGACACTTTTCTCTCTTTTCTCCCTTTTTTTCATTTTCTCACTTCACAAATAACAAATGAATTAAAAAAACATGGATTTTTTATTTTTATACAAAACCCAACCTAACCGATGTCGGTTCCCCTAGACCGGCATCGGTCTCATGCCCTACCTAACCGTCGTCGGTTTTCCTATACCGACGTCGGTTATCCATGACCACCATCGGTCAACCTAACCTACACATTGCCCCTACTTTGCCATTTTACCCCACCCTTTACCTTGCTCCTTTACCCCATCCAACCTTTACCCACCCATTACCTTACCTTTCTTGACCTCGTCACTTCCTACCTCCATTTGTCCTCCTCTAAGGGCTTCTTATTCTTTTACCCCTACCTTCATGTTACCCATGCATCAACCTAGATATTTTGACTGAACCATCACTTGACCTTTGACCTCATGTGTTCGTTATACCTTGCGACACTATTACCTGTGTTGATTGACCTAATGACCTTACCTAGCCTATTGAAGTGACCATTTATCCTGACCCTACCTTTAGTGTACCGAAACATACCTACAACATTCCCGCACCTAACATACATTATGTTTCCTAACCAAATCTTATACCTTGATACCGGATTCACTTCAAACCTTGTTTGGATAAACCTATCGACCTTAGACAATGTAGAGTTTTCCTTCTCTTTAACTCAGTAGCGTGCTACGGTTTATACATGTACGTGCGTTTGATTGTTACTACTATGACCTTGATCCATTACCTAGATTGCCCACGTAGACCTTTCACCCTTTTCCCCTGTACCCACTTTCCTTTTCCTCACCTTTACCTTTTATCAAACCACTCACCACTTCACCTTATGCCTCATCAGTTCCTGGTTTGAGGGGGATCACCTTCACCCACACATGGGGCAACCACATCTTATTTTTGTTAGCATCACTTACCAATACAAACTACGCAACAAAAAGGGGTAAAATGTAGACACTAAAATTAGGTCACACTCCCCTTTTGTCCCTCGACATATAAGCACCCTTTATTACATTCACCTAGCTATGGCCCCCTTCACCCCACTAATATTAATTTAATTAAATTAATGCATTATCCTCACTATATTTATTATTTGAATATTTTATTTAAATAATATCCACACATATAGTTCACCTAGACACCTCACCAAGCCAACTCAACCTAAGACCTATTCTTAGATAGTTTTCATAACTAACTAAGACTTACCCAAACCCTAAAAATCAATGCCTACATTCCCTCTAACCACATTCCCACATGCTCACAAGAGGCTCTCAATCTAATCCATGGGATAATGACATGAGATCTAAGGAAATCAAGAGGATCTCCCTAGTTTAGTAAACCTAGGAAATCCCACCTTGACCAACGCAGGTTACCCCCAACCATCGCCGGTTAAGTCGGATCACCGTCAGTTACCCCTTTTAACCCCTAAACTACCTTATTCTCAAGGTTGGAAAAACATTGGGAGAAATTTTACGAGAAAGAATGCATCTCGAGAGAGATAACGCATCTTCATAGAGCTAATTCCAGTGAAAAAATCACATCGAGGAAGGAGATTGAACATCCTCTCCTGCATGACCATCCCAACCATGATATGATCTATCCAAGCAAAGAGGAGTGTACATGCAGCCCATACAGAAGATTTTCTTCAGTTGGTGATCACTTGCAACCTTCAAACCCATCATTAGCACCTCCATCCCTCACACATAGGCCTTCAGGAATGAAATCCAAGTAAGTACAACATCATACTTTCCTGGTTATTTCATTTCATCATCATTTTATCATCCATTGTTTATCTTGCTCCCTATTGACCTTCTCCACATTTTCACCTCCATATACCCATTGAAACCTCACAAAATCCTACTCCAGTCACCCAATACCTCATCCCGACCAACCAAAGTCCTTTGTGCAATCACAAAGGAGACCCCAGCTTGTTTTGTGACATTTCTAGATCGACCGTGAATCGGCACTAATTCGCTTAACCGTCGTCGGTCACCCCTGACCGACACCGATCTCTGTGTTTGCCCACACATCCCTAAACAAAGACCTACCCACCTAATTTTATCTCACCCTCATTCACCTGTGATCTACCCGAGACCTTTATCAGACCTACAGAGACCCAAAACCAATCATTTGACCTTTGGATTCTATTCTAGCTTAGCCTGTTAGATTAGATCTATTTCTTATTATGTTTTTAAGTGAGATACCTAAATTATTTTAAAATAACAATAGGATTTAATTTGTTTAAAACATTGAATTTTTTAAAACAGTGGATTGATAGCCATCTAGGAAGTATCATACTTCCCAGGATCTAGCTCACGCTAGGCAGTTCACTGCCCATATTGTTTAATTCCTTCTGGTGGTCTTGTTTTCATTACAGGTAGTTCCTCCTAACCAAAAGGAAGCTCTCACGATCAGCTATGGATTCGGAAGTCATACGCGTGTAACAACCCATCAACCAAAATTTGAACAGGTATTCCTCCTATGCTCGATACCCTATCTGTTTTATCAACACTTCAAAGAAACAATCTAAGAAAAATTTGAAACATAGAAGGTGCAAAACTAGTTATGGTGGTTTGAGATGAGTCTAATGGATTTGCATGCATAAGCAATACGATATGATCTTGGATAGCATGTGGAGGCATAATACGATTTTTATGCCCTTGGTATGATATGGTGATGTGTTTTCTTGCTTAATCTGTAACGGCCTAATCATCCCTATTAAGTTTGTCAAGAAACTAGTTAAAACAAGTATGCTTATGAGGTTTTCTCCATGTGACATAGGGTTGTGAGTGCTTGATCATGTTGTAAGGGATACTATTGAAGTGTTCCAAGTAGCTTTAATGCCATGTAAGTGATGGTTGAATTGTTTGAGATAAGATTCCTTAAGACAATTTCTTGAGTCCTAGAAGCCATTTTGAGCAATTTGAGAGATGGAGATGGTTGAGTGCCTTATGCCCTATTTTGGTGATTACCATGAGTTATTTCAGATAGAAGACATCAATACATTTCTGTTGATATGTTTTTAATGCCATGATAAGGCTATTTTTATGAGAAGTCTCTTTCTTTCTAAGAATGAAAATTAGGTGCTTGAGACCTAGATGAAGTTGTTTGCTCCTTGGTGTGATTCATGGTGATGATAGATGATGTAGAGGTTATTGGGCTTGCTGAAGGATGTGAGAGGTTTTCCTTGAGTTTTTGAAGGTAATGGAGTCATGTTGATAATGTAGTGTTCCCTTAGAATTCATAGTGCATTCATTGGAGGAGAAAGCTTGTTTCTAGGCCTAATTGAGAGGCTTAGTGTTGTTTGTGTTTGATAAGATCTTTACTAAGGTCTCTTGGAGTGATTTTATATGATGTAGTAAAGATTTTCTGATGTTATCATGACCAACCTTAATGGTCTTGGCAAACCTTCAGTTGTTGTTATGATGATTCATGTATATAAAGTGAACGAATTTACTCATTTGAGTAAGTTTTGATGATGGGGATGTGAGCAAGCTAGAGAAGGTGAAATAAGAGTATAGAGGGGTCAAGGGTAGAGTTGAGAAGAGGAATGAAGAGATGAGAAAAGTAGAGGAGAAAGTGTTTAAGGTCATTAGAGCTAATTAGCATGATATGATGTAATTTTGAGAGAATACTGAGAGAAGCATTTGTTTGAGAGTTTTTGAGTACATAGCTAAACTTGTGATCATAATCAATTATTGGAGAAACAAGTACTTAGGTGATCTTCAGCTTCAGGTGGTTGGTTTGGTGCTTAGTCATACTAGGGGGTGTAGCCTCCTTGAAGGGTTGGTGTCTTGATAAATAAGGGTTATCCTTGTGGGATTTTTGTCTCACTAAATAAATGTTGTGTGATGTGTAATATTCATACAATTCATTTGTTTTGTGTAATCTAAGTAGAGGTTCAATGGGTTTTCTTCCTCTTTAGGGTTTCCCACATTATATCTTGTGTTCTCTTATATTTGTGTTTCCCATTATGTCTCGTGGTTTTTCCATTGACGTAAAAGGAATTATGGGTGATTTAGGTGTCTCCATGAGGTGTTATCCATTTTCATATATGAAGGTTGATTGGTAGTGTCTAGCTGTGTGATCTTCACATGGTGTCTAGGCATAGTTTAAGACATGATCAAGCTATTATAAGCTCCATAAATGTTTAATGAGACATGAATGAGGTCAAGAATGGTAAATCTGATGTGAAAATTGTGTCTAAGTTTCTTTAATAGGTCATCATAGTTCGTTCATGTGAAGTCAAGGTTGAGTCATGTCATTCTAGGCTTGTTCCTAGACCTAGTGCATATGGTTTGGCATGGTGGCATGTAGTGTGGAGAAATTTAGTCATGTAAATCTTGGGATATATGTTATGACACTACATAAGATGTGTATGATGAGTTTCGAACGGTATTCGAGGTTTGATGGTGTTTCATGGTCCCTTAAAGTAAGTTTAGTGAAGACAAGACTAGAAGACACATGTAAGTCTTAGTGTAGAGAGATTCAGATGAATTTGGGCATAGATGAGAATTTTAATGCATATAGGAGGTTATCATGATGTTGTGGGTCAATTTTTAGGTCATGTTATGAATATTTTTAATATATTGAGTTTTTTCCAAAATCATGTTTTCAAATGTCTATTTTAGATATAAATCTTAACTTTCATATGCTTGTTGTGGACTGTATAATTTACATGGGAACTAATATCCTTGGCATAGTTAATAAGGATTTTTATGAATGATCGTTAAGAAGGTAAACAGGTTTGAAAGCCTCCTAAAACCCTAGTTAACCAACGACTTAGGAGATGTTGAGCATAGTGGCCCAGAATTTATTTGTTTGAAAATATTTGTGATTGGATGGTGTAGATGACTCCTCCATCTCTCTCTAGGTGTAATTTAGAGCTTCGATAGTATGTGTGCCCTACCCAAAAAGGAAAGTTTCTATATTTTTTTAGTTTGTGAAAATGTTGTCCATTAAACCCAATTACTAAATCACGATTTATGGAAGCTTGATATTTTTACTACATTTCCATGATATTTTAATGTCATGGTTAAGATCCTAAAGTGCAAAGTGTTCCTTATATATGAAGATTGGTTTTGGGGATGAAAAGGTAGTTTTGATCGGTCTACTTACATAGAAGTTTTGGGGCATATACAATTTAATTTATGGAAGTATGAATAAATGGTCATGTATATAAGATCAATATAATTCCATTGATATATAATACTTGCATGGTTAATGTCATATAAGATTGTATTGAGCCTCATCTTTAGGGAACAGGGTTTGGTGCACAAGAATGAGCTAGGTCTTGAGATGGATTCATGGCTTAAAATGATTGTTCGAGTAATATTAACATAACATTCAATGTTTTTTCTTTTCATTGAGTTTTTCCCACTTTATATGGTGTGTTCATGTGTACTCTTTTACTTTACATTTCTATGGATGGTCGTTTCATGGTTAATATACACATATCGATTAATGGATGTTGAATGGATGTTTGATATGGGTATACAAGCTAAGTTAAATGAAGTTAAATTTTTTGTTAGACTAATTCATCTACCCTCTTAGTCTCTGTTCTTCTAATAATTGGTATTAGAGAAATGTCCTTCTAAAGAAAGTCTTACCACTTAAAGGTGATCTTTGGAAGTCATTTTCAAAAAAATTGAGTTTAAGTGTTTTCTCTAAAGTACCTAAGTCGTGAAATTGGGAAAATATGCATTTTTGGGTCATTTTGTGTGATTTTCGGTGCCTCGCTTGAACTTTTTGTCCCACCTGTCCCAATTTCAAAAGTGCATTTTGTTCCCCGATCGGCCGAAATCCCCGAAGTTGTTCCATTTTCGGGCCCGTCAGAACTTTTCGTCCCAAGTGTCCCAAAACTTATTATGCGAGTTGTTCCAATTTCGGCCGAAATACCCGAACCGCGTACTTCGGAGCTTTTCGTCCCAAAGTTAAAAGTGCAAGTTGTTCCATTTTCACCCGAACCGGCCGAGTCGCGTACTCCGGAACTTTTTGTCTCAAATGTCCCAAGTTCAAACGGGCCTTTTGTTCCAATTTCGGCCGAATTGCCCGAACCACGTACTTCGCGCGTTTTCGTCCCGAATGTCCCAAAGTAAATCGGGCAAGTTGTTCCAATTTCAGCCGAAATACCCGAATCGCGCACTTCACGCACTCATGTCCCGCATGTCCCAAAATGCATTTGTGCATCTTCTCCCTGCTTCACCCGAATCGGCCGAGCCGCGTGTTTCGCGCATTCGCGTCTCACATGTCCCAAGCGTACCAAGTGTCATTCATGCTTATTTTTCCCGCTCTACCCGAATATCATGCTTATTCAAATTGGTGGGTATGTATTAAATGCGCATTTATGACCTTTCTCTCTCCTAAACGGCTATATAACGAGCATTTCCCCTTTGCATTTTTCGCACTACTTCCATGCTATCTTTTGCTCGAACCCTTGCAATTTGAAAACCTCGCGCGTATCCCCTCCTCTCGTAATTCCTTTCCGAGTTTAGGTCATGCGGCTCCTAGAGACTATCAATATGAAGATCAAATTTCAGGGACAGGAACAAATTTCTCCACTTGAGTCTGCCGTTCGCAATATTGGGGACAACGAAGCTCGCCATCTTGATTTCAGTGATTTTTGGGCAAGAATGGCGACGCAAACCCTACACCAATGGCGCAGATGATTCACGATAGTGGTTTGGCTTTTGCTGAGGTTTCCCAATCTCAAGATAAAGCAGTGCCGATACCGTGCTTTCATGAGCTCACTTCGACCCCGCTTCGAGCGAATTGACCAATATACATGGGGAACTCATCGCCAAATTGATGCTTCCACCATTAGACTGCTTCGAGGATTCCAGAGATGGATAATGCCATAGTCGCTTTCCCGGATCAAGCACAGCCCTGCTCACCAAGACAAAGGACAAATATAAGGCACGAGTGGCGAAGTCCTCGGCTTAAAACCCTAGAAGGAGCTTCTCGTCTCGACCAAAACCCTCTTCCGAGCAGATTTCAATGAAGAGTTGTCGACTTCATAATCTTGCTGCTCGGTTATGGGTTTTCCTCTCTACCAACGAATTTCACTTCTGGATGTGCCCGCCATCAAGCATGGTGTGCGAAGGAACGCAAAATATCAATTGGGTGGAAATCATAAGCATGAATTTGACGAGCAAAATTCGTCCAATGTGCAGCAAACGAAGAAGTTCTATATGACTTCGTACCTGATGTATACTCTGGCAGCATCAAGGCAATGGTTCGGTTTTTCTTATATAGATGCACACAAAGATGATCCAGTATATGCCTACGCCTGCAGCTCACCTTGAGACCAAAGCAATCGTAATTTCGTAGGGTCAATGACGCTTTTACCATGTACATGGTCAGATTGCTCGAAGGTGACACTGCCAGGAGATTTTCAGATGAAGCTATGACTCTAATATCGCACTACGGTGCTTACTTCATCCAGTTCAGGAAATTCTCTTATATCAGGCTCACCGGCTATGAGGGCACCCCTCTGAGACTGCCCATGTTCTGCAATGATAAAATGGCCTTGATAGAAATATGCAGGCAACTAGACAAGTTACACAGAACTTGCAGAGATAAGAAGATTTCTGGCTTGCACTTTCCCATCTCTCTGGGAAACTACACTTGCAAAACAGCCCTGGACGCACAGAACATAGAGAGAGCCCTGGTACCTATCACCGTTCATTTCTTCAAGCCAAGAACCTGCTTTGACTTGAAGAAGTTTATTGAACAGAACATCAAGATAATCTACCATCATAGGGCAGATACAGAAGACTACTGGGCTGACTGTGCAGATGATTTTGAGGCCAGGAGAAGGCATTGTGGCAGGTTCTCCCCGCACCGATCCAAGAACTCGGTCTCTGTACTCAAGTTCCCGAAGGTCTCCAGTGATGACAACTCGATCTATACTGTATGAGTATGAAAATGTGGTTAAGCACACTCCTTTGGAGGACCCGGATTGGAACAGGAAAGAGAGGGATGATCTGGCTGAGATCCTTGCTCCAGTCTTAGTCAGGACTAAGGTCCGTTTGACAGGATGGTTCGAGAATTCAGAGGCATTCAGAGAATCCTCTTCTAAGGATGCTTCAACACCAAGAAGAGAAGCATCTATTCCAAGGTCAGAAACACCAGTGAAGACCCCTCCTGCCTCATCAATACAAGGACCTGCAGCTTCTACTCCTTCTTCATCCACTCAAGTGTACCAGAAGAAGCTCAAGGAGGTTAAGAAGGAGCCTGTGGAAAGTGACCTCAAAGAAAGCAGTAGAGTTGCCTATGGGACCAGAGAACATCATTGTTCTCAGTGAAAGTGAAGAAAGTGAAGTACCAACTCTTGCAAGTGCTCCTGAAGATCCAGCTGATAAAGATAAAGAAATCCAGAGCACTGAGCTTTCAGGTGATGTTGACTCTTCTGCCGCAATTGCCCCAAGTGCCCCACTCACCTCTCAACTCGAGTCAACAGCTGCACAGACCTTGAGCATCATGAGCTCTCTGTCTCTTGGTCCCCTTGCTCCTCCTGCTGATTCCTCTTCCTCTTTTGCGTGGGTGCAACCTTTGGTTGACAAAAGGAAGAGGAAATTTTCCTCTCGGAGTTCAGGGTCAAATTTTGATGTTGTCGCAGCCTTGTTGGGCACCACTCCTTCTCGTGCCAAGAAAGCCAGAACTACCTCCAGAATAGTGTCTGATGCTCAAGGTCAGCAATTCCTGGAGATTGCCAGGCCTTCAACGGATAAATCGTAAGCAGACTTGCAGGTATCTGACTTAGAGCTCTCGAGAATCCCGATGGGAGAGTCTACCCCTGAAGGTGAAATTCACAACCTCCAGTGAAACAAACACAGAGTCATTGGGAGGGTAGAGAAAGGGCAACAAACTATTGAACAAATTGGAAGAACAGCCCAAGTTCTCACAGTGTTTCATCAAGTCTCTTTTGTCTAAGGACAAAGTTTTGACCCTACCCCATTGACTACTCTCCCACCTCCCCGTAATTCTAAGCCAAGATGAAGTGCAGAGTATCAAAGATATGCACAAGTATTCTATCTATGGCAGAGCTATTGAAGCCCCGTGTGATGACATGCTTGTTGCTGGATTAAACTTCATCGATGAAGCTTTCAAACTCCACGAAAAGGTGAGCAATGTGCAAATCAAGCTCTCTCTACTATCAAATCATGATAAAGAGCTCAAACTCGAGCAACAGATAGAGACCTCCGACTCATGGGACAGGCAGATGAGAACGTTTTGTTGGCGAGTAAAGTCTTTGATGATGCAAAGGATAATCTGTCGAAGTCCTGGGTCTACAGCGTGGAGTGGAAGATCAGAGTCCTGGAGGAGGCTTTGGGAGAACTGAAGAACAGTTGGTAGAAGGGCGAAGCTTTCAAGACATTGGTTATCTCTGCTTTCAAAGACATACACTGTCATCTTCAGGATGAGACTTCTGGTACTTCCTTTCTCGCAAGAAATCAAAGCTCAATTCAGAGCTTTTGTCAAAGATAACTTATTCAAGGAAAGTTCCATCTCCAAGGAGAAAATGAAGGAGATTTGCTCTCTTCAATCTGCCATTGAAGAAGCAAACAAAGATTATCATACTCATGTCGAGTTTGATAAAGAGATGGAGAAGTGTCTGGGATTTTGACTCGCCCTACGACTAACACGCGCACCCTCGTGGCGTAGATATAGCCGAGTCATCAAGAGATTCAGTGCAGCGAATTCTCAAGTCGCGGGTCCTCTCTCAAAGACCGACCACCGTCTTCTTCTCCTTATTCTTCTCTTCTTTTCTATTTCTTTTCTCGGATTCATCAGTAATAGGTCGAGGTATCATGATTGGCAATCCTTAACTAATCTTTAGTTAAAAGAAGTAGTTACAAAGAGTAACTGACTTGTAAGCTATATAATGGCCTTTCCACGCCATTTTGAAGGAGGAAGAACTTGGCATATTTTCTGAAAGTGTAAATAGATTACAAAGAAATCAATACAGAAGGACTTTTCCATTCTTTGTCTATCTGATCTCTGTTATTCCTAAGCTTTCATTTATTTTCTTTGTGAAGATCATTTGTCTCAAGTTCGTTAGTCTTACCGATTGCATACTCTTCAACTTTGCAAGCTCGGTGATCTTGTATAACCAAGAAGGAACTTTGTGTCCTTGATTAATGAATCTGTGTTATGTTAAGAAACTTTGTGTTCTAAGCAGATGTTATTTACAGAACTTTGTGTCTTTAAATTCCATCTTATTTATTCAATACAAATGATCTTGTTTCAATTCACTGTGACTTTCGCATACATAAAGAATTACTCTGATATCTATAATTCTGCATGTTGCCTTTCTGCTCTTTCCCGTACTCTCATTTCCTCAGTCCTTTTGTAATTGATGATCTTCATAGAAAACACTTTCGTGATATCCAAGTTTAACCAACAAATCATGTCTTGTACATTTGTAAATAAGTTCGTTTCTGAATAAGGGAACCTCTCCCATTAAAGAGGAGGGACTTCTTGTCCCCTGACTGTTGCTCTTCGTAAAGTCCTATCTGACGACCAACAGTTTTTGGCGACTCCGCTGGGAAAATCATATTCCAGTTCTGTTATTTTTTTATCATCTTTTGATCTGGCGACTCCGCGTTTTACTCGAGGGAGAAGGACCTCGGTATCAAGATTCTCGCCCAGATTTTGGAGCAGCAGGGTTTTCCTTTTCCTTCAACAAGAAATAGAAGAACTCGTTCGACAAGCACTCCACCTGTTCAAGATAGAAGTCCTACGGGTGGTATTCCTTCAGAGCCAGCTAGCCCTAATCTTCGAGCTTTGATTCTTGCTGGTGTTGCAGTTCCTCTCCAAGCCATTTTTCCAAGAATGGCGGCGCCATTACCATGGGGTCATCGTGTCGGGCCCCTTGCTCTTCCTCAGCCTTTGCATGAGTTACCCAGAGGTAACCGGAAGAACTTTCCTAAGTTCAAAGGTGATGGCAAAGTGCATCCTGATGAACACATCGCAGCCTTCATTGTTGCATGTGGAGTCCTGGGAGTTGAGCATGAAGACGTCTCCGTGAGACTGTTCGTTGAGACGTTACAAGATAATGCTGCTGATTGGTTCTACCACCTTCTAGCTGGCGCTATTATCGACTGGGACACAATGAGAAATCAGTTCGAAAACCGTTTCAAGCCAGCAGAAGATGTGCATGCCTTGCTTGCCCAAATTTCTCAGATAAAGAAAGATTCATCAGAACCCATGAGAGAATTTGTGGCCCGATTCAACAGACTGATCAACAAAATTCCTGTAAATACTCGACCTGTTGATCAAATCTGAAAATGTTTCTTCTTAAATGCCCAATCGTCTGAAGTCAGTTATGCGCTGAGAAGGGCTAATCTCGCAACATTGGTGGAGGATCAAACTCTTGCTGTTAGTGTCGAGGATGATCTGATCATGTCAGGCAAGTTGAGGAGAGACCCTTCCAAATCTAAGTCTGTTGCTTCCTCCTCCTCCACTCCTGGACCTAATACTGATCCATTAGTTCAGAAGCTTGCGAATGATCTTATTGCTATAAAGAAACAATTGGCTCAGCATGCCCCTTATGCAGATGTTCCAAGAAGGAATTTTCAGCCCAGAAATCGTTTACCTCCTTCTCAAACAAGACTAGCACTTGAAGGACCTCCTGTTAAAGTTCCTGTGAATGCAACCTGTGAGGTTGAAGAGCCAGATGATGATGAGGATAATGAAGCTTGCGAGGAGTATGTGGAGGAATTTGATGATGAGGCAGAGGAACTTGAGGGATCTCGGGTTAATTTCTTTACCACTGAGGGCATCGATGATGGAGATGATTATGATGAAGTGGTAGCAGACATGAATAGTGAATCATTTGTTGTCATGACTCGAGAATAGACACATCAGAGGGAGAAAGTGACGCAGCCCATAAAGAAATCTAAGGAGCAGTGACAACTATTCCTATAATTGCAAAAAGAGGATCTCCTATCCCTACTTCATCTGCACCAAAGGTGAGTCCTGTTAATCCTACTAGCAAAGTTCCTTCTTTTTCTCCTAAAGTTGATAAGCCTAGAATTTCAAATGATGATGGCCCGTCCATCGGGTCTTTTGATATTATTGATCATCTAAAAAGACTAAGGTTCAAATTCGTGGCCGAGTATTATCAAACTCATCCCAAAGCTTTTGCCAAAATGATTCAATTTGTTAATTCCCACTCCAAAACCACCTCTAAAGGCCTTTTACCTACTCCTCCTTCTGCACCACAGCCTAGTCTCAGTAGCTCGCCACCCTCGCCCGGTGACAAAATTAAACCATTTTATGTAACACTTCTTATAGCTGGTCATAGGCTCAGTAATTGTGTCATTGACTCAGGAGCCTCAAATAATGTAATGCCTGCTAAAGTAGCTCATGCTTTAGGCCTGACCCTCACACGCACTTATGGATCTTGTTACTCCATGGAAAGTAAAGAAGTGCCCCTGGTCGAGAATTAAAGATGCACAAGTGGCTTTTGCTGCCTTGCCTGAAAAGAAAGTGTTGGCTACCATCTTAGTAGCATATATCCCTCCTTCATACGGGATGTTGCTAAGTAGAACTTCGCAAAGATGTGGGTGGGGAAATCCAAATGGACTGGTCGCATGCACTCATACCTGTTAATGGACAAATGAAGAAGTTGATGCCTGAGAAGCAATCTGAGTATATTGTGCAAAAAACGGATGATCCTAAAGCACAAATACTCTATGAGGATATGGGTCATGGTAATTACATGATTATGTCCCCTGATGAAATCCAACTTCCCAGAATGTCACCTAAAGATCCTAATGGTATTTGGATTTTAGAGTTTGATGGAAGTTGTTCCTCAGCTGGTTCTGGAGCTGGTGTCTTGCTAGTGTCACCTGAAGGATGCCTACATCCTTTTTCATTTAAGTTGCAGTTCGAGAATACTAATAATACAGCAGAGTATGAGGCTCTCATTCTCGGATTGCAAGTGGCCAAAGAACAAGGTGTGAAGAATCTTCTGGCACGTGGTGATGCAGAACTGATTGTAAAGCAAGTGAGAAGCCTTTTCCAAGTGAAAAATGGGAGGCTGAAACATTACCGGAATCAGGTTTGGGATTCCATTGAATTCCTTGATGCTTTCTCCATTGAGGCAATACCTAGGGAGAAGAACAGCAGGGCTGATTCACTAGCAGTCTCAGGGTCACTACTGATTCCTCATCCTGACTTCTCTCAGGATAAGTTCACCATTGAGATGGTCCATCGGCCTAGTGTACCTGATAATACCAATAACTGGCAAGTTTTCAATGATGATCAACATTTGCTTTCCTTCCTGGAACTCAAGGGTAATTTCGAACAACTGTATTTTGAGGGAAGTGACAACCTACCTCGTGAGAGTGTGCCCTTTGACCAAGCAGTCACCCAAGGGGAAGAAACAGATCAAGATGGATGCCTCAATCTCAAAGGAAACAAGATTCCTAAAGGTTTGGTGAGTTTGGAGGAATTATTTGATAAACATGATAGGTATGTGAAATCTAAAGCTTTACTCGACCTCAAAGAATCACCGAGTATGATAAGATTGATATTGGGAGTTCTACTGACCCTAAGCTCGTGAACATTGGAAAATGTTGCACAACAGATGAGAGGAAGAAAGCAATTGCTCTTTTAAAGAGGTATAAGGATGTTCTCGCTTACTCTTATGAAGATTTGAAAGCTTTCAAACCAAAAGATATGCAGCACTCTATTCCTCTTAAGCCTGGAATTAAGCCTTTCAAGCAGAAACAGAGGCAATACAACCCCAAAATAGCTGACACCATCTTTCAGGAGATACAGAAGTTGTTGAAGGCTAAAATTATTTTTCCCATTCACCATTCAACATGGATTGCAAATATTGTGCCTGTAGGAAGAAAATGGTGAGATCCGCATTCGTGTTGATTTCAGAACTCCGAATCAAAGCTTCTTTGAAGATAATTATCCTTTTCCTATGATGGATCAAGTATTGCAAGCAAGAATGATCTGAAATGTTATCTATGCTTGATGGATTTTCTCGATATAATCGTAGAGGTCGATATCAGATCAACACAAAACAACTTTCACTACTCCTTGGTACCTTTGCCTACAAGAGAATGCCTTTTGGGCTTATTAATGCTGGTGCCACTTTCCAGAGGGCTATGGATCTGGCTTTTGGAAGCTTAAAAGGAAAGTGTATTGTCATATATCTTGATGACCTGACAGTGTTTTCCAAGACAAGAGCGGATCATTTTGATCACCTAGAGACAGTTCTGCTGAGATGCAGAGAGCATGGGATCTCTCTGAACCCTAAAAAATCTGTCTTTTGTGTCACTGAGGGAAAGTTATTAGGGCACATCGTTTCCAAGGATGGTATTAAGATTGATCCTGAACGAGTTCAAGCCATCCAACAAATTCCTCTCCCAACCAGTAAAAAGGGCGTGCACTCCTTCTTCGGTAAGATCAATTTTTTGAGAAGATTCATCCCTGATTTTGTAGAGTTAACTTTGAATATTTCTCAGATGATGAAAGGGAAGCAAACATTTGGTTGGTCTTCTGAAGGAAAGGAATCCTTTGAAGGTATCAAGAGAGCTATCGCTAAAACTCCTGTTTTAGCCTGTCCCGATTTCAAAGAAAGATTTCATCATCTATCGCTATGCTACGTATAATACCTTGGCATTGTGTTTAACTCAAGAAGACTCTAATGAGCATGAGCTACCAATCGCGTTCATGAGCTATATTCTCAAAGATCACGAGTTAAATACACCATGATGGAGAAACATGCTTTTGCAAAGGGTTAAAGTTGCAAGCTTTCTTTGCTTTTACATCCTCAACTCTCATTCCATGGTATTGGTCCCGATACAACCGTTAAGTCAATTCTCACACAACAAGAATTTGGATCTAAGAGAGGGAACTGGGTCATAAGGTCCAAGAGTATGACATTGACATCAAGCCACCAAGCCGGTTCGTGGAAAAGGTCTTTGTGAGCTCATTGTCAAGGAGCTAAGCATGAATTACTGGAGAAAGTTGACCTTCCTACTGTTCTGTTCCTTAGTTCAGTTGACGAATGGTATGCTGACATCGCCCATTTTCTCACCTATGGGGAATGCCCCTCTCATTTAACTGCCAAAGAAAAGAGGACTGTTAAATTGAGGTCAGCACAATATGTATTATGGGAAAATGCTTTGTTCAAGCGTGGCTTAGATGGGAGATTTTTGAAGTGTGTGGACAAGGAACAACAGAGAAAGTTGCTCTCAGCTTTTCACGATCAGGCATGTGGAGGGCACTATTCATCAACGGTTATAGCTCATAAGATACTCCGTGGAGGATACTACTGGCCTTCCTTGTTCAGAGATGCATCCAAGTGGGTGGATAAATGTGAGGCTTGTCAGACCTTTGTGGGAAGACCTAAATTGGCTTCTTTGCCTCTCAAGCCAGTTGTGATTGAGGAACCATTTCAACAATGGGGTTTGGACTTCATTGGTACACTTAATCCTGCTTCTAGTGCTGGTCACACTCATGTACTAACTACCACTAGACTACTTCACCAAATGGGTGGAAGCTATTCCAGTTAAGAGCACTACTTCTGAAGTGGTATGCAGCTTCATCAAAGAGAACATCTTGGTAAGGTATGGTGTACCTAACAAGATCAGAATGATAATGCCTCGAATTTCTCTTCACCGAGATAATGGACTTCTACTATGGGTATGGCATTTCTTTGGCTCACTCTTCAGATTACTACCCTCAGGGAAATGGGCAAGCAGAATCCACTAACAAAAATCTGGTGACTATTATAAGGAAGTTAGTCAATGAGTCTCAACGAAACTGGCACAAGAAGCTCTATGATGCTCTTTGGGCAGTATGTGATTACACCAAAGAGAGCTATTGAATGTCTCCTTTTCAAGTGGTATATGGAGTAGAAGCTCAATTGCCAAAGGATGACAAGTGGAACTGCCACCTGCACCTAATGAAGGCCATCAAGATACTAGTTTCGTAGATGCTTGACAAGAGAATTATGTACCGCACAAACCGAATGAGGACAGATTGATGGTCATTGATAGGATATCTGCTCACCAAAGAGAAGGTAAAGGTCCTGTTTGACAAGAAAGCTAGGTTCGTAGATTTCCAAGTTGAGACACTGTTGTTATGGGACAAAAGACATGAACCTCGTGGCAGCCATGGAAAGTTTGATTCCCTGTGGCTCGGACCTTTCAAGATCAGACACTTTGCTGGTGAGAATTCCTTTTATCTTGATTACATGGATGGTTCTTCTCTCCCACTTCCTTATAGTGGGCAATATCTCAAGTTGTTCAAGTCCTAGGTGATTAGGGAGTCCCTTGTATATTCTGTACAGTGTTTTTGTTTTTCTTTCCTTTTCTGTTTTGGTGTGTTGTCCTCTGTATTGGTCTACTTTTTGACTCCGTGGCCCAATGGATAAGGTACTGATCTGCTTCTCCTGAGTTTGTCTAAGTTCTTGCCTTGTCTCATCCCTTGAATTTATGCCAAGTCATCCCCAGAAGGAGCCAGCTGTTGTCCACTCAAAATTTCCCCGTTCTTAAGAAGTCATTTTCAAAAAAATTTTGAGTTTAAGTGTTTTCTCTAAAGTACCTAAGTCGTGAAATTGAGAAAATCTACGTTTTTGGGTCATTTTGTGTGATTTTCGGCCTGCTTCGAACTTTTGTCCCAACCGTCCCAAGTTCAAAAGTGCGTTCTGCTCCCGATCGGCCGAAATCCCTCGTTGTTCCATTTTCGGGGTCGCTGAACTTTTCGTCCCAAGTGTCCCAAAACTTATCAGTGCGAGTTGTTCCATTTTCGGCGAAACACCCGAACCGCGTACTTTTTTCGTTTTCCAAATGTCCCAAATCTCCGAATCTAAGTGCAAGTTGTTCCATTTTCACCCGAACCGGCCGAGTCGCGTACTTCGAACTTTTTTGTCCAAATGTCCCAAGTTCAAACGGGCCTTTTGTTCCATTTTCACCGAACTCACCGAACGCAGATTTCGAAACTTTTGTCTCAAATGTCCCAAAGTTCAAACGGGCCTTTTGTTCCACTTTCGCCGAAACACCCGAATCGCGCACTTCGCGCACTCATGTCCCAAATGTCCCAAAATGCATTTGTGCGTCTTCTCCTTGCTTCACCCGACCGCCGAGCCGCGTGTTTCGCGCATTCGCGTCTCACATGTCCCAAGCGTACCAAGTGTCATTCGTGCTTATTTTTCCCGCTCTACCCGAATATCATGCTTATTCAAATTGGTGGGTATGTATTAAATGCGCATTTATGACCTTTCTCTCTCCTAAACGGCTATATAACGAGCATTTCCCCTTTGCATTTTTCACACTACTTCCATGCTATCTTTTGCTCGAACCCTTGCAATTTGAAAACCTGCGCGTGTATCCCCTCCCTCTGTAATTCCTTTCCGAGTTTAGGTTGCGGCTCTGAGACTATCAATATGAAGATCAAATTTCAGGGACAGGAACAAATTTCTCCACTTGAGTCTGCCGTTCGCAATATTGGGGACAGCGAAGCTCGTCATCTTGATTTCAGTGATTTTTGGGCAAGAATGGCGGACGCAAACCCTACACCAATGGCGCAGATGATTCACGATAGTGGTTTGGCTTTTGCTGGAGGTTTCCCAATCTCAAGACAAAGCAGGCCGATACCGTGCTTTTCATGCGAGCTCACTTCGACCCCGCTTCGAGCGAATTGACCAATATACATGGGGAACTCATCGCCAAATTGGATGCTGCCGCCATTAGCACTGCTCTGAGGATTCCAGAGATGGATAATGCCATAGTCGCTTTCCCGGATCAAGCATGCAGCCCCGTCACCAAGACAAAGGACAAATATAAGGCACGAGTGGCGAAGTCCTCGCTTAAAAACCCTAGAAGGAGCTTCTGCCCGACCAAAACCCTCTTCCGAGCAGATTTCAATGAAGAGTTGTCGACTTCATAATCTTGTTGGCTCGGTTATGGGTTTGCCCTCTACCAACGAATTTCACTTCTGATGTGCCCGCCATCATCAAGATGGTGTGCGAAGGAACGCAAAATATCAATTGGGTGGAAATCATAAGCATGAATTTGACGAGCAAATTGCCCAATGTGCAAAGAAACGAAGAAGTTCTATATGACTTCGTACTGATGTATACTCCCGGCAAAGATCAAGGCAATGGTTCGGCTTTTTCTTATATCGATGCACACAAAGATGATCCAAGATATGCCTATCGCCCGCAGCTCACCTCGAGACCAAAGAATCGTAATTTCGTAAGGGTCAATGACGCTTTCACCATGTACGTGGTCGATTGCTCAAGGTGACACTCGCTAGAGATTTTCGATGAAGCTATGACTCTAATATCGCACTACGGTGCTTACTTCATCCAATTCAGAAATTCTCTTATATCAAAGCTCACTGCCATGAGGGTGCCCCTCCGAGACCGCCCATGTTCTCGTAATGATAAAATGGCCTTGATAGAAATATGCAGTAACTAGACAAGTTGCACGTAACTTGCAGCAGATAAGAAGATTTCTCGCTTGCACTTTCCCATCTCTCTCGGGAAACTACACTTGCAAAACAGCCCCGACGCACGTAACATGTAGAGAGAGCCCCGCACCTATCATCACTGCTTCATTTCTTCAAGCCAAGAACCTCGCTTTGACTTGAAGAAGTTTATCAATGTAACATCAAGATAATCTACCATCATAGGGCAGATACAGAAGACTACTGGGCTGACTGTGCAGATGATTTTGAGGCCAGGAGAAGGCATTGTGGCAGGTTCTCCCTGCAATTGATCCAAGAACTCGGTCTGTACCAAGTTCCTGAAGGTCTCCAGGATGACAACTCTGATCTATACTCGTATGAGTATGAAAATGTGGTTAAGCACACTCCTTTGGAGGACCTGGATTGGAACAGGAAAGAGAGGGATGATCTGGCTGAGATCCTTGCTCCAGTCTTAGTCAGGACTAAGGTCTGGTTTGACAGGATGGTTCGAGAATTCAGGAGGCATTCAGGAGAATCCTCTTCTAAGGATGCTTCAACACCAAGAAGAGAAGCATCTATTCCAAGGTCAGAAACACCAGTGAAGACCCCTCCTGCCTCATCAATACAAGGACCTGCAGCTTCTACTCCTTCTTCATCCACTCAAGTGTACCAGAAGAAGCTCAAGGAGGTTAAGAAGGAGCCTGTGGAAAGTGACCCTCAAAGAAAGCAGGCAGAGTTGCCTATGGGACCAGAGAACATCATTGTTCTCAGTGAAAGTGAAGAAAGCGAAGTACCAACTCTTGCAAGTGCTCCTGAAGATCCAGCTGATAAAGATAAAGAAATCCAGAGCACTGAGCTTTCAGGTGATGTTGACTCTTCTGCCGCAATTGCCCCAAGTGCCCCACTCACCTCTCAACTCGAGTCAACAGCTGCGCAGACCTTGAGCATCATGAGCTCTCTGTCTCTTGGTCCCCTTGCTCCTCCTGCTGATTCCTCTTCCTCTTTTGCGTGGGTGCAACCTTTGGTTGACAAAAGGAAGAGGAAATTTTCCTCTCGAGTTCAGGGTCAAATTTTGATGTTGCCGCACCTTGTTGGGCACCACTCCTTCTCGTGCCAAGAAAGCCAGAGCTACCTCTAGAATAGTGTCCGATGCTCAAGGTCAGCAATTCCCGAGATCGCCAGCCTTCAACGGATAAATCGAGCAGACTCTTGCAGTATCCGACTTAGAGCTCTCGAGAATCCCGATGGGAGAGTCTACCCCGAAGGTGAAATTCACAACCTCCAGAAACAAATACAAGAGTCATCGGGAGGGTAGAGAAAGGGCAACAAACTATTGAACAGTTGGAAGAACAGGCCCAAGTTCTCACAGGTTTCATCAAGTCTCTTTTGTCTAAGGACAAAGTTTTGGACCCTACCCCATTGACTACTCTCCCACCTCCTGTAATTCTAAGCCAAGATGAAGTGCAGAGTATCAAAGATATGCACAAGTATTCTATCTATGGCAGAGCTATTGAAGCCCTGGTGGATGACATGCTTGTTGCTGGATTAAACTTCATCGATGAAGCTTTCAAACTCCACGAAAAGGTGAGCAATGTGCAACTGAAGCTCTCCTCTACTATTGGAATCATTGATAAAGAGCTCAAACTCTGGAGCAGTTGCATAGTAGACCTCCGACTCATGGGACAGGCAGATGAGAACGTTTTGTTGGCGAGTAAAGTCTTTGATGATGCAAAGGATAATCTGTCAAAGTCCTGGGTCTACAAAGGGAGTGGAAGATCAGAGTCCTGGAGGAGGCTTTGGGAGAACTCAAGAACAGCTGTGTATGGGCGAAGCTTTCAAGACACTGGTTATCTCTGCTTTCAAAGACATACACTGTCATCTTCAGGATGAGACTTCTGGTACTTCCCTTTCCTTGCAAGAAATCAAAGCTCAATTCAGAGCTTTTGTCAAAGATAACTTATTCAAGGAAAGTTCCATCTCCAAGGAGAAAATGAAGGAGATTTGCTCTCTTCAATCTGCCATTGAAGAAGCAAACAAAGATTATCATACTCATGTCGAGTTTGATAAAGAGATGGAGAAGTGTCTGGGATTTTGGACTCACCACGACTAACACGCACCCCCTCGTGGCGAGATATAGCCGAGTCATCAAGAGATTCAGCAGCGAATTCTCAAGTCGTGGGTCCTCTCAAAGGACCGACCACCGTCTTCTTCTCCTTATTCTTCTCTTCTTTCTATTTCTTTTTCTCGGATTCATCAGAATAAGTCGAGGTATCATGATTGGCAATCCTTAACTAATCTTTAGTTAAAAGAAGTAGTTACAAAGAGTAACTCGACTTAGAAGCTATATAATGGCCTTTCCACGCCATTTTGAAGAAGGAAGAACTTGGCATATTTTCTCTAAAGTGTAAATAGATTATAAAGAAATCAATACAAAAGGACTTTTCCATTCTTTGTCTATCTGATCTCTGTTATTCCTAAGCTTTCGCTTATTTTCTTTGTGAAGATCATTTGTCTCAAGTTCGTTAGTCTTACCGATTGCATACTCTTCAACTTTGCAAGCTCGGTGATCTTGTATAACCAAGAAGGAACTTTGTGTCCTTGATTAATGAATCTGTGTTATGTTAAGAAACTTTGTGTTCTAAGCAGATGTTATTTACAGAACTTTGTGTCTTTAAATTCCATCTTATTTATTCAATACAAATGATCTTGTTTCAATTCACTGTGACTTTCACATACATAAAGAATTACTCTGATATCTATAATTCTCGCATGTTGCTTTCTCGCTTCTTTCCCGTACTCTCATTTCCTCAAATTTTGTAATTGATGATCTTCATAGAAAACACTTTCGTGATATCCAAGTTTAACCAACAAATCATGTGATGACCTAGAAGTAGAGTTTGAGGATGTTTTGGATGTGACTGAGCCGATAGAAGTAAAACGTGTTATGAAGCCCTAAATTTTTAGACAAGCATCAAAGAGAGTCATATAATAGAAATAACAATCCATGAGAAGTAAAGAAATATGGTTAAGTCAAACAATAATGTGTCAAAGGATGTTAATACCATGAGTTTAAGGGTTCATGTAGGGTTTGAGACATAATGTTATCACCAAAGCAGATCAAGAAATGCTTAGCACTCTCAAAATGTCATCCAGATGTTAGTTCAAAACTTTTTCATGCAAGGTATGTGTTTCTGTCCTCTTAATATTCCTTATTATTCAAGAAAAGTGTATATAATATTGTTAACAAGCTTAAGGAGGAACAAGTGAGCTGACAAGCTTGTTGATCATAGTTTATGGCTCATTTATTATGCAATATTTTCATTATATGTATCTAGTTGACCTTGGCATTGAGTTGATAGCCATGTTGTTGGAAAGATAATATCATAAGTTTTTCCTACTAAGAAGGAACAAATATTGAGCATTATTAATTTAGGATCTATAGAGAATCATGTTCATGAGCCGTACATGGAGTATTATTTTGTTAAGATAATGTTGTGCTTTTGAGTCCTTGTGGAGATATGTGTCACCAAAGAGATAGAGTAAGGAAATACACTGTGTTAACAGGCATCAAAATTTAAGTCGACAAATTTGAAGGTATGAATATCGCTCAAAAATTTGACAAGTGAAATATGAAAGCTCACATATTCCAAGTTGTTTTTATTCTAAGGAAGTTAAGTAATACCATTGAAGTAGCTTGAAGTTCTGCATACACAAAAATAAGATCAAAATTTTGGTTTGCACATGAAATTATTGTAAGGAGGTATGTCCCTTATATCTTTAAGTTTTTATATTATCTCAGTATAGCTTCAAGAAGGAGTGTTTTATGAGTTCAAGTTTGAGTACTCTCATGGAATCACATATTGTCATAAAGATGTATTGATATCACCATATAAGGTTGCATGAGTGTTGTTTCTTTGAATATTCATGTCATCACAGCTTTACAAGATAATTTCCTCCAAAAGGGTAAAGCTCCCAAGTGATACATGAGAACCTAACTGATTTGTGTGATCTAAGAGATTTTGAGGTATGTTGTTTATGACCAACGATTAAAAACCAAGTTAACTCATATGTTTGATAATGCTCAAACAAGAAGAATATGGAAGACTTAATCATATATGATAAAGTTTAAAGTTCAAGTTTTTGGGCCTAGGATTTGTACCTTCAAAACCTAAATATTCTATGTGAGAAATATGTGTTATTATTTTCATAAGGATCTAGGGAGATTGTAATAGTCTTGAATGCAAAAGTCATAACTTGAAATTTATGAGTCCCATGTCTATGTGCTTGTTATTTTTATCAAGGTAGATGTATGGAAATTAAGGAAATGTCTCTAAGGCATGAAAGTATTTTTGGTTTCTATTGAAAATCATAAGCAATGGGTTTAAAGGCTTAATTCAAGATATGAAAGATGACTTGATGAACCAAGGTTTAAACTTAAGACCTAATATAGGTCTCCATCGTTAAGAAAGTGGTAGGGTTAGCATGAAGATCTAAAAAGAATATGGAATATATTCATAAGGTATGGTCTTGGATTCATAAGTTTTATTTGGTGACTCTTTCTAGGAGAAAACAGATTCTTAGTGTCAAGAATGTGTTCTAAAATGTGCAAACTTGTTTTAAGAACGCAGAGTATCAAAAGAAGATTCATGGAAAATAGGATAAACTAAGTCAAATGCAAAAAAACTATATTATAAATCATGAAGAGGGTCAAAGGATTGAGGATTGATGTGAAACCTTAAAAATATTGAAGGTATGTGTCAATGAATGCAAATTTGAAGTGAAGATGTATAGTTGGTTGATTGATATCTAGCATGACATGATTATGGTCATGAAGATATTAAAGATGTGAGAAAAATCTATAGGATGTCATCGGTCGAGATTACAAGATCAAGTGGATCTTTGTCAGTCCTTGATGAGGCATATTATCTCAAGGGGAGTCTATTGATCCATGTGTTGGGTTAAGGTGTGATGGTGAGTTGTCTTGTTAGTATGAGTGATTCTAGATGAGTTCATGTTGGAGTCATTGAAGACATTGTTTGGAAATCGACAATATGTGTTCTTTAAGGAATATTGACAGTTCTTAGAGAGCATGGTAGATAGTTTGATAACTTGAAGATGTATAATGTATAGATGACATGATGATCAGATTAAGGTGTTGATACATAGTGTAATATGTCATGTCCGAACTTAGTGATTAAGGCCCTAGGAAGGATTCTCTAAAATTTGAAATCAATGATGAAATCAAGAATGTATTTCATTGGTCCGAGTTTGAAGTAGCCAAGGTAATGTGTGCTCATAAATGTAGATTAACATCAAGAGGATAACAATTATAAAGTATACAAAGATGGAAATTTGAGAGTATAAGGTTGGATTGATCAAAGGGAGAATATATGTCTTGAAGGATGAAGCCATACATGTGTGTCTTTGACTCAGAGAAATCTTGAAGACCTTATAGAGGAAGACTGTATGCTCACATAGATGTATATAATCGGTATGAATACCTTTAAGGACTATGAATAATTGAAGATGCCTACCTAATTCATGAAGTATGAGTTTGCAAAGAAAGCTCTTCAAGATAGGAGTGACTGATATGAGAATGTATGGTAGATCTTGGGTTTGTTAATTGGAAACATATTTTTAGGAATGTAAATTTATGGTATGCATTGAAAACTATCATTGTGATGTCTTGATTTCTCTTGAAGAATGGTCCGAGCTAGAAGGTATGTATGTGGTCTTCATCTTAAAGGCAATATAATAGGTTTTTGTATGTAATGGCTTGTTTTGAGTTTTCTTATTATGTGTGAGTATGAATTGTATCATGTGATGTTGATTTGCATGAAACAAGGGGGAAAACTTCATAAGCTAGTTTATAGTTGTTTTCGTAGTTAATGTCAACAACTGAGTATAGTTGTGTAAATATTGGTGATTAGTTTCAACAATGAGTTTGAAGATCTTATTTCAGATATGTATCATTCGAGAGTGGTTGATTAGATGTTTGCTTGACCTCATAAATATTATGACTCTACCTTAAAGGAGTCAAAATTATTGGAGAATGAAAAGGAATCTATAACAAGTATATGTATTGATTCATGAAGATGTATCATCTAAAACTTGATAAGGCAGTTTGTGAAGTCTCGTGAAGGAGCCTTGGACTCGGGGGCTATTGAGAAACTTTTTTGGCCATTAAGATGGACCAAATCTTATGATATATTGTTGAAGGTTTATTGATCCACTATGCCGAGTTGAAGGTATAAGATAATTTTTCATTTTTTTGTTCTTATTTAATTTTTGTTTACATAATTTTAAGTGTTTAGAAGTTTCATGCTCTGTTTTGAGTGATCAATACATCAATTACATTTGTGGTAAGGATAAAATCTAGTAAGCATCATCTCAAGGGGAGTTTGGTTACTAAAATACAAGGAGGACAGGTTTAGAGATAGATTCATTAAGAATGAAGATCAATATGGCGTATGTTTCTCAAGGGAGTATTACAAGAGTGAATATCATGTCCATAGGATCATTTGCAGCATTTAGAGTCAAGAAGTGAATGAAGACCAAAGGATCTAGCAAGTAAGTTGAGGCAATTTTTTCATTTGCATTGATGTCATTGTGTGTTGTCAATAATATTTCATGTTGAGTGGTCATGTAGCCTTTTTCATATATTTCAAAGGGGGAGTAGGCTCAAACATGAAAACGGGGGTCTTGTATGTGGTTGGTCTTATGGTTGACATCAATGTTTTTAAAGGTGGTTACCATCAATGAAAAAGGGGGAGATTTTTGGCCATTTTTTCTATGTTTTTCATTGATGTAAAATGGATTCAAGGTGAGTTAGGTGTCTCCATAAGGTTTTATCCATGTTTGTATATGAATGTTGATTGGTAGTGTCTAGTTTTGTGATCTTCTCATGGTGTCTATGCATGGTTTTAAAAATGGTCAAGCTAGGATGATCTCTCAAAAGGTTGTATGAGAAATGTATTAGGTAAATAATGGTCAATATGATGTGGAAAAGGTTTCTAAGTGTCTTTAAGAGGTCATCACATTCTATTCATGTGAATTCATGGTTGATTCAGGTCATTCTAGGCATATTCCTAGACATATTACAGTGGTTTGGCATGGTGGCATGAAGTATGGAGTACTAAAGTCATGTAAAATATTTTTATATGTGTTATGAAAATGCATATGATGTGTATGAGGAGTTTTAGGACATTATTTATAGGTTTGATGATGTTTCATGGTCCTTTTAAGCAAGTTTAGTGAAGCAAGGCTAGAAGAGACATGTAGGTCTTGGTGGTGAGAGAGATTCAAATGAATTTTGGCATGGATCAGAGTTGGAATGTATAGAGGAATTTATCATGATGTTTTAAGTCAATTTTCAGGTCTAGGTGATGAATATTTTTTAATATATTGAACGTTTTCCAAAATTGGGTTTTAAAAGGTGTGTTTTAGAGTTAAATCTTGACTTTCAGATGCTCATTGTGGGCTGTATGATTTGGATGGGGACCTGATATCCTTGGAATGGTTAATTAGTATTGTTATGAATATTTTACAAGAATAATTACTTTGTTTTATTGTCACATTTTTATGAATGATCATTAAGAAGCTAAACATGTTTAAAACCCTCGTAAAACCCTAGTTAAGAAGTGACTTGGGAGATATTGAGCATCGTGGTCCAAAATTTATTGGTTTGAAAAAAATAATGATTGTATATGACTCCTCCATATCTCTATAGGTGTGATTTAGAGCTTGTGACAGTATGTGGGACCCACCAAAAAAGGAAATTTTCTCGGAGTTTTTTAGTTTGTGCAAATGTTGTTCATTGAACCCAATGACTAAATTACCATTTATAGAAACCTGGGAGTTATAATAAATTTCCATGATAGTTTAATTTCATGTTTGAGATCTTAAATTGTTAAGTGTGCCCTATCTATGAAGACTGGTTTTGGAGATAAAATGGCGGTATTGAGCGATGCCGCTTATAGAGGGAGTTTTGGGGAATCTACATCGATTTATGGAAGTATGAGCACATGGTAATGTAACTACAATCAATATATTTCTACTTATTTATAATAATTTCATGGTTAAGTTCATCTAAGATGTTATTGATCCTCATCCTTGAGGACTAGGGTTTGGTGCACAAAAAATGATCTTGGTCTTGAGATGGTTTCATGGCCTTAAATGATTGTTTTGAGCGTTTCATGTTTCATGGAGGTTTATGAGGTCTTAGAAAACATGTCTAAGTGTGTTTCATGATTTAGTGAAGTTTTTTTTGGTCTCTCTCATTCATTTTTGGCAAGTAGGCTTCTTGGAGAACTTATGGGCTTCTCGAGTCCAAATGAAGTGTTTTGGGCATGGAGATCATATGACTGAGCTATTTGGTCTTTTTTGTGATGTACTAATTATTTTTTATCATGTTTTGATGATGTTTTCACTATGAAGGCTGAACTACATGATTTTAGTTAAAGAAACTAGTATATAAGCAATTTAATATCTCATTTGTGTGTGTTAGAGTAAGGGGCTTGGAGAAAATTTTGGAAGGATGAGAGGGAAGGTTATGAGGAAAAATATGAAGAGTAAAATACCTTGAAATTGATGTAATATGTTGTTATCATGCTGGTTTTATGATGGTGAGTTGAATGATATCATCTCTACATGACCTAGTTGGAAGAAAAGACCTAGTTTGTGTGCATGGGCTTGAGCGAGCTAGAGAGAAGTGTGTGGAGTGTTGTAGGGGGTCAAGAGAAGAGATGAGGATAGTATAAGAAATTGAGGAGATAAAGGAAGAAGGAAAGCAAGGTAACTTGACCTAATCATCATATGAAGGACTATATTTGAAAAAAGAAGAAGAGGTGAGTTTTTGAGAGGGTTTGATGTGCATGGAGCTAAATTAGAGATCACAATCAATCATGGGAGTAACATATCATCGGTGATAATCCATTTTAGGTGGCTTAGTTGGTTCTTGGTCACCTTAGGGGTTGGTGCCTCCTTGTAGGGTATGTACCCTACTAAATTAGGTGTTGGTGTTCCTTATGGGGTTGGTGCCTCACTATGAAAATCTTGTGTGATGTGTAATATTCATACAATTCCTTTTTTATGAGTAATATTAACAGATTTTTTTTACCGGGTTTTCTTCCCCTTTAGGTATCCCACTCTATATGTTGTGTTCATATGTAATCTCTTACTTTATGTTTCTATAAATGGTTGTTTCATGGTAAATATGCACACATTGATCAATGGATGTTTGATATGGTGTATGTACGATAAGTTAAATGAAGTAAAAAAATTGTTAGACTAGTTCACCCCCTCCTCTCAAGTATTTTTCTTCTAATAGTTTCATGCATGTATGGATGGATGACATGTTACTTGATTATTGCTAAGATAACTAATAATCTCACATTTATATTATATGTTGAATGGATGAATTTTATGATGAATGTAAATAAGTGAAAAGTTTTGTATGACTGATTCCCCCTTAGTAATTGTGCTTCTAACAGAATCTCACCTCTTTAAACAATGTGGATAGATTAGCCTTCATTATATGGATCCATGGTCTACCAAGAATCATATTATAGTTGGTTTCATTATCTATAATGTAAAACTCGCTTAAGATAGTCTTGGTCTAAAGGGTAAGTGGTAGAAATATAGTTCTAATTGACGTGGATTTCAAGTTGTCATAATTTCTCAAAGGTATACCGTAGAAGACCAATTAGTTTCTTCATATACTAATTTTTTTAAAAGGATAATGGGACAATATTTACAACAGCTCTATCATCAATCATTTCCTTTTAACGTAGTTATTATAAACCCACACTTGTAAATATAGCACAGATTACCTCTTCGTGCTAACTCGGCATATGTAGGCATATTGTGTATATCAAACACGAATCTTGAATCCATTTCATGTTGTCTAAGAGGGTGAAAATCAAAGTCTATATGGTTGTTCTAGGCCTCCTAAGGAGGTATGACATGTATCAAATGGCCAAGACCCAATGCTTCCAAAAAGCGGACCGATGAGCCTGGAATTTTTCAACATATCCAAAAAGGAAATATGAGAAAAGGTCTTGTTAAGATCTATTATTAAGTCATAGTCTCCTATGGGTTTAGGAACTATAGGAAATCCATATTGCACTAGAGGATAAACAAGAAGAGGATTCAATGTGTACTCTCGAGTATGAGTAGTCACATTAACCTCTAGATCTATCTCGATTCAACCAAATCTAAAAATTTGATTTATTTTCTTTGATCTAGGTTGGGAGAAACTCAAGGATCATTAGATGTATAAGCATCATGATCATGAGTCTAAAACGGAATCCACTTGTTAACATTCTAAGGGTTAAGTTTCTCATTTTCAGGATGTTTGGGGAAAGGATCTCTATAGATTCCTAGGTTGGAATTTTAGGGAGTGATAGGTCCAAAGATGAGTGTTATAAGAATTACCTCCAGAGTTTACTAAAAACATGTTGATGAAAAGTTTTTTTGATCTTCCGGGATTCGTTGAATGAACTTATTGCAATCTCTACAAGACCGAGCATTATGAAAATTACTCTATGAAACCCACAATATAAATTGGGATCATAATCCTCGACCTCTAATTTTTACCTTCTTATGGGTCGTATCTTTGATTGTTATTTCTTAATTGATTGTTATAAATATAATTCACAACACCTTGTCTAGGATTTTGATATTTATTTCTACCTTGGGCTTGAACATGTTAAGGAGGTGGATGACTAAATTCAACCACGTTGATGAAATGAGTTGGATTTTTCAATCATATGATTATTTGTATTCCTGTTATTATTGGTGTTCACAGATTAGGATTTTTAGGTTTATCACACACCATCCATGATGGCACCACGCATTACTGTTCGGGACCTTTGGTCCTTGGTTATTTTTGAATTATTTAGGTAGTTTGACATTCTTTGATTGGAAGTGACCAACCTCCCATTAGGATCATACGTCTTGCATCAACTCACTAATCATTTGATCAATGTGGAGTGTGCCCTTTAATAATTCTTCATAGCTATAAAAAGGAAACTTCTACACTTCCTCCTTGGTTTCTCAATTGAGTGAGTGGAGGAAGAGATCAAACAGTACCTTTTGGTCCACATTTTACTCACTTGTGTAAGAGTAAAGCAATTTTCCACCTCTGAATGAAATGGGCAGCATGTTCATTTTTTCACGTTTGATATGCAAGAACTCTCTAATTCCCATTTGTAACAAATTTTTCATATCGAATGCCTTAATAAATTCATATACAAGTTGTTTGAAGGAATGTATGGATGCTTTAAGAATTTGATAATACCAATCTAGATAAATTCCTTTGTGATTCATAGGAAATATCTTGGCAACAACTGCATCCCATAGGAGAAATTATTTATTGTAGTAACATATTCCTTGATGTAGGCATTGGATTCTCCCTCTCCTTTGAAATTAGGAGGTTTGACAATATTCATGGAAGCATAAAACCTTATATGGTGAAATCAAGAGGTTCCTTCGAATATTCAAAGCATAAGTTCCCATTGCGTAAGAATCAACTATGGAGGTCTCCTGGATGAGGAGGAGGAGGAGGAGGAAGAGCTTGATAAGGTGCGCAAAGCATAGGTGTGGTCGAGGCATAAGGAACTCCTTAATACTATGAATAAGGACCAGGAAAAGTATACATGTCCATTTGAGGGGATTTCAAATACATATGGACATAGGGAGGGATAACATCAGGATACGAATTGGTGGGCGTAATACTAGGGAACGTTGTGTTGTTCAAAGGAATAGCATTTAAGAACCCACTTTCACCTAGCCCTTATATGGGATACAAATAGGAAGGGTGAGGATTCATTCATAGTATTCCTAATCTCATAAGGAGATCACCAGGATTAGGAACACCCAAATAAACATGTTGTGGTGGTTGTTGCACCGAATGAACATTAGTAGTAGGGGTGTAATTCTCGATAATAAGGGGTGTTTCCTTTTCCATTCATCTGTATAGGTTGCGAAGCTTGGGTGATCTCTAACTCTTTAATCCTTCCCACTAATGTCGAAATAACATCATTGGGTGAAGGATGTGGACCTTTTAGGTGTATGTTACACATTTCTCGGTTGAGGGAGTATATGATACCCCTTTATGAATTATTCGATAACCGACTTCCCCTTTTGTGGTGTTCCCTTTGTCTTTAGTGGGGCGAAAAACATTGTTTTGTAAAAGGATATTTGTGTATGTTTACATCCTATCCAAGGATCCATCTAGAGAATTGAGGAGGTCACCACATTGAGAAAATAACACTAAGAGTTCATTGTTCATTGTAAATAAGACGGAAAGGACTCATATTATATACTTGATTTGGGGTCTTGATAAAACTTGTGGATAAATATTGTGTTCTCATGTGTAAGTCATATTGTTAGAACTTGAGAACTCTATTTTTGTGTTGTGGTTTGTATGATCTATCTCTTCAATTCTTACGGTTGAAGTAGTGTTCAACCCTTGGATAGGAGATGCATGCGGAGATAGAAATCTTTGGGAATAGTTATCATCCCACCCAAATAATGAAGGTGATTGTTGAGGACTTACCTGATTGTAGTAAGCTTCAAGGCCTAAAATAGGCATGTTATAATCTTGACATGACATATTTGGGGGGTGTATAAACACCCATAGAATAATGGGAGAGGAGGAAGGTGAATGAAAGAAAGGAAAGGAAATAGGATATGAAAAGGAACTAGTCCTTTACGTCAAATTCACAAGAATTTGTACACCTAAAAATCAACATGTGATTCATATGCACTTGACTTCTCAAGGTCATTTTGGAACAACTGAAGTAAGATAAATGGAATGGGGATCGTATGACTAACTACAATGTACATGAGATAGGTGGGAATAACGGTAAGGCCATGATCAATAATTAAGGAAAACAAAGATGCTCAACTTGCAAATTGGGAATTTTCTTATTAAGGAAACGAATGCCAACCTAGCCTATATAGAGGTGATATTTTGGCCGAGAATGATTACTATCTACATATCTCGATCTATATTAGTGAAACTTAGTGTGGTTCGGCCCGGTTGACGTATTCAAGGGAATTATCCTTCATCTTACAAATGTACCTCACCAAAGAGGGTCATGTAAGAATAAGAGAGGATGTGTGGAGGAAAAAATAAGGGTTTTGTGGTCTAACCTTGTTGGCTAAGTTGGCCCAATATTGTTCTGTTATGTCTACTTCTTCATTAAGGGTGTTGATTTGGCCGACAATCCTTGATAGTATAGGGGTTGATCTAAAGACTAATGTCGGAAAACATAGGTCTATGTCTTCCTAATATCAGTTGATGTTGGGTGGGTTTATGATCAAATCAAATAAACTTCTACAAGGTTTTGGTGGTCCCGAGGTGGTCATACAGGCACCAACTTGTGAAAAATGGGTGGAAAAAGAGAAAGTGGGATAAGGGATAAGTAGTACGGGTAGCCTAGGTTGTTAAGGAATAGGATTTGTGTTAATTCCAACTTCTAATCTACTTTTAATTCCTAACTTTAAATAAACAAATAAAGTGAATTTAAATTAAATAAAATATGATTAATTCCCCTTTTAATCTAATTAAATTCCATTTTCCAACATTTAAATAAAGTAAAATAATAACAAACTAACTAATTCTTTTGTTTTTTTCAACAAAGCTTTTAAAATAAATGAATGAATAAAGGAAACTAAATTCCTAAGCTTTATTTTTTTGTTTTCTAGATTTGAAGAATTAAATAAAATAAATATTTACAGATACAAGACAAAGAAACTAATCTAAAATGAAACAAGCTACTTCTAAATTAAAATAAACTAAAATAGGGAATAGTCGAATGTAGTTATTCCTCTGTTGCAGGATTGTGAAACAAGATCTACTCTAAATAAAAGATGTATTCTAAAGTTATTATTATAGAAGTGAAACTTTTTATAATTACTTCCACCTCAAGTTCACAGGAAGAAAATAAAAGCTTCTCAGAAGTAATTTATTCTTTACCCAAAAGCTTTCCCCAAAAAAATGGAAGTAAATTATATGGATTATTTATAACGAAGAAATAATAATGAATCACAAACATAGAATCTTCCTGTAGCATCCACTTTTTCACTTTGTCTCTAGAATTTTTTATATATATACTTTATGCAGCTGATTTAAATACCCATATATTTAAATCTACATAAACCTTAAAGAAATCCATTTCCGATAACTGTCATGAACCATGTGCAACTGTATGAGAGAATATTGAACCTACTCATTCTCCCTCGAAGCTCTGTATGAGCCCATACACAAACTGTGTCCTTTGGTTCTCCTTTTTCAAGGTTTGATATATAAGAGAATGCTCCTAAGTGTCTACCCAGGTTCCACCTAGGAAATCCACAGGCATCCGACAACTTAGATTAAAGGGAAAGCTCGACCATGTAATCAGCAGCTTACACCACTTTGCGCAAAGTTTCTGAGTCATGTATACCATGCTCTATTCCATGATGGCACACTCATCATTAGGAAATTGTCGTTTCACCTTAATCACTTATTCAGTTATATGGATTCACAACTTTGATGTTGTAAACAGCTACAAGCCTAGAATAAGGTACAAACCAGTTTAACCCACATGAGGACGTACCTCTATGTCATCCTGTGATGCCTATGGAAAGAAAGTATTCTTGTAACAATTCACCTTGTTACTCACCCACATCTCTTCCCGTAGCCATCATAGGTTGATATAAGGGTGCGTACCCAGGAGGTTCAATCTGTCTTGTAACTCTATCAAGGTTTGTACTTAGGGAAACACCATACTACTATCCAGTCTCTTGATGAGACAACTCATTACAGATGCTATACAATAGTATCTAAATGGTGATAATCGTCATCATAGGGATACTACTGTGTAGCATATGCAACGAGTTCTCCCACCTAGAATCCTACATTGGTGTATAGTGTTCTATGTTTTTAAGGTAATTATTATCATTAATGAATAGTTGGATTTTATGACACTTTCTCCACGAATGGGTCGTACCTAAGGTCTGGATTAAGTTGATCTCAGGACCCTCCCCAATCTCTATAACATTAATTACCTTTCATTATCTCATATCCAAGTTAACCATTTATAGAAATGATACTATCAAGGTCTATGATCATTATTGCAGTTTCGAAACTATCCCAGCTTTATCATTTAGGCTCATGTTCTTTATTTCATATTCTAGGGATATGTACTTTTATAAAGCTAGGTAATTAGGTATGATTCATTCTTTGAATTAAGTGTCATAGGCTATTAATGCCAACCATCCTTCCATTTTAAGCACATTACCTTCCTTAATTACAGCTTAGTAAAGAACGTTCATTTATTTTACTATCTCCAACAAGTAAGATATATCTGGGGTGTCTAGCATGATAGGTTTAATGAACCACTTTCCCATTTATCTTTCCCTGTCACTCTCTAATTCTTCATAGAGATAACTACAAGTATTGACTTGGGATGAGGTTCCAATGCCTGTTCTTTTAAACTTAGTATGCATATTCCTTTTTTACTTCCATTGTATCCAACATGCTTATGTGCTCATAATGATGCATCAAGTGACAACCCCTAAATAAAAACTTTTCATCTTCTTAATCAAAATATTTCATAACACAGTTTATCACAATTATTCAATTCCTAAATAGTGGGACCATACTCAATATAATTTCATATTAGACTACCATAGCCCTTCCTCTTGTTGCTTCTATGTGTCATCCTTGTATAGGACTTTAATGTTGATTTCACTTAGAAAACAATATTGCATTCTCATTTCTTTTTCATGAGCTAGAATGACCTGAGTTTCTAAAACAATCATAACACAGAAGTATCGATTATCATAACCTTACTATGGTTCATGATAATCCAGCTGCTTACTTAACAACTACCTTTTAAGATTAGACAATCATATTTCTAGATATCCTTGGCTAGTTGAGTACACCCTATACAAAACCTTTGGAGAACTTAATCACAACTTTACAAGTAAGTTGATAAATTGCATTTTATAATTAGGTAGTTATCCATTAGCAACCTTAACTATTTCCAAGTATGCTTAACGTATGGTTCGTTAGATCATGCTATTCTTAGAAACAATCCACTCATAGTTCCTTATATATTCCCTAGCATTCACACATAAGTTGTGTGCTAGTAATTATTATGCATTTAAGATTAACGCTTAGTACAATAGTGACAAAGATACTAATAACCTATCTTGATAAATTTTTGGTTCGTAACTCATCATTGCCATTCAATCTCTTATAAAACAATATATTGCAACAAAAAAATATTTCTTAATTTCCTTCAAGAGATAAGTACAATTCATGTCTATAAGAATGACCAAAGTCTTCCATTTTATTGAATAATACAAAGACATTAAATAACAAGGCCTTTCCCATTTCTAAGAAGAAGTACTCCATTTAAGAACATTTCCAGTCATTCATATCTTTAACTTTCCTCAATCAGAATAATATACAAAACTAATTACATCACCCTCCTTTCTCAGCATTTATCTACAAAATTGTTAGCACAAGTCAGTTCACATGAACTGAGCATGATAAGCCTCAACTCATCATAACAACATACTCTACTTAATTATTTCATAAAAATAACTCATATTATTTTTATGAATCAATGTTGCAGAACTTAAGAAGATAACAATTATTTTTATAACATGTCAAGAGCAAGCACTTTCATGAGCCAAGAAAGAAATCAGTTTCAAACTTACATTTCAATACAACTATTTCAGTCACTCAGAATGCAGTCACCTAATTTATAAGGTATCTGATATTCATAAGAGATCAAAAGACTACTCATAAGAGTATCAAGATTCCACTCATGCAATCCCATACTTGCATGCCTGGAATCACTTTTACTCATTAATTAAGTAACCATAAATATAACAAGAATCACATTCCAGCAATCTCTCAAATATTCTTAACAGATCCAACAAGGATTTCATACACCCATAAGGTCTACTAAAGTCCATGTAATAAAACTAAGGCATCAAGCGTAATTAGTTAAAATTACGATATTAGATTAACTTTAAGGGTGAGAGAGAGAGCGCATTCAAGGCATCCTGCCTTTTAGCTAACAGGTAAAATTCAAGTAATAGGTTACATAACCAATACTTTCCTCAACTTAAGCATTTATTAAATATTCCAAGACTAGGAAGAGAACATAATTTCTTTTCCTCAACCTGGTTATCAACATATCAATACCAATTAATTGCCAAAGCATTTCAAGATGTTTTAACAAAAGGGAGTCATGATAACATGACTGAAATTTAACCTATTATCCCAAACTAGGCATTCGTATTCGTATGAGTTTTCTCTTCACAAAATTCAAAATGAAGGGTTTCCTTATTCCTCACTGAGTCAAAGACTCTATTAGAATAATGAAAAGATCTACCAACCCATTTCACTGACAAGGTTAGAGCACACCAAATAATTCATGACACAACCCCAAAGGAATCAATGAAGAACTTTTAAATGTCAAGAGAATTCTCGTAATCCTCAAGGGAGAATGAAATACAACTAGATAAGATTTAAGGAGTCAAGTTTTTCCGGTAAACTGAAATAACACTCAATCATTTACATGAACTTACGCCCATCAAGGATCTAGCACTTCATAAGATCTTAGTTAGATAGCATCCTGTCATATCCTTAAGAGGAGTATGATTCTTAATATATTATGACCTTAAGTGGATTTCAACTAAAACTCAACAAATCCTGTTTTTCAATTAATTATCAAAGTAAGGTCGTCAAATCAATCGAGCTTTGCTCTGCATCGATTACAATGAAGGAGTAATAACTCCCAATTTTTAACACTCCAGGAGTCAAGAGGGTTTCTATTTTGATCAACTTTAATATCCTATCATGCATGATGACTCAAGTCCAAACATAAGAGACATAAAACTAGCTTAAGGTAAAACTGAACAACTCATCAAGAAATCAGCTAGACTCATGAAACTGTTCCAAATCGTTTCCCAAACCTTCTAGCAATTGCTAATGGTAGGTCATTACTAGTGACAAATAACCAACAACCTTTACTACAGATTTTTGAATCCAAGAAGAAGGTTATCAATAAACCCAGCCAACACATTCAAACGCATAAGGATTTAAGAAATCAAACACAACTAAAATAACTAGCTCATACATTGAGATAAGACGTACCCAATACAAAGAACTATTCAACACTTTTTCAACTGCAAGACCTTATGCATAAGCTTCTAGGAGAACAACTCACTTTTTAGGATTGTTTCCTAATGGACAATAGTGTACAAGAATTATTTCAAGGGAGAGAAAGTTCTTAGTCGAAATCGACTTTACCCTCAAGTTCAGCATGGTGTTGTTAGTAGAACAACCAAGCTTTAAGAAAATTAGGTGTTGATAGTTAATAAATTAACTCCATGAAAATCATACAAGATTTGTAACAGGAGCACAACTAATTTTTCCCTATTGCAAGAGGGCTAACAAAGTATCTGAGTGCACAGTGAGGTAGATTTTTCTTTTAAGGAAAAACCACCTTAGGAAATAATAATTCCTCAACATAATTACTTACTCCAAATAAGAATTGTTCGACTAAGCATAGATACCTTCAACAAGACCTACACGACTCCATAGGAATTTATTTCCTAAAATAATCAACCCAGTTAAGTAAATCTAATGATTACCAGGACAGGGAGAGTTGTCCCACAGAACTTCTCAACATTGACTTCTAGTATTTGCATCATCTTGTTAATATTATATAATCGAGAAGAAATGGGTAACCATAAAGACAAGGTTTTCTGCAGTTTAATTCCTTATTGAATCGCAACATTGAAATAAGAATTCAAAACACACTAGAAGAATCATGCCAAAACCCAATGATGAATACAGCTGCAACTTCTCATTCATCCCAAGAAATACGTTGTTTCATCACAATAATAAATCACATTGAAACCGAAAAACTTTACTTTGTTTCCAACAACATTCATCACACTCAAAGATCAAACAAATTCTACAGAAGTAAGGATTAAATCAATTTCACATCACCAAGGATTAAGAACACAAATTTCAATCCAAGTAAAGTTCTATTTGTGAAATAACTAAATAGAGTAAGAAATTATGACGGGTTAGGGCATATCATGCCTATTACGCCTTCCTCTCTTTCCTTGCAAATCTTTCATGATTCTTCGAAGATCTCAAACTTGGAAGTGAATTCCTTCATCCCCCAGCTTACAATGTTTTCATAATATTTAATGAGTCTGGGAACTTGCTATTCCAAAGATTCAACTGATGTTTTCTCCATGCAAACTCACAACAACACACAGTTGAACTTCTTCCTTGCGTGCAGAGCTACTACAAGTTTCCAGCCATGCAATGAATTGATACTAAAAACTACCTCTTTTCCCCCAATTTTGTCCATGCACTTCCCAAGGAAGGTGCAAGTTTATTGCATGTTAATTTCCATTAATGCAGTGGTTGGTGGAGCTTGCCGCCAGTTTATCTAACCAGCCATTTTGGCTTCCAGCTTTGTAGCAAAATTCCCTCCTCACACCATGCAAGTAAATTTAAATTTAGTTAACCCATAGTATTTCCCTCTAACTCGGTTGGTGGGTTCAATAAATAATACAATAAAGAATTCAGTACCATGTATTGGCGGTGGGGTGCCAACTCACCACTTAATTAAATTTTGAAACTTTAGATTGTATATAGTTTTTAAAAGACCAATTAAAAACTTATGCAAATAGCAATTTCTGATCCCCATCTCTTTTGTGTTTAAGGACTCAATCAAATAATTATATTTATACATCCTTTCCAAATAGCTAAGGTGATGTCCTAACATAGCTTCCCAAACAGTACGTTTGCATGTTAGGTTTTAGAATCATTTCATAAGATTAGATTGTCCCTTCCTTGATTACACAAAGTTAATAAATCTCTCATAGTAGTTATTTATCTACTTCAGACTTTGCAAATTCCCTTTTTGTAATCTATATATGTATATATATATATATATATATATATATATATATATATATATATATATATATATATATATATATATATATATATATGTTATAATGTTAGCATTGATCAATAAAGTTGCTCATGCAAGCTTTATGGAAATTGTTTCCCCTTAATTCAAATAATTAAGTTATTGACTAACGACCGTAGTCATTCACCCAAGAAAATACAACCATGCTAGTGTTAGCCATCAGGTGATGAAACTACTGAATGGTCGGCTCAAAATCAATTATAAGTCAAAATAAAATCTTATTCGAGTCCCAATTTTGGTCGTTAAGCAAACTATCCAGCTGTAAAATCCTTAACATTACTTAGTTATAAAAGCTATAATGTTAACAATTAAATAGAGATAGGAAACAACATCGCAAATCACTTTCTAGGCTTAAATTTACACCAAGGATTTTATGACATACAATATTACAAATGATGTAATGTCACCTTATTGAAAACAGTTCATCAATAAGATAGACCCCGGATTAGCAGGGTTCTCATCTAAGGATATCATCCTTAGCCCATTCTTGATATTGTGATAACGTGTTCACATCAAGTTTTCATTTAATTTTTGATACGCAAGGATGCCAACTACATAGGATAAAACCATTTGTCCTATCATAACTTTGACAACAATAATGAAAGTATGGGGTGTTACACTTCCTCCAACTTCTTTCACTTGCAAATCCACAAGGATAGGTAGGGAAGAAGATATCAGTGGAAAATTTGTGCGAAAATGCACAGATAATACTGAAAACGAAGAAAAATTTAATTTTACCAATTTAAAATAATGTGTTTCTTCTACTTTAACAACTATAATTAATCAAAAGTTTTACATAATTCAAAACATCCCCAACATGTCACTATTGATCTGAGATAGCATTCTAGGTGTGGTGTTTTGTTGTGTCTCCTCGGCTTTCTTTTCTCTTTTAGAGATGATATCCAATTGATCCAAGGTATGCAGAGTGTTGATGATAGTAAGAAAAACCAAGAAAATGGTTGAAAATGTAATGTAGGAAAGAACATAGTAATGAATAGGTTTTCTATGTGATTCCGAGCAAGATTTTGGCATAACTTTATAAATAAAATGTTAAAATTCCAACCCATCATTCAAGTAAAATTTGGGCTTTTATAAAAAATTGGGAAAGAAGAAATCTAAAACACATGTCCAACAAGATTTGAAAACGCATCCACATAAGGGGCATACAACATTATAAACATAGTAAACTAAGAAGAGGATTCCAATACAAATCCAATGATCCCAAAATTAGGTGAAATGATCAAGAAACGAGTGATAAAATCACTCTCGAATTGAAGACACGTGTTACAAAACATGCATTTTAAACACGCGGGTAAAGGTGACATAATCGCTAATCTGCACAGCATCAAGGCGGTTGTGAGACTTAAAGTTAAAACTAAGTAAAAAAAGTGAAAAATGGCTCACAAAGATGCAACAAACTTTAAAACTTAGAAATATGGACAAACATGTCATAACAAACATGTTGAAGGTGAAGGGAGAGGATCTGGATCTCATTATTACTCTAGAAAATAATTCTTTCATCATCAGAGACTTACTGTGTCCTTTAATGTAGCACCGTGTAATTTTGGATGCATACAGACACCAAAGACCCTTTGACACATTATCTAGAAGATAATCTACCCATTTCCTTAACATTTGGCATTTTAGATAAAGAGATGGTGGTGTGATGATATTTGTATTCCCAACTCCAATAGTTTATGAGTCATTTGTCATAGGATCTTTGCCATGATCGTGAGGTATACCACTAGATATGGGTCTCACAACTAGAAGTACTAGAACTTGAATCTATCAATGGTGAAGATAACGATGGTGGTGGTGGGTGTATGATTACTTTTGGAAGTGATGTTAAAATGGTTAACCATAATATGATGATAAAGAAGTAGATGGATCATGTGATTGAGGTAAATTAGAATGTTGTGTAGAGGGTGATGGGTCAACTACAATAGGTATATGAGTGGATGTGTTAGATACGTCGAGGGATATGAGACGATTGGTGTGACTGGTGTAATACAAACCACTCTTTCGAATGAAAATGTGATATTATTGCAATACTTAAATAGTTTGGCATCGGTGGTGAAAAAATGTGTAATTCCATATTATTTTTATTTGAGAAATTGATGAAGAGTATATGAAATACATTTCATCTCATGAATACAAGGACATCCCAATAATGTGTTGTATTTTAGTTCTCCTTATATAACATATAAAAGAGTTTGAAGTGTCTTAGATCTAACTTTCAATGGTAAAATGATAGTACCCAATGTAGTGAAAGGGAATCATTGAAAGTGTGTAATTGTAGTGCCGAGGCTGAAAGGTGAGATTATGTAAGGATGCAAATGATATGATATTGATTCTTGATCCATTGTCAATCAACACGTGTTTGAATGTTTTTTTATTTCAGCAATGATGAACAATGGTGGATTAGGAGGCTCAATTCCCCTGACATGATGAGAGGTGATGCAAACTTAATCTCATATTCATAAAATTTTATTGATGATGAGGTAAAAGTATGAAGATTTTCCACCAAGTTTGAAAAGGCGTTGGGATTTTGGGTGGAAATTTTGATCTACTTTAAAGCCTCAGTAAGTGTTGCACGACGATTGGAAGATTAAATAATGAGATCATATAATGATATCTTAGCCAGTGTACTCTTTAATTTATTGATCAAATTATTCTTGAGAGTGATGACTGGTTGTGAAGATGATGCCACATTTGGTGATGGAGATATTGTAGATATTAGCTTAGCTATATATTTAGGTTTCATATTCACGGCTTTATTTATTGTCACAATGTGAATCATGCCAACAAAATATTGGTGAGATGATGATGACGCATCATGACTAACTTGATTGGTCAAAGCCATGTGTGGTGGGAGTGGATTTTTGAAGACATCTAGATTTTGATTTTGTGGGGTCATGGCATTATCAACTTGAATAACACCTTTGTTAATTAATTTTTGAATAATATTTTGTAATTCTTGACACGTGTCCATTACATGACCCACAATTCTATGGTAGGTACATTTATTAGTATATTGTTGATGCCAAAGTGGTTTTGGTGCATTGGGATCTTCTTGTTGTATTGGTGGGAGTGAGATGATTTGAGCATCGAGACATTTTTGTAATATGTTAGAGATTGATTTTGTTAAATTTGTATATTATCGATGACTTTGAAATGGATCCTGTGATGTGGTTTGCATGGCCCATAACTTTGGATTATTACGATCCATAGAGTTATTCCTTGTGAAATTTGATGTATAGCCTTGATTTGATTGGAGCACGACGACATGATTTACCCTAAGACTTTTCTTGGTGAACTTAGAGAAATAATTCTTCTTACAAAGCTTGACCTCCCCAGTACTACTATGGACATCTTTAATTTTCTTGGCCATCAATATGACTTCTTCAAATGATCAAAATTAATGGATTTGAAGAGTTTGATATATATCTTTGGCAAAAATCTTGGTAAACAATTGAGTAAGTTCTAGTTTAGGAATGGGGAAATTAAGCTCGTGGACTATGAATATCTAATGTGATACATAATCAATAATGGGATCATCATAAAATTATTTCAAATTGTAGAGATCAGATAATGTAGTACGCTTAGCAACATTGATTAAAAGGTGATCAAGGAATAAGTTGGCTATATTCTTGAATGAGATGATGTTATGTTGGGTAAGGTTAGTATACCAATCTAAATCTTGACCACCTAATGATAATGGGAATGTTCACAACATAAGTGCATCATCATGACTAATGAGATAACAAGTGTACTTGAACATACGTAGGTGATTTTATGGGTGTCCTTCACCCTTGAATTTATTGAATTTAGGTATCTCAAAATGAGGTGGATATTATTTCATAGGCCTTCCTCTTGATGAATAGGTTCATTACATAACTGATTGTATGTGAGCTTAGGGACTCCCATACCCTGATTTTGAAGTTAAAGACTATGAATTATATTGATTAATTCTTGATTGATGTTTAGTGCCTCTTGAAAAACATGACCTTGGATCAATTGAATGAATGTTTGCATATAAGAAAGATGTGGCATATGGGTGTAAGTATTATATAATGAAGGATATATATAACTGAAGGTTGAAGACTTAGGTGGAATGTTGTGGGTGAAGAGATGTATCGTGGTATGAGAATGAGACCCAAGAGGTTTTGTGACATATATAGGAGGGGTATGATGTGTGTGAACAATAGAATATGGTGTAGGGTCAATGGAAAAAGTGGTTGTATGAGGTGGTTTGGTAGTATATGAAGAAGGTTTAGGGTTCGTAGAGTAAATTTTCATATTGTAGGCATCTAGCTTGTAATAGTATCTTATAAGATATTCTTGAAGAGCCTTGTCATTAAGGTCTAATTCTTCTTCAAACTTGTGATAGAAATGTAAAATCTTGTAGATTTCATCATATTTCAGGAGGAGGATCAGTAGATGTAATAATTTTCTCATAATCTCCCACTACTCTTCTATGACTAAAAATGTCATCATGGGAGTGAGAAGCACAATCCATAGAGTGAGGTGGATTATATGAATGAGTGTGGGTAGTAACCATACAAGGATAAGCCCAAATTAACTCTAAGGTATAGAATGTGTGATATGTATAATAGTAATGATGGTGTATTGAATGAACGAAGGGTGAAAATCGGAATCCAAATCACATTTGTGATTGTGCTTGATAAAGCAAGAATCAGAATAAAATGTAGAATGAATGAGTTGTGAATTTGGAAGGTTACATGTTATTCACAATTTTGAATGGATCTGGAAAAAATAGGTGATGAAAAATCATATAACATTCATAGTTTAGACTAAGACTAGGTAAAATATGTTATGAAAAATTGTAGTACATTATCGTAGTTGCATGACTCGAGACTACGAAAAATAAAAAACATAATTCTTGTCTAAATCGGGTATTAGTTGGATCACCCGCAAGATGCATTAGTTTCAATTATGGGTTATTTCATTGAATAAAGTGGGTAAAACTCTTCTAGATCTAAATCTAAACTTGCACACAATCACACTTAGAGAAATGTTAGTTATTTTTGTGGTTAGGGGACCTACCTCAGTTAGATCCCTAACCTTTTAAGGAGATAAAATAATTTTATTAAAGTGAAAAAGATAAAACAACATGTATAAATAACAAATATACCCGACTAAGATCACAGGATAGTTAAAATTATGATTCACCAAAAATTACACGAAGATAGCAAGCCAATCACAATTATGATTCTCTCTTGTGTTGAAATTTTTCTAGAACAATTCTACAACAAGTTGTATCTATCATTTGTGTTCCACTTTCTCTTCTTCAAGACCTACAAAATCACAATATGCAAGCAAGAAAATAAGAAAACTCAAGTATCGATTAAGTGCACAAAGAATCAGGGGTTAGAATGATGGGGGTGAGTGGTATTTTATAATTTTTGAATGCATATGGGAGTGGGACACATATGGGTGGAATGTGCATAGGTGGGTGAGAGGATAAGGGTCCATAATTAATTGGACATGAAAATAGGTAGGTGGCTTGAATAGAATTAAATGTGAGTGGGTGAGGGTTAGTAAATGAGTGGTGAGGTTTATTTTATCCCCATTTTTGTGGGGTTTTATATTTTTATTTTTTGTGGGATTATTTGATTTTTTGGGATTATTGTATTTATGGTGTTTTTAGTATTTTTGAATAAAAGACCTTATGCGTAAGGTGCATTTTCTAGTGTCTATAACTAAATGTGAGAACCAGTTGCCTTGTGTATCCATTCGGCATGGAGTTAGTATAAAACTTTGGAAAATCTTCCCATACATTCTAACATTCTAACTTTCTCTACAAAAGAATTATAATGGATAGAAATCACTTTACGCCCCAAGATGATTCTTGCATATGTGCCTCTAATACTTGCCAATCTTAACCACTCAAAAAGAAAAATAGTGGTTAATTAAAATACAAAATGTAGGTACATGAGGGAATGGTTTTTACAGATGAAAACGGAAGTTACAAGGCTGAAAATGCTTATTCAAACATAGATAAACTGAATTATAAACATTGTAATCATTAAAACTTGAGATATGTGACAATGGTGGAAAGCAACCTCCATAAAAAAACTTCCTAGTCACTTAGACTAGACAAAAATTGGAAAAATGAATTAAAACATGGATCAAGAGTAGTAAGCATCCATAGTCTTAAAACCAAGGCCAAGAACACACCAATAACGACAATGAAAAAATAAAGTAGAGTGTGAATCATAGAATATTTATAGCTATTTATATGGGAAAGAAAAATTTGGAAATAAGGCTTGATGAATATCCCATTGACTGGGATAGGTATGATTTCACCATCAATACTTTCCAATTCAAAAGTTTTACTCTCCTTAATCCCCACAATCAAATAAGGACCACTTCAAATAGAATCAAACTTATTTTGTTTTTCTGGCTTAGAGAAATCTTCATCCCATTTAAGAACCAACTCTCCTCTAAATTGTTGATGGTGGGATTTCTTCATAAAGCACTTTTGCATAGCTTGTTGGTGATCTTATAGCTTCTCCCTTCTTTTTCCCTAATTTCCTCTAACTTAGCCAGCTCATTAATCTTTTTGGTTCTTACATCATCATGATTTAATTCTAATTGATGAGCTAACTCTAGAGCTGGAAGTTCAAGTGAAATGGGAAACCTAGCTTCCGCTTTATACATAAGCATATAATGTTGAGTTATGGAGCTTAATTACTTCACATTAGCATGTTTTATTAACTTTCTGGAGAACACCCTACCGGCATCAGTCGATTGACCAGAATTGGTCACCAAGGGACCAATATCGGTCAAGGCGGGAGGAATCGGCATCGGTTATGGCAACATGCATCGGTTTACATGTGCGTGATTATTTTATTTAACTCACAAGAATTAGATCTAACCTTTGATATAAATTTTATCTAATGGTTGTAATAAGCATAGCTAAGTTTCCCTAAGTTTGTATATGGTTATATAAGCTAGAAAACTAGGGTTAGAAGATAATAAGAAGGGAGAATTGTAAGAAGGAATTATTGGAGAGAGAAAAAGAGAAGCTTGTGAGGAAGAAAGTATTGTACATCCAAGAGGTGTGGAAGATTGCATATCTTCATTGTATATTCTCTACAAAGCTTTGAATAATAAGATTGGTTGTTTCTTGGTGGACGTAGCCCACACTGGGTGAACCATGTTATATCTTGTGTATTTTTCTTCGGTTTATTTCCACATTTATTATTTATAAGCTTAAATCTAAATAATATATCCGTACAATTAGTGTGATTATCCCCAAAAACTATTATCAGAGATTTTTTGTTTGAGGCTTTTGTGTGTTGATAGATTTAATCACATAGGGATCCCTCATTGAGTGGGAGCTATAACAATGGAAAAAGATGGAAAATATAGAGTTGAGAAATTTAATGGCCGTAATTATCAATTATGGAAGATGCAGGTGGAAGATTATCTATATCAGAAAGATCTATACTTACCGTTGGATGAGAAGGCAAGACCTACAAAGATGACTGATGAAGAATGGAAAATTATTGACAAAAAGGCTCTGGGATCTATAATATTAAGCCTGATAGTATCTATGGCTTTGAATATTACCAAAGCAGCAACCACATGCAGAGTTGATGAAATCTTTAGCTAATTTATATGAAAAACCTAGTGCTTCAAATAAAGTTTATTTGATGAAGAAATTATTTAATTCTAAGATGCAAGAAGGTGAATTTGCATCAAGTCATTTGAATGATTTCCAATCTATAGTAAATCAATTAAAATCAGTTAATATTTCGTTTGATGATGAAGTGAAAGAAATTTTATTCTTATGTTATTTTCCAAATAGTTGGGATAACTTGGTAATGGTTGTTAGTAATACAATGTCTACTACTAATATTTTAAAGTTTGATGATGTGGTTAGTATAATCCTGAATGAATAAATATGTAGGAAAAGTACAAGAGAATTATCATCTGGTAATGCTTTGAATGTAGAAAGAAGGGGAAGGCAGAAGGAGAGATCTAAGAGAAAGAGTAATGGGAAATCAAAGTCTAAGAATGGAATATCTAAATCCAGAGGTAAAGGAATAACCTACTAGAATTGTGGAAAGAAAGGACATGCAAAGAAGGATTGTTGGTTCAAGGAAAACAAAGAGAATGTACCAGAGAAAGGTAAAGAGGCAAATGTTGCATCTTCTGAGGTAATGCAAGATTCCCTTATTCTCTCCTTGGATAATAAAATTGAATCATGGGTTTTATATTCAAGAGCTTCTTTCCATGCTACCCCTAATAAGGGTTATTTTAGAAATTATGTCCAGGGTAATTTTTGGCATGTTTATTTAGGAGATGATGAACCATGTAATATTATTAGTAAATGATAAGTTCATCTAAATTTATAGAATGGAAATACATGGATATTGAAATATGTGAGGCATGTGCCAAGCCTCAAGAGAAATCTAATTTCTACAGACAACTAGGTGAATCTGGTTGCATGGTTACATTCACATCTACCGACTCTTGGAAGGTTACCAAGGGATCTCTTGTTGTAGCAAGAGGCAAGAAGGTAGGAACATTGTATTTTTCTACTTGTATTACTGATTCATTTTCTGTGTTATCTACTTTAGATTCAGATGCAAGCATGTGGCATAATCGGCTAGGCCATATGAGTCAAAAAGGAATGCAGATCTTAAAGGAAAAGGGTAAGTTATCATATTTGAAAGATGTAGATCTTGATTTTTGTGAGCATTGTATATTTGGAAAGAAAAAGAGAGTGATATTTCTCAAAGTTGGGGCAACAAATAAGGAGCAAAAATTAGAGTTTGTGCACTCATATGTGTGGGGACCAGCCCAGGTAGCTTCTCATGGAGGATCCCAATATTATGTGACTTTCATTGATGATGCCACAAGAAAGGTATGGGTTTATTGTATAAATGTAAATCTGATGTTTTAGGTACTTTTAAAATATGGAAAGCCCTTGTGGAAAATAAATCAAATTCAAAGTTAAAATGCCTTAGATCTGACAATGGTGATGAGTACTGCAGCAAGGATTTCAATGATTATTGTTCAATAAATGGAATACGTAGAGAAATAATGGTTCCTAGAACACCACAGGAGAATGGTGTTGTTGAAAGAATTAAGAGGAAAATCATGGAACATATAAGAAGTATGAGAATACATGTTGGATTACCCTTGCAATTTTGGGTAAAAGTAGTAGACACGGTGGTTTATTTAATTAACCATGGGCCTTCAAGTGTACTAGATAGTGGAATACCAGAAGAAGCTTAGACTGGAAAAGAGGTAGATATTTCTTTTCTTAGATTATTTGGTTCGAAATCTTTTGTTCATGTTGATAAAGAAAATAGAAAGAAGTTGGATGTTAAATCTAAGAGATGTAATTTTATTGTTTATGGCTCTGGTGATTTCGATTCCATTTTTGGGATTTATAAGATTCTAAGATACTTAGGAGTCATGACATTGAATGGAATGAAAAGAATGTAAAGAGATCAAGTTTTGGTACCCAAAAATGAACCAGTTGGAAATTTTGTGGAAGAAAACTCATTATAGGATTTATAAAATACATCTACATATACCGTGTCGATTTTCCCGAACCGGTATCGATTGGACATAATCGACATTTGGTCACCTAGACCGGCATTGGCTATAGAACAGCAAGATTGGCGTCGCTAGTAGAACCAATGTCATTAGCAGGTGATCGATCTATGTTGGTCACCGTGTCGAGATAGATACAAACTTGCAGAATGAGCAAGTTGATCCTCCGGCATCCCAAATCTCAAAGTGAAAAGGTCAAAGAGGGTAAGTGGAACTCTAGAAAGGTTTTCACCTTCCTTATCTTATTTATTATTCACTGATAGTGGTGAACTAGATATTTTTGAAGAATTAATGCAGGATGAGACCCACGTGAAGTGGGAGCATGGAATGGATGAGGAGATGGACTCCTTGGAACAGAACCAGACATGGGATTTGGTTAAGTTTCTAGTAGATAAAAGGCAATTGTAGAAAAAATGGGTTTATAGGATCAAGGAAGAAGAGGGTGAATAGAAAAGACACAAGGTAAGGCTTGTTGTAAAAGGATTTTCACAAAAATCAGGTATTGATTTTGGTGATATATTTTCTCCTGTAGTTAAAATGACTTCCATTCATATTATTCTAAGTTTAGTTGTAGTAGAAGATTTACATTTAGAACAACTTGATGTTAAGATGGCTTTCCTTCACAGTGATTTGGAGGAAGAGATATATATGTAGCGGAAAATTTGGTATGAATTCATGGGTAAGGAGAAACTTGTGTGCATGTTGAAAAAGAGATTGTATGGGATTAAGAAAGCCCCAAGTCAATGGTACATGAGCTTTGATATCCTTATGCATGAGCAAGGTTATATGAGATGTGAATCTGACCATTGTGTTTATTTCAAAAATATTGGAAATGGGAGCTATATTATTTTGTTATTTTATGTGGATGATATGTTTATTGCACGATCTAGTATACATGACATTGGTGAGCTTAAAGAAAAATTAGCTCACACATTTGTAATGAAGGATTTGGGAGTTACAAAGAAAATCCTTGGCATGAAAATACACAGAGACATGAAGAACAGGAAATTGTATTTGTCTCAGGAAGCTTATATCAATAAGGTGTTGGAAAGGTTTAATATGCACAATTTGAAAACCTGTAAATATACATATGGTTGGACACTTCAATTAAGCAAAGATTAGTTTCCTACATCACATGAGGAGTTTTAGTACATGGCACGAGTTCCATATGCTTCAAAGACTTGAAGTCTTATGTATGCTATGGTTTGTACTGCACTGCATGCTGCAAGTGGGATTTGTTTGTGAGCATATTTATGGTCAATCCAGTAAAGAGAATTGTAAAGTAGTCCAATGGATTCATGAGTATTTGAGAGGGGTATCTAGCATGCGCTTATTTTATATATGGTCAGATATTTCTATATGTGGCTATATTGATTCAAATATGGTTGGTGATTTGGATGGTAGGAGAAGCACCAATGGATAAGTATTCACAACATAGGTGGAATGGAAGTTAGCTAGATTTCAAGAATGCAGAAGGTTATGCCCTTGGCTACTACAGAGGTGGAATATGTTACAGACTACATAAGCTAGTAAGGAGATTATATGGATGAGAAGGTTCGTGACAAGAGTTAGGAAATGAGCAAGAGGATTGCGATTGTATAGTGATAGTCAAAGTTTGATTCATTTAGCAAAGAATTCAGTGTTTCATTCAAGAGAGAAGCATATTCAGTTGAGATATCACTTCATACGATAGGTATTAGAGGATGGGCAGCTGAAATTGGAGAAAATTCATACAAATAATAACCTTGTGGATATGCTAACGAAGTCATTAGCAAAGGAGAAGTTGGAGCTACACTCCACTTTTGTTGGTCTTCGATTTTGAGACTTGAAGAGGGAGAAACAAAGCCAAAGAAAGGATCCAAGAATGGAGTTGTATGGTACAGTGCAGCAATTTATCTCCAAGTGGGAGATTGTTGAGTTGTGGAGCTTAATTTCTTCACATAAGCATGCTTAACTTGTTGGAATACACAATGAACCATTTCGGTTGGCTAATCTAACTAGCATTGGTCACTTGGGACCGGTGCCGGTCAAGGCAAGGAGGAACCGGCATCGGTTAGGCTAACCGACATCGTTTACTTATGCATGATTTTTTTATTTAACTCACGGGAATTAGATATAACCTTTGATATAAAGTTGATCTAATGGTTGTAATAGCATAGCTAAGTTTCCCTAAGTTTGTATATGGTTATATAAGCTAGAAAAATAGGGTTAGAAGATAAGAAGGAGAATTGTAAGAAGGAATTCTTGGAGAGAAAAAGAGAAGCTTGTGAGGAAGAAATTATTATACATCCAAGAGGTGTGGAAGATTGCAGATATTCATTTTATATTCTCTACAAATCTTTGAATAATAAGATTGGTTGTTTCTTAGTGGACGTAGCCCACACTGGGTGAACCATGTTATATCTTGTGTATTGTTCTTCTGGTTTATTTCTGCATTTATTTTTGTAATCTTAGATCTGAATAATATATTTGTACAACTGGTGTGACTAACCCCAACATAGAAGGGGAGTTCTTGTACGTACCTAAAATTGTAGGGTATTGCAAGCTTAACAATGTAACACATGCCCCAATGATGATACGGGTCTCCTCGCAAGGTGTTCGGGATCTGGAAAAGCTCTCCAAGTATGCGTTAGCATCTCACATGTCCCGCTTAGCCCCTATGTGCTTTGTTTTTCTCTTTTCCCCTCTTTTCTTTGTGTTTTGTTCTTCATTCTAAATCGCACCCGCCAGGGCGGAGGTCTCTTGACCACCGCCTGTAGGGCAGCGATATCAGAACTGTCACCCTCCTCGTGCGGCGGTCCTTCACGCATTTTCCAGAATGTTATTTTTAACGTGACTCACATAAATTTCAATGTTTACCAGCTTTTTTCACCACCTTTGCTTGTATTTATGATTCCGGTTCCCTGGAATAGTGTTTTGGCATTGTTTATGGTTCAAGAGATCAATTTGGTTTTTACCTTTGGGTAAATGGAAATGCTATAAATAGCTGGCTTGTGGTCAAGCAAATGGCCCCTCAAATTTACCTCTAAATTTCTCTTTTCAATAGTTTAGCCTTTCAATTTTTGCTTAGGATTCATAGTCTCATTGGTCAGTATGCATGGTTAGTATTGTTTAGTCATTTAAAGCCACACATCCTCCTTGTGCAAATGTTGTTATTATTTCATCCAATCAATTGGAGTAGGATAGTTTGCTTTTCGAAGGAAGCCATTAAAAGTTGCAAGTTGTGTTCCTCAAATAGGATAGTTTCAGGTTCTGGACGTTTTATGTTGCATGACTCGCAATAAATCCCACTAGGAATTACATAAGCCAACCTCTGTACTCTTGTGTTATCCCTCTCCTACTCGCATTGTATTCGATCCGTATCCTAAGCGGCCATTGCTCCAATATCTACTTCGCTGATGCTATCATTACACACTTTTCTAGGTCCACGTGAGCACGAAGGAACGAGGAGATCACACCGAGGGGACAAGGTCACACACAATCAGATTCACCACTATTCTACAAAGATCCGTGTTCTAGCTTTCAAAGTTCTAGTTAAAAGCATATCAAATACAGTAGCCAATCATTTCATTTCAATTAATTTTACTTTCGATATTGCCAAGGAAGTTGTGGGGATTGATAGTTTCTGAGAAACTATTATTCACTCATCACTTCTGAGGTAGGATTGAGAGTCTTTCAAATAGAGTAGATCAGTTATCGGGCTATTTAGAATAGATCTACAAATTACATAGACAAGCAGCTATACTCGGTTGCTTTGTTTGTTTTAATTGTGTTATTATTTTAGTTGTCAAGTTTAGATATAATAGATAGATTACTCTTTAAAATATATTCAATAGTTTATCAATAAGTATCGACTTAGAAATATACGTAGATATATCTTGCATATTTAGGTTATTTTGTCATTAGTTAGCTTTATATTGTTTTCTTTTGTATGACAATCACAGGACCTAGAGAGCCCGAGAATGCGTATTCGAGCCAATCGTGCCTCAACTTAATATTATTACAGGTAATAACTGATATAGATCAAAACCTTAGAATTCAAGTCTTTCGAACAACAAAGAAAACTTACAATAGATCAGCTCACGCTTAAGTGGGTTAAATATGAAGACGACCAAGCGCACACATTTTGGTCAAATCAGCCAAACTACATTACCCCCGCATAGAGTTTGTACGTAGGTTTCATAAATGCCAAGAATTCTCTAACAAAATTCACATGCCGGCACAAGCTCTACAACCAATCGCTACTCCATGGCCCTTTTCTATGTGGGGCCTAGATTTGATAGGGAAATTCTCTCCCTCATCTACAGATGGCCATAACTTCATAATCACGGCCACCAAGTACTTTAACAAATGAGTAGAGGCTATGCCTCTTACCACTATACCAGGTTCCGTGATCACCAAGTTCATTTTGAACCAAATCATTTACAGGTACGCTGTCCCGCAAATCATTATCTCAGATAATGGTACTTCCTTTAAAAATGATGAGGTCCGCAAACTATGCAATAAATTTAAAATAAGTCATAATATGGCCTCTCTCAGATACCTTCAAGCCAACGGCAAAGTGAAGCAACAAAAAAACATTAAAGGCCACTCTTCTCAAAACGGTGAAAGAAAACAAAAGAGATTGGCATTTAAAGTTATACCCGGCCTTGTGGCCCACCGAACCTCAATAAGAACACCAACAGGAGTAACTCCTTTCTTGTTGTTATTTGGAGCGGAAGCAATTCTCCCACTTGAGGTTGAAATACCCAGTCTCTGTATTTCAATACAAGGGATTCTGGATGAAGAAGCTTATAGAGAATCACGTCTCTCCCAACTAGAAATCCTAGATGAGGCCAGGTTAGATGTTGAGCAAATGACATAGAGTTTATGCTAACCGATGTGCCAACAAAGATAACAAAAAGGTCTATGAATGAGATATATATGAAGGAGATCTAGTTCTAAGACTAGATAGCTTGAGCCAATAAAAAGATCGGTGAAGGAGGAAATTCCGGCCCAAATGGTTGGGCCATACCGAGTCATGAAGGACTATGGAAATGGTGCATATCTCTTATAGACCTTTGGAAGGCGAGGAATATGGTGGAACCGTCAACTCCCTATACCTAAACGATTCTATCCATAAGCAACCAGCACTATTTGTATAAATATATCTACATTGCATCTTCATGTAGTTAGGTTCATTTTGTCCACTTGTTTCATACAATTTTGTGATCAAGGAACTCATTCTCAAAGAAATTCATTACAACTTCTGATGTTATTGGCATGAACACTCTAATCATACTTCTTCACTTCCATAGCATCATCAATCGTGTCATAATCATTTCATCAGATAAAGCTAGATATAACAAAGCCTTAACGGTAACCATACCAAGATCTGCATGCTTGTTCTCATCTTTGGTTTCTTCCTAGGATAGGTGCCTTGCCTATGGTCTGTTCTAGAAGCTTCATTGTGTCACATCTATCCCCTATGTATATCTCTTTGGAAATAAGAACACACTGACATTTTGCTCAAATAAGCAAGTCAAACATAGATCAAAAGAGAAAAAAAAAAAAATTACACATTTCCTTTCCCTACCAACCTTCGGTGATGAGCTTGCGTCTCTTACTAGTGACATAGGGTTGGGAAAGTATGAGAATGCCCTTACTCGCCTATACCTTGTCCATGGTGATAAGCCCACGCTTCTTACTAGTAGCATGGGGAAAGGTGTAGGGGTTCCTCTTGATAAATAAACATTGAAGGTCATAAGCAAACAATTCCAATGAACTTTTGAAATTTTGAGTCAAAAACAAATGAATCAGATGTCCAAAATTCCAAGAGAGTTCAAAACCCTAAAACCCAGATTTTGTCTACCATGTGGCCATCTACGGATCTAAGTCTAGATAAACCACAAAGCAAGTTGCATCCCAAACTATGGAGTCACTCGAGTAGAGTAAGCTTGTAGCATCCTAATTTGGTTCCACCAAAGCTTTGTCTATCTCTCATCACTACCATTTCAACACATTTCATAACTTGTGCCCTTTCTAGCTCTCGGTGATGAGCCCTCGCATCTTACTAGTTGCGTGGAGTTAGGAGTGGGGCAAGTTTATCTGCTCATCGTACCAGTTTATCATCACATTTTGTCAAAACAAATATGAAGTACCGAAAATTGCTTATAAGAAACTAGAGTTTAAAATCACATTGTGTTTACATTATCATATATCAGCATCACGAAATACAAAAAGAAAGTAAACATTTGTATCATTTGTTCTCCATTGCATACATTCTAAAAATCATATAAACATAACATTATAGTTTACATACGAAAACAAAGTCATAAATGCCAAGAGTCTGATCCAAAAAGAATATATATACATATAAACGATCAAGTTTCTTGTACAATGCCATCATGCGCTAAGCATGGTCAAAACGCTCAAAGATTTCGGAAATATAAAAATACATCATACAAATAGTCTAAGAGAGCCAAATGGCTTCTCAACCCCTCTGAGATCCCTCTGAGGGTGCACATCCACATCTGGGACTCCGGCTATGCCGGCGCTCTGAGTGCAGGAGGGCTCACGATCCCGAGGAGCAGCTGCGGTCTCACCATGAGAGTGACTCCTCATTAGGCACTCTATTGTCATGTACCTGCTAGCTCAAGACATAGGGTGTAGACACCATCCTAGCTACATGCCGGACAGAGCAAAGATGTCGGTATGCCTACCGGTGTGTGAAGGCTCTCCCGCATCCACGGATAGCTCCACACGTGTCTTCTCCATAGGGATTATCGTGGTATCGCACATACCCAACGAATCGATCTCGCCACTCATCGCCAGCAAGCAAAGGAGAAAATCCAATTAGAAATAATCAAAAGATAAAAAAAAAAAAAGAGTAGTAGACATCAACTAAGACAAATCCTAGCTAAAAACAAATATTAAGAGAGGGATGGTAACTCACTCGGATCTCCAAGTCTCTAAGAGGGATCCCTAGGCTCAAGACTGCCACAGATTTCACCGCTAACTGAGGTACTCCTCCCGTGGTCTTGAACAAAGATAGCGTCCCGCTACAGACTTATCCTCTCCACCAAGGCCCTAAGAGAGTGGCTCCTCTAAAGCCAGAGTCACCCTCTCCACACTTTGCTCCGCCCGCTCCCCCTGTAAGATATCTTGAGTGTCATGCCACTCAGGATCACTCTCCTCCTCTCCGCCTGACTTGTTGACCTCGGCCATGGTCTCCTCCTCCATCTCTCCCCCAGAACTCCTCGCACTCGCAGTCTATGTCAATGGGGTCATCACCGTTGTGGGCGGGACTAGCGCAATCAAGTAAGGGTGCCTGAGGGGCACCGGCTCTCCCTCGAGCTCGTACTACCCGCCTAGCTGCAATGGGGACACCAGGAGTAATAAATGGCTAACCACGGCCTCCAAGACCTCCCCTGGCCTCTTGAACTGATCTATATACTAGCACCACCGGGGGAAGCATACCCACGTAAGGCAAGCCAAACTGCTGAGGCACTCGACCAAAAGGATGTATCTCCACCCTCCCCACCCTATCAACAAGCTGCCATGTGGTGGAGCAAGAAATCAAAGTAAGAGTCTCCTCTCCCCATAAACCTACCATGGCCTGATAAGGTGTAGCCTCCATGTCATCAGTGGTCAAAGAGGCGACTAGGCCGGTGAGGTGCTCTACGCACTAACATGTCTCCTCCCATCCGGCTGCCCTCACGGCTCCGAGATCTCGCCACCTCTACACCTCTACCATAGGGGATGAAACGCTCGTAGACGCATCTTAGAACCAGGGGTTAGATGGCTCAATGACTTCCCACATAAACGGACCACCCCGTACAAATCATGGTAGGTAGTCCCAAGTATGTCGGCTCCCAGCATAAATCCGCCATGTCCCTCAATCTTTACAATGATAGGGGACCAGCAATATAACAAAGTGACTTCTCCTTGTCCCCAATCAATCTCGAGGCAAGGATCCCCATGATGGCCTGGCAAATCAAGGGGATAGGAAGGATAGGTATAGATCGACCCTCACCCCCTTCTTCGAACCAAAGGAGATAACTACATCTCCCATATATGAGGCCCACTATATCATATGAGCCCATGACCCCGTTATCTCAAGAGTGAGCCATCTCCCGATGATCAAGAACCCCAGATATCATAAACATCCTCTAAAGTAATTTTCCACTCACCTCGGACCCCTGGTAATCGTAAAGTGTTCCGATTTGCGGTCATGTCCCGAACTCCCGAGGTCGTTGAGACAACAGTGGGGATGGAACATACGCGGGTATAGGCAAACTAGTTAAGCAATCTTATGTCTTTGATGTGCACCAATGAAATATGTGAATCTAAGGCATAGAGGCCTTCCTAACCGAATTGACATGATAGATCGGTGGCAGGATGATGACTACTCGAAGGCCGCAATCAATATCAAGTTCGCGTGATCTCGATCTATAGGTTGTGGGATACGTGGAAAATGATGTTGAATGGTTTTGTGTATGTCTCCAAACAGGGTTATATGATGGATGATGGATATATAGCGGATTTTATGGTTGATTAGCTGGTCTAGTCCAGAAATCTTTAGCTTTGTTAGTTGTTATGTCTAACAAGGATAATTGTGCGATGATGGTAGGTGGAAGTGGAATAGATCTGAATACTAATGTGTGTAAGCTAGCATCTATGTCTGATTGACCTGTGGACTCGTTGGGTTGTGAGATTTGTGGGTCACAACCGTAGATTCGTGGTTGTTGTGGATCTGCTATGGTCATGTGCGGGATCGGTCCCTAATCCCTAGTATCCAATATTTGTATTCCTTTTCAGCCTCTATGTTCAGAATTAACAGTTGTGCAATCTTCTCGAGTATCTCACAGGCATTCCCGCAACCTTGAATTCTTAAGCTAGTATCTATGTCTGTGAGAGTGTCTCCGCGTCTTGGTTGTGGGACCAAAGGGTCACAACCAAACGTTTTCTCTCTTTCAAGCCCTTCTACGGTCATGCGGATATTTATCTAGGTAATCAGTAGTTTGAGGCATGGGTGGTGACAAAAGGAAGCCATGGACTCCCAACGACCATATTCCCACTAAATATTGGACTCTCCATTTCAATGTAGCTAGATGTCATTATGGAGTCAGGGCAGGTGTAATCTTTACTTCTCCCAAGGGAAAATCCTACCATTTGCCTTTAAACTAAATTTCAAATCTACGAACAACGGCGCCCGAGTATGAAGCCCTCCTCCTTGGCCTCATCTTAGCTAAGAGGATCAATGTTAATAACATCGGTAGTTAGGAGACTCACAATTGGTAGCTTACCAAGTCTCTAAAGTGTATGAAACCGAGCCGAGAACTTACAAACTCTCTACAAAACAACTATATTGGATTTGAGCAAATATTTTGACATCATATCAATTGAAGCTATCCCGCAAGAACAAAATCTTCTCACCAATTCTATAGCAACCTCGGCATCACACTTCACTCCAAACGGTGAGTCAAAGATACTCGTTTCATGCTATCCCTTCGTCGAGCCATTGGTGAAAAAAATTTCAAACCCTCTTTTAACAAACATAGATGAGAACAAATCTACTATCCTAGACCACATTGATAGTGATAGAGCCACTCTGGATTACTTAAATGCCTATGCAGCACTACATCTCACCCATCACGTGATAGATTTGTCCTTAATCCCACATTCATCTTCCTACTTCGGAAATCCCATGATAGAGCTTCCCCCATAAGAGGAACTCAGCATATACACAATAGAAAATGGAAACGATCTGGAATTACTTCCAGCCCCGCTTTGAGTCTCAAGAAGGTAACAATTCTTTAATCGAAGAAACAATTGATATTAACATTGAAGCAGAGGATGAACAAAATATCTTGAAACTAGGATCCTCATTAACTCCAGCAGTAAGTAGAAATATACACTCGAATCCTCAAGGAGCATCGAAAGACTTCACATTTAATTATAAAAAAATGACAAGAGTTGCACCGCACATTACGGTACATAACCTCGTCACCAAGTCAGATGCAAAGCCAATTAAACAAAAATCGAGACCAATGAAACCTAAGGTAGCTCTCATGGTAAAGGAAGAAGTAATGAAACTCCTCCAAGTAGGATTCATCAAACCGGTTGATTACTCGTAGTGGGTATCTAATATCATTCCCGTTCTCAAAAAAATGGGAAGATACGCATCTGTATAGACTTCTGAGACATTAATAAGGCATGCCCCAAGAATGACTTCCTGTTACTGTCCATTGACATCATCGCTTTACGCAATTTGGATTTGAGATTTTATCCCTCGAAAGCCACATATCCTCCTTATGCAAATGTTGTTAATATTTCATCCAATCAATCGAGTAGGATAGTTTGCTTTTCAAAAGGAAGCCATTAAAAGTTGTAGGTTTTGTTCCTCAAACAGATAGTTTCAGTGTTCGACATTTTATGTTGCATGATCGCAATAAATCCCGCTAGTAATTGCATAAGCCAAGCTCTGTACTCTTGCGCTATCCCTCTCCTACTCGCATTATATTCAGTCTGTATCCTAAGCTGCCATTGCTCCAATATCTACTTCTGTTGATGCTAGCATTACATGCTTTTCTGGGTCCACGTGAGCATGAAGGAACGAGGAGATCACACTGAGGGGACAAGGTCACACACCATTGGATTCACCACTATTCTGCAGAATCCAAGTTCTAGCTTTCAAAGTTCTAGTTAAAAGCATATCAAATAGAGTAGCTAATCATTTCATTTCAGTTAAATTTTACTTTCAATATTGCCAGGGAAGCTATGGGGATTGATAGTTTCTAAGAAACTATGATTCACTCCTCACTTCTGAGGTAGGATCGAGAGTCTTTCAAATAGAGTAGATCAGTTATCAGGTTATTTAGAATAGATCTACAAATTGCACAGACAAGAACTATACTTGGTTGCTTTGTTTGTTTTAATTACATTATTAGTTTAGTTGTCAATTTTAGATATATTAGATAATTGCTCTTTAAAATCTGTTCAGTAGTTTATCAATAAGTATCAGACTTAGAAATATACATAGATATATCTTGCATATTTAGTTTATTTTGTCATTAGTTAGCTTTATATCATTTTCTTTTGTATGACAATCACAGGACCTAGAGAGCCCAGAGAATACGTATTCAAGCCAATCGTGCCTCAACCCAATCTTATTACGGCAATAACTGATATAGATCAGAACCTTAGAATCCAAGTCTTCCGAACAACAACAGACTTACAATAGATCAGCTCACAGTTAAGCGGGTTAAATATAGAAGACGACCAAGCGCACACATTTTGGTCAAATCAGCCAAACTACAAATTACCCTAGATAAATATCCGCATGACTGTAGAAGGGCTTGAAAGAGAGAAAACGTTTGGTTGTGACCCTTTGGTCCCACAAATGACGCAAGAAAACACTCTCACACACATAGATACTAGCTTAAGAATTCAGGTTACAGGAATGCCTGTGAGATACTCTGAGAAGATTGCACAACTGTTAATTCTAAACATAGAGGCCGAAAAGGCATGTGACTATTAGATATTAGGGATTAGGGACTGATCCCGCACATAACCATAGCAGATCCACAACAACCACGAATCTACAGTTGTGACCCATAAATCTCACAACCCAATGAGTCCACAAAGTTAATCAGACATAGATGTTGGCTTATGCACAGTAGTATTGAGATCTACTCCACTTCCACCTACCATCATCACACAATTATCCTTTTTAAATATAAAGAACTAACAAAGCTAAAGATTTCTAGACTAGACCAGAGAATCGACCGTAGAATCCACTATATATCCATCATCCATTATATGACCCCGTCTCGGAGACATACACGAAACCATCCCAGGTCATTTTCCACGTATCCCACAACCTATAGATTGGATCACGCCAGAGCTCGATATTGATTGGAGCCTTCGACCATTCATCCTTGCCGACTGATCTATCACACCAGTTCAGGTTAGGAGGGCCTTCTTTGCCTTAGATTCACAGATTCCACTAGTGCATGTCAAAGACATAAGATTGCTTGACTAGTTTGCCTATACCCCACGTATGTTCCATCCCCACCGGCTATCTCGGCACGACATCAGGAGGTCAGGTACAACGAAGAATTACTTGTAGATGCCCATGCTGACTTGTCACTTTTCCATCGTACAAAATTGGTGAACCCGATGTGAAAAACATAGTGCTTTCGCTATTACCTCTTTCTTCCACCTTCCCTCCTTCCCATTATTCTGCGGGTATTCATATACCCCTCGAATATGTCGAGATTCGATGCATATGGCAGACCTCTCCTAGGTCTTGAGGCATACTACGCTCAACTGAATAGACAGTCATCACCCTCGCTCTCAGTATGGGGTGACAATTATTCAACCAACTGGTCATCAACACAAACTCCACCTCCAAGGACTAGATATAGCTCATCTTTCCAAACAGAGGAGTTGGATCAGCTCACTCAAACACAACAAATAGATCCTTCAGGCTCGAACAATATGACATTCACAGGAGAATCTGGTTCATCTCCTCAGTCTTTAGACCACAAATTAGTAGACAATCGATCCATACCGATTTTAGATGATGAGCATTCAGTGCATTATGCCAGAATGAACAATGCTCTCGGAGTATGTACCCACCTATAGAAAGTTTACAAACGCAACCCGAGATCTCATTTCAAGAAAACACCTCCATGCCACTACATATAGGAAATGCCCTCGGGGAAACTTGGCAAGGTAATGATCAGCTCATAGCAGGTTATCACATGCCTATATAACATCGGATATCCAACAAATGCCACTAAGAAAAACACCGTGACTTCACCGAATGAAGGCATTTCGACTTTAGTAGAAAAGGTTAGAGGATTAGAACTTGCTCAAGCAAATCAAAATTCTCAATTCCTGCAGGCAGGAAGTTCCAATCCTCCACACCATCCTAGCCAAGTAGACCTCCTCACATGAATAGGCACGTTGGGCATGCCTCCTCAATATTCACAACAAACACCAACTAGAACCGCCATTTCTAATACCGTTCCAGTACCTCCCGGTCTAGTACAAAATAATTCATTCCTAGACAATCCCCCTTCATACTTAAACATGTACTCCAAATCACCACAGGGAGATATGTTCTCCTCTCCCAGGCATGTTTGCTCAACCACAAGGGTTTCCTTATGCCCCTACCAATGCATATAATACGCCATATCAACAAACCATTCCACCGCCGCCTCCTTAGCAGGTACCATCAATGGTCAAAACCTACGCGATAGGGACTTATTCAAAATATTTGAAAGAGCCCTTAGACTTCACCATACGAAGCGTCATGCTTCCAAGACCTCTTCCCGATTTACCCAAATACAAAGGGGAGGGAGACCCGAATGCACATATCAAAGCCTATGCCACAGCCATTCGAGAACTGCTCCCTTGGGATGGGGTTGTTGCTAAAATATTCCCCAAAACCTTGGAGGGCATCACCCTCGATTGGTATTATAGAATACTTGAGGCTTCCATCCATTCATTTAAACAACTCGTTTCAGAATTCATTAAAGCATTTGACATGAACAAACTATTGAGAATAGGAATCAGGGAATTCTTGCACATTAAGTAAGAACACAATGAATATGTTGCTCATTTTATCCAGAGATGGCGTACAGTCCTTTATTCTTCGGCCAGTGCTCCAAACATGGACCAAATGGAACTATGCGATTTATTCCTTCATTCTCTCAGCAGAGAAGTGAAGGAAGAAGTCTAGAAGTTCCCACTAAAGACTTACGATGAAGTACTTGAGAGCGCTCTCCGAATAGATCAAGCAGCAATAGATAGCGGTCGTAAGACATATGGAGCAAATGGGAGGTTAATCACCTCCAACCAAAATACTACGACTTACCCTACTACCACAAATGTCAATCAAGGACCTAAAGTCCTTAATAAAAATCACGGAGTGACAACAAATGGAGTAACTGATCAGGATAAAAAGGTAAATGTTGTGAATACTCCACCACTAATGAACAACCAATGAAACAACAACTTTACCCCAAAAATCAATGCAGTGGATTTTAATCATCCACAACAACAACAACAATGGCAAAACCTTACAAAGGGTCCAAGCCAAAACTCAACTGGATATCAAAACCAAAACCAAAACCAAAAACAACAAATGCAAAACTTTAATCCTAATAGGCAACGATTTGATCAGAGTTTTGGGCCACAATATGCACCAAGCCAGCAACCTAGGAATTACAATCCTAACTCATATTGTGGTTTCCACAAAATTCGAGGCCATGACACTAGAACGTGTCATGACTACAATAAATTCATGTAATGTTTTCCAAAGTAACAAAGACAACTTTTCATAGATATATTCTTGGCAGATCCCGCATCACCAAAGACTAAATACTTTTACAGTGTAGTTTCCCCTCAAAACACACCCCTCAAAATCTTTAATGATCCACTCCCAAACCACAATAACAACAGGTTAAATCCAAATGGGAAAAATAAGGGCATAATGACAGGAAACAATGATCATGAAGCCTCGAATTCACTAAATCCATTAGTGGCACCATAGTTAGAACTCAACCATGACCCAACATAGTCGGTTTAGTGGAATTAGACGTCGAACTACCCGTGGAAGTCAGAATAAGGACACGAGAGTATTCCTCTCAAATAAGTCCAAGTTACTTGTCGGAGCAACAAATAACATTCAACAAACATTAGTAAAACCCATGGGTACCTACGATTTAATTAGTGATCTAACAAAAGCCTTCTCACACATTTCTTTTTTGGACTTATCAAGAACTCCCCTACCCACTTGGCTACTCTTTTAGAGGCATTAGGTTTAGGTCATTTAATTAACATCACTTCCCTCCCGAAACATAATTAAACCACATACACTTTGATATCCACCCTCTATGGGGCAGTGGATAGGGATATCAAGTTTATATTTGAAATAAACAAAATGCCAACAGACACTTTGAGATTGCACACGAGGTGATCCACCTTACATTTGCAAGTATGGGTTTATAACAATAATCAAGCGTGCGATGGTTGACGATGGGGCAAAGGTTAACATAGTCCCCTTCTCTTTCCTTCAAAAGCTATGGTATGGAGAAATGAATTGTTCCATGACTCGAAATACATTAAGAGTCTATGATAGCCTTAAAGCCACGTCGATTGGAATGATAATAATACTACCGGTCACCTTAGGACCCAAAACAATCTGATTGAACTTTATATTATAGTTTGGGAAACCAACTATAATATGATCCTTGTCCGACCATGGATACACCATATGAAGGCAATCCCCTCTACATTATTTCAAGAAGTAAGATTCTTGCATTTAGGAAAGGTGTTCATAGCCAAAGGCGATCCAAAGCCATTCGATATACACCTAGCTGACTTAAAGAAAAGACCAGGCATTCACTCGGAGTTTGAACTCCCAACAAACCAACTTAATAAACCCACCGACACAAAATCGAAAGAAAATTTGGTACCTACAACAGATCTTGAGACTATGAGCCTAATCAAGACTATCCCAACCCTCAAGGATGAGGCTAACATTGTAGAAATAGTATCGTTAGGATCTACTACAAAAATTGTCAAATTATTAGACCAGGATCTAGCGATGTTCCTACCATTTGATTTTGTAGGCATGGGATATACCCTAGGTGTTGGTTCTCTTCCAGCAAAGGATCTCTACATGGTAGAAGTAACCAAAGCATTCGGCCATTACTCCAATATCTACTTCTATTGATGCTAGCATTACACACTTTTCTGGGTCCACGTGAGCATGAAGGAATGAGGAGATCACACTAAGGGGACAAGGTCACACACCATCAAATTCGCCATTGTTCTGTAGAATCTAGGTTCTAGCTTTCAAAGTTCTAGTTAAAAGCATATCAAATAGAGTAGCCAATCATTTCATTTTAATTAATGTTACTTTCGATATTGCCAAGGAAGCTATGGGGATTGATAGTTTCTAAGAAACTATGATTCACTCCTCACTTCTGAGGTAGGATAGAGAGTCTTTCAAATAGATTAGATAAGTTATCAGGTTATTTAGAATAGATCTACAAATTGCACAGACAAGTAGCTATACTCAGTTGCTTTGTTTGTTTTAATTGCGTTATTAGTTTAGTTGTCAATTTTAGATATATTAGATAAATTTCTCTTTAAAATCTATTCAGTATTTTATCAATAAGTATCAAACTCAAAAATATATGTAGATATATCTTGCATATTTAGGTTATTCTGTCATTAGTTAGCTTTATATCGTTTTCTTTTGTATGACAATCACGGGACCTAGAGAGCCCAGAGAATATGTATTCGAGCCAATCATGCCTCAACCCAATCTTATTACAGAAATAAATGATATAGATCAGAACATTAGAATTCAAGTCTTCCAAACAACAATGAGACTTACAACACCTCAACTCATTGTTAAGCGGGTTAAATATAGAAAACAACCAAGCACACACATTTTTGTCAAATCAGCCAAACTACAGATTACCCTAGATAAATATCTCGCATGACCGATCTATATACTCGGCACCACCAAGGGAAGCATACCCACATAAGGCAAAGCCAAACTACTGAGGCACTCGACCAAAAGGATGTATCTCCACCCTCCCCACCTTGTCAACAAGTTGCCCTGTGGTGGAGCAAGAAATCAAAGTAAGAGCCTCCTCGCCCCATAAACCTACCATGGCCTGATAAGGTGTAGCCTCCATGTCATCAGTGGTCAAAGAGGTGACCGGCTGGTGAGGTGCTCTGAGCACCAACATGTCTATCCATCTGGCTGCCCTCACAGCTCCGGGATTTGCCACCTCTACACCTCTACCATAGGGGATGAAACGCTCATAGACCCAGCTCATAACTAGGGTCGGATGGCTCAATGACTACCCCTGTAAACGGACCACCCTGTACAAATCATGGTAGGTAGTCCCAAGTATGTCGGCTCCCCAGGCATAAATCCGGCCATGTCCCTCAATCTATGCAATGATGGGGGACCAGCAATATAATAAAGTGTCTCCTCCCTTGTCCCCAATCAATCTCGAGGCAAGGATCCCCATGATGGCCTGGCAAATCAAGGGGATAGGCAGGCTAGGAATAGATCAGACCCTCACCCCCTTCTTTGAACCAAAGGAGATAATCAGTATCTCCCATATATGAGGCCCACCGTACTATCTCGAGCCCATGACCCCGTTGTCTCAAGAGTGTGTCGTCTCCCGATGATTGGGACCCCAAGATACAAGAAAACATCCTCTAAAGTAATGGTCCACTAACCTCAAACCACTCGTAATCAAAAAGTGTTCCGATCTACCTCCCAATATGAAAATAAGTCACGAGTATGTGACTAGATGGTGCAAACATGCGAGAACCCGTCATATGCGCATGCAGATACCCCTCTAAAGAGTATCCTGCTCATCCTTAGAAAGGGCATCTAATACCGTCTGAGCCAATCACACTCTCTCTCTCTCTGGCCCCATCGAATATACTCCTCCCTCACTTGCATACACCCAAAAACAAACAAAAGAGAGTACGTTAGTATCCAAATGACTTTAGAAAATCATGAAAGTAGGTAAAGATGCTAAAAATGTAAAAATGAATTCAAATAAGTGTTATTTAGGAATTCTATGAAGGACCGCCACCCCAAGCGGGTGGTGGTTCCATGTCGCTGCCTTAAAGGTGGCGGTCTCAGAATCGCCACCTTTTTTTGGCAAGGTCGTGTCCCAAATTTCCGTAGGGGTCACATGCCCTAAATGACACCTAAGAACACAAATAAATCTGTTTTGAGTCAAACAGAGCCTACCCAAAGTAGGCACCCCTAGATAAACCTATTAAAACCTACATTTTGCCTGACATTTTCAAAAATAAGCCCCCATGACAAAGATTTCAACATTTTAATCTTTTTGGGAGAAAAAAGCGAAAATTGAGAAAAACTAACCTCGTGATCTCACGGACGGCGCCCGCCTGTGGACGCATGATCACGATCTCATCCCAAATGTTTTGACTATACTCTCATGAGAAATCATCACCGTGGGTCCCAAAGCTCAAAATCAACCAAATCAACATGTGCAAATAATAGGAAAATGGGCCCTTTTTACATATATAAGACTCGACTTGTTTTAAATTCCCTTTCGCAGGTTTGGAGCACCGACGAAGGTAATTTCACATCCCCGCACAAATGGTATGTCCTCATTTCATAATTTTTAGTATTTATTATTTGATCTCTTTTATCTATCTGCACTTAAGTCCTCTTTTCATTTTGCAGGTGGCGGGAATTCTGGATGGCATCATTTCGACACACAGACGTGTCAGGTATAACTTCTAACTTCCCATTTTGGGACCGCCATACTCGGATCCACCGTTTTTACGCCTCTTCATGGCTAAAATGATTCTCTGAGGGGGCAATATGTATGTACCCAAAATTGTAGGGTACTGCACTGCCGGAACAACGTAACACGTGCCCCAATGATGATACAGGTCTCCTCGCAAGGTGTTCGGGATCCAAAAGCTCTCCAAGTATGCATTAACATCCCGCATGCCCCACTTAGCCCCTACATGCTTTGTTTTTCTCTTTTCCCCTCTCTTCTTTGCATTTTGCTCTTTAGTTACAAAACCACCGCCCACATGACCGCCGCCTGTGCAGGCGTTTCCCTATAACCGCCACCCCGCTCGTAGCGGTGTCCTTCACGCATTTTCCAGAATGTTCTTTTTAACGTGACTCACGTAAATTTCAATGTTTACCAGCTTTTTTCACCGCCTTTGCTTGTATTTATGATTCTGGTTCCCTGGAATAGTGTTTTGGCATTGTTTATGGTTTAAGAGATCAATTTGGTTTTTACCTTTGGGTAAATGGAAATGCTATAAATAGTTGGCTTGTGCTCAAGCAAATGGCCCCTCAAATTTTCCTCTGAATTTCTCATTTCAATAGTTTAGCCTTTCAATTTTTGCTTAGGATTCATAGTTTCATTTGTTGTATGCATGGTTAGTATTGTTTAGTACATCGCCGCAAAGCCACCCATCCTCCTTGTGCAAATGTTGTTATTATTTCATCCAATCAATTGAGTAGGATAGTTTACTTTTTAAAAGGAAGCCATTAATATTCTGTGTTTTGTTCCTTAATCAAAAACACAAATAAAGGCGGTGGTTTGAGGCAATGATCAGTTCATAATGGGATATCACATGCCTATACAACATCAGGATTTACAACAAACGCCACTAAGGTAAAACATCGTGACTTCACCGAATGAAGTCATTTCGACTTTATTAGAAAAGGTTAGAGGATTAGAACTTGCTCAAGCAAATCAAAATTCTCAATTCATGCAGGCAGGAAGTTCCAATCCTCCACACCATACTAGCCAAGTAGACCTCCTCACACAGAATAGGCACGTTGGGCATGCCTCCTCAATGTTCACAACAAACTCCAACTAGAACCACCATTTCTAATACCATTCCAAGATTCTCCCCAGTCTAGTACAAAATAATTCATTCCTAGACAATCCCCTTCATACTCCCATAGTCAAATAGTTCAATAGTTTTCCTATCGCTATGTTCTTTTTAACGGACATGACCACCACCTTCTTCGCCTTAGATTCGTATATTCCACTAGTGCGCATCAAATTCATAAAATTGCATGACTAGTTTGCCTATACCCCTCATATATTCCATCCCCACCGGCTGTCTCGGCATGACCCCGGGAGGTCGGGTACGAGGAAGAGTTATTTGTAGATTCCCATGCTCACTTGTCACTTTTCCATCGTACAAAATTGGTGAACCCAACGTGAAAAACACAGTGCTTTCGTTATTACCTCTTTCTTCCACCTTCCCTCCTTCCCATTATTCTGCGGGTATTCGAATATGTCAGGATTCGATGCATATGGCAGACCTCTCCTAGGTCTTGAGGCATACTACACTCCACTGAATAGACAGTCATCACCCTCTCTCTTAGTATGGGGTGACAATTATTCAGCCAACCGGTTGTTAACACAAACTCCACCTCCAAGGACTAGATATAGCTCATCTTTCCAAACAGAGGAGTTGGATCAGCTCACTCAAACACAACAAACAAATCCTTCAGGCTCAAACAATATGACGTTCATAGGAGAATCTGGTTCATCTCCTCAGGTGCTTCTTAGACCACAAATTATTAGACAATCATATCCATACCCGGTTTTAGATGATGAGCATTCAATGTCGTTATTCTAGGAATGAACAACGCTCTCAGAGTATGTACCCACCTATAGGAAGTTTACAAACACAACCCGAGATCTCATTTCAAGAAAATACCTCCATGCCACTACATATAGGAAATGCCCTCAATGAAAATTGGCAGGGAAATGATCAATTCATAGCGGGATATCACATGCCTATACAACATCAAGATATACAACAAACGCCACTAAGGAAAAATACCATGACTTCACCAAATGAAGTCATTTCGACTTTAGTAGAAAAGGTTAGAGGATTAGAACTTGCTCAAGAAAATCAAAATTATCAATTCCTATAGGTAGGAAGTTCCAATCCTCCACACCATCCTAGCCAAGTAGATCTTCTCACATGAATAGGCACGTTGGGCATTCCTCCTCAATATTCACAACAAACACCAACTAGAACTGCCATTTCTAATACGGTTCCAAAGACTCCTATCAGTACAAAATAATTCATTCCTAGATAATCCCCCTTCATACTTAAACATGTACTCCAAATCACCACAAGGAGATATGTTCTCCTCTCCCGGCATGTTTTCTCAACCACAGGGGTTTCCTTATGCCCCTACCAATGCATACGCTACGCCATATCAACAACCCATTCCACCACCACCTCCTCAACAGGTACTATCAATGGTCGAAACCTACGCGATAGGGACTTATTCAGAATATTTGAAAGAGCCCTTAGACTTCACCATACAAAGCGTCATGCTTCTAAGACCTCTTCCCGATTTACCCAAATACAAAGGGGAGGGAGACCCGAATGCACATATCAAAGCCTACGCCACAGCCATTCGAGAACTGCTCCCTTGGGATGGGTTTGTTGCTAAAATATTCCCCAAAACCTTGGAGGGCATCGCTCTTAATTGGTATTATAGAATACTTGAGGCTTCCATCCATTCATTTAAAAAACTCATTTCAGAATTCATTAAAGCGTTTGACATGAACAAACTATTGAGATCAGGAATCAGGGAATTCTTGCACATTAAGCAAGAACACAATGAATCTGTCACTCATTTTATCCAGAGATGGCGTACAGTCCTTTATTCTTTGGCCAATGCTCCAAACATGGACCAAATGGAACTATGTGATTTATTCCTTCATTCTCTCAGTAGAGAAGTGAAGGAAGAAGTCCAGAAGTTCCCACTAAAGACTTACGATGAAGTACTTGAGAGTGCTCTCCGAATAGATCAAGCGGCAATAGATAGCGGTTACAAGACATATGGAGCAAACGGGAGGTTAATCACCTCCAACCAGAATACTATGACTTACCCTACTACCACAAATGTCAATCAAGGACCTAAAGTCCTTAATAAAAATCACGGAGTGACAACAGATGGAGTAACTAATCAGGCTAAAAAGGTAAATGTTGTGAATACTCCACCACTAATGAACAACCAACGAAACAACAACTTTACCCCAACAATCAATGCAGTGGATTTTAATCATCCATAACAACAACAACAAAAATGGCAAAACCTTACAAAGGGTCCAAGCCAAAACTCAACTGGATATCAAAACCAAAACCAAAACCAAAAACAACAAATGCAAAACTTTAATCCTAATAGGCAACGGTTTGATCAGAGTTTTGGGCCACAATATGCACCAAGCCAGCAACCTAGGAATTACAATCCTAACTCATATTGTGGTTTCCACAAAATTCGAGGCCATGACACTAGAACGTGTCGTGACTACAATAAATTCATGCAACGTTTTCCAGAGGAACAAAGATAACTTTTCATAGATATGTTCTTGGCAGATCCTGCGTCACCAAAGACTAAATACTTTTACGGGCGCTTCCCTCAAAACGTATCCTCAAAATCTTTTATGATCCGCTCCCAAACCACAATAATAACAGGTTAAATCCAAATGGGACAAATAAGGGCATAATGACAGAAACAATGATCATGAAGCCTCGACTTCACTAAATCCATTAGTTGCACCACAATTAGGAAGTCACCGAGACCGAAGATAGTCATTTTAGTGGAATTAGACGCCGAACTACCCGTGGAAGCTGTAACAAGGACACGAGAGTATTCCTCTCAGCCAAGTCCAAGTTACCTACCAAAGAAAGATAACATCCAACAAATATTAGTAAAACCTATGGGTGCCTACGATTTAATTAATGATCTAACAAAAACCTTCTCACACATTTCTTTTTTGGACTTACTGAAGAACTCTCCCCTTGCAGGGCTGCTCTTTTAGAGGCATTAGGTTTAGGTCATTTAATTAACATCACTCCACCTCCCGAAACACAAGTAAACCATATAGACTTTGATATCCACCCTCCGGGCAGCCGGATAGGGATATCGAGTTTATATTCGAAATAAACAAAATGCCAACAAACGCTGAGATTGCACACAGAGGTGATCCAACCTTACATTTGCAAGTATGGGTTTATAACAATTATGTGAAGCGTGCGATGGTTGACGATGGGGCAACGGTTAACATAGTCCCCTTCTCTTTCCTTCAAAAGCTAGGGTATGGAGAAACGAATTGTTCCACGACTCAAAAAACATTAAGAGGCTATGATAGCCTTAAAGCCACGTTGATTGAACGATGATACTATCGACCACCTTAGGACCCAAAACAATCCTCGACCGAGTTTTATATTATAGATCGGGAAACCAACTATAATATGATCCTTGGCTGACCATGGATACACCGTATGAAGGCAATCCGTTCTACATTATTTCAAGAAGTAAGATTCTTACATTTAGGAAAGGTGTTCGTAGCCAAAGGCGATCCAAAGCCATTTGATATACACCTAGTTGACTTAAAGAAAAGACCAGGCATTCACTCAAAGTTTGAACTCCCAACAAACCAACTTAATAAACCCACCAACGCAAAACCGGAAGAAAATTTGGTACCTACAATAGATCTTGAGACTATGAGCCTAATCAAGACTATCCTAGCCCTCAAGGATGAGGCTAACATTGTAGAAACAGTATCGTTAGGAACTACTGCAAAAAATGTTCAAATTATTAGAACAGATCTACCGATGTTCCTACCATTTGATTCTGTAGGCATGGGATATACCCTAGGTGTTGGTTCTCTTCCAGCAGAGGATCTCTACATGGTAGAAGTAACCGAAGCAGAAGATGTTAACACAACAAATATCCCAACGGCCATATTCCCAGCTAAATATTGGACTCTCCATTTCGATGGAGCTAGATGTCGTTATGGAGCTAGGGCAGGTGTAATCTTTACTTCTCCCGAGGGAAAAATCCTACCATTTTCCTTAAAACTAAATTTCGAATGTACAAACGGCGCTGAGTATGAAGCCCTCCTCCTTGGCCTCATCTTAGCTAAGTGGATTGGTGTTAATAACATCGAGTGTTAGGAGACTCACAATTGATAGCAAACCAAGTCTTTGAGGTGTATGAAACCAAAGCTGAGCACTTACAGCTCTACAAAACAGTTGTATTGGATTTGAGCAAAGAGTTTGACTTCATATCAATTGAAGCAATCCCGCGAGAACAAAATCTTCTCGCTGATTCTATAGCAACCTCAGCATCACGCTTCACTCCAAACAGCGAGTTGGAAGATACCCGTTTCATGGTATCCCTTCGTATTGAACCATTAGTGAAAAAATGTCAAACCCTCTTTTAACAAACATAGATGAGAACAAATCTACTATCCTAGACCACATTGATAGTGATAGAGCCACTCTAGATTACTTAAACACCTATGCAGTGCTACATCTCACCCATCACGTGATAGATTTGTCCTTAATCCCACATTCATCTTCCTACTTCGGAAATCCCATGATAGAGCTTCCCCCACAAAAGGAACTCAACATATACACAGTAGAAAATGGAGACGATCTGGAATTACTTCCAGCCCCGCCTGAGTTTGAAGAAGGTAACGCTTCTTTAATCAAAGAAATAATTGATATTAACATCGAAACGGAGGAAGACCTAAGGATCTTGAAACTAGGATCTTCGTTAGCTCCAAAAGAAATAGAAATACACACTCGAATCCTCAAAGAACATCAGAAGGATTTTATATTTAATTATAAAGAAATGACAGGGGTTACACCACACATCGCGGTACATAACCTCGTCACCAAATCAGATGCAAATCCAATTAAACAAAAATCAAGACCAATGAAACCTAAGGTAGCTCTCATGGTAAAGAAAGAAGTATTGAAACTCCTCCAAGTAAGATTCATCAAATCGATCGATTACTCTCAGTGGGTATCTAATATCATTCCCGTTCTCAAAAAAAATGGGAAGATACACATCTGCATAGACTTCCGAGACATTAATAAGGCATGCCCCAAGGACAACTTCCCGTTACCATCCATTGACGTCATCATTGACGCAACAGCTAGATTTGAGATTTTGTCCCTCATGGATGGGTTCTCAGGATACAATCAAATCAGAATATCCAAACAAGACCAAGCCAAAACCACATTTATAACTCCTTGGGGAACCTATTGCTACGTTGTTATGTCGTTCGGTCTCAAGAATGCTGGTGCTACATACCAACGGGCAATGACATACATATTTCACGATCTTATTCACAAAATCATGGAGTCCTATGTAGATGACTTGTTGGCCAAGGCCAGGAAGCGTTGTGATCACCCGAAGTACTCCGCATCATCCTTTCACGTCTAATAGAATACGAGTCACACTAAATCTAGAAAAATGCATCTTTGGTGTGACAGGAGGGAAGCTCCTAGGTTACATTATATCGTCATGAGGGATCGATGTAGACCTAGCCAAAATCTGGGTTGTTCTCAAAATGATCCCACCTTCGGATGAATTTGGAATCAGGTCATTTCTTGGAAAACTCGGTGCAATCCAAAGATTCATCCCCGATTTAAGCTTTGTCATTCATCCAATCAACAATCTACTCAAGAAATATTATAGTACCAATTGGACTAAAGACTGCAACGAAGCTTTCAAAGTTGTTAAGCGTTTCCTGTTGTCACCACCCACGCTAATGCCACCTAAGCTAGACTGCCCTTTAATCTTATACTCACGAGCTACCAATGTCTCGCTAGCTTGCATGCTAGCCCAAGAAGATGATGACAAATGAGAACGTGTGATCTATTTCATTAGCCGAACATTGCTTGACTATGAAACACGTTATACATAAGCAGAACAAGAATGCCTTGCCATAGTCTTCGCAACCAAACGCTTAAGACATTACATGCTAAATCAAGAAACAAAAGTCATTATAAAAATAGACCATTTACAAACTTTCCTCACGCAAGGATCCTTGTCTAAAAAGGTTGGACGCTTTATAACCTTAATGGGTGAATTCGAATTAACTTTTGTTAACTAAAAATCCGTTAAGGGGCAAGTCATTACAGATTGGTTAGTTGATAACCCATTAGACAGAGGCAATCTAGTAGATCTGGACTTTCCCGATGAATGCATATACTACGTCGAAACTAGACCTCCCATCTCTGAATGTCCTTGGTATATTGATATTATTAATTATATCATGGACCATACTTATCCAGAAGATGCTACACCACAACAAAGAAGGTGGTTACGCATTATCATAGCTAAATATGTTATTATAGAACATGTGCTCTATCGTAAGGCTTTCGATGGAATGCTCCTAAGGTGTGTTGACACAGAAGAATCCAAAAAAATTCTATACGAATCTCACAGCGGCATGTGTGGAGGCCACTTCGGTGGCCATGCCACCACTCGCAAAATACACCGGATGGGCTATTTCTGGCCCACTCTAGAACATGATGCAGTAGAGTTTGTACGCAGGTGTCATAAATGCCAAGAATTCTCCCATGAGATTCACATGCCGGCACAAGCTCTACAACCAATCACTACTCCATGGCCCTTTTCTATGTGGGGCCTAGATTTGATAAGGAAATTCTCTCCCTCATCTACAGACAGCCATAACTTCATAATCACGGCCACCGAGTACTTTACCAAATGGGTAGAGGCTATGCCTCTTACCACTATACCAGGTTCCGTGATCGCCAAGTTCATTTTGAACCAGATCATTTGCAAGTACGGTGTCCTGAAAATCATTATCTCAGGTAATGGTACTTCCTTTAAGAATGACGAGGTCCATGAACTATGCAAGAAATTTAAAATAAGTCACCATACACCTCTCTCAGATACTCCTCAAGCCAACGGGTAGGTGAAGTAACAAAAAAAACATTAAAGGCCATTCTTCTCAAAACGGTGAAAGAAAACAAAAGAGATTGGCATTTAAAGTTATACTCGGCCTTGTGGGCCAACCGAACCTCAATAAGAACACCAACAGCAGCAACTCCTTTCTCACTGGTATTCGGAGCGGAAGCAGTTCTCCCACTTGAGGTTGAAATACTCAGTCTCTGTATTTCAATACAAGGGATTCTGGATGAAGAAGCTTATAGAGAAGCACGTCTCTCCCAACTAGAAAGCCTAGATGAGGCTAGGTTAGATGTTGAATAGCGGCATAGAGTTTATGCTGACCTGGATGTGCCGATAGTATAACAAAAAGGTCTATGAACGAGATATATATGAAGGAGATCTAGTTCTAAGACTAGATAGCCGGATCGATAAAAAGATCGGCAAAGGAAGGAAATTCCGGCCCAAATGGTTGGGCCCATACCGAGTCATGAAGGACTATGGAAATGGTGCATATCTCTTATGTACACTGGAAGGCGAGGAATTTGGTGAAACTATCAATTCCCTACACCTTAAATGATTCTATGCATAAGCAACCAGCACTATTTGTATAAATATATCTACATTGCATCTTCATGTAGTTAGGTTCATTTTGTCCACTTGTTTCGTACAATTTTGTGATCAAGGAACTCATTCTCAAAGCAATTCATTACAACTTCTGATGTTATTGGCATGAACACTCTAATCATACTTCGTCACTTCCATAGCATCGTCAATCATGTCATAATCATTTCATCAGATAAAGCTAGATATAACAAAGCCTTAACGGTAACCATACCAAGATCTACATGCTTGTTCTCATCTTTGGTTTCTTCCTAGGATAGGTGCCTTGCCTATGGTCTGTTCTAGAAGCTTCATCGTGTCACATCTATCCCCTATGTATATCTCTTTGGAAATAAGAACACACTGACATTTTGCTCAAATAAGCAAGTCAAACATAGATCAAACAAAAAAATTTATTTTTACACATTTCCTTGCCCTACCAACCTTCGGTGATGAGCTTGCGTCTCTTACTAGTGATGTAGGGTTGGGAAAGGATGGGAATGCCCTTACTCACCTATACCTTGTCCATGGTGATAAGCCCACGCTTCTTACTAGTAGCATGGGGCAAGGTGTAGGGGGTCCTCTTGACAAATAAACGTTGAAGGTCATAAGCAAACAATTCCAATGAACTTTTGAAATTTTGAGTCAAAAACAAATGAATCAGATGTCCAAAATTCCAAGAGAGTTCAAAACCCTAAACCCATATTTTGTCTACCATGTGGCCATCTACGGATCTAAGTCTAGATAAACCGCAAAGCAAGTTGCATCCCAAACTATGGAGTCACTCGAGTAGAGTAAGCTTGTAGCATCCTAATTTGGTTCCACCAAAGCTTTGTCTATCTCTCATCACTACCATTTCAACACATTTCATAACTTGTGCCCTTTCTAGCTCTCAGTGATGAGCCCTCGCATCTTACTAGTTGCGTGGAGTTAGGAGTGGGGCAAGTTTATCTAGCTCATCGTACCAGTTTATCATCACATTTTGTCAAAACAAATATGAAGTACCGAAAAATTGCTTATAAGAAACTAGAGTTTAAAATCACATTGTGTTTACATTATCATATATCAGCATCACGAAATACAAAAAGAAAGTAAACATTTGTATCATTTGTTCTCCATTGCATACATTCTGAAAAGCATATAAACATAACATTATAGTTTACATACGGAAAACAAAGTCATAAATGCCAAGATTCTGATCTAAAAGAATATATATATATATATATATATATATAAAAAACGATCAAGTTTCTTGTACAATACCATCATGCACTAAGCATGGTCAACACGCTCAAAGAGCCTAGGAAATACAAAATACATCATACAAACAGCTTAAGAGAGCCAAATGGCTTCTCAACCCCTCTGAGATCCCTCTGAGGGTGCACGTCAACATCCGGGACTCCGGTTATGCCGGCGCTCTGAGTGCATGGAGGGCTCACAATCCCGAGGAGTAGCTGCGGTCTCACCATGAGAGTGACTCCTCGTCCGTGGTCTCGTTGTCTGTACCATGCCGGCTCGGACGGAGGGTAGACACCATCCTCGGCCACATGACGAGATAGGAGCAAAGACGCGGTGCATGCCTACTGGCTGCCATCAAGGCTCCCCTGCATCCACGGATAGCTCCGCACGGGTCTTCTCCATAGGGATCATCAGGGTATCAATACATACCCGGTGAATCAGATCTCACCACTCATCAGCAGTCTCTGCAAGCAAAGGAGAAAAGCCAATTAGAAATAATCAAGAGATAAAAACAAAAACAAACAAGAGTAGAGACAGCAACTAAGACAAATCCTAGCTAAAGACAAATATTAAGAGAGGGATGGTAACTCACTCGGATCTCTAGGCCTCCAAGAGGGATCCCTAGGGTCAACACCTACCACAGATGCCACCGCTGACTGAGATACTCCTCCCATGGCTGGAACAACATAGTGTCCTGCTACGGACTCATCCTCTCCACCAAGGCCCTGAGAGAGTGGCTCCTCTAAAGCCAGAGTCACCCTCTCCGCAATCTGCTCCGCCTGTAAGATATCCTGAGTGTCATGCCACTCAGGATCACTCTCCTCCTCTCTGCCCAACTTGCTGACCTCAGCCTTGGTCTCCTCCTCCGTCTCCCCACAGAACTCCTCTAACTCAAATTCTATGTCAATGGGGTCGTCCGTTGTGGGGCGGCACCGGCAGAAATTTGAAGTAAGGGTGCTTGAGGGGCACCAGCTCTCCCTCGAGCTCATACTACCTACCTAGCTGCAATGGGGACACCAGGAGTAATAACTGTCCAACCACAGCCTCTAGGACCTCCCCTGGCCTCTCGAACTGATCTATATATTGGCACCACTGGGGGAAGCATACCCACGTAAGGCAAGCCAAACTGTTGAGGTACTCGACTAAAGGATGTATCTCCACCCTCTCGCACCCTATCAACAAGCTGCCCTGTGGTGGAGCAAGAAATCAAAGTAAGAGCCTCCTCACCCCATAAACCTGCCATGGCCTGATGAGGTGTAGCCTCCATGTCATCGGTGGTCAAAGAGGTGATCGGCTGGTGAGGTGCTCGACGCACCGACATGTCTGTCCATCTGGCTGCCCTCACAGCTCTGGTATCTACCACCTCTACACCTTACCATAGGGGATGAAACACTTGTAGACCCACTCATAACCAGGGTCAAATGGCTCAATGACTGCCCTTGTAAACGGACCACCCTATACAAATCATGGTAGGTAGTCCCAAGTATGTCGGCTCCCCAGGCATAAATCCGGCCATGTCCCTCAATCTGTGCAATGATGGGGGACCAGCAATATAATAAAGTGTCTCCTCCCTTGTCCCCGATCAATCTCGAGGCAAGGATCCCCATGATGGCCTGGTGAATCAAGGGGATAGGCAGGCTAGGAATAGATCAGACCCTCACCCCCTTCTTCGAACCAGTGGAGATAATTACATCTCCCATATATGAGGCCCACTCTATTGTCTGAGCCCATGACCCTACTGTCTCAATAGTGAGCCGTCTCTCGATGATCGAGACCCCCAGTATATGGTAAACATCCTCTAAAGTAATGGTCCACTCACCTCGGACCCCTGGTAATCGGAAAGTGTTCCGATCTACATCCCAATATGAAAATAATTCACAGAGTATGTGACTAGATGGTGCAACATACGGAACCCGTGATATGCACAGTATATCGGCCCTCTGAAGAGTGTCTTGCTCATCCTGAGAAAGGGCATTTAATACTACCAGGAGCCAGTCACACTCTCTCTCTCTCTCGCTCCATCGAATATACTCCTCCCTCACCTGCATACACCCAAAAACACACAAAACAGAGTAAGTTAGTATCCAAATGACATTAGAAAAATCATGAAAGCAGGTAAAGATGCTAAAAATGCAAAAATGAATTCAAATAAGTGTTATTTAGGCATTCTGTGAAGGACCACCACCCTGAGCAGGGTGGCAGTTCCGTAATCGCCGCCTTAAAGGTGGCATTGTAACCGCTTCCCGATCGGTGCGGTGGTCATGTAACCACCACCCTGCCCAGGGCCACGGTCGTGTCCCGAATTTCTGTATGGGTCACATGCCCTAAATGACACCTAAAAACACAAATAAAGCCCGTTTTGACTCAAACAGAGCCTACCCAGTAGGCGCCCCCTAGATAAACCTATTAAAACTGACATTTTTGAAAATAACCCCCCCATGACAAAGATTTCAACATTTTAATCTTTTGGGGATAAAAACGGTAAATCGAGAAAAACTAACATGTGATCTCGTGGGTCGGCGTTCCGCTCATGGAGGCATGATCACGATCTTGTCCCAAACGTTTTGACTATACTCTCATGAGAAACCATCACCGTGGGTCCCAAAGCTCAAAATCAACCAAATTAACACGCGTAAATGAATAAGAAAATGGGCCCACTTTTACATATATAGCACCCTGACTTGTTTTGAATTCCCTTTTCACAGGTTTGGAGCACCGACAGAGGTAAGTTCGCATCCCCGCACAAATGGTACGTCCTCATTTCATAATGTTTTAGTATTTATTATTCGATCTCTTTTGTCTATCTGCAATTGAGTCCTCTTTTCATTTTGTAGGTGGTGAGATTTCCGATGGCATCATTTCGACACATGGACATGTCGGTATAACTTCTAACTTCCCATTTTGGGATCACCATACTCAGATCCACCGCTTTACACCTCTTCATGGCTAAAACGATTCTCGAGGGGGCAATATGTACGCACCAAAATTGTAGCGTCATCGCGCCACTGAACAATGTAACACGTGCCCCAATGATGATACAGGTCTCCTCGCAAGGTTTTCGGGATCCGGAAAATCTCTCCAAGTATGCATTAACATCCTACATGTCCCATTTAGCCCTTGTGTGCTTTTTTGTTCTCTTTACCCCTCTTTTCTTTGTGTTTTGTTCTTCAGTTAAGAAACCGCCACCCTGCCTGGGCGGTGGTCTCGTGACCGCCGCCCGTGTAGGGCGGCAATCCTATAACCGCCGCCCTCCTTAGCACGGCGGTCCTTCACACATTTTCCAAAATGTTCTTTTTAACACGACTCACGTAAATTTCAACGTTTACCAGCTTTTTTCACCGCCTTTGCTTGTATTTATGATTCTGGTTCCCTAGAATAGTGTTTTGGCATTGTTTATGGTTTAAGAGATCAATTTGGTTTTTACCTTTGGGTAAATGGAAATTCTATAAATAGTTGGCTTGTGCTCAAGCAAATGGCCCCTCAAATTTTCCTCTAAATTTCTCATTTCAATAGTTTAGCCTTTCAATTTTTGCTTAGGATTCATAGTTTCATTTGTTGTATGCATGGTTAGTATTGTTTAGCTGTCAGAAAGCCACATATCCTCCTTGTGTAAATGCTGTTATTATTTCATCCAATCAATTGGAGTAGGATAGTTTGATTTTCAAAAGGAAGCCATTAAAAGTTGTAGGTTTTGTTCCTCAAATAGGATAGTTTCAGGTTCTGGACATTTTATGTTGCATGACTCGCAATAAATCCCGCTAGGAATTGCATAAGCCAAGCTTTGTACTCTTGCGCTATCCCTCTCCTACTCGCATTGTATTCAGTCTATATCCTAAGCAGCCATTGCTCCAATATTTACTTCTTTTGATGCTAGCATTACACGCATTTCTGGGTCCACATGAGCACGAAGGAACGAGGAGATCACACTGAGGGGACAAGGTCACACACCATTAGATTCGCCACTATTTTGCAGAATCCAGGTTCTAGCTTTCAAAGTTCTAGTTAAAAGCATATCAAATAGAGTAGCCAATCATTTCATTTCAGTTAATTTTACTTTCGATATTGCCAGGGAAGTTGTGGGGATTGATAGTTTCTGAGAAACTATGATTCACTCCTCACTTCTGAGGTAGGATCAAGAGTCTTTCAAATAGAGTAGATCAGTTATCAGGTTATTTAGAATAGATCTACAAATTACACAGACAAGTAGCTATACTCGGTTGCTTTGTTTGTTTTAATTGCGTTATTAGTTTAGTTGTCAATTTTAGATATATTAGATAATTTGCTCTTTAAAATATATTCAGTAGTTTATCAATAAGTATTAGACTTAGAAATATACGTAGATATATCTTGCATATTTAGTTTATTCTATCATTAGTTAGCTTTATATCATTTTCTTTTGTATGACAATCACGGACCTAGAAATCCTAGAGAATACGTATTCGAGCCAATCGTGCCTCAACCTAATATTATTACGGTAATAACATATATAGATTAGAACCTTAGAATTCAAGTCTTCCGAACAACAGCAGACTTACAACAGATCAGCTCACAGTTAAGCGGTTAAATATAGAAGACGACCAAGTGCACACATTTTGGTCAAATCAGCCAAACTACAGATTACCCTAGATAAATATCTGCATGACTGTAGAAGGGCTTGAAAGAGAGCAAATGTTTGGTTGTGACCCTTTGGTCCCATAGCCAGATGCGCAGGAGACACTCTCACAGACATAGATACTAGCTTAAGAATTCAGGTTGCAGGAATGCCTGTGAGATACTCTGAGAAGATTGCACAACTGTTAATTCTGAACATAGAGGCCGAAAAGGCATACGACTATTGGATACTAGGGATTAGGGACTGATCCGCACATGACCATAGTAGATCCACAACAACCATGAATCTACGGTTGTGACCCACAAATCTCACAACCCAACGAGTCCACAGGTCAATCAGACATAGATGTTGGCTTACGCACATTAGTATTCAGATCTACTCCACTTCCACCTATCATCATCACACAATTATCCTTGTTAGACATAACAGCTAACAAAGCTAAAGATTTCTAGACTAGACTAGAGAATCGACCATAGAATCCGCTATATATCCATCATCCATCATATGACCCTGTCTGGAGACATACACGAAACCATCCCAGGTCATTTTCCATGTATCCCACAACCTATAGATCGGATCACACCAGAGCTTGATATTGATTGGAGCCTTCGAGCAGTCATCCTTGCTGACCGATATATCACGCCAATTTAGGTTAGGAGGGCCTTCTTTGCCTTAGATTCACAGATTTCACTGGTGCGCGTCGAAGACATAAGATTGCTTGACTAGTTTGCCTATACACCGCGTATATTCCATCCCCACCGGCTATCTCAAAGACGACCACGGGAGGTCGGGTACGAGGAAGATTTATTTGTAGATTCCCATGCTCACTTGTCACTTTTCCATCGTACTGCTCCCAATAGACTTTTTGGGTGTGATCCTATCATCCCAAACTGCAATTATAACCTTAGTATGCCACTTCCTTTGATGTTATTTCATTGTTCTCTTCATGATTATGATTAGATTTTTATTAGAAGATTTAGCAAGGCCATTTCCTTGAGGGTAATAGTTCAAAGATGTTTTCAAGTAAATACCATACCTCAAGGAAAAATTAGTCACTTTGGCTCTAATGAAATCCTTGGCATTATTATATATAACAGTGTGGGGAACTTCATATCTAGTCACAATGTCCTCTAGGAAGTCTATAATGACATTCATGGTTTCTTTCTTTATTAGCACAACTTCCACTCACCTCGTAAATTAATTTTTAGTAGTCAAAACCCAATGATGGAAAAAACTTGAAGGAGGGTTCACCATACCAATGAAGTATAAACCCCATTGAGAGAAGGTTGATCAAAAATAATGGGTTGAAGTGGAAGGGTTGTATTCTATTTTCTACCAATCAAGAAAAAACATTATTGGTAACTCATTATCCATTTATAAATCTGAAAACAAAGTGGACCAAAAATAACTATCCCTCAAGATCTTGGTTGTAGTACTTTCAGAGAAAAGTTCCCTTGCCAAAAAATCCTGCATGAAACTCTATGATTATCTTTTAACCTTGTCATGTACCACATATAACAACATCACACCATCAATTTTTATCTTAAATAGGACATTGTACACACCTGAAATTTCACAAAGCTACATCCATGGTACATAAAAGTCTCCAATAATGAAATATTTCTTTTCTAGAAAAATGATGAGGTCTAGATCCTTTCCCCTCACCTTGACATGTTTATCCGACTTTTTACCCCGATATTAAGCCTTTTAGATTTTTTTCCTTCATGTTTTGCTTTTTACCCTATTTCTTTTTTTTTGGGCTTTAAGTTATGGGATCACTATGGTGGATGTGTAACCACCGGTCTACATAAACCGGTGATTCCAAAAATCTGCATGAAACTCTATGATTATCTTCTCAACCTTGTCAGTACCACATATAAAAACATCACACCATCAATTTTTATCTTAGATAGGACATTGTACACACCTGAAATTTCACAGGTGCTACATCAATGGTACAAAGAAAAGTCTCCAATAATGAAATATTTCTTTTCTAGAAAAATGATGAGGTCCGATCCTTTCCCTCACCTTCAACATGTTTATCTCGACTTGTTTACCCCGATATTAAGCCTTTTAGATTTTTTTCCTTCATGTTTTGCTTTTTGCCCTATTTCTTTTTTTTTGGCTTTAAGTTATGGGATCACTATGGTGGATGTGTAACCACCGGTCTACGTAAACCGGTGATTCCATGTGCATTAAACGAGAATCCAGATCGCGTGTTCTAAAGGCATGTCTTAAGTTTGTGAATGTTTTTCTCGCTTGTTTTTAACAATTTCACATTATTTTTAGCTTGTTGGATATGCATTGAAATCCTCTTCTCAATTAACTATTATTAGAATTTTGACTTCCTCTTATTTGAATGATTTGGAACTTCTTGATTATCATATGTGGTAGACTTCTTCTCTTTCATTTTTCTATAAAAACCAAGATTTTACCTGTATCATGGGTTGGAGATTTTTTATTTTAATTGCATTGTTACTCTAAAAAATCCTATCAAGAGTTACACATACAACACAATACACTTCTTTTTTTCTTCCTACTTACATTTGTGATCATTTTAACTACAACCACCTCTACTCAACATTTTCTTGTTTTCTTCCCGAACCACCAACATTGTTCCCTGGATCACTTGGAGACTCATCTTTAGAAAAGGAGATGAGGAGGAAAAATAATCATCACCACACTTGGAAGTTTTCATAGTTCTTCAATAATCATGTTGGGGTTGTATTACAATTTCTTCAAATATTTCATTTTAGAATATTGTCATTAAAATTGATAGAAGCAATACACTTTTTTTAAAAGGTAGAATTTACAATTTCTTTATTCTCAATACAAATCTTCCATTGTTATATCATTCTGGATTATCCATGTGGATCTACATGGGAAATAATTTGGAGGAAGGTTTTGTGCCTGAATTTCTTTATTTCTTTATTTTGGAACGAACGTATATTTATTTTTGTTTATCGAGGAAGCTCGAGTAAGAGAAGAAATCCTTTTCCGAGAAGATTTCTTCCTTTCCCATGAATCTAAGGAGAGTAGAAGAAATTAGATTTTTTCATAATTATAAATTAGAATATATCTTCTGTTAGATTAGATTTAATTCCACATCCTACAATAGAGGAATAACTACATCCAACTATTCCCTGTTTGTTTTTATTTTAGTGTAGAAGTAGGTTGTTTTCATTTAGAGTAATTTATTTGTCTATGTCTCAGTAGATTTTATTTCATTTTAATAATTTTAGGAAATATAAATAGCAATGGTTGCTTAGTTGATTTCTTTCAAGTCATTTCTTTTCAGACAAATAGAGTAGATGTTCATTTCGTCTTATTTAAACTAATCATGAGTGAATTTAGCTAATTAAAATATTAAAACACACTTTTCTTTTATTTAAGCTAGATTTACTTTTCTTATTTATTTGAAATGAAATTTCAAACATGTTTAGTATTCAAATTGAACCAAATAATCAAACAATAAGGAACTTACTCTACCCGTATATAGCCTCTAATTCCCCTTTTAGTAACTCAAGTATTAGGAACTCACACTACCCGTTCTTAGTCCTTAATTATCTTATAGATACCTATCAACTTCCCATTAATCATGCATATTCCATTTGTCCTAGCATGACCTCGGGATTTTGAGTGCGTCAGAATCACGTGTTGATTCTCGGCATACAAAATTGGTGAACCCAACGTAAAAGACTAGCTCCTTCTTATTTCCATTTTAGTTTCATTTCCATCAGTCCACTTTCCCCCCTTCTTCCACTATTCGATAGGTATTTAAAACCTCCCCAAATATGTCACTGCAGACAGTTTGGTGGGCCATTTGGCTTTGATAGATATTACACCAACGTTCAAGTGCAATAATCCCCTTCCCTTTTCGGATGGGCTCACAACTACACAAAAACATGTAGGCCTCCCCTAGCTATGCCTCAAACCCCACTAGTCATTTGAGAATAGAAGAGGTTGATCAACCTTTAAACATGCAATATGATCAATCCAATTCAAACAACGTGGCCTTTACAGGTGAAACTAGATTGTACACAAGAATCTTTTCACGACCATATATTAGCATGTAATCGTCAAAATATGAGATTTTTACGTGAATTTCTAATCCCCAACGTATGATAGATGATTCTTTGGAAAGCATGAGGGTTCATAACTATAGAGTGTTCAAAATTAATGTATCAGCCACAAATTCCAAAGCTCCTATTTTCAAGGAAAACAAGAATGACAACGTCGAACAATTTATAATGGGGTATCACGTGTCTTCTCAACCAAACCCTACATAGCAAGCACCCAAACAAGGGACTCAATCCTCACCCAATGATGTTATTTATACCTTATTAGGGAGGATTAGAGAACTAGAGAGTGCCCAAACTTCACAATCGGCTTATGTAATAGGATAAAACATGGGGTATTCCATTGACAACAAAGGATACACCCCGACCAACGCAACATCATGTGTAACAATTTTATCCAATCCAATTGAATTTGGGTGATCTTCTCACATGATTTGAAACAATAAGGATGGGTCCTCATCCATCCTATGTTTATCCTACGCAAGGTTTGGCCATAAGTGCACTCTCAAATGGCATTCCTTCGAGCAATGCAAAGATTCCCTATTTTCACACCCAATAGCCCATATCCTAGTGTTGTTCCTCCTTACCTGCATATGTATTCAAAGTCCCCTCAAATGGACACATACACTTTCCCCACTCCTTATACATAATATCAAGAAGATCTACACATTCCAACCAATACTTACACTATAGCTTATCCAACTCCTCCTCCTCATGCCCTCATCAGGGAGCATCAATGGTGGAATCTTACGCAATAGGTACCTATGTTGAATATTTGAAAAAACCCCTTCAATTCATCATATAGGGTGTCATGATTCCATGCTTGTTTTCTGATCTATGTAAATTTAAGGGAGAAGGAGATCCAAACGTGCATATCAAGGCCTACGTTACTACCATTAGAGAATTGTTTCCATGAGATTTGTGGTAGCTAAGATATTTCTAAATACTCTTGAGGGAATCACTTTAGATTGGTATTATCAAATCTTGGAAGCTTCCATACATTCCTTTAAAGAACTTGTTTCTAAATTCATCATAATTTTGACATGAACAAGTTGTTGTGAATGGGGATTAGGAGTTTCTATATATCAAACATGAACAAAATGAATCACACCCATTTCATCCAAATATAGCATCAATTTTTTTATTCCTCTACAAGTGTACCAAACATGGACCAAATGTAACTTTGTGAACTTTTCCTTCACTTGCTCAATCAATAGAATAAGGAGGAATTCCAGAAGTTCCCTTTCCGTAGTTAGGAGGAAGGATTGGAAGGTGCACTTGAAATCGACCAAGTTCTTATTAATAGCAGTGTAAGACCAATGGTCTCAATGGGAAATTGGTATCCCCTAACCAAAATAATGCAAATCATCAAAACAATGGATCCAATAACCAAGGACCCAAGGTCTTGAATTGTAATCATGGTGCTACCATGGATGGTGTTCTTCGATAAAGCAAAGAATGTTGGTTTTGAAAACAATGGCAACATTAACAATAACAATAACAAAAACATAGGTAATAAAAGAAGTCGTAATTCTAATTCTTGTGTCAACATGGTCAATTTCAACCATCCCCCTCCTTGACAGGCTCAAACCTAAGGCTTGACCAATACTAACATCCTAGCCAAGGGGCAATGAATTACGGTTATAACAACCAGTTTCAAAACTACAATCGGGGTTATAACCAACAACAAAATTTGAATCAAAGCCAAGAGATTATGATCCTAACTCAGTATTGCACTTTTTGCCATGTTTTTGGTCATAATGCACTAACTTGCAAGGGTTGTAACAAGTTCATTCAAAGGCTTCCCAAAAATCAAAGGCAACTCTTTGTGGATATGTTTCTAGTGAATCCTGAAGGAACCTCACAACCTAGTTGTACAAGACCCGTTGCACCTCAGAACGTAAACCAAGGCATCTATCGAGACCCATTTCCTAAACGTCCAGAAGATGTTAAAGTAGGCCCTCAAAAAATAAATAAGGGTATTCTCATTGGGAACAAAGACCACGAGGCCTCAACTTCTGACAACTCTCAAGTTTCCCCTAACCTAGGATCAAACAACAATGTACAAAATTTTTGGATTAGTTGAATTATAGATTGAGCCAAAAAATAATGTGACAACTCAGACAAGGTAGTACACTTCACAACCTCTTCCCACTCATTTCCTTTTACAATATGACACTCCTATAATCTGAAAACCTTTGGGATATTATGATTTGATTTAAGATTTGAACAAGACCTTTTCTTGCATTCTGTTTTTATATTTGTTGAAGAATTAGCTTTGTGCATTGTTGGATGTATTGGGTCTTGGTAACCTAATTCATGTTACACCTCCTCCCGAGGCTCAAATCAATCATATTGACTTCAATATACATCCTCCAGGACATAATGATTAGGATAGTGGGTTTTGTTTGACATAAGTAGGATGTCATCCGACGCCGAAATAGCTCGAAGAGGAGATCCTGCTCTATATTTTTAAGTATGGATCTACAAAAATTGCATCAAGAGAGCCATGATTGATGATGGGGCTGCTGTGAATGTAGTTCCCTTCTCTTTCTTATATAATTTGGGATATGGGGAGACTAATTTATCCTCTACTAGAAACACATTGTGGGGGTATGATAGTCTTAAGGCTACCTCAATCGAACCATAGTTCTTCATGTATCCCTCAACCTGAAAACTATTTTAACCAAGTTCTACATCATTGACAAGGAAACAAGCTATAATATGATTCTTGGTATACCTTCAATTTATAGAATGAAAGCTATTCCTTCCACCTTGTTTCAAGAAGTCAGACTCCTTCATCTAGGTAAAGTCTTTATTGCTCAAGGGGATCTTAAGCCCTTTGATATAGATATAGAGAATCTCAAGAAGAAACCAGGGATTCATTCGTAGTATGAACTCCTCGTAAACCAATTAAACAAGATACTTCCCTCAAAACAAATGGCCATAACCAACAAGGGTGTTCAGGAAACTGAGGATAATGAACCAAAAGCATTCGAAGAGGAAAAGATATATGAGAGTAAGGTTGTTTCGCAAAATCATGTGTCCACTAAAACTACAATGGAGACAATAAAAATCTTATAGATTGATTCATTGATCCTCCTCCTATTTGAACTGCAAGGATTTCATAACTTCCTTGATCTAGCCTCTCTCCCTACTGATGATCTCAGTTTAGACATATATATGATATAAATGTCAAAGAGAGAGGATGATGTCGAGAGTAGAATTATACTCACCAAATCTGTTTTTAGGGATTCTTACATCCCTAACCTTTGTCCAAGTACAAATGCGTTAGAAACCAAGCTTGTTATGTCTAAGATACATGACCCTATAGTGAAAATTGTGTGAAACATGATCATTACTCCTTGCTTAGAGGACAAAGTTGAATAAAATTACCATGTTTGTGTACATATAATGAGTCAAGAGTATGACAAAGAGATTTACAAGCATCATATTCAAATAGGAGATCTAGTGCTAAGATCAGATATTCAGATGGATAAGATAGTGGGCAAGGGTTGTAAGTTTAAACCCATAGTGTTAGGCCCTTGTCAAGAAAATGAGAATTTCAAGAATCCTTCTTATCATTTGTGTACCTTGGAAGGTGAGGAGTTTGATAAAACCATTGACTCGCATCACCTGAGACATTTCTATATATAGTCATTTGCATTTCCACATTGTTCTTCATTACATTCATATTGTATTGTCACTTGCATTATCACTTTGTTAAAATTGTAAAATGGAAACTTATTGTTCAAGTAATTCTTTGGCTTTCAAACATTGGCAAAGATTTTAATTGTACCTATTTCACCATTCTTCTCATACATTCAAATTTTCTAATTTATATCATCACTTTTATTTGAGAGACTAATTTTGACATTGTTTTATAAGGACTTATATGCTAAGTTTTCTTCATGGTTGCTTCTGATTTGGATGTTTCTTACTCATAGTTTTTTCTATAAGCTTATTGATGATGAATTTTCCTCTAAAAATATCTCTTCATGAAAAAACATTCTAGAAATTTCACCCAAATCTTTTGTTCACCTATCTCAACCTTCGGTGATGAGCCCTCGCATCCTACTAGTTACATGGGGTTGAGATTAGGGGAAAATGTTTCTTCCTAACAAGCACAATTCAAATTCAAATAAAACAATATATATATATATATAAACAATAAACACAAATGCTTATATTTACAAATAACTACACTTTTCATCCCTACCAATCTTCGATGATAAGCCCATGCTTCTTACTGGTAGCATGGGGCAAGATGTAGGTGGTTGCATCAATAAATCAAAGGTTTAAAATAAATAAGGAAATAAAGGTGCTTGAAAATCTGAATAATCCCAAGAAAATGACTTAGATGTGTATGTTAGGAGAGACAACCATTCTTAAAACAAGGTCATATTAATCAATATGCCATCTATGGATATAAGTCTAGTCAAAACTTGCAAGAAAAATTCATTTCAAATTGGTTAAGTTAATCTTGGTTTGGGTTGGGTTGTAGGTTTCTCAGTAAATCTTTTTCAAAATTCTTGTCTCTTGGTCATCATCCTCATTCACATTCTTCAAAACATATATCTCACATTATTCTTGACTTTTGGTGGTGAGCCCTCACATCTTACTGTTGCATGGAGTTAAGAATGAAGTGAGGTTATCTTATCATCATACTACATTCAACACATTTTTCCAATGGAATAGAAGTGTTAAACATTACTTGAAAAATAAATTTTCTTAATTACAGTTTATTCCCATATGCATAATCATATAAATATATCATTTTGTTTATCCGTAGTGTCCACTTCCCTTTGACACCTTTTGATACTTAGTTTGATATTGTTGATTTCATTATGGACACTATTATAGTTCTAATTTAGTATGATGTTAGACATTTGAGCATGGATTATTGTTGATCTTGATTTGATTATGATGCATGATGATTATTAGAGACACCTTATATGTGGATGATGATACACTATTTTGACATGGATGTATAGAGAATGTTATTCAAGCATGTGATTGTTAGATATTGTGAGTATACTTAGAAATGGACATTATATGATGATGATATAGTTGTTACTTCGATGTTGTTGTGATTCAATTATTTAGATGATTTTGTGATTTGATTTATATCATGTTGGATGTTTTGATATGGCCACAAGGCCAAAGGAGGTATTTGTGTTTTGCAGGTTAAAATATCATAACAAATATCGGCGGATTGGAGACCAACCACAATGGAATTCTAGATGAATTCAACACGGTCACCATGGCAACTTGTTTATTGTGTTGTGTTGTTTGTTGTTAGGGATTCCCATGGGGGGGAATCACCTTTATATGTGACCATGGGCTTTATGTATTTTATTAATGTGGTTTCTTTTTATTATTGTTGTATGTATTTCATTAGTGTTGTGTCCCTTTCTTTTATTTAATTAAATCGTGGTAGAGTAATGTGAGAAATCATATGATTAAAATTTAAAATAAATCAAATTTGGATATGGGAAAGTAATAATGGAATTTGTTGGCTCTTTGTATTAAATATGTAAGGGATGTGTAAGTTTGTGTAAGAGTTGTGTAAGTCAATTTTGGAGTATGAAACACTCCACCTCCTTAGAAATTCGAAATTGTCCTTGGGGGCTGTTTTTGGAGGCTTGTGGGACAAGTAAAATTTGTCCCATGCCTCTTAAAGCTATTTACCAACCATACATATGGTTGGAGGGTTGATTTTAGACCCTTTTAATGCATTTGTATTAATCATGTTGCATGTTTTAATTGCACTTTCTTCATGTTTTAAATTTGCAGTCCTTTGGGGTGTGGGCTTTTTGGAGTGTGCAAGTAATTTGTCATATTTTCACCCACCTCTTTATTGTGCTTTGGAGAATGAAATTTTGTCTTTTGTGATTGGAGTTAAGGATGTGTGATGTGGCATCCTACATGGATCCACATCATCCTCTTCTCTTCCCTCTTCTATAAAATTCAAACTCTTTTCTTGTTTTGGGTTGTTGAATCATTTTACATACTTCTTTGGGGTGCATTTTTGCTATTTGGAGCTCTTGTGGATTTTTGGAGGAGATTGGAGATAATTTCTTACTTGGCATTGCTATTTTGGGACTGTGTTCTTGGCATTGAGAGCTTTCCGTTTGGAAACAAAAGCTACATGGAGAGGTAGGAGTTTAGCTCTTCTCTTATGCTGTTTTTTCTTGTTGTGTTTGTGTGAATGGTGTATGTCTTGTTTATTTGTTGGTTGTTTGGGTAGACTGCCATAGGAATGGTGTAGTAGAAGGCTATGGGGAATTCATGTGGGGGGGGCATTAGGGAATGCCAGTTGCATCAGAATTCTTGTGGAGGGAGTTTGGGTTTAGGATCCACCGTGGAAAAGAAATAGCTTGCATTTCTTACTTTGTGGGGGGCATAAGGAAATCTATAGGGAGCATAAAGACGGATTGTGGGGGGCATAAGGATATGTTTGGTAAATTTTATTGGTGGTTTATTATAGGTGGATGCCCCATTTCCCACTAGGAGGCATAAGTAGCTTCCCCCATAGTCTTTGCTCCTTTGGCTTGCATGATCAAGCCTGAGTTATGTTTGAATGTTTTTAAATGCAGTTGTAAACTGTTGTTTTTGTTTGGACTGTGTTTTATATTGAATTATGCATATTGAAAGAATGTTGTGTGTTTAGTGGAAGCCAGTTGATTGTTGCCATGGGTTGAATCACACATGTTATTTTATTGTGGTTGGGGCTCGGGGGCCAATGATGAAGGATGGCTTCTCCTTTCATTGGATGTCTTGGTTGGGTGGAGAGCATTGTCTTTCCCCCACTTTTGTTGTGATCAAACTGGAAGAAAAAGGAAACTTGCATGTTGTTGTTCTGGAGCAGAAGAAAATATTTTTCCAGCCCTTGTGAAATAAATTCATTGTAACCTTTCCCACTTTGATGTGGATGAAATTGTAATATATTTGTGAAGAAAAGATGTTGTAATTGGTTATGAAAGTTACTTATTCGAATTGTGAAAGATATTTATATTCTATTCTGTACATTTGAAAGAAAGAGAGTGAAATCTACTAATTGCATTCAAGGAATGGAAGAATGTAAAGATGTATTTATTTTTGAATTAATAAAGAATTGCAAGACTTTCCCTCATTTGCATTGTTGTGTTGAATTAGAATATCAAATTCTAATTTGAAATCCCTGTTTTGGAAAATGGAAAGAAGGCAGAAACACGTGAGATGTAATTGTATTATTTTTTCCTTGTTTTCAAACATGTGATTGTGGTAAAGATAGAAACTAGATTCTTGTTTTAATGATTGCTTGAAGAAGGAAAACACTTAAGTCTACCATGGTTGAATTAAATGTTTCATTGTATGGCAAAAGAGATAGTTAGATTATGTTTGAAAAGAAGAAATACATGTGAAGGAATTATATCACTTTGTCTCTTTTGGAAACATATTAAATTAGAAACTAGAGTTTACTATTTAGCTTTTAAATGACTTGTTTATAAACAACTAAATTTTTGGACTATAATAGAAATTAATTTCTGCATTTGAATGATGAAATCGATACATACGATTCTCTAGAAATGGATCTACATTGCAAACTTAAAAGCGGCAAATAAATTTAATCAAATGTACAGTTCGGGCCTACACATAATAATCAACTTGGAAACATAAAATTTAGCATGTTGTATTATCAAGGAGCTCAAATTGACAAATAATACTTAAGAATTAATTTAGAACATTGCAAAATCAAGCCCAAACCATTTTACACAGGTCATTTTCCATCAATTGTTGGAAAAATTCAAATTGGAATCAATTGACAAAATTTTACCTTCCTAAAACATTCTAAATCCTTCCCAGAATAATCCTCCATGTCTGTTTGGCATGTTGAGTGAAGGAGGAGATCAAATTGAACAAAAATTTATAAGTCAAAATTTACTAGTTGGCTTTTTAAAAGCCTGCAGGCCGTTTTTGCAAACTTGACCCCCTAAACTTTATCAAAATGTAAAATTTATGATTCCTGTGCAAAGAGGGCATTGAGATCTTTCCAAAAATTCTTTGTTTTCCCAAAACTAAGCTTTCTAGAAAAATTTATGACCCTTTGAAGTTTTCCTTCCTTGGCGGGAAAATTTGGGAAAAAATTCCATGGCGGGCCCGCGGCCCGAAATTTCTCCCATTGAAAAATCCTTAGAAAAATTACCCCCTCCAGCTCGTAGCCAACCAGAGGCTGCCACGTGGTAGCATGGGGTGACAGTGGGGTGGGGAAACCCTCGCGACCTCTCTTTTTTTAAAAAATTGTTTTGGAAAAATTTTAAAGGGACACCCGCACCCCCGCCCTCATCTGGTGAGACCCTTCCACAGTGCACAAACCCACATGTGCCATTTACCCCTTTCCATCCCTTTGGGCGAAACTCGCCAACTTTCTCCACCACTCCGCTCGTCCCTCTCATTTTCTCCCCCATCGTGGTTGTTGTGTGCCACGTGTCCCTGGTGGACCCACAAGCACGCGAGCGCATATTGGTATTCTCCCCTCCTTGGCAAATTTTCCCCAACACCTCTGCTGCCCCACCCTTTCCTCTTTTCTCCCGGAGAGATGGATCAGAGCTTGACACGTGTCCCTGACAAAGACAACGGAGGTGCGGGAAAAAATTAGTATTTTCTCCCCACGCAAGAAAATTTGCAAACATCACCCCACGACCCACCAACCCGACAAATGGGCTTCCTTCCCCGCTCGACACGTGTCCCTTTTGGGAAAATTTGACCCCTAAGGTCTCAGCGCCCATAACTGGAGTTTTACAAGGAGTTAGGAGGACTTATTTATATCGTTGGAAAGGTGAGAAAATTTCCTATCCAATGGAAATGATTTAGGGAAATTTTGAATGCATTAAGTGTGAGAAAAATCAAGTTGAAACTATGATCCTGTTAGAGAGTGGGTATGGTGATAATTTACCCTGAACCTAATTGAAAACTTATAACTCTAAAATTTGGACCTTGTGACCTCTTATAATTGTTAATAAAAGAAAAGTATGTTCTAGTAGATTAAACTTGTTCTAGAACTTGTTAGTGACAATTGTTGTCTTACAACCTGGTTGCGGACACTTCTAATCAAAAAATATATATTCCTTAATTTTCCTAACTAACCCTAGGTTGTTTCTTGGGTCTCAAGTGGGTTGTTTTAATGGGCATCACATTATCACATTGCATCATCATCCATAGCATGCATTCAAAAACATTAAAACATCAGAAATTCTAAACCATCTAAGAGTACACAAATGAGATAAACCACAATGCAAAGGAATGCAAAGTGCGATAAGATGTCAATATGTATATATATAATATATCAAGTGTTTCGTGTACAATATTGTCACACCATAAGGTAAGTGCGGTCAAAATGCTCACTATGAACTCAAAATACAAAAAAAGGATATACATGTCCAAAATTGTCTCAAAGTAATAAAGGTCGTAGGCTTTTCCATCCTTATTAGATCATTGTTAAGGGGTAGGGAAAGGGCTCATGTTATGGCTCTTTGCATGAGATCGGCTTAGTGTAGCATTGGATCCTCCATGTGTTGATTGATGAGACTATCTAGGTATATGTCTAGTAGTAGTGGCTCTCCCGCGTGAGTGTCCTCCTCACCTCTCTTAGTCCTCGTGTATGAAAATATTAGTCCTCAACTAATTCATCACCATCATAGTGTGCCATACTAGCACAAATACATCCATGTGACAACCGACTCGTGTTGGGAGTCCAGAGTCTGCAAGTAAATTCTCTTGAGTCTTCCCAAATGGAATCACAAACATATCCATGAGTGTGTCTTGAATAAGGTCTCGTTATCCATCAGCTATAGTTGTAAAGAGAAATTAAAAAGGGGTGATTTAGAAAGTGAGATATAAAAACAAAATTAAGAAAGATCCTACTAACATCTAATCTAGGAAGTAAAGATAAGAGAAGTGTGTTTATACTCACTCGGGTCTCTAGGAATCCAACTTAGATTAATATCTAGTACTATCTCCTCCTCCTCCTCTCTCCTCCTCCATACCTTACGAATGTACTAATCCCTCCTTTGTATATTTAGGGTATATATTCCCCCCTCCTCCACCTCCACCTTGGATTTGGCATTTGTTGACGCCTCTCCCGTGCCCCCGTCACTCGAGCATGTCTCCTCTCCCGAGCCCGAGTCTATATTAGCCTCCTCCTTCTCCTCTTCACCCTATATAGGGCCTACACCAGTTTGTAACACCTACCTTGGTCTAATTGTAGTGTCAATTATTGGATCTCAGTGCAGCCATTAATGTGCTTGATGGGAACCCAATGCACCTTGTAACTATCCATTGCTAGCTCTCTCGTTTGGGTGGCTTTCACCTCTCATATCCCACTATAACGTTTTCCCACTACTGAAGGGTGTCTAAATAGGATAACCCAAAATGCTAAGGCACCTAAAGTACTAGATGAGTCTCAACCCTATTTTTGTGATCAATCAACTAAACAAGTAGTGGTACAAGTAGCCAATGTAATCCCCTCTACTCCCCATCTTCCATCCAACTCCCGATACAAACACATGCGATCATGTCTATTATGGTAAGGGTAGAAACTAACCTTTATCGGCCCTTGAGTGGAGTCATATCTACTATCTTGGCTACTATAACCTCTGTGGGATCTGTTATCCCAACTCCCCTCTAGTAGGGGATCATCCACTCATACACCCATTACATGACTAAAGTAGGATAGTTCAAAGATCTAACCCTAAATCTAGCAACACAAAGTATAAGTCATGGTAGGTAGTGCCAAGGATATCAACCCATCATGCATACACCCCACCATAGAGCTCAATGCGAAGGGGTAGGGAAAGGGATTCTGTTATAGCTCTTGTGATGAGATCGGTTTGGTTTAGTGTGGGAGCCTCATAGTTTCGATCAATGAGACTATCCAGGTGTACATCTGGTAGTAGTAGCTCCATTGTGTGAGTTTCCTCATTGTCTCTCTCATTCTTAGTACATGTAAATCTTGGTCCTCAATTGACTTATCACCATTGCAGGTGTGTTATGTTGTCAAAATTAAATATGTGTGACAATCGGCTCGTGTTAGGATTCCAGGGTCTATAAGCAACTGCTCTTGAGTCTTCCCAACCAGAATCATGAACATATCCAGCAGTGTGTCCTGAATAAGGTCTTGACGTCCATCAGCAATAGTTATAAAGAGAAAACAAAAAGGAGTGAGTTAGAAAGAGAGATACAAAAACAAAACGAAGAAAGATCCTACTAACATCTATTATAGGAAGTAAAGACATAAGAAGTGTGTTTATACTCACTCAGGTCTCCAGGGTATCTAGCTTAGATCAATAGTTGGTATTATCTCCTCCTCCTCTCTCTTCTCCTCCTCCATAACATGTAGATGTATTGAGCCCTCCTCCATCTCCTCGGGTATATTGTTTCCTCCTTTACCTTTGCATCAGCTCGGCAGCCATTGAGGCCTCTTTTGTGCCTTCACTTAGTCACTCGAGCTTGTCTCCTCTCCCGATCCCGAGTCTATCTCATCCTCCTCCTTCTCCTCCTCACCCTATGTGTAGCTTGCACCAATTTGTAACACCTACCTTGGTCTAACTCCAATGTCAACAATTAGATCTCGGAGCATCCCGTGGTGTCTTGATGGGATCCCCAAGCATTGTAATTGTCCACTTTGTAGTTCTTTTGTCTATGTGGCTCTCACCTCCTGTATCACCCTATAAATTGTGGCCCTACTGGAAGGGAATCTGAATATGATAACCCAAACTGTTGGGGCACTCGAAGCATTGGATGAGTCTCAACCCTGTTGTTGTGATCAATTAACTAAATAGTAGTGACACAAGTAGCCAATGTAATCCCCTCCACTCCTCATCTTTCATCCAACTCCCGATAGGGATAAGTAATCATTTATATCATGGTAAGGGTAGAAACCAACCGTGATGGGCCCCTAAGTGGAGCCATATCTACCCATTTGGCTACTCTAATCTCCATTACATATGTTATGCCAACTCCCCTATGGTAGGGGATCATCATTCATACACCCATGGCATGACTAAAGTAGGATAGTTTAAAGATCTAGCCCTGCATCTAACAACCAGGTACATATCATGGTAGGTAGTGTCAAGGATATCAACCCCCCATGCATACACCCTGTCATAAATCTCAATTCTCTCAACGATTACATCCTAGCAAAATATGAACATGTCCCCGCCCTTATCACCAATCGGGCCTAAGGCTAATATACTAATGATGGCCTTACGTAGAGTGGAGATAGAAGTGGTCTCAACTATAACCAATTTGACCCCCTTTTTGCACTGTATCAAGTATGTGTGCATCTCCAAGGTAAGTGGCCCACCCGCAATCCTCAACTACTAATTGGCACTCTTCAGTGTCATCTTACTGTCAATGATAGGAACTCTAAGGATCAAATAAACATCCTAGTGTGATAGTCCACTCGCCTCTAACTCCGTGAAGTCGGAAAGTGTTATGGTATGTATCCCAATAACTAAATAAGTCCCAAAGAAGGCAACTCATGGGGGCAACAGATGCAGTATGCATGCAGTCCTCGATAAATCAACCCTCTCTAGTACCCCCTCTCGGTTGAATCAATAATTGCAAGATCCGAGGTAACCGGTCCTACTCTCAAGTTCTGTTCCACCCGATGTAGCTACTCTGCATCCATAAACAAAGAAAAAAGATCAATTTAGAACCTCATAAGTGCATAAAAAGCTCACAAAAATAATATAAATCAAGAAAAAATGAAAAAAAATCCATAATATCTTTTTAAATACAAAAATTCGTGACAGTTACATAACCGCCGCTCTAAGAAAAGTGATGATTGTGCAACCACCATAGCAGTTGCACAACCACTACTCTGCTAGAGCGGCGGTTACGTAACCATCACGACATTTGCATGAATTTTGCAACAGTCATGCAGCTGCTGCTCTATGTAAAGTGGCAGTTTCATAATCACCATGGCGGTCATGTCTATAAAATTTGGTTCGTGCCCTTAAACATAAAAACTCAAAAAAATAGCAAAAATTAACCAAAAACACTCAAATAAATTGCATAACATTAAATTTTCCCCCTACAGTCATTTTGACTACCAAATTATCAAAAACCACCCCTCTTCTATTGAGTTTCAAAAAAATGCTACATTTTAGAGAAAAAAACAAACAAATGCATATAAATTACCTACTCATGACCCTCTTTTTTGTCATTGGTTGCATTATCATCTTCACTAAGTGCTCTTTGATTTGATTGTAATCTCGCGTGAAACAATCATCGATAATCCATAGCTCCAAAATTAGATAAGTGGGTGAGTAAAATGATTTCTAAAAATAGTTAAAAGAGATATATAGTTCAATTTATATTTTATAATGACATTTCAAGTGAGTGTGTGTAGGGTTGGCGCACTAGAGTAGGTATATTTCTCATTCTCACAGATATGGTAAGTAATCTTATCATTTTGCATGAGAGTATTTTCTCAATCATGTTTTATATCTGCACTTTATTCCTTTTTGTAGGTGACGGGAAGGTCGATTTGCATATTTTCAACACACTTTGGTGATTAAGTTATGATTTCTAACTATCTCATTTGGGAGTTCCATACTCGGAATTCATGTTTTACACCCATTTGTGGCTAAAAATATTCACCGAGGGGGCAATATGTATGCACCCAAAATTACAAAGGTGTTATATTGACGGATAGTAAAAGTCTCCAATGATGAAATATTTCTTTCCCGAAACAATGATGAGGTCCAAATCCTTTCCCCTCACCATCGCATGTTTATCCGACTTGTTTACCCCTATTTCTAAGCCTTTTATCTTTTCGTTCCTTCACGTTTTGCTTTTCACCCCTTTTGTTCTTTGTTTTGGCTTTAATTTATGGGGCTGTGCGTGGTGGTTATGTAACCACCACGATAGTTGCGTAATAACTAGTCGTGCACTCGTGGTTTCGTGCACATTAAACCGAGAATCTAGGCTGTGTATTTTAAATGTGTGTCTCAAGTTTGTGAGTGTTTTTCTCACCTATTTCTTGACCATTTCGCATGATTTTTAGCTTGTTGGATACGTATTGAAATTCTCTTCTTAATTTACTATTAGTAGAATGTTGATTGCCTCTCTTTTGGATGATTTGGCACTTCTTGATTAACATCTATGGTAGACTTCTTGTTTTTCATTTTTCTATAAAAACCAATATTTTACCCATATCATGGGTTGGAGATTTTTTATTTAAATTGCATTATTACTCTGCCAAAATCCTAAAAAGAAGTACATAGATAACACAGTACATTGTTATGTTTCTTCTTGCTTATATTTTTGATCAATTTGCCTACATCCAGTCTACTCCACCATTTTCTTGTTTTCTTCCTACAACCAACCATCACTATTCCCTAGATCACTTGGAATCTCATCTCTAGAAAGGAAGCTGAGGAGGAAAAAGAATCATCACCACACTTGGAATTTTTCATAGATCTATAATAACCAGGTTTGGGGTGTATTACAATTTCTTCAAATATTTCATTTTAGAATATTGTCGTTAAAATTAATAGAAGCAATATACTTGTTTTTAAGAGGTATAATTTACAATTTCTTTATTCTCAGTATGAATCTTCCATTGATATCTTCTTCCCGGATTATCCCTATGGATATGTATGGGAAAGAATTTGGAGGAAGGTTTTGTGCATGAATTTCTTCATTTCTTTGTTTTGGAACATATGTACATTTATTTTCATTTTTGGGGAAGTTCGGGCAAGAGAAGAAATCCTTTTGAGAAGATTTCTTCATTTCCCATGAATTTGAGGCAATTAGAAGAAATTAGATTTTTCCAAAACTATAAATTGGAGTATATTTATGTTAGATTACATTTGATTCCACAATCTACCTAACGGAGGAATAGCTACATCCGGCTATTCCCTTCGTTTTTTTTATTTTAATGTAGAAGTAGGTTATTTTATTTAGAAGTAATTTCTTTTTCTATGTCTGTAGATTTTATTTCATTTTAATCGGTTTAGGAAGTACAAATAGCAATAGTTGCTTAGTTAATTTTTTTCAATTCATTTATTTTCGACAAATAGATTAGATGTTCATTTTGGTTTGTTTAAATTAATCAGGAGAATGAATTTAGCTAATTAAAAGATTAAAACACACTTGTATTTTATTTAAGCTAGATTTACTTTTATTATTTATTTAAAATGTATTTTAGCATTCAAATCGAACCAAACAATCAAACAATAGGGAACTTACGCTACCCATACATAGCCTTTGTAATTCCCCTTTTTCCAACTCAACTATTAGAAACTCACACTACCCGTTCTTAGTCCCTTATTCTCTTATAGCTACCTATCAACATCCCCTCAATCCTACACATTTCGGCTGTCCCGGCACGACCTCGGGAGCTTGGTATGTCCGGAATCACGTTTTGATTCTCATGTGTAAAGATACCTTCAAAAACTCATAGTTAAGGCCCTACAATATAAAATTCCTTCTTTGTGTTCTAATAAAAGTGTTGGGAAACTTTCTAGTATGAAGGTATTCAAAAATATCCTAAAATTAGTCGTTTCATCACTTCCCTCTGCTTGTGATTTCTATTGATTGGACAGAAATTGATTCTTGTGTGATCCCTTCGAGATGGACTTTATTTCAATGTCAAACTCCATAATTTAAGTAATCCAAGTGGATATTTTCGACTTATTTCAATGTTCATAATGTCTTGCTTAATGCTTGGATAAGTAAAAAGACTATGATATTATTATTGGATATCAAGTTGATTGAGGGCATCACAAGAAGGACATAAAAAAATTGTAATTATCAACGGGGTTATGTGGAGTCAAGACATTCAAATTTTCAAAATTCAAAATTTCCCTCCAAAATTTAATTCAAATTCGTAAGGTTGTAAAAATGGCATGTAAGCTTTTCAAAAGGGGAAAGTTGTTTTAATAGGTTTTACAAGTACTAAGATTCTAATCATGGGTCATGATGAGTCAATTAAGTGTAATATGCCTCATTTTTTTGATAAGGGCATGTGAAACGTCATGAGATCTCAAAAGTTATTTAGGTTTACAAGAGTGAGTTACATTAAAGAGAGGAAATTTGAATTAGAGAGAGTTACTTGGAAGAGAGAAGGAGAGAAACCTTATGAGGAAGATGGAATAATGAATAGAGGAAGCCTCCTTTCGGATCGAGAAGAAGAGTGAGAGAGGAAATTTTGTAAGAAATATATAGTTAAATGGTTATAGAACTTTGTTTTTTTATATTTTCTTCCTTACTTAGCACCTTGTGTTTTTATTTACTTAGACTAAGAGTGATTGATTTCTCTTTATAAATACATGGAAGTTTATTTTACTCATATTTGGGATTTCATTAAAGGCTTGATGTGGTAAGTGTTATGTTTCAAGCATGGAGTTAATGCATGGTTGTGTATGATAGTATCAAGATTGTATTTGTAAGAATGTCTTTATTGTGGTTAATTTAAGACTTAGTGTTAGAACTGTAATAATGAAAAACATATGTGGGATGTTATTATAATTGCATTTCAAGGGTTGGATTGATATTCATTGTCTTGGGGGCTGATTTAATAGTGTGCATACAAGTGACTGTGGATCAGTGTTTTCACGGTTTGATCAACACTTAACCTAGTTATCACGTTGATAAGTTTTTAAAAATCATAAATTCCATGGAAGTGGTTGTGTGATGTAATTTTATTACATGATTGAGGTTTGTACTGATGAAAATGGTCTTAGTTCCTTCTAATTAAATATTTAGGATTTCTTATACTCTTCCCTAACATGGAAACTCTGTCTAACTCATTGTTGTGGCTAAGATTACCTTCATCATTGTGCATCACTAGTAAAATAGGATTGTTTGGAATCATACGACAATATTTTTTTCACTTTGGATTTATAGGTTTGAAGTTGCATGCAAATTAATATACTAAGTTTAATATCCTTTCGTCCTTGTACACAGGAACACCTAGGGTTTGGAAACTAACACCCTTATTTCCTGTAAACAAACCATGATAAATTCTTGTAAATTTATAGAAATCACCTAGAGTAAGTCCAAAAACATATTCAAGAGGATTTAGGAGCAAAGGAAGTGGAAATATGAAGTTAATCATGACAAGTGTGCTAGAGGACGGTTAAATACGGTCCTTAAACCTAATTGGAAACCTAGATTTGGGGATTTGAAACATAATTTCTAAAGAAACCCCTAATGAAATTTAGCATAGAGTTGATAAGGCCAAATGGGTGCCCAAATATGTCTAGATTGTGTTAAGAAACCTCGTGCATGGAAATATATGGAGGAAAATTCAAGAAAGTAGGGTTAGAAGGAATGTTGTGAACTAAAAGAGAGACTAGGTGATTGATAGAGAAGTATAAAGAGTTAGACCATAAAATTTGGACCACACCATAGTGATGATAAAGGGTCCTTGAATAATTTAGTATTTGGTTCTGGGTAGGTGTAGATCAATCCAACCATGAAGCTATGGTCTTAAGATCATGAGATGAAATTTTGAAAAAGATAGGTGAAGGATGGTCTTTTGATATTTTTGCATCAAGTTTAGGATTTGGAATAACACTTGTTTTAATTGAATAATATGGTACATGTATTAGGAAATTTCCTATAAGACTACAATCAAAAGTTTCATGTTTTGGGTGACGAGCTAGTGAAGATATGAGAAAGATAAGTTGAAGAAAAGTATGTGTAAATGAAGTTTCATGAAATAAGGTCATCGTGGGAGTTGAAAAGAAATTGAATGCGGGGTATATAGTAGGGAATAGTGAGTATTGAAGCCGATTAAGGTGAAATAGGTCAAATATTACATTTTTAAGCCATTTTAGGCTTCTTGAGGAGATCCTCTTACGAAGAGCTCGGGGTATAGTTTATTATGTGATCTCTCTTAACTATTTAAATGCATGATGAAATTTGTTTAACTATGCATCATTTGGTATCAGATCATAGGCTTCTTTGAGATTTGAATAATGTTATTTTTGGCTAACATTGCATTATGTGAGTGTGTGGATAAAAGTGACAGGATGAAAGAGAAGAGTGAGAAGAAGTACAAGTGTGAATGAAAGAGTGAAAGAAGAGTGAAAAGAGGTTGAAAAGAGTGAGAAGACACCAAAAGCCCAGGTCAGCAATCCTAGGTGAGGTGTAGAAGAAGCAAGGTGAAATAACTTGCTTGAGAAGAGAGAGAGAAAGTGAGTGATAAGAAGAAAAGAGATAGATGGATGGAGAAGATTTGGTGAAAGAGTTGTTAAAGATGGTAACCCATAGAAAGAGAGAACAAGAAGAGAAAGATAAAAATAAAAGAGGAAAATATGAAGAAGCTAGAGAGAAAGAGAGAGTTGCAGATCTAGTAAGAGATCATAAAGATAAGACAAGACATGGAGCATCTGATTGTATTCATGGAAAGAGAAATAGAAGAGGAAGGACAAGAGATAGGGATAGTGTTGAGAAATAAATCCAAGTGGCCAATAAAATTGCTTGTATAGAAGAGGAAAATAATACATTTGAGGACCATGATAAAGAAATAGGAAAGAAGCTAAAGGCAAATGGAAAATAATATCTAGATAAACAAGAAAGAGAAAAGATTAAGTAAATAGTGTTGATAGAGGACAAGAGTGATGATGAAGAGGTGATAAAATAATTTTTTAACTTCTCTTGAGAGAGATGAACATGATGAAGGTAGTTTTCATGTAGTGATAGATAAAGGAGAGTTCAAAGGAATGTAAGTTGAAGAGATGACAAGGAAATCAGAACCTACATGAGCAGCCAAGCCTCAAATTTGTGAATCTAACATTGTGTGTAGATGTGTGTTTATAGGTATGAAAAGTGAACAATAATCTTACCAACTAGATGGATTGAGATATTACATGGATGATGGAAGCAAGAAGACAATGAACCAAGAACAACAAGTGACAAGTGAAGAAGATTTGATACAAGAAATTGTGTTTTTTTATGAGAGGTTTAAGCAATTGAAGATGGAGACAGAAGCCTTGGAGTAGCCTATATATACAAAGTGAAACCATATGAAGAGGAGACATAAATCAGTCCAAGGAAAGAGGAAGAGTAGCATGGTATGATGGTGAATGAGAGAAAGAAAGTAATGAAGCAAGAAAATGAAGAAAATGGTAAGGCAAGGGATGAATACAATATGGATATGAGATATACATGGATGAAGGAGGTAAAAGATGAATAAGAATATGTATTTGTTGTTAGTATGTTTATTTTTTTAGGTACAAAGGGTGGAGGCATGAGGATAGTAAAGATAAATTTTGAACTCAAGAAGAAAGGGAGCCAATTCAAGTCAAATGCAAGACAAAAGAATGCCATATGGGATCTAGGTGGACAAAAATCATACAATGGAAGTAGGGATGAAGGAATAAGATCAAGAACATGAAAAAATTATGAATACTCAGCTGAAGACATGGCTATAAAAATAAAGGACGTGGTCATTTTCTCCACCTTGGGAGTATGATGCAAGGGCATCCCAAGAAGGACATCAAAAGTGTACAATTCTCATCTCATGAGATCATGAAATAATATTTTGGTTCATTCCACAAGGTTAGATGGAGTCGAGACATTCAAATTTTCAAAATTCAAGTTTTCCTCCAAAATTGTAATTAAAATTCCTAAGGTTATAAAATGGAATGTAGGCTTGTCAAAAAGTGGAAAGGTTTTTAATAGGTTTTGCAAATACTAGGAGTATAATAATGGGTCATGATGAGTCACTAAAGTGTAATATGCCCTATTTATGTGGTAAGGGAATGTGAAAGGTCATGAGAGCTCAAATTTTATTTAGGTTTACAAGAGTGAGTTACATTACGGAGAGGAAATTTGAATTAGAGAGAGTTAGTTGGAAGAGAGAAGGAAAGAAACCTTCGAGAGGAAGGTGTAAGAATGACTGGAGGAAGCCTCCTCATGGATCAAAGAAGAGAGAGAGAGAGAGAGAGAGAGATAGAGAGAGGAAATTTTGTAATAAATATATAGTTAAATGGTTATAAAACTATGTTTTTGTATATTATCTTCCATACTAGCACCTTGTGTTTTGATTTACTTGGACTAAGACTGATTGGTTTTTCTTTATGAATTCATGGAAGTTTATTTGTACTCATATTGGGGAGTTCATTAAAGGGTTGTGGTGGTAAGTGTTATGTTTCAAGCATGGATTTAATGCATGGCTATGTATGACAAAGATATCAAGATTGTATTTGTAAGAATTTATTTATTGTGTTTGATTTGATACTTGGTGTTAGAACTAAGATAATGAAAAACATATGTGGGATATTATTAGAATGCCATTTCAAGGATTGGATTGATATTCATTGTCTTGGGGAATGATTTGGTATATCAAGACTATATTTGTAATAATTTATTTATTGTGTTTGATTTGATACTTGGTGTTAGAACTAAGATAATGAAAAACATATGTGGGATGTTATTAGAATTCCATTTCAAGGATTGGATTGATATTCATTGTCTTAGGGACTAATTTAGTAGTGTGCATAAAAGTGATTGTGATTGTGTTTTCACAGTTTGATCAAAATTTAACCTATATATCATGTTGATAAGTTTTTGAAAATAATTAAGTCCGTATGAGTGGTTGTGTAGGTAAGTTTAGAATATGATTGAGGTTTATACAATGAAAAAGATCTTAGTTCCTTTGAATTGAAGATTTAGGATTTCTCATACTCTACCCTAATTGCAAACTCAGTCTAACTCATTGTTGTGGCTAAGATTACCTTCATCATTGGGAATCACTGGTAAAATAGGATTTTTGGAATCATAAGATAGGATTTTTGACCAAATTTATAGGTTTGAAGTTGCATGAAAAGTAAGATATTGAGTTTTAAATCATCTCGGGCTTGTACAGGGAACACCTAGGGTTTGGAAACTAACACCCTTATTTCCTACAAACGAACCATGAGAAATTCTTACAAATTTATAGAAATTGCCTAGAGTAAGTCCAAAAACATATTCAAGAGTATTTAGGAGCAAAGGAAGTGGAAATATGAAGTTAACCATGACAAGTGTGCTAGAGGACGGTTAAATACAATCCTTAGACATAATTAGAAACCTAGATTTGGGGATTTGAAACATACTTTCCAAAGAAACCCATAATGAAATTTTTCATAGAGCTGATAAGACCAAATGGGTGACTAAATATGTCTATATTGTGTTAAGAAACCTCATGCATGGAAATATATGGAGGAAATGCAAGAAAGCAAGGTTAAAAGGAAGGTTGTGAAGTAAGAGAGAGAGACTAGGAAATAGAGAGAGAAGTATAAAGAGTTAGACCACCAAATTTGGACCACACCATAGTGATGATAAAGTGTTCTTGAAGAAGTTAAGTTTTGGTTCTTGGTAGGTGTAGATCAGTCCAACCATGAAGCTAGCGAAAGCAATGGTCTTAAGAGCATGAGATGTTAATTTTTAACCGATAGGTGAAGGATGGTCTTTTTATATTTTTGTATCAAGTTTAGGAGTTGGAATAACACTTGTTTGAAGTGAATAATAGGGTAAATGTATTGGGAAGTTTCCTAGAAGACTACAAATCAAAAGTTTCATGTTTTGGGTGAAGAGCTAGTGAAGATAGGAGAAAGACAAGTTGAAGAAAAGTAAGTGTAAATTAAGTTTTGTGAAATAAGGTCATCATGGCAGTTGAAATGACATTGAATGTGGGGTATAGTGTAGGTAATAGTGAGTATTGAAGACTTAAGGTGAAATAGGTCAAATATTGCATTTTTAAGCCATTTTAGGCTTCTTGAGGGATCCTCATCTGCAGAGCTCGAGGTTATAGTTTGTTATGTGATCTCTCTTAACTATTTTAATGCATGATGAAATGTGTTTAGATCTACATCACAAGTGTTTAAAAAAATTTAAAACTCTTAAAACAACAAAAAAAAATCAATAAAGTTGTATTTAAGCTCATAATTCTTAAATGTTTGACTTGTAAAAGATATTGGTTGCTCTAATCCTTTCTTATTTTCTCAGGTTAAGATGGAAGAAATATTGTTATTCCTTTTAAAGGCATATAAGATAAAGTCTTTTTCAAAATCAGGGTTGATGAGATTTGGTTATTTGGTGATATCCCGCTGATCTATTCAAAAGTAATCATATACTCTCATGTCCATTGAAAATTATAGCCCTTTTTTAGCATCAATGTCATGGGCCTTACCAAATCAACAAAGTTAGTGATGAACTTCCTTACAAAATTAATCTTCCCAAGAATTATTACGATGTTTATTTTAGTTAGGGAAGAGATAGAGACAAGATAGTTTTAATTATGTTTGTCGATAGCCAAACCATCCTTAGACACAATATTTCCCAAGATTTTACCTCTAGGGACAACAAAGATACATTTTTTGGATTTAAAGATATGTCAAGCTCCTTACATCTACTAAAAATTTGTCTAACGTGCATTAGATGATATTCCTCTCTTTTACAAAAACGGTAATGTTATCTAAGTAAGTCAAAACAATATCAATGATCATCCCCTTAAAATCAAAATCCATTGCCTGTGAAATGTAGCACTAACATTAGATAACCCAAAAGGAACATTTTGCCAAAAACATTATCACTTGGTGGTGAAATCTATTTTATATTTGTTAGTATCCTTGACAAAAACATGATTATAACCTAAGAACCCATCTAAAAGTGAAAACATCTCATCCCCTAATACTGATTGTAATATTTGGTCCATTGAAGGTAAAGGGTAATGATCCTTGAGAGAGGCTTTATTGAGGTCTCTGAAATCTACACACATCCTTCTCTCTCCATTATTCTTCCTAAAAGGGATGATGTTTGTAACCCAAGAGGATTTTTGAGGGGGAAGATAATTTTAGTTTCAATAAATTTGGTCAACTCCTTTAAGGGTCTGATCTTCAAATTAACTACCTTTTCCTTTTATCTCACTAATTTAGTTTCGGAGTGTTGTCACCCTCAAAATTCCCCTCTTTTTAAAGTCAAGTTTTAAGAATTTTGAGTCGATACCTTGGAGTAATCCGTGCTTTGAAGTCGTGGGTGCTCGGTTTTACTCTCACCCTTTCAATTGAAAATTATTTTGTCCTTGCAGTTTGAAGTATTTTCTATTTCCCCATCTAGATGCTTGAAAATATTTTCCTTCATTCGGATGTCGTTTTCAATCCTTCTCTTTGGTTGTGGATCACGTCGAGCCTGGTATTGTTTGCAGTTTTTCATTCTATGGAGAACAATTTGAAATTCGGGTGTATCTTCCTTATCAATTTTTGCCCCAACATCCACGAGTAGTACGTGGACATCTATGATTGGATGCGACATGGTAGATTTATCTTTTAAACTTGTCACTTTTGTTATTTGTTGCAAAAGTGTCAAATTGGCCCCATGGCCCGAAGGATCTGATTGGTGGAAACAAGTAGAGGCGGAAGCCTCCACGTGTCTCAAATAGTGCAACTCAGGCGGGACCTAAGGGACAGTCCCCAAATGAGCATAGGATTTTTGTGTATCCCAAGTCCGAAAAGAAGACGAGAGCAGGACCGAATCAGCTAAGTATGGAAGGGCCAGCAAATGGCACCCCATGTCTCATCAGTGTAACTTCAGAAGTGAGGCCCAAGGGACAGACCTCAAATGAGCGTTAGCCCTCCATGTGGTCAGAGCCTCAAAAAAGTTAAATCGGGCGTTGAAAATTCTAAGGCCAGTAGATGTCGCCACATGTCTCATCGGTGCACTTTCAAGGGTCGAAGCCAAAGGTGGTTCCCCAATATTGCACCAGCCCTCTACGTGTCTCAGGTCTGAAAAAGGGACGAGATTCGGCCGTTTAATTGACTAAGTATAAAATAATTGACGGAAGTCTCCACATGTCTCTTCGGCACAACTTTAAAGGAAGAATCCAAAAGCAGGTCCCAAATATGCACCATCTCTCCACATGTCTAATCGGCGCACCTCAGGGTCATGTCCAAACAAAGTCTCCAAATGAGCGGGAAGCCTCCATGTGTCTCGGGTCAGACATAAAGCCTTTCCAAACAGAGGGACTTAGTCAAAAACACAAAAATGCAAAACAGGCCCAGCAAAGGGACACGTGGCCATGTTTCAAGTGGTAGCGGATAGGCGGGCCCTTTTTGTGTTTTGATGCTTTAAAAATTCAAAGTGGGAAGGCGGGCCATCGGAGTGATTTGGGAATTTTGGCTTTGTTTCCAAAAGAGCTTAAAATTATAAAGTGACCCGCGGTCCCACTCATGCCAAGGGATAAAGTCAAATGTCGAGCCTGCATCAAAAGTCAAAGCGGTGAGGCGGGTCGATGGAGTAATTTGAGTTTTTGAGTCTGCGTTGAAAAGAGTTAAAATTGCAAAAGTGAGTTGTGACTCCATCACCAGTCGAGTAAAGCCACATGTCAAACCTATATCAGAAGCATATGGGCGGGCCGAAATCTTCTGAAGTGTCATTTCTCTAAAAGGCACAAAATACAAAAGGTTTCCTCAAGCCCACTTCAGTTTAAATCTCTCCCACATGGACAGCTCAAATTCAAACTTTGTAAAGGTAGGATGAACGGCTACGATTCAATGTGTCTGGTTTTTCCTCTAGGCATTAAAATGGTTGAGATGTTAGAGAAGTTCAAACGTCAGTTTCTTGAATCAATTTCATCATTTTTCTTTGTAACCAAATGTAACCATTCTTGGAAGCTATTTAATGGCTTCTCCATGCCATTGTTAGGGTTGGATCTTGGTACTCTATAGATGTAATAGATTTGAAGTAATCAATACATAATTTTTCCCTTTCTTCCTTTGCTATTCCTTCTTTCCTTGTCTAAAAATTTGTGAATCATCCATCTTTTATGATAAGAAACTTTGTGTTCTTGTTTATATGATTTCTAGAACTTTGTGTCTATGGAATTATATCTATTATGAAAGTGAATGATTCTACTATATGTCTCCCATACTCTGTTATCTATATTTCCTAAAGGTATTGTTATGTTCTTCCTCTCTCATCTCCTTAATTCTTCCATTCTTTCATATTGATGATCTTTGGGCATAAAACGTTTCAAAGTATCAGGAATCCACACTTTGAAATTTGTACATTTGTATATAAGTTTTGTTGCTTGCTTTCAATAAGGGAACCTCTCCCATTAAAGAGGAGGGACTTGATGTCCACCGACCGTGTGGTTTATTAAGGTATCATTTTATAAACCCAACATTTTGGGTGACTCATTTAGGGATTTCATTTCAAATGGATCCCTTTCTACAAGAAAAACTTAAAGATCATTTTTGATCTGGCGACTCTAAGATATACTCGTGGTAAAAAGGCTCTTAGAATAGAAGATTCCCATTTTTAACTTCTGGAGAAACAAGACTTCTCTCTTCTTCCAGAAAGAAAGAACAGAGGAACTTGTTCTACAAGCACATCTCCTGTTAAAGATAGAAATTCCAAGAATAGCATTAAAAAAACAACGCAGTCCTAATCTTTGTGCTTTGATACTTGTTGATGTTTCAATTCCCCTTCATCAATTTTTCCAAAGATGAAAGCCTTTGTTTGCCTTGGGGACAATAGGTTGGGCCTCTTGCTCTTCCTCAGCCATTGCATGAGTTACCTAGGGCAAACAGGAAAAAATTTCCCAAATTTTGGGGTGATGGGAAGGCTCATCCAGATGAACACATTGCAGCCTTCATTGTTGCATGTGGGATTCTTGGGTTGAACATGAAGATGTCTCTGTCAGGATTTTTGCAGAGACATTGTAGGACAATGTTGCTGATTGGTTTTATCATCTTCCTGTTAGGTTGATCACTAATTGGAATACCATGACAACTCAGTTTGAGTAGCGTTTCAAACCTGCTGAGGATGTGCATGCTCTATTAGCTCAAATCTCTCATATCAAGAAGGAACCATTCGAGCCCATGAGAGAATTTGTGGCCAAATTCAACAAGCTCATTCATAAAATTCCATAGAACACTCATCCTGTGGATCAAATCCAAAATTGCTTCTTCCTCAATGCCTAGTTACCCGAAGTGAGTTATGCACTAAGGAGAGCTAACCTTGCAACTCTAAAGGTTGATCAACGTTAGCTATCAATGTTGAGGATGATTTAATCATGTCTGGTAAACTAAAAACATAATCCTCCAAATCTAAAGCATCTTCTTCTTCCTCTTCCCCTGGATCCAATTATGATCAGTTAGTACAGAATCTTGCAAATTATCTCATTGCTATCAAGAAACAATTGGCTCAACATACTCCCTACCAAGATATTCTAAGGAAGAATGTTTAGCCCAGGAACTGTTTTCCTTCTTCTCAAACTAGATTGGCTATTGAAGGCCCACCCATCAAGGTTCTAGTCAATGCAACTTGTGAATTTCATAAACCTGATGATGAGGAGTGTAATGGACTCTATGAAGAACCAAAAGAAGAGGTTGATGAAGAACTGGAAGATCTTGGTGGATCTCAAGTTCATTTCCTCACCACTGAAGGTATGGATGATGAAGATGAATATGATGAAAGAGTGGCAGTTATGAATAGTGAGTCATATGTTGTCATGATTCAGGATCAAATGAACAGAAAATAAAAAGTGGTGCAGCCTGCTAAGAAGTCAAAGGAGTTTCCTATAACTATTCTAGTGGTTGTAAGAAGAGGAGATCATATTCCCAATGCCTCCACACAAAATGTGAGTAATGTTAATTCCCCTTCTTCTACTTCTATTTCCAAAACCTTTTGTCCTTCAAATCCTAAAAATGATAAATCAAAAGTCTCTCAAGTTCCTAGCAATGATTCCCCATCCACTTTTGGATCTTTTGATAGGACCAAAATCCAAATTTCGGAGGCGAGTTTTACCAAACCCATCCAAAAGTTTTTGCTAAAATGGTAAACTTTGTCAATTCCAAATCCAAAGCTTCATGCAATAATTCTAAAGGTATTTTGCCACTCCATCTTCCTCACCTAAATCAAGCCTTGTGGTTGTAATCACTTCCCCTAATGAGAAAATTGAACCATTCTATGTGACTCTTCTCATAGTTGGCCATAAACTTAGTAATTGTGTTATAGACTCAAGAGCATCAGACAATGTAATGCCTGTAAAAGTAGCTCATGCTTTGGGCCTGACTCTAACACATGCCTTTGGTTCCTACTATTCCATGGAGAGTAAAAAAGTGCCTTTGGTTGGAATAATTAAAGATGCACAAGTAGCTTTTGTTATTTTTCCAAAGAAAAGGGTCTTAGCCACTATTTTGGTAGCTGATATTCCTCCCTCATATGGGATGTTACTGAGTAGAAATTTCTGTAAGGAGGTAGGAGGTGAAATTCAGATGGATTGGTCACATGCTCTGATCCTGGTCAATGGAAAAATGAAGAAGTTGCTACCTGAGAAACAAAATGAATACATTGTGCAAAAGACTGATGATCCAAAAGCACAGATAATCTATGAAGATATATGGCATGGTAACTACATGATCATGTCACAAGATGAGGAAAAAATTCCTAAGGGAGTGATTCATGATCCCAATGGCATTTGGACTCTAGAGTTTTATGGAAGTTGTTCTTCAGCTAGCTCTAGAGTTGGTGTGGTGTTGATCTCTCTAGAAGGGAACATTCATCCTTTTTCTTTTAAGCTTTGTTTTAAAAATATGAACAATACAACTGAATATGCGGCACTCATACTTGTATTGAACATGGCAAAAGAAATGGGAGTGAAGAATCTTTGTGCTCATGGAGATGTAGAGCTGATTGTGAAACAAGTCAGAGATCTTTTTCAAGTGAAGAACATGAGATTAAAGCATTATAGAAATATTTTGCAGGGATTCCATTGATTTTCTTGATGCTTTCTCCATTGAATTTGTGCCAAGAGAAAGGAACACTAGAGCTGATTCTCTAGTTGTCTCAGGATCTCTATTGATTCCTCACCCAGATTTCTCTCAAGATAAATTTACCATTGAAATGATTCATAGGCCCAGTGTACCAGATAATGCAAGCAATTGGTAGGTTTTCAATGATGATCAACACTTTCTCTCATTCTTGGAGCTTAAGGATAATTTTGACCAGTTGTATTTTGAAGGAAGTGAGACTTTTCCTAGAGAGTGTGTATCCTCTAATGAAGGAGATATCAAGGAAGAGATGGATCAAGATGGCTGCATCAAATTGAAAGGTAAAAAGATTCCTAAAGGGCTGGTGAGTTTGGAAGATTTGTTTGATAAGCATGATAGGTACATTAAGTCTAAAGCTTCCCAAGGAGCTCGGTAGTCTACTTGAGTGTGAAAAGATTAATATTGGGAGTCTTGATGAACCCAAGATGGTGAACATTGGAAAATGTTGCACTCAAGAGGAGAAGAAGAAGGTAGTAAATCTACTAAAAAGGTATGTTGATGTTCTTGCCTATTTGTATGATGATCTCAAGGCTTTCCAGCCAAAGGAAATGCAACACTTTATCCCTCTGAAACCTGGGATCAAACCTTTCAAGAAGAAACAAAGGAAATATAATCCCAAGGTTGCTAACACTATTTTTCAAGAGATCCAGAAGTTACTAAAGGCAAATATTATTTTCCCTATACATCATTCAACATGGATTTCCAACATTGTGCTGTCGGGAAGGGGAATGGTGAGATTCACATCTGTGTTGATTTCGAGAATTTGAATCGAGGCCTCTCGAAGGACAACTATCCTCTCCCCATGATGGATCAATTTCTGCAATTTGTCACGAGGCTCTGAGATGTTTTCTATGCTTGATGGATTCTCTGGATACAATCAAGTGGAAGTCAGTACCCCAGATCAACACAAAAATGATTTTTCTACTCCTTGTGGCACCTTTTCCTACAAGAGGATGCCTTTTGGTCTTATCAATACAGGTGCCACCTTTAGAGGGCAATGGACTTGGCTTTTGGAAATCTCAAGGGATAGTGTATTGTTGTGTACCTTGATGATTTGACTATTTTCTCCAAAACAAGGGCAGATCACTTTAAGCATCTTGCAGCAATCCTTCAGAAATGTAAATAACATGGAGTTTCTCTTAATCCTTAGAAGTTTGTCTTCGGTGTTACTAAAGGCAAGTTCTAGGGTATATTGTCTCCAAAGAAGGAATCAAGATAGATCTAGAAAGATTTCAAAAATTCAGTAGATTCCTCTTCCCACAAGCAAAAAGGGTGTTCACTCTTTCTTTGGTAAGATAAACTTCCTATGGAGATTCATTCTTGATTTTGTAGAACTGACTCTGAGTATTTCTCACATGATGAAAGGAAAGAAAAAAATTAGTTGGACTTCCTAAGGTAAAGAAGCATTTGATATCAAGAAAGCCATTGCTAAAACTCCCATCTTAGCATGTCCCGATTTCATAAAGGATTTTATCATTTATTGTTATGCATGGAGAGTACTTTCGTTGTTGTGTTAACTCGGAGAAAATTTTGAGGATCATCAACTTCCAAATTCCTTCATGAGCTATGTTCAAAAGTTCATGAATTGAAATATACTATGATGGAGAAACATGCTTTTGCGGTGGTCAAATTTGTCAAGCGGTTTCGTTTTATATTCTTAATTCTCACTCTCTTGTGCTTGTACACATACAACCATCAAGTTTATTCTTACACAACAGGAGTTTGGAACTAAGAGAGGTAAGTGGGTAGAAAATTTCCAAGAATATGACCTTGATATCAAGCCAACTAAGCTAGTCTGGGGTAAAGGCTTATGTGAGCTTATTCTTTGAAGGAGCGATGCTGAATTTTCCTAAGAAGCGATTGATGTTCCTATTGTCCTCATCCTTAGTTCAACAAATGAATGGTATGTTGATGTTAACATATTCTTACATATGGAGAGTGTCCATCCCACTTGAGTGCCAAGGAAAAGAGAGCTATTAAGTTAAGGTTCGTACAGATGTATTATGGGAGAATGATTTGTTCAAGCGAGGCATAGATGTAAGATTCTTGAAGTGTGTAGACAAAGAGCAACGAAGAGGTTGTTCTCATATTTTCATGATCAAGCTTGTGGAGGGCATTTCTCTTTTCATCATTTGGCCATAAAATCCTCTCATGCGAGGTACTATTAGCCTACATTGTTCGAGATGCATCAAAATGGGTAGGTAAGTGTGAACCTGTCGGACTTTTGTTGGGAGACCTAAGTTGGTTGCTTTGCCACTAAAGCCGTAGTGATTGATGAGCCTTTTCAATAGTGGAGATTGGATTTCATTGGAAATCTTAATCCACCTTCCAATGTTAGGCATACTCACATGCTAACTCTAGCTTTCTGATTACTTCACAACCGGGTAGAGGCTCTTCCAGTCAAAAGCACTACTTCGAGGTGGTGTGTAATTTCATTAAAGAGAACATCTTGATAAGGTTTGGGATCAATAAAATGTCCCACTTTTTGGTATGTTTTGTACCTTTATAAACATGAATTTTCAGTTTCATTGATTTTCTAAAGGTAATAGCCACAAAACCGTACACATTCATGAAATTCCACAAACTAACGAAATGTTGTGTTTAGAGTTTAGAATACATGTATATTTTTAAAAATAAAATTGGTAAAAAATATGGTCTTTTTCTTAATTTTTTTCATACGTTGTTTCTTATGTTATAAAAGAGTAATGACTGTCCTCGGGTGGTTTATTTATATGAAAATTTATTTTTTGACCATGAAATTTTAGATGTATTTTTAAGATTTGAATTTTGAGATTCTGTCAAATTTTCATATTTTTTTGACTTTACTTTTTTTTAATTTATTATTTAGTAAAAATATTTTCAAATAAATAGTGTACATATGTCTATACCCATAAAATTTAAGATTTATATTGAAATTGAGGTTTTTTTCACAGTACGAAGAAGACTTCAATAAATAGTAATTTTATTTTTTTCAAATTTTTTTATATATTCTACTATTTTCCAAATTTGGTTGATTGTGTACTATTGATTGTCCTAAAATATCATATGTTAGTAAAAATTAAAAATAAATAACAAAACAAATTTTTTAAAATAAAAATTACATTTTTAGAAAGCTAATAAAAATCTAAATTTTTGTGTCAAAATTTTGTAATTTAACTAGTTTGTTTACCCTAATTACGTGGCACTGAAGTGGCAGATTTTGGCTCACAATTATCCCCCAAAAGGATTTGGAGCCAAAATGTGCCACCAAAGTCACGTCACAGCCACTCATGGGGTTTGCACAAACCCCCATTCGCGCGAACCCCTCCTGCGCCACCAAAGTGCCGCCAAAACGTCTCCTTCTAAATTTAATGTTTTTTTGCTTCTCCCTTCTAAATTTAATCTTTTACAAGTTACTTATTTAATATTGTTCGTTTTTAATGTTTTAAATTTTTTTTTTTAAACTAAGTTTGTTTTAAGTTTAATTGTTTTTTTAACCAAAAATATGTAATATTAAATTATAAAATTTGTTTTACATATTAAATATAAATTCTATTAAAATTAGAAAAGTTGTTTTAAAGTTATAAAAAACTAAAATTAAAAATAACCTAATTTCTATTGAGATTTGTATATAAATAGAGTTGCATGCACATATAGTTTTGTATCAAGTTTACTCTTAGAAATTCATATCTATCACGATTTATGTGTGTAGGTGAAAATTATTGAAGTGGATGAATCATGGGAAATGCAAAGAATGAGAAATGAAAATATACCGAGGAAGAGAATGCAGAGAAGAATGCTAGAAGATATGTTCGTAGGAGGGCACAAAGAGAGAGAGAGAGAGAGAGAGAGAGAGAGAGAGAGAAGACACAACAAGTGAAAGACAAGGCTGCAAAAATTGGTACATATGTATAGAAACCCTTGATAGATCATAATTTTTTTTTAGTTCTAAGGTTTAAATATGATAATATGTTTTTTAGATTGGGTAAAGGCAAGGGTTTTGATAGGATCCCATGTGTATGTTTATGGACACAGATCATGATGCGCAACATTATGTTGAAGTGATAACAAAATTTATGGAATTACTTCCCAAGAAAAATGTGAAACACTTGGTGAAGATGGATTTACAAAAATTAAAAGAATTTTCCCAACAAGAACCACTATCACGAAAGAAAACAACAAAAAGTGTAGAGATAATATATGGTGAATTTGTTAATTTGACTACAATTGCTAGAGCACATTTTTGGTTACATTCTTGAATCATGTTGATATGAGGGAAACATTAGAATTGTTGGGTGTTGATTTAGGATGGAAAAATTCAAAACGTGTAGAAGAAGAATTTGTTGGGAATGTTTCTAAAGGAATAAATTCCTTTGGGTACAAAAACTAGGTCTGGCATAATAAGAGTATTTCTCGTAGAGAAATATTAACTTCAGTTGTAAGTGAAGATACAACAAAGAATCATCATGTTATCACTATTGCCAAGGTATTGGGTTTATCTAGAAAGACGGTCAGTAGGTATGCAAAGAGGAGGAAGACATTGGATGATTCTATGGAAGGAAATTGGGCACTAATGTGTAGAAATCCACATTTTGATAAAATAGAGGATAATATTGTGAAGATAGTTTCTGATTTTTGGACTGAGAGGACTCGTCCTTCTCTGAATGTGAGGATGTTTTAAAACACATGATAACTTGCAATAACTATGATGAACATATAAAACATTGGCTTGAAATAACTCAACATGAGATGTACATAAAGTTTACAAAATAAAATCTAGATGTTAAGATTGGACAACGAATGTTTGAAAATTTGAAGCCTTGGTATGTGCGAGCTGATAAAGTCCTTGACACATGTTGTTGTCGTTATCACATTGAGTTTGATTATCACTATCAGGTACAAAAAAATTTATAGATAATGCATATATATATATATTGAGGTGTGCTTTCATTTATATCTATATATTAGAAATTTGATTAAATTTTATTTTTTGAGATGTGATTTAAAATTAATGTATTTCAAAATCTATGTTTTTTTCAGTGTATAGAAAGTTACGGGAAGAAAATGCCCCACCTACACGTGTCAGTGAATTCATAACTTCAATTCTTTGCATGATATCCGATGATCATGTCGATGATCGTATGACTTGCATCAAAGGTGTCTCTGTGACAAGTGTGGGGACTTGAAATTATTGCAAAAACAAATGAAGATTTGGACACGATTAAAAATGGTTGCTTGCAAGAGGTGATATATATATATATATATATATTTTATAAATTTGTTTTTAAATTTGGATGTTAGATTTTATTTTGATTTTTATGTTTACTTGTAAATGAATACATGACAATTTGTCCATGTTATGAATTGATTTTGTAGGTTCAAATACATAAAATATTCAACAAGACTTGGAAAAGATCCAACCAAGTTGGATTTGGTAGAAGAGGAAATCCCCATTGCTACATTCATGCAAAGTTTTGAAGTTTAATTAGTCCGTACATCAAACATTCTCACTATGCAAAGTGGCAGGCTACACAATTCAAGACTAATAGAGACACATTCCCTATTGGTTCCATATTGTTCATGGTTGATTTTGCTGAGAATTACTCAATTTTCTCATCAAAAAGAAATTCAAACACAGTATTATCATACTAACTAGGTTACTATCATGGTTCAAGTATTTTATAGGCATGCACAATTGGATTTGGATGGGGTTGAAAGTACATATGTGAAGCGAATGATCAAGGAGTATCACTTCTATATAAGTGATGACAAGGAACATGACACCCACTTTGTGCAACATTGTTTTGGTTTGTTCTTTCAATATCTTCATCAACGAGGAGTACAAATAGATCAACATTTTGTTTGGTCGATGGTTGTGCTTCAGAATTGAAATCCTCTTGCCCTTTCTTTGCACTCGAGTCTATTATCATCGTCATCACAAAATTCCTCATTTATGGAGTTTTTTTAGAGTGGTCATGGGAAGGGAGAACATGATGGTGTGGGTGCATGCATCAAACGTGCTCTAAAGAAACAAAGCTTTGATTATGAGGGATATCGATTGATTGATGCCCACACCATTGTTGAATGGTGTAAGAAACATTTTACAATTCAGGTTTCAACCTCACATGCTTCAACATCACATGCTTCAACCCCACAGGCTTCAACCCCACACAGAGTGTTTTGGGAGATAACAAGTACATGCACATTTAAAACATAGATATGTAGATCTTGATGTGATTTATTAAGTGAACTACAAGTTACTAACTTTAATTTTTTTATTCTAAATTTTGATGTTTGTTTTAAACTTTATTGATCTTTTGAGCATGATTAAATGAAGGTATTGATCGAAGGACAAAGTATGGATGTGAAAGGATTCCCAATTCTAGGTCTTTGCACTCTTTGATGACTATGGATAGTAATAACTGGACAATCTGTACAAGAGATTATTCTTGTTTTTGTTATGAATGCATGAACAAATCATATTCAGAGTGCAATAGTCAAAAACATGGGTATGTAGGTGAGTGGAAGCAAGTTCCTTTAGTTGTGGATGACACATATGGATCAGATCATGATGATAGTTTTGAAGATGTGCCATTAATTTCAACTAATTATGACCACATATCTGGACTAGGTTAAACAAGGTATGTTTTATTTAAAAGGATTGTATAATTTGATAATTAAATATATATTTATACTATACATGGATCATTGAATGTTTATTTGCATTTTTTTGTAGGTGATGTATTTGCAGTCATTGCTAAAGAAGACAATGTTGAGAAAGTGGAGTACTACTTGTTGTGTTGCATAGAAGAGAGAACAAAGCTAACATGTGAAATAACAAGTGAAGAGACAACATTTTATACTTGGCTCGATTGTAGTGCGGGAACATACTACAACAAGTGAAAGCCCTCCAAAGTGGGATTCACTTTGTTGATTACAAACTAGAAAAAAGGTGTATCATTACACCCATCACATAATTGCTACAAGGTTACAATTGCATCAAGTGAAGACTAAAACTAGTCAACACAAAAAATGGAGACTAGATGTAGAAGACCATGAAAAAAATTTACAGGTCATTGAACAATGAGCAGAGCCACTTGGTATTATATAGAAGGACATGGAATATTATATATTCATGTCTTCCAGGAATTTAAAATATTTTATCTATTTTATTTGTCATTTGGCATACATATTTGACAACTTTCTTGCTATGATATTAAGGATGGGTTCATTAATGATGTAATTTTGTTCCCTAGTATCTCCAATAATATTATTTCCATTTATATCTATATATAACAAATGAGTTTTAAAAACTTAGTATTATTTTTCCTAGTTTTAAAAACTTAGTATTATTTTTTCTCGTTTTAGTTTCTCTTTTCATCTTTTATAACAATTTGAAACAAGATCTCTTATTGTCAATAAATCTAACTTGAATCATTTAAAATTTCATGTGAGCAAAATGATAGACAATTAAATTTTGATATAGACAATAAAGAACTACATGACTCTTGTATTAATAAAAGATCTAGAGCTTGTATTTATCCAAATATAATCATTACATGTTTATAAGATCTTTATATCAATTATGATTCATATATCATCTTTGCACATAATATATATCTTAAGTAGAATTTCTTGCAATTTTTAACCCATGAATTAAGCCTAGGTTGACCTAATGAAAGTGCATGTGTTTAAAAGGAAACTATTTCCCCTGTGAGGAAAATGATGGTAGAGGAGGACAATAAAATTTGACAATAACAGATCCAAGGTAGATGATACCATTTGGAGACTACAAGTATGGGTTTGTGAGATGGAGAATGTATGTGTAGGTTTTATAATACATTCTTGTATATATTCAACTAATCTTGAGTAGGTATAACTTGGAGATAAAGGTGACTAAGATGATGTATGGTAAATTAGAAAGAATGAAAGTGTGATAAAGAGCCAAATATATGTCAATCATCCAAATGTGCTAAAGAGTGTCAAATCTAATGTTGCCAAGTGTTAAAGACTAGGTTTACGTGTCTATAATGGCATGTATTTACTGGTGAATGTGCCTACTCCATGTTGAACATCTCTCAGATGTTTTCTTTGTGCTTGATTATATGCTTGACATGGTTTCTACCATACTTATTTTCATTAAATGTTTACCATGTTTTATGGTGCCACGATCCACATCGTTCATAATTCTATTTTCATACTTACCTATGTTATCATGATTCACATCATACATCTATTGGGGACAAGGACCCATAATTTTACTTTACATTGATCATATATTTTTTGATGATCCACATCGTTTGCATCTTTCCCACACAAGGATATATTATTTTCAATGGTATATCATTTAAATATAGTGCCCTCGTGATTTAAATATTTCTCATATCTTGACCATATGGGATAGCTTATTCCTATGATTATTTTGACTACATTTTCTTACTTGGAGCATATTATCTTTTTGGGATTTCTTTGATTATACTTCGTTCATATGGGGCATCTTATTCATGCACTTTCATTGCCTATATTTAACCCATAAAAGACATCTTACACTTTTGCTTATATAAATTATATAAATCCACATATGGAAAATTTCATATTACATATATGTTTTATGCACGTTTTCAAGGTGAAATCTTACAATATTAGACATCAACAATTTTGTTTCATATTTAACCCATGATGCACGTAATCCTTTTCTTTTGAGATACATGCTTCATAATTTCATCGCACACAATCTCAAAAAAATAATATGATTGAAATTAAAAGTAATAAAGAGTTATGATATAAATTAATGTGTAAACTAAACATTCAAAACACATACATATAATTAATAATAAAATGCAAAATACATTTATTACTTGTATTGAAAGATATTATGACTCAAGGTTAATAATATTACAAATGGTGGTAGAAATGCGAGTGAACATATTTCAAATGCAAATGAAGACTTATTACTCTTTATGAGGTAGGATGACACGAGTTATATCTCCAAAGACTTTGGTTTACATTGAGGCATTTTACGTTAGGTGTTTTAATAGTACAAATCTCCAAATAAAGTCAAATTTACAATTACATTAAAATAGTATAAATCATGGAAATGTAGTGCATTACATTCACTTCATTTTCCATCATTTCTCACACATGTAACAACACATGAGTTTATATTTCCCGAGTTTAATATCAAAAATCATTTAACATAAAGTATTACTAAAATATCAAAAATCATGTCTAATGAGTATATACATGTCTAAAATCTCTAAAAGTATGTCTAAAATGTCAAAAAGTATGTCTAAAATCTCTAAAAGTATGTCTAAAATATCAAAAATTATGTCTAATGAGTATATACATGTCTAAAATGTCTAAAATCTATAAAATATCACTGAAGTCTCCTTCGTGCACTAGGGCGAGTGCCAGACCCCTCACTACGCTCTGCTACACCCTGCATGTTAAAAAAAGGAATATACACGTCATAAACTATATATAGCATGTACCATATATTAAAATATATAAGCAAAATTCTACAACAATTTCTTGATTAATTCAATACATCATATAACATATATGTACAATTGATTACCTCAGTATCTGTCCTTGGGCGGATGTTGGGAGTATCTACACTATGTGTAGATCTCTATCCCGTAGATCCCTGTGAAACAAAATAAATAAAATGTAAGAAGTTGATAAATAAGTTTTTGAATAAAGTTCATTAATTTCTAACATTTCAATTTAGATTAAATATTAATTCTATTAAAACACAAGCTTTATACCTCTGCTGGAACGCATCTTCAAATTTATGGGATTTCCACCCACAACCTCAACACCAGAAAATATGTCACCAAGTGAGCCAAGTTGACTCAGGCCCTGAACATCAAGATCCATGTTGTGCTCTCAAGAGCTGTGTGTATGTCACACGGTAGATGGTGTGGGTGTGAAGCTCCACACACCGGCAGCAAAAGCCTAAACACGTAGTACATGTTTAATTTTAATATTAATAAATTGTAAAGTAATGATGAAATAAAATAAATTTTAATTAAATATTGGGTGTTTAATTTTCACACTCACAGAAATGTGTTGAATATCAGGTGTGACGATCCCAACAACAAGAAGTCTATTTGTAGCAGTAGTACCTTGACTAGAAGATACACTCCCACTCTTCTCTATAAAATATAAAACCCCCAATAGTGGAATGCTTTGCAATGTTGTGAAATCACCTCATATGCACATAAAAATTCAGTAGCCATGATGTGTCCTAGCCAACGTGCTCGAGCGGGATCTCATAACTAGCTCAAAGTCATCTGGGAAATCAAAGATGCACGAGTGTATACCTCATTGCGTGCATCACTGCTGCTACTAGCACCTCCACTACTAGTATCGCATCTCTAAAGGTACTGACCCACATGGTCAGAAGATATCAATTGGGTCTCACGAGAAATTCCAACAAGACCCTCGATAAGCACCTCATGTGTAGTCATAACGATAGGTGTTGCGACATCCTAAAAGCCTGATAAGAATGGTTGTGGCCTTGGTACAAGCTTCTATGCATGCAAACAACTGCATGAGCTCCCTCCTTTCTATATGCCTCCATGTGGCTAATTCGGCCACGCCCCTACCCCAAATAACTAGGATGTCTAAATAGTTCACCTTTAGGTTTAAGTGAACCTCAGCATGTAGCATCATTATGAAGTATAACGGTAATTGGTCATTATTTAGAAATTGGCCTTAAGAGGCCACAAATCTAGGATAAATCAAAGGGGCACATAGGGGACATGAACATTTGTTTACATAATATGCCCTTATTTTTGTTTGTCTTGCATAAAAATCCAACAAGACCTCTTAACAACTTCCTTATCGAAAGTCAATGTAATCTCATTATATCCCACATCTCCCGATACACTTGATTTTAATGAATCCATAATTTTTTATTGACTCAGAATCAAATGGGTTATATGTTTTCAAAATTGTCTCTATTCTACGAAGATCAACCAATATTTTTTCACAATGGGCTTTATAGTGCCCAACTGTAGTTGGATTCTTGGAGAATAGATTGCAATTTTGCAATCTCTAAATCAGTCCTCTCAAACAAATTAGGAGCGGAAGAAGCCATGACTATAAAAAATGAAAGTAAAATTCAATTAATAGTACTTTTAATGAAAAAATTCTCCTAAGATATTCTCCTATTTTAATGAAAATAGAAATATGATTTTCAAGCTTCAATGCAAATAATTTAGAAAATAAGAAATTACATATATCTTATATAAGTCGGTCGGAATTGACCCTAAATCCAAAAACATAATTTAGGGTAGGGCATAATTGGCAAGCATAATTGACCCTAAATTTCCAAACCTCTAAGCTAGAATTATAAATGGATCATGTAACAATTTACAATCATTCATCTCCTCAATACAATGTACAATGGACTCCACCATATCCATATAAAATTCTAATATGGGATCCACCTTATTTACAAAAAAATTATAGGTTGGGCACTAAAATTTCATACAATCAACCACATTGTAACATTACTCAACCTTAAGGACCATACAAGGGATACCATAATTATAATTAGGGCTAGAACACTCCATAGATGTCAAGTGTAATGTGTAACATGGGATACCAAGGTGGTTACTAGTAAATAATAATAGAGCCTCGATCCCAAATGTGGTGGTTCTATACCTTTATTTAAAGAAAAATCACATTTTACAATTTTTCCCATCTAATCAAATGCAAGAAACATATTGCACATATCATAGAGTTCCTACACAACATCACACATAAGACTATCCCACATTGGAGAGAATGTGTAAGGATAAGTAATTACGTAATGTCACAATGGGCAATATGGTACCTAGTGAAGATATAAATTTGTAATCCATCACCATATCAAAAATTCCAAGGAATAAGCATTAGGAACCATGTAGATATAATTGAGTAACCTTTGTGTAATACTTGGAAGATTCCTCGTAATACACAATCAAATAAACCATTCTTAGACAAATATTTAAAATATGGAATCAGATTCCCTACCAAGCCGAAAAATGATAGTTTTATAAGTTTACACATACATACAAGGATTACACCCATCCCAATGAGGATATCCATATTCCATTAGAGATACCTTCGTCCATTAGTGGGGATTATGATGTGGATTTGAATAATTGGATGCACATATATCATGAAATCAAACTAATGAGAATGTTACAAATGGAAGAAAGATAAAAATTACAATATTTTGGTGCACCTAATTAGGATACTTTCCTAATAAATTTTGGTGCATGATGTGGTTTTTATGACAAATTGTTTGTTCTCAGCCCAGATCTAGGGAAAACAATAAGAAATTTTCTAGTTGGTGGAATTTGATAAAACTTGATGGGAACAAACTATGAGTTGAGAAAGGGGAACTCTCAAACTAAAAGGTACATGTAATTTGGTGTACCATGGATTGGATGAACCCATCACTGAAATGAAGATACAAATATGAATAGTATTGAAGTTTTGAGGCAAGCATCTCTTTAGGTTTAGTCCATGTGGACTTGAGATATACTCTATACATATCAGTATGAATTCCATTATTTATCTCTCTTAATGAGGAGCATCCACGTGAAAGTTATGCCTAGGGGGTAGCCTTTAAATATCAAGACCAATAAGGCAAAGCAATGAGGATGTTCTCACGTACCAACACGAATCAACCCATGTATGTTGTGTCTACTCCATAGATGTTTTGAAAGTGGGTTATTGATACCTAAGGCAACCACTCTAGGAGTTACCCAAATGCCTTAGTCTTTGAATCATAACTGTTGCGTGAAATATCAATGAAGCAATGAGCGGTGTTGTGCCAAATTCTATAAGGATGATGGCATGAGGGCTTGATCTCTTGGCATGAATATGTCTGGACAACATTATGATCATCACTCTCTATTTTTTTCAGTCTCAACTTGAAGGTATAATCCCTAAGTCTTAAAGCCATACAAGAGGGCAAGTGTGACCAATAATTAAAAGAATCGGTCTTCATCTGAATGTCTTGAAAACATCATTTTTTAAGTATGGTGAGAGTTGCAAATCCCTTTTTCAATCTTGAATCTATACATGGAATCAAGCTAACACATGTTCTAGAGAAGAGAACCCCAAAATATACAAATGAAGAGACTAACTCAACCCTATCCCCTTTGTAAATAAGAATCACCTCATTTTATTGATAGAGATGTTAAAAGTCATGACACTTTTTACCTAAAGAAATTTGAAACCCATGAGTATCACAAAAGGAGGTTATATAATATCAAGTTGTTTCTAAAGACGTCTTATAGAATGAGACACCAAAATTATGTCATCTAGCAAATTGAAGAATTGTGTTAGAGGCTCCAAAGAATAAGCAACCATTTGTTGTATCTAATGTATTTATTTCTACTAGCTCATTAATGTAAGGGCCAAAAAGTGTCAAAGAGAGTGGGCATCCTTGTTTAATATATATGACATCCTTTATATCACCATTTCTCATTTGTACCTTATCAACAACGGTCTCATAAGGTATCATCACAAGTGAAACTATCAAGGGTGGAAGATCCCAAGCCTTAAGCCTTTTAACTAACAAGCTATGAGGAACTGTATTAAATACCTTGTAGAAGTCTACAAAACAACAATATAATTCACAATTATTTCTTTAGCTTCCTCAATGATAGCGGCCAAAGTGAAGATACAATCACTAGTATGGTGGTCCCTTCTGAAACCTGCTTTCCCTTTGGCTCTCAACCTCTTAGTCTATGTCCATGTGGCGATATTAATGTCCAGACTTGTGGCAAAGATCTTGGCCAAGGTGTGTCCAACGATGATATTGTGGTAATTAGTATCATTCATGTCTTTACTCTTGTAGATGGGATGTATGATATAGGAGGTCCAAGAAGGTGGAAAGTCACAAATCGTCGTGTAGTTAAACATGTATCCACTATGTTTAAAAAATCAAGCTTTGAGGTTCTCGCATATCATGAGCTTTATTAGATTACACTTAGAGATGGCGTGAAGGATTAAGCAATTAGTATTGAAATGACAATGAGAAATTTTTAGATTGACTTGAGTGTTTGGTCTATTTGAAGCATTATATAGGCTAGAAGCATACTCAAAACAAGTAAGGAGATTTGATATTGCACATACTAATTTCTTAGGAAGGAATACTCAAAAAGGAAGAGAGATATTTTGGGCTTTACATTTATCAATGAAATGAAATGATATGAATTTCACAATGATGAGGCATAAGTGTAAAATGCTCTTCACCTTATTAACAAATGTTAGTAAGAAGTTTAAAGAATTCCTCTCCTAACTAACAAATGAGAGAAACAAGGCTTCTTCCCTTATTAACAAATCTCTCCTTCCACTAACAAATGTAACATTCATAACCTTCATAACATTTCTCTCCCACTAACAAACGTAACATTCATAACCTTCTTCCCCATTAACAAATGTGAAATTCAAAATATCCCTCTTTTTTACCATTAATAATCATCTTAATAACTCAAACAACACCATTATTCTACAGAAGGTATATTTTAAATTTAATATATCATTAGAGCAGAAATTACAGTCTTCAGAGCACCATTATTCTACATAAGGTATATTTTAAATTTAATATATCATTAGAGCAGAAATTACAGTCTTCAGAGCACCATTATTCTACAGAAGGTATATTTTAAATTTAATATATCATTAGAGCAAAAATTACAGTCTTCAGAGCACCATTATTCTATAGAAGGTATATTTTAAATTTAATATATCATTACACCAGAAATTACAGTCTTCAGAGCACCATTATTCTACAGAAGGTATATTTTAAATTTAATAAAACATTACACCAGAAATTACAGTCTTCAGAGAAAGTATATTTTAAATTTAATATATCATTACACCAAAAATTACAGTCTTCAGAGCACCATTATTCTAAGAAGGTATATTTTAAATTTAATATATCATTACACCAGAAATTACAGTCTTAAGAGCACCATTAGTCTAAGAAGGTATATTTTAAATTTAATATATCATTACACCAAAAATTATAGTCTTTAGAGAACTCTGTATATTTTAAATTTAATATATCATTACACCAGAAATTATAGTTTTCACAGCACCATTATTCTTCTACTATTGGAAACTGAACACTAAAATTTGTGAAGCCTGGTCATGATACAAGAGATTTTAAATGGGGTTTTACAAAAAAATGAGCTAGGGTTTTCACAGTTTTCATAGTTTTAAATTTAATATATCATTACACCAGAAATTATAGTTTTCATAGCACCATTATTCTTCTACTATTGGAAACTGAACACCAAAATTTGTGAAGCCTGGTCATGATACAAGAGATTTTAAATGGGGTTTTACAAAAAAATGAGCTAGGGTTTTGCAAAAAATGGTATCAAAATGGCTACGATTTTGCTAAAAAATGGGTTTCAATTTTTTTTCACCCAAATACATCACCAATACAACACCCTGGTATCGAAATGGCTACGAGCTCCATACCTAGTTCCTCGTCGCTAGTGGTCTTTTCATTGGTGGGCTGCGTCATTGGGTGTTGTAGGTGGGCTCATTTGTTGGGCATCATTGGTGGGCTCGTTGGTGGCCTGCAGTGCAGTCCGTCTCACGCGGTGTCATTGGTGGGATCCCTGGTGGGCGCTATCTGATCAATCTTTGCACGAAGGAGGTGGGCGAAGGAAAATAGATTCCTCTACAACACCTCCAATATATAAACAGAGGGGTTTGCGTGAACCCTGTTTGTGTGAATGGGGTTCGTGCGAACCCCCATTTCACACGAACCCCATTAAATGTCACACGCAGAAGATAATGGCCTACGTGTCACTTCGCCAAAACCCTGTTCACGTGAACTGGGGATTCATGTGAACCTTCCATGCATATCGCCCCATGACCTTCCCCACTCACATTTTTGGGACAACAAGTGGGATACAACACCATGCATTGACCCGGTACCAAACAAGATTGTGATGATAATGCTTTGAATTTTTCTTCTTCGAGATGATGGATTTCTGCTATGGTTATGGAATTTCCCTTGCTCATTCTTGGACTACTACCCCCAGGAATGGACAAGTAGAATCAACAAATAAAAATCGGTAACCATCGTTCGAAGCTTGTCAATGGCTCTCGGAAGAATTGGTACAAGAAAATTTACGATGCTCTGCGGTAGATATAATAACACCCAAAAGAGCAATTGGGATGTCTCCATTTCAAGTGGTGTATGGTGTTGAAGCTCATTACTAAGTAATAATGTGGAATTACCACCTTGCACTTAATGAAGGCTATTGAAGATTCAAGCTTTATCAGTTCCTTGGATAAGAGGGTCATGTATCTCCAGAAGCTGGATGAAGATAGGTTGCAATTTTTTGATGGAATCTCGGTCCATTAACGAAGGTGAAAGCTTTGTTTGACAAGAAGGCTAGACCCTGAGATTTTCAAGTGGGAGAAAATGTTCTACTACTCGGGACAAAAGACATGAACCTCGAGGAAGCCATGGTAAGTTTTATTCTCTTTGGCTTAGTCCTTTCAAAATCATGAACTTTGCTTTAGAGAAAATTTTTTCTATTTGGATTATATGGATGGATCTCCTCTCCCACTTCTTTATAGTAGGCAGTATTTGAAGTTGTTCAAGTCCTAGGTGACTAGGCAGTCCTTATGTATATTGTGTATAGTGTTTTGGTATTTATGTCATTCCTTTGTGTTTTGTTTTTAATCTTTCCTTTTTGGTTTGTTTCTTTTCCCCGTTATGCATGTATTGTATTGGTTTTACCTTTGACTCTATTTTCCCAATGGACAAGGCCTTTGATGCCTTTTCAAAAAAATTTCTATGGTTCTTGATCTTACCTCGTTCCTCTGTCAAGTCATCCCCAGAAAGAGCCAGTTGTTGTCACCCTCAAAATTCCCCTCTTTTTGAAGTCAAGTCTTGAGAATTTTGAGTCGATACCTTGGACTAATCCGTGCTTTGAAGTCATGGGTGCTCAGTTTTACTCTCACCCTTTTAATTGAAAATTCTTTTTTCCTCATGCAGTTCAAAGTATTTTCTATTTCCCTGTCTAGATTCTTGAAAATAGTTTCCTTCATTCAGATGTCATTGTCAATTCTTCTCTTTGGTTGTGGATCGCGTCAAGCCTGGTATTGTTTACAGTTTTTTATTCCATGGAGAACAATTTGAAATTCGGGCATATCCTCCCTATCAATTTTGCCCCAACATCCACGAGTAGTACATGGACATCTCTGATTGGATGCAATGTGGCGGGTTTATCTTTTAAACTTGTCACTTTTGTTATTTGTTGCAAAAGTGTCAAATTGGCCCCATGGCCCGAAGGATCTTGATTGGCAGAAATAAGCGGTAGTGGAAGCCTCCACGCATCTCAATGGTGCAACTCCAAGGGTAGGACCCAAGGGACAGTCCCCAAATGAGCATAGGCTTTCCACATGTCCCAGGTCCGAAAAGAAGACAAAACAAGCCCGAATCGGCTAAGTATGGAAGGGCCAGTGGATGGCGCCACATGTCTCATCAGCGCAACTTTATAAGTGAGTCCCAAGGGACAAACCTCAAATGAGTGTCATCCCTCCATGTGGTCAGAGCATCAAAAAAGTTAAATCGGGCATTGAAAATTCTAAGGCCGGTGGACGTCGCCGCGTGTCTCATCGGCGCACTTTCAGGTTCGAAGACAAAGGCGGTTCCCAAACTTACGCTAACCCTCCACGTGTCCCAGGTCCGAAAAAGGGATGGAGTTTGTCGTTTAATTGACTAAGTATAAAAGAACCAGCAGAAGTCTCCACGTGTCTCTTCGAGTGTAACTTCAAAGGAAGAATCCAAAAGCAGGTCCCAAACATGCGCCAGCTCTCCACATGTCCAATCGGCACACCTCTGAGGGTCAGGTCCAAACAGAGTCTCCAAATGAGTAGGAAGCCTCCACATGTCCCGGGTCAGACATAAAGCCTTCACCAAACAAAGGGACTTAGTCAAAAACACAAAAAAGCAAAATAGGCTCGTAAAGGGACACGTGGCCATGTTTCAAGTGGTAGCGGATAGGCGGGCCCTTTTTGTGTTTTGATGCTTTGAAAATTCAAAGCGGGAAGGTGGGCCGTCGGAGCGATTTGGGAATTTTGGATTTGTTTCCAAAAGAGCTTAAAGTTATAAAGTGACCCGCGACCCCACTCATGCCAAGGGATAAAGTCAAATGTTGAGCCCGCATCAAAAGTCAAAGCGGTGAGGCGGGTCGGCGAGTAATTTGAGTTTTTGAGCCCATGTTGAAAAGAGTTAAAATTACAAAAGTGAGTGTGACTCCATCGCCACTCAAGTAAAGCCACGTGTCAGGCCTATATCAGAAGCGGATGGGCGGGCCGAAATGTTCCGAAGTGCCATTTCTCTAAAAGGCACAAAATATAAAAGGCGCCCTCAAGCTGCTTCAGTTTAAATCTCTCCCACATGGATGGTTTAAATTCAAAGTTTGCAAAGGCAAGATGAATGGTTGTGATTCAATACATCTTTTTTTCCCAGCCATTGAACGGTTAAGATGTTAGAAAAGTTTAGACGTCGAGTTTCTTGAATCAGTTTCATCATTTTTTCTTTGTAGCCGAATGTAACCATTCTTGGAAGCTATTTAATGGCTTCTTCACGCCATTGTTAGGGTTGGATTCTGGTACTCTATAGATGTAATAGATTTGAAGTAATCAATAGATAATTTTTCCCTTTCTTCCTTTGCGACTCCTTCTTTCCTTGTCTAAAAATTTATGAATCATCCATCTTTTATGATAAGAAACTTTGTGTTCTCATTTATATGATTTATGGAACTTTGTGTCTATGGAATTATATCTATTATGAAAGTGAATGATTCTACTCTACATCTCCCTGGCTCAATACGTATAAGGTTATACTATGTTATCTATATTTCTTGAAGGTATTGTTATGTTCTTCCTCTCTCATCTCCTTAATTCTTCCATTCTTTCGTATTGATGATCTTTGGCATAAAATGTTTCAAAGTATTAGGAATCCACACTTTGAAAGTTGTACATTTGTATATAAGTTTTGTTTCTTGCTTTCAATAAGGGAACCTCTCCCATTAAAGAGGAGGGACTTATTGTCCCTTGATTTTGGTTTGTTAAGGTATCATTTTATAAACCCAATAAGGAGATCATCCAATGGTTTGTTTAATGATATTGGGATCATAGCCTTTAATGTCATCTTTTTCTTGGAATAATTGGATGAAATTGGATTGTTCTTAGATGTACATACCTTTCCAAGATTTTATTACTTTCCATTAGAGATAGCCACATCATGATAGTCCTCTTCTTTGATTTTAAAATTCCTCTTCTCCCCTTTATATTGATCATTCAAAGTGATTAAACATTTTGGTAGCTTGTTATTCTTTAGATGAATGATTTGGTCACCATAACTTTCTTGTAACCTTGGCTGAAAAACCTAGGAAAACTTGGCTTCTTGTTGAATGAAGAGGGTAATATATTCATCACTGTAAAAATGTGCTAATGGAGGCACTATTGGTCTAATCACCAACTTCACATGTTGGTCTACAATATTCATGACATCTTTTCAAGGATTAAATTTTTCTCCAATGAAATCCATTCTATTTACATCCACATTTTGTTCTCTTGGGAAATCTTGAAAATTTATGGCATCAAAATATTCAAAAATATCCCAAACTCTATGTTTGTAGGATTCAAGGAGAGGGTTATTAGCTAGGAATTGTACCACGACTTGTTAAACAACTAGCTCAACATTCCCAAAGATCGTCAACTTCATGAGACCTTTACTTTTAGCAATTATTAGCCCATGAATTAGGGCTTCATATTAAGTAACCTTGTTGGTACAAATTGAATCTGTAGCCTATGAGAAAATAATAAATTCTCTTCCTTGGGGAAGATAAGAGAACACTTGCACAAACGCTAACTTTACAATTTGAACTATCAAAAATATTTCCATATTCCATTCAAGTCGTTCTCTGATTTTAGTAGGCTATGGATAAAATTTTCCTCATCCATTAGGAAATATGTTCCAAGTCTAGTCTCTTCAAATTCCTCATAAGGATCATAACTCCATATTTATTTGTCACATTCATCCATTTTTTCATCAAGCACTTTAGCTCTTACTTCAAAAGGTTCAAGGTCATATTCAAATCCAATTTCAAAGGTTATGGCATAATTCAACTCGGTGTGATTTGGATCTTATTCTTCCACACGGAATTAAGTAATTAGCTCACCTTTATTATGATTCTAGCTCCATACCTTGTCTTAAGGCACATGTCGACCGATTAGATAATAGATATCCCTTTACTTTAATAGTAAAATCTCTGACAAACACAAAACAAAGATAGGAGAAGGTTTATAAATTAAATATTATGAGGGATAGTGGTATTGGGGTAACCATGTAGGGTTATATTAAGGTTTTTATAACACCCACAATTTTCACAATTGTACCATCTAGTTGAAAACCACCTTTGTGAATAAGGGTATAATTCAAACTAAGTTTATCATAAAATTGCTTGGGAATAACTGTGATATCAGCCCTAAAATAGATTATACAGTTATGGATTTGTTGTCACATGGATCTCACACCCACTGAATCATTAAGTGATCCAATGCAACATGGAAACATCCCCAAGGTGTGGAACCTTAGCTCTTTGGGATGAACCTCTAAAGAAGGCCGGCTTTCTACTAAACTTTGTGCATCTTATTTAAGATCATGGTACAAAACTATAATACTTTGAAACAAAACTAATCTATATATTCTTGGGAAAAGGGATAGAAGGATAACTGAAATATATGGAAAAGAGGTGATGCACCAAAATTTTTAGGAACAAATAGATCTACTTCACATGCACATATTATTATTGCATAAGACTATATAATATGCACATCTCCTTATAACTCTTTTAGTCAATGCTTTTAAATAATACAAAACTTGGAATAAAAGAAGGGATTTAGTATCTTCCAGAATCGAAATAGTAAAGATCATATACCGCAACTTGCAAAATAAGCGAGAAAGAAGATCAATATGAAGGCAAGATAAATCATTACATACAAGGAATTAAAAACATCCACAAGTATTAAATGAATTATTGAAATGCACAACACATCAAGTATTTAAATGTAAAATATTGTTCTGAATATAACCGAGGCTAAAGCTTTTTATAAACTCCCAAAAATGATAGAGTCTCCTTATAAATGAGATCCAAAATTCCCCAATACATTGTGCATCCTTCTATATATAGTTAAAAAGAGGGAGAAATATCATCCTCTCCTTAAAAATAGCCAAGCGGTTGTGTAAATTCAACCACCAAACATGCTTTATAGTGCTAAATTCTGAAATCGAAGTTGGGACCTACTTTATGTTGCTAACTTCCGAAATTGGAAGTTGGGATATGTTTCTGAATCGCTAAGTTCTGAAAATCGAAGTTAGGACTGTTTTGCAATTCTTAAGTTCCAAAATCGGAAGTTGGGATCTGCTTTGCAGCTGCTAAGTTCCAAAATCAGATGTTAGGACCTACTTTGCAGCTGCTAAGTTACGAAATCAGAATTTGGGACCTACTTTATAGATGTTAACTTCCAAAATGCACTAAAAATACAAAATGGAACTCAACCTCTAAAATGCACTAAAAATGCAAAAAGGGTCTTACATCAAAACTTTATAAAACATGGATTTCGTAAGGAATAGTCATGTAAATGGGCAAGGTTTCTTAAAATTCAACATTTTTGGTGACCTTCAGGGAATGTTTACTTGCTAAGCAAAATTCCAATAGCCTTAACCAAGTCCATTGGGCAAGGAGTTAACAAAAGCCTCAAACCAAAAGTAATGGATGTTTTTCTTCCCATGACATAAATGGAGGAATTTCTAATGGCTATTTTTCAGGGTGATCTCATCGGCCCAAAGAAAGGTCTTCAGTTGAGTATGCCATGTTATCTCGGTTATTTTTGTTGAGCACCTAAGGATACTAGGCACATAAGGCATGGAAGGTTTTATCGCGCGCCAAGGCGCAAAGGCTCGTGTGGAAGTAAATTTGGGGAAGGTGTGGAGGTTCACGCCTAGGTAGAACAGGCTCAGGACTTAGCCGTATTTTAGACCATGGTTGGAGTTGCAATAAGGGACATGTGGAGATGTAGCCATATCTGATTATGGATAAGGCTAGAACATGGAGACTTGCAGCCCAAGGAAAGCATATTCTAGGATATGGTTATCATGACAGGATTAGGAGTTGTAAAGTGGAGTTAGTTATGGTTTAGCTGACACTTGCATGCTTGAGGATACTTGAGTATGGCAAGACATGATGAAATTTGGTAGGAGGTTCACTCTAAGTAATGAGTAGGTGATAAGGGAAGATTCCTTCTATTCCCTTGATATGTATTGATTTGCGAAAACAAAGGAGTGAGAATAGATCGAGATATGTGTGATCACTGTTGTGACTTCTGTAATGGAGCCATTATAGGAAAATACTAAAACTTTGATGATGTATCTGGTCCATTTATGGATTTATTGATGTATTTGGCTACTGTAATATTGGTGAATTAATATAATGGTGTTGTTCTAAATATCAGTGTTCAATGGATCTAAGTGTTTGTGTTCTTTATTGTGCTCATGGTTCAAATTTGGTTCATGTATGTTCTTTTTAATATTTAGAATCGTAATATGGATCATTTAAGCTCAGATCTAGTCTCATTATCTCTGTCATAAGATGTATGTGTTTATGTCTATATGTTGTTCTACTATAATGATGAATATTCTTGCAAGGATCACATAAAAGAGGGGCTCGTGCCTTCGTGTTCCTCGGAAGAGCTCACAATTCAGGTTGGGTGGTGTGTCAACGTGCCTAGGGTTTAAAAGGGAGTAGGTAAAAGTGACTAAATTTTGGTTGTTGTCGGGACCTCTTTTGAATTTGTTGTAAGAATGGTGTGTGATGGCAAAGTGCTTGACTTTTGCCACTGGAGACTTGGCTTAAGAACACGGAGGATGAGTTTACACGAAATTCAACATTGGACCCGAGTTTGATGTACGTACATGGGTAGAGGAACATCTATATCATGAGCTCTATGAAATGTTCTTTTGTTGTTTTCCAATAGAACTATATGAATGGTTATCGATGTATGCATCAAGGAGGATTTGGTACTATCAACCTCATGTGTGGACCCAAGAAGATTATCGGCACTTCATGATGTTGATCTGATTTAGACTCGTGTTGTTGATCATTGGTGGAGTGGTGTGTTGACTAGCTACACATTGGAGTACGTGGTTTCTACGTATTCTTGCCCAAAGGTTTTGAGTTTGAGTTCTTGTGAGAACGAGAGGATCTTTCTTGCATGCTATACCGTTAGCCATCAAGATCCTGATCATCACTTTGAGTTTATAAGTGTTTCCTATGGCTAGCTAAACTCCCACTAGGCATGGGGCACGAATGTGTGTGGTGAGAAATGGTAGATCCTACAATAGAAGTGGAGAGAGAGGAGAGGTGGCTCAAGTATAATGAAGCTCAAGAGAGGGAATTGGCGAGACAAAGTGTGAGATTGTAGGAATGATGGATGTTTGGAGGTAAACATTGTGGGAAGGATTTGAGGTTCACACAAAGGACATGGAACCTAAGTAGTTTGTGCTACCCCATCTTGGAAAATGTGGAAGGAGAACCCCTCATCTTCGATGAGAACAAGCCAAATGGAGAAAGGAGACAGATGACAGCAGTAGGCACGCATTTGAACCCACACAGGTGACCAAGCCCTTGCACTTAGTTTTCCAATTTTTGAGACAAGTATTGCTAGTACGATTAGCATTGGTAAGCAAGCAACATTAGGTAGATATAATTTTACATTACATCCATCTATGGATGCGCAGAAATTTCTTGTGTTTGGTGGTATCCTATCAGGCGCATCATTTGGACAAGGAGTGGGCTCACAAAACATGGGTATCACATCTAGAAGTAGTTCAACTTCACAAATTGTTAGAGCTCAGTTTAGTACAACGGTGGGAACATAGAGTAACACTACTTCAGGCCATATACCTACTACATGAGGAGTATCCAAAGGATCTGGTGGATCTGGAGGGTCAGGGGTTAGTAGATCTAGTGGATCTAGTGGTGGAGGCAACATAAGAGAAAATCAAAGTTTTAGATCTAGGTGTATAAGGACCATAACCCCATCAGTAGGTATTTTATGAGATGTCTCTTCATTTTCCTAATTATAAAGGTGTTGAGGATGTTGCAAAGCATGTACATAAGTGTGAATTGTTATGGTGCACTAAAGGGATCATTACCACTGAGAAGAAGGTAAGTAAGTTTTGATTACATTGCGGGCGTGCACATAGTTGGTATCAACAATATGACCCACATTAGACAGTTGTGGAATATATTGTGTTATGTGATGCCTTCTCGGTAGAATTTCATATTTCGAGTTTGAGCAAAAGAGCATCAACGCACTCAAGGAGATTCAATAGGGTATGGAAAAAGTGTGTGAGAGTATGATGTGCATTTTAAGACTCTTTTGTCAAAGTTATCTTATGATATCCATCCTTCTCAGCATGCTCAATGGTTCATTAGAGGCCTGATAACACCTTTCAAATGAGTGCTTTCGCATAAGATGTTCACAGATCTCCACGAGGGCTTAGAGGTTTCTTTACGCGATGAGGTCATGGGGAGTGTTGATCTTTGGGATAAGTCCCTTTCTCGGACATATATATTGCTTTTATGGCAAAGCAACTTGAGAAATTTTCTCGAGTATTCAACACATGAGACTCATAGTGGGCTTTGGTGTATGGATTGTGAAGTAGAAGGACATACCAAGGATAGTTTCCCTTGAAATTTGGTGTGTGCCATGTCAGTAGATTGTGAAATCTATCATGGGGATCATGATCCAAGTAGATGCCCTTTGTTACAACGTGTGATCCATAAGAATGTGTCTTGTTATTGTAAAATTTGTACCTCTACTACTCATGATACTAAGGACTTCCGGTTGATAGACCAGATTCATGATGTAATTGATATTGGTGTGTGTTAGGCCAGCATTGCGAATAGTTCTAAGAATGAGGGGCATCAACATGAAGGTCATGAAGATGGTAAAGGAAGAGGAAGAAGCTTTCGTGGAGGATTCAAAGGCCATGGTGGTTATGGCGGAGGAAGGAGTGAATTTCCCTGTGGAACTTGTTTCAATTATGGATATACTGGTCAAGTACAAGCATGAGTGCTCGGATTTATTGTAATGCTCATGGTGTGGAAAGAAACATAAGTATGAGGAGTGCCCTGACTTGTATAATCACATGAGACAGAACCAAAAGAAGGACAAGGGCACAGGGAATGGTTACTTGAAATGCATTACACCTTTATTCATGTGTACGGTAGCATCTAACCCTTTGAGTTGGATCTTGTATTAGTAACTACATGCGTTGAAGTTGCATGCACCAGAGAAATACCAAAGTAGAGGCCTCTCATTATAAGAGAAGAGGTATTGCATGGGAAGTACCATGATTTGACTTATCAGAAGGAGGTTTACCAGAGACTATGGAGGTGATTAGGAGCTTACAAGGGAGATCCAGTGCTTGAAAGAGCAGTCACAAAAGTTGGAACAGTGAAGAATGTTGAGATCCCTCATAATGATGTTGATGATGTCAAAGAGGTATGTAAGATGTTACGCCAAGAAAATATCATTCCCCTATTAAGAGAATGGTTGAGAGAAAAGGTACCATGTGCTAGATGAAAGTGCAAGAGGAAGATCTTGCATGTTAATTTTTTCCCTCATTGTCTTGATTATGACAAGGAGATCACATTGAATGCAGTAGTTGATGGATGGATTTTAAGTAACATACTAATTGACATAGGTGCAGAGGTTAATGTTCTTACTTTGGATGCGTGGAATCAGATGGGGAGACCACTATTACAATCATCTTTGAATGTGTTGTACATGGCGAATAGAACTAAAGCTACGCCCATGTTTGTTAGCCCTTCACACTCAATACAAACGAATCATATCTATTCAATACGATATAACTAGAGAATACAACATCAAAGAATTTCAATTAATAAAATCATGAGATAATTTAAATCAACATCAATCTAATATGTGGGAGTGTGTAAATCCCCAAAATAATCTATGCAAAATTATTAAACATCATATATGCTATCATAAGCATCCTAGTATTCAAAACATATAAACCAAATCATCATAAAATCACACCAATATCATATTCTCCATACGGCTCAAAGTGTCAACAAATAATCACACATCCTACCAACAAGTTAGTGATAAACAAAGTATGATGTAAACATGTAATGCCAATAATTCTTTCTATAACCATTTCCTTCGAGTCTATAATTAAGTGATTTCGACCTTGTCATTTCTACATTTTGTCGACTTCACGGTATTCCTCCTCACCTCAACTTTACCTCATCTATTGTATACGCAACATTGTGGTGAAACACACACACACACACACACACACACACACACACGAATATATATATGTACACGCACACATATAAGGTTTATAAGTGCTTTAAACTAAATAAATTAGAAAACTTATTGTAATTCTAGTTTTACCAAAAGTCTATTTTTAGCTTTTTGTGTGGGGGCGTAGAAAAATTGTCCCACCCATCCCCACACCAGGATAATTTTAGTGGCGAATATTCCATTTTTGAAAAATTTGAAAAGGTGAATTTTCTAGATACGGGTCAGTGACCTATTCACCTAAAAATTACAGTTTAATTTTTTTAGGGGTCAGCTTCACCTACCCTTAAAACAAAATGACTATATAATCCTATATTATTCGCCAGGTAGAACACTACTAGCTCACTCATACCACATGGGGGCATATGTATTATCAAGTATAGTAAACGCACGACATGAGGGCAGAGGCTTTAGATGCGCAACAAAGAGTTTATTGACACATGATAGGGAGAGTTTTTTGATGCGTGACGGGAGAGTTTTTTGACATGTGATAGGATTTTGGAGGAAGTAGATGCGCAACAAAGAGTTTTTTGATGCGCGACATGGATTTTTTTTGTTGCACGATCAGATGGTGAAGGCTACAGACGCGTGATAGAGATTTGCTGACGTGCGTCAACCACCTTGTTGACATGTGTCTTCAAATCTCTATCACGTGTCTGCAGCCTTCTATCCCACCACTTAAAAATCAGGTGAAAATTTTTCTGTCAAACCCCCAAAAATTTTCCTTCCCGTGAAACCGGTTCCGAGGATATTCGCCAGGTATTTTCCACCTCCGATTTCTAAGAGGTCTCTTAAAATGAACCACTGCCCCACACTCCATTGTCTCGAACCATGAGGGTTGTGGCAGCTATGGCATGGGCCACACCCTCATTTTTACTACACCCAATGGCCACACCACTCGCTCTCGTGCCATTCACCTTCATTCAACGTTGTCACCCTTTTTTTGGGCTCCCTTACAATGCATCCAACATTGTGTTTACCCATATATATAAATAGGCATATATATATATATATATATATATAATTAAAAGAATGTATATACATAATTTTTAATTAAAAAAGTCATATTATTGCTCAAAAGATGAGCCATTATCCAAAAACAATAGTAAATTAAACAAATAAACTTGTTGTTTCTTTGGATCGAACTTAAGATTGAAAGAAAACCATAGCTTTGAAACCCAGTAAATCAAACATTTATGTGTTAACCATATCTGAATATAAAAATATCAATGGCATGGATAATAATCCATTTAATATCTCTCTTGCTTGAGCTCTCCATGAGCTCCTCCTCGTACTATGCAAAAAAAAAAATGGCACTTAAAGAAAATGGGAGAGGAAATGAATAATAGACTTCGGTTTAGATTTTTATCCTATCATTTGAGTTTTAGGTTTAGCTAATCTAAGGGTGGAGATATCTTAGATCTTAGGGCTCATATTTGATGTGCACAATGACTTAAGTCATATGAGTGCACTTTTAAATAAATTAAATTAAATGATTTACCTTCTAATGACTTGGTTCATGTTTTGGGTAACCTTTATATGGGATGAATAAATTAATTTAATATTTTATTATTTGCATATTAAATTCGAAGGCATAGGTCCATTTCGGAGACAAAATGGGATCCATGACCATTTTATATGTTTTTTCCTTTCCACAAACCTTTAAATATATATATATATATATATATATATATGTATGTATGTATGTATGTATGTATGTATGTATGTATGTATGTATGTATGTATGTATGTATGTATGTATGTATGTATGTATGTATGTATGTATGTATGTATGTATGTATGTATGTATTGTTCTCGAAATGATTATTAACTTTACCATAAATTGATTTCAAAATCGTAATCACTTTTCTGTCACAATAATTTGTATCGTTGGTGGAGTACTTTTACCTTACTACTTTGTCACAATAGATTAATCGTCGACGCTTATAAAAATGATCGTAATTAATATAACTTGTGGGAGCGGGGTTAAGCTGACTTCTTGTCATGTATGGTTGTTAACGTGTCGTTGTATTAATAGTGCGAAAATTCTTATAATTCTCCATGTTGTTCACGATTGTGGTTTGGTGTCGCTTTGCCATATGTTGTGTCTTAGCCACATTCTTTGTTGTAGAGTATTCTTAACCATCATGTAATTAAAAAACTTTAAAACAAAAAAGTTATTACCACCTTTATTACCTTTATCATCTTCGATCGGGATGTTTGGTTGTCTTTTTATTGTTTTGGAACTCACGCTGAGAAAGGTGCAATATCCGTATCAAAGATCGGTTTGAACACCATACGCTCTAGGGATTTTTAATAGCTTTTGGTAGTTAATCTAGTTTAAACCAATTTTATGTAAATCATTTTTGCAAAAGTGATTCGGGGTCATGGGCAGCCACCTCTAGAGGTTCCTAGGGCTGATTTTGGGTCGTAGATCTTAGACATGCTTCATCAAATGATGGGGTTCCTCGAGATCAACTTCCCGCATAATCGAGCCAATTCCAGGAGGATATTTAGTATGACAATTAAATACACCTAGATGAGGGTTCACACTGTGCCACTCACATATACGTTTCATCACATCAACAAAGGTCATGTAGCCATTTAGTTGAGCTTACGGCCCGGTGAGAGAGGTCTCACACCCCTCAGTTCAAAGAGTGGTTAAGAAAAGCCCTCGTGGGTATGCAGCAGTGGTGACATCCGTGATTTTCTTTGAATTCATCCACCTATATATAGAGGCACGATAGATGATTTTGGGATCGAATCATGGCTCCTAAGTTTTTATAGTTGTTTTGGTTTACATCCTTATGATGATAATGTCAAATATTGCCTCAACATACACCTCCTCCATGACACACCAGGTCATCTAGTGGAGAAATGACAATCGAATCTCCATTTGACACCGGGAGGTCATCACCTATAAGTTATTTGAGGAGTGTTTGGTCTCGATACATGTTAGAGCATTTCATTCGAGAATAGGATCAATGAGTTTCAAAATCTTTGAAAAGGTTCTCATACAAAGGGCCCAATATGAGTGTGAAATTTTGGATCTTTTGCGAGAATGTATACTACCTCCGGGATGAGAAGTTATAGGTGAAAAATTTCATCGGGGCCCGAATATAGACTGTAAGAGAAATTAGGATTTTGTATCCCTCGAACTTGGAGAAGGCAGTGGATAAGGCCTGTATTAAAGTGGAGAAAGGACCAAAACTCAAGAGTCTTGGGATAGGAACTGAGGAAAAGTACAGGAGTGAGTTCATTATTTTTATAATCAAAGATCGGTGGCTCTACCCCACCACAGAGAAGAGGTTTAGACCTTTTTTGTCATCATCGTGACCTCTTCCACACCCATAATAACTCTCTCAAAGCAACAATCTCCTCTTCATCAAAGGACTAGACTCGACCCAAGTATAGTCGAGAGAGGTAGGGGCCATAATGGTCACATTTTGGGTAGAGACAAGAGGCCAGGTAGCCAACATCCTAATCCGGCTTGTTCACAAAATTCGACCAGAGTGGGACCCATATGGTCGATACATCAAAGCACGGGAGGGTCTCGGTCATACAGGATGTGCCAGGATATTTTTTTATGGGGCTCTTGATCATTATGGATGATTTTTTCCTCGATACCATCTTTTTCCAAGAGGCAAAATACACCTACTTCAAAGCAAACAATTGGTGACACAACACACGCTCATCGCATCTATGCCACAATGGAGAACCGTCGGTCAAGCATCGAGCCATAGTCATTGAGATGACAGTATGATCAGGGGTATACTTGTTCTTTGTATTATTTAATTCAAGATATTCTAACTCCTTTATATCACCCTCTTTAGTGGATAGGTGTGGTTTGGTGGCTTCTAGGTAGGTAGATAGGGGGCCGGTGAGAGTTCTTCATTGGGGCAAAGATCACCATAGACTCGTATGTGGAGAGTTGTATTCTAGACCTAGGGGTATTCTCCATTACCTTAGACCTTCATGTTTTACCATTGGGATCTTATGAGGTCATTCTTGGTATGGATTGGCTTGATTCTCATCATACCAAGGTAGACTATAAACACAAGTACATTGAGTGTGTGGATGACCTAGCGGTTATGCAATTATATCTCGGGGTTCAAAGACCCATTTCCTTGCGGATGATCTCTATTATACAACTAAATTAGAGAATGCACAAGCGGTCTCAGATGTTTGCTATCACGATTAGTGATAGATCGGAGGAGATTCTAGCGAGTTCTCCTTTGGATGAGCACCCTATTTTGAGAGAGTTTGTAGATTTTTTCCTAGTGATATTCCAAGAATGCCACTGCGTCAAAAGGTGGACTTTTCTATTGATCTTATTTAGAATTATGCACCCATGTCCCATACTCTATACACGATGACTACACTTGAGCTCCATAAGCTCAAGATTCAACTAGAGGAGATTTTAGAGAAGGGCCTCATTAGATATAGTGTCTCCTTGGGGCACACTAGTGATTTTTGTGAAGAAGAAGGATGGGTCTCTTTAGTTTTGTGTTGACTTTAGACAATTGAACAAGGTAACGATGAAGAACTATTATCCTCTACCCCATATAGACAATTTTTTATTAGATGAGGGGATTCGAGTGCTCTCTATGATAGATCTGAAGTTAGGTTACCACAAGTTGTGGATCGCAGAGGCAAATATTCATGAGACAACTTTTCATACTCGATATGGGAATTACGAATTCACAATAGTTCCCTTCATCTAACAAATGTACCTATAGTTTTATGAGCCTCATGAATGGGTTTTTCAAGACCTTCTTGGATATATTTTTCATTGTGTTTCTATACGACATTTTGATTTACTCTCACTCGATTGAGAAATACCATGAGCACTTGAGACAAATATTATAGGTTTTGAGGGACCGCCAACTATTTGGGAATTTAGAGAAGTGATCCTCTTTTTAGAAAAAGATTCGATTTGAGGCAGATTATCAAAGGAAAGGGTGTCTTAATAGATCCCTCAAATATTTGTGTTATCATTGATTGGCCCCCCCTACCACAATGATTGAGGTTAGGATTTTTATGGGGTTATTTATTACCGCCATTTTGTTCAGGATTTTTCTAGGATTGCCAATCCTATCACTTCCCTTCAAAGGGAAGAAGTTTTGTTTTCTAGATAAGTGTAAGTAGGCCTTTCATTTGCTCAAGGAGTGATTAACTATTGCACCCATCCTCGCAGTTCCAGATCCTTTGGCCGACTTTTTGGTTTGCGCAGATGCATCTATAGAGGGACTTAGAGAGGTGCTCATGTAGGAGTATCACGTCATTGATTTTGATTCCCGCAAGCTCAAGGACAATGAACTTAATTACATGTTTTCATGTAAATGTGTTGCATAAAAATTTCAAACTTTCAAAGCATGACAACTATACCCAAATGTGAAAAATTACTCCCAAGCCTTCCTAAACCCCTCTCTAAGCCGAGTTTTCCTTCTTTATCGTTCTTACCCTAACCTTGTAAGTGTTTCCCATGTTTTTAATTATTTTGACCTAGTTTTTGAATTTTGATAACATGATCATTCATCTCATACAAAGAAGTTTTTCCAAAGGCTAGTCTTATTACATGCCTAAAAAGGCAAATTTGAGTTATTTTCACGATAGGTGTGCATCCCACGAGAATGTTCTCAAGAGCTCAAAATCATCTAGAGGGGTCATTGAAGATCTAAAAACATGTTGGAACTGGTTTAGGAAATTTTAGGGAAGTTTTGAAGGTTTAGGGACAAACTAAGCAACATCGGGGTTTTAAGGTGTAAAGAGTAAGTACTCAAAATCGCACCTCATCTTCCATGGATGATTCTCGGGAGCTCTGTAAGGCGTTAATAGGAAAAAAAATACTAATTGGAAATATTGAAGAACATTTGACATGGTGGAAGTTCCAAATCCTTCATAACACTCAATTTTCTCTCAAGGCATCTCAAACTTTGCGCAGACAAACCTTATTGTCCCAAGGAAAAAAAGCAATTTCGGGAGTTTAAGGAATAAATTAGGATTACACCCATCTCATTGATCTTGAAATTATCTTGGGATTTAAAATCATATAATAATTCACCAAAAATACCTTATGGAGCTCGACAAACATCGTCTTCAAGTCTTCTCTCTCGCAGTATGCTTCTCACGGTTAGTCAATTTTACAAGAGGACATTTATTGCCTCCAAGTTGAGGCACATTTTTTCCCATCATATCCCTATTCCAAGGGGAAAGAGGGGAAAATAAAATGTACCCCACCCCAATTTTTTCTCTAGGTTCCTCACATGACCAGAGATAAGAACTTTATATGGCCTATTTGCCTATTTAAAGCCCCTCCCATAGTGCGAAGAATGTGCCACTTGTTAAGACCATATGAGGGTGCATTTTCATATCCCTCCTATCCCTATCCCAAGGGGAAATAGGTGAAAATAAAATTTTCCCCTCTCTTTCCCCTTCCATGGTTTTCAATATGACCAAGTTTTATCCCCTTGTGCTAAGGTGAGCCTTTCCTCACTCCCCCACCGAATCAAAATATGTCACTTGTCATCACCACATCAGGGAAAATTTTTATGTCCCTCTTGTACCTATTCCAAGGGGATATAGGGGACAAGAAAATGTTCCCCTCTCTTATCCCCTTTCATGGTTCCTCATATACCTAGACTCAACCCCCATGGTGCTAAAATGTGGTTTTCTCCATTCCCCCATCATCCAATCATGAAGCAACAATTGTAAAGTATAGGTGAGGATGAATTTTTGTGTTCCTATTATCCCCTATCCCAAGGTGATAGAGGGGAAAATAAAATTTACCCCATTCCCAAGATTTAAAACCCTATATTTCATCTTAACTTCTTCTACCTCATCCGTACACTCAAAAAACATTGTCGAGAAGCTAGAAAATTTAAAACAACTTCTGCTCACCTCATTTCTTCACACAGTTTGAGGTGGAAGCCATGGTTTATGGTTGAATACACCAAAAACCTGAAAACATATCCATCATGTTGTTAACATAATTACGTGAACATTTGTGATTGCAAGAAAGGAGCTTTTCTCATTGTTAGTGAACCAGAAAACTGATCATACCAAGGGTTTGAGTTGAGTTTTCTTCTCCAAAACATCCCTGTGATAACTGAATCTCAGTGACTCCATTAATGGCTTCCATAATATCTTTAGTTATGAAACCCTTTCCCTATAGAATTTATTTTTTTATTTCTAAGAGTTTCAGCAGGCAGAACATAGTGAAATTAAAAAAACGAGATCGTAACGAGAAGTCGAATTCAAAAATAATGTTTGCGATGCAAACCGAGGCCATAATGACTACTTGATAAAAAAATAGTATATTCCATGCCCATCCACATGCCAAAAATACTAAGTCCTTAAATTTTCATGTTTCGATCACTCAACTCATTTGTAAATAGTGCAAAATAACAGACAAGGTAAAATTGACAATTTTACCGAAAAAGCAAAAAAGCAAAAACAATTGTTAAAAATAGAAAAATTACTAGAAGGGAAAATCATCATCAATGGAGTTGAATTAATTATTCTATAGTATTTAGAAGTTTAAATTTGAGAAAAAATGGTGAAATATCCCAAAATAGAAGGTCCTAGTTCCACATGCTTTGAAAATAGAAAGTCTCCATTTTAGATGCAAAAAGTTACAGTTGGCTCCAATTTCATTCATCTCACTATTTTTTGACATATTCACATGGTTTTAAGGTGGTTTCATAGCTCAAAAAGTAAATTCATCCTTCACGGAGGTCTTGAAGTATCATTCGATCACACATTGTGCACACGGAGAAAGACAAAGCATCGCAAGCACAACAGTCAAATCTAGGGACATTGTGAAGACATAAGAGATTTGAAAAGATTCAAGAGCTTAGTTAAAATTCAAGATAATAAAGTCATCATAAATCATCAATCATGTTAGATTCATCCACATCTATCCCGTGAGCTAGTTGATTTGAGCTCGATGAGTGAGTTCACTTGTGGGGTGGGAGAGCTGGTTGGGTGAATCGAGGGAGTTGGTTTAAGTGGGCTAGATAAAACAAGTGGGTTGAATGAGCTCAATTAGCTAAGTGAGCCAAGGTCAGCTAAGCTAAGTGAACTAAGGTGAGTTATTTGAGGTAAAACAATGTGAGTAAGATCTATCAAGCATGGGTTTTCAAAAGTGAAGGTAATGAACAAAGAGCACAAAGTGATCCCATATTCCAGGAGAACTCATAAGTAGGAAAAGCTCATTGTAGATCCCACAACACTTCTCGAGTCAAGCAAGAGTGATCCATTACAACATCCTTCTCTACAAGAGCCTTCATGCATTTTTTTCACCAATGGTGGAGCTTCCTCATGACGAATAAGAGATAATCTTGCACTGTGTTCCTAAAAGTACTCCTATAACGAACACCATATCAACTCCTAAAGATCCATTCCCATCTATTTAAGAGATGCTAGAAAGTGAGCCAAGAACAATGCAAAGTAAGCTAACATGCCTAATCTTAAAGCTATATTAAAAAATTTGAAATCTAAATGAAGGAAAAAGGCGGATAACTTCCTGCTTCTTTAGTGGCACCTCAAGTAACCAGTATGTTGAAGTTTTAGGCCTAGGAATGAAAATCCTATGGAGGAGATGAATCCATCATACTATGATTTCACATGCATCTCATTAGGTCAAGCTTCACATAAAGGTGATTATCATCTATTTAAATAATCCTCTTCCCACCTCCTTGCTTTGAATGAAGAGTACAAGAGAACAATTAAGCAATTGGAGGAATAGGTAAAAACTTTCAGTGCTCACATTCAACCCTTCTTAGAGCTCGATTCAACATCTTCTCTTCCTATAGAATACATTCCTTCAATCAGTAATGTCGATCATGAGGTGATCAAAAAAGCACAAGGTTACATGATGCAGGGAAGGCTAACGAGAAGTGGATTGAGAAAATCATCAAGCAAGGCAAGGCATTGTTTCTAGAGGTCATCTCTCTCATCAAGTACATTCTTGCAAATTTTTCAGAAGTAAAGAAAAAAGAGGAGATTGTAAAAGAGGTAATTCACTTGGATGAGGTGTTCCCACTTGGTGTCCGAGATGATCTCCTTCATCTCTCACACTCTCATGAGCAAAAATGTGTTTACATCAACTAATGAGAACTTGTCTCAAGTTTAGATCCGCACCATAGATGTGAGATATGGAATTCTCAAATATGCCATATCTGAATTGGAATCTTATGGATAACATGATTTTGAGATCTTTAATGAGGTCTACAATTGTGTTCAGAAACTTGAGTTCCCTCCACTCACCAAGAATTCATCATCGAAGAAATCATTGTTTCCTTTTAGGATTTGGTCAAGAAAGTGGCAGGTGACTCTCTCTCCTTCAATAAAGATGTCTTAGAGTCTATTTCCAACATCAAGGACTCCATTTCCACAATTGCAAAGGATCATGAAAGATGTCTCAATCAATGCAAGAATATCAGTGATGTTCTGAGGCATGGATCAAGGTGTTGAGTTGTGTTTGCATTCCTAAGGTAGAAAAGTTGACATCTGTAGTAGCTCAATTCAACAAGGAATTCAAGGAACAAGAGAATGTTTCAAAAATCCTCACCAGGGATCATGAATAAGAAATTTCTTCATCATAAGGAGCTTTTTCATCAGATATAGCAACTCCTTCCTCCTCTCTTTCTCCCTCTTTCTTCTCTCCCCTTTCTTATTCTTCATTATACGTAATCATAGTATTTTGTCTCATTCACTTAAGTGAATTTCTAAATTTGAATTGTAAAATTCCCTTTAATTTATAAAAAGGGAACTTATTTTCACTTCCTAGGAAGATGTAAAGTCACAAGTTAAATGAGATCATGAAGAGTCGTGTGGGGAGTAGGTGGAAGGTCAATTCACAATGCTATGAATTGGGATGGCTTCTACATTCCAAACGTCCCGAATTTAATTTCTAGGCAAAAATTGTGGATTGTGGTTTGGATGTTAAGATTTGTATCACCAACAAAAGAAATAAAAGATACATTTCTTCCATTTCCCTTTCTCATATTTTCCTCTTTTATCTCTTTATTTTACATTTTGTAAGCATAGTGATCAAGAAAGAACTTTGCATCCTTGATAGATAAATGTAAGGAACTGTGTTTTTTTAATTTGTTAGTCTCACTAATGGATTACATTGTTGCCTTCCTCTGATTGAATGTTGAACTACTTTAGTTATTGGGTGTGAACTCTACTAGTGTCTACTCACAACAATAACCTCCCCTTTCCTAATTTCTCTCCTTTATCCCTCATCACTGCAATTTTCTCCCTTGTACCCCATACAAACACTTTGCCATAGGTTCGATGAAGTGTTTATGTGTGATCCCAACCTATTTGGCCACCCCACAACATTTATATATGATTAGGATAGTTTACATTCAATAATGGGAGCCTCCCATACACAAGAAGCAGGGGCGTAGCCTTGTGAGCATTGGTGAAAATACATAATTTGTAACACAAAAAATTATTTCATGAACATTACCCCACTCACAATCATGATCTTGCAGAGTAGTGGTACATGCATTAGTTCGTTGAAGGCATTTATTTTAGGCAGGCTTTTTGTATTGAGGATAGATCATTTGAGCCTTCAGCATATCTTTTCACAACCCAACTACAATGCCTGACAACAACGTTAGATGGAGTTCCTATGTGAGTACAACATGGACATCCAGTACATAAAAGGGAAGGATAATGTTGTCGTTGATGCTTTGAATAGGTGGCGACTTTGAGATTTTTTCCTTGACTTTACGATTAGATCTCGAGAGACGAGATACTTTAGTAGCTTTCGAGGAGAGATTCTAAAAGGGTGCCAAAAGAAAGTTTAGTCTCAGGGGCACTTAGTGGGAAAGTATGCGAGTTACACCTTAGATTAAGATGAGCTTCTTAAATTTTAGAGACACATCTATGTGCCTAGAGCGGAGTAATTTACACAGGTTTGTTCTTTCTAAGGCACATCGAGCTCCATATGCAAAGCACATCCTAGAGCTAAGAAGATGCATGTAGACTTGAGAAAATATTCTTATGGCCTAGGTAATGCCGAGATATTGTAGATTTCATAGCTCATTGTCTTGAGTGTTAAAGGGTGAAGGCCGAGCATTCTCACCCTGCAAGAATTCTTTACCCACATGATATTCCGGAGTGGAAGTGGGATGTGGTGTCCATGGATTTTATTATTGTTCTTCCCACTTCATCATTTCATCATGACACCATCATGGTGACGATGGATAAGTTTACCAAGGTTGTCTGTTTCTCTCTAACGAAGGTAGCTTATAATGTAGTTTCCATTACACAAGTTTTCATGGATGATGTAGTGAGGTTGTATGGTATTCCTAGGATGATCATTTTTGATCATGGATCTATTTACACTTTTGAGTTTTGGACTTCACTTTAAACATATTTGGGGACTTTGATTAATTTCGATTCGAGTGTGTCACCCTTAGAAAGATGGGAAGACATAGAGGGTGAACTAAGCATTAGAGGACATGCTTCATATGTATGTAATGGATCAATAGATGAAGTGAGAGAATTATTTGTATCTAGTTGAGTTTGCTTATAGTAACAGCTTTCACAAAGATCATCGGCATGGTGCCTTATCAAGATTTGTATGGGATACCTTACAGGACACCGTGGAGCTAGGATAGATTGGATGATAGGATTATCCGTGGTCCTTCTTATCTTCAAGATATGGAGCAACATATTGATCTCATCCGAAAATATTTAGAGGAATCTCATGCACACTGTAAGGTGTATGCTAACACAAGAAGAGTAGAGCATCACTTCCTTGTGGGTGAGAAGGTATTTCTCGGTGTTTTCCACACAAGAGTCTGATCCGTTATGGAAAGGGATCTAATTTATCCCCTCGATTTGTTGGTCCTTTCAAGATTTTGGAGATTATTGGTCCAGTTTCCTATCGCTTAGCTCTACTACCACACCTACATGATGCACATGACGTGTTTCACATCTCATTATTGTGAAAGTATGTTCCTAATATAGCCCATGTTTTGGATTGGTTAGCCTTACAGGTGGAGGCCAAAGGACAGTGGAATTTAGATCTCATGCATATATTCTAGAACACATGAGGTTGGATCTTTGGGGACATGACCTAGACCAGGTTAGAGTCCAAAGGGGAAAAGTATGATAAGACCGAAACTACTTGGGAGGGTGTGACACCTTTTCTAGACTGGTATCCTTACCTCTTCCAATGACTTCCTAGAGGAAGTCGATTCCTAGGGGAGGGGGATGTAGTGCCCATTGTATTTTTATTCTCATTTTAGTCGATAGCAAATCATTATATCTGGATTATTATTATGACGGGGATATTACTACATATATTATTGTCTAACAGAGGTATTATTGCTTTAGTACATTATTTTTGATGTGACATTGTTCATGATATCATATTTTCTAGCACTAGGATGCTAACTCTTGTTGACATGTTTCCTATGGGGCACACGATGCCACTTGTTCATTTATTAGATATTGTGTTATGATGATGTTATCATGAGTTAATATGGGCATGATCTTGCATTGGTATTGGATCCAAATTTTATGTATGATGTTATATCGTCTCATTTAGTTGATGATTCATATTATGATATACTTTGCTAGTTTAGCATGACTCGTATAGATGTTTGATTTTGATGCATATGATATTGTCATATTTTGTTATCATATTAGGCAGATAGGAGGTTTACATTGAGTGTGCATGTGGCATGTAATTCATCATAAGAATAACGTGGGATTCAGGGAACACACACCAATTAGCAAAAAAGGCCCTAATGGCCAAACCTCTTCTTCTTATCGATTATGACATCCCTTTCTCATGTGTGTGCCATGTCATGTTGGTTTGCTTGGGTTTGGGAGTGTTAGCCTAATTTTCCTTCTATCATGGTGATGAATTATTATGTTGCTTAGCTACTTGTTTTAAGTCTTTTCCTTTATTTAATGCTAAGTAATGTTTTATGTTACCCCTTTTAATGTGGTTCTAACATATTTTTTGGTTTTGGATGATGTGTTGGGGTTAGGTGGGATTAGGCCACCTAATCATGGATTAGGTGAGCCTAATTGCCCCTCCTAAATGCCACATTTTTCCCAAACTCAGATTTGGGGAAAATGTGTCATTTAGGAAGGGTAAATGGCAAGAAAAGGACCTCATTTACATATAAAAGAGACCCTAACCCCGTCCCTATGGGTGGATGGGCTCTTTTCAATGCAAATAAAGCACATTGACTCATTTTCCCCCTCCCCACACAATTCATATTTATGGGGCTTTGATTTTGGGGAATGTTGGGAAATTGGAAATCTCCTCATGATTTCTTTGAGCTTATTTTGATTTTTCCCTCATTTTATTTTGGGGTAATTTTGTGGCAAGTTGATTGGATTTGGTTTTGGTGGAGGGTGACATTTGTCACCCTCCCATTTCTTGTCTTGGGTGGCTTCTCTCCTTCTTAACCCCTCATGTCCTTAGTGATGGGGTTCTTTTCTTGAAAATTTTGGGTGGGAAGCTTGGGAGCTTGAAGGAGACTTGGAATCTTTAGGAGACATTCTTGGATTTGGCTTGTTTGAGTGCAAGGTAGGATCTTGCAAACTCCTTGTTTCCATTTGAATTTTACATTTTGAATGTTATGTTATGGTATGAAATGTTGTGTTGGTTTACTTTGTTTACTCCACCCACCCTTCAGGGGTGTGGGTTTTGGAGATTGAATAGGAAGAGAGAGGAATTTCCTCTTTATTTTGGGAACCTCTCCTGCATCTGGTTTGTAGTTAGGGATGGATTTCCATTTGGGTTGAAAAGACTTCTTGGGGGAGAATTTGGAGAGATAAGGGGAGTATTTAGAGAGATAAAGAGATGTTAAACCCATGGAGAGATAAGGGGTTATATTGTTGTTTTGGCATAGTGTTATGGTTGCACAAAATGGGATTCTCATCCCCTCTTCCCAAGTAGAAGCATGGAGCTTCTTGGCTAAATTTTATTGGTTAAATGTGTGTGTTTTGATGTGTTAAAAAAAGTCTTGAGATGTGTTTGGCATTTGAAATTCTTCCTATGTGCTAGTTGGGTGTGTTGCCTCTTTCCCATGGGCTTGGGGAGGCTAGCATGCCACCTTAGACTCCTTAGTGGCATGCAATGATTTCAATTGGTTGGGTGGTCAACAAGGCACTTTATCTTGTGAATTGGAGGTTCTAATCTTGTTGGTTGGTGCTCATTTGGAGTTACAGGTTGCAAAATTTACCTATAAGGAGTTGTAATTTTGGGACAATTTTTGACATGTTGTCTCCACATTAAGTGGAGGGATTTTGTACTTGCATTTTAGGATAGTTTTCCTTCTTGTTAATATATGTCAATAAGATAAATTATTCTCATGAAATGGACTAATTTAAATATATTGTTGTTGGAATTCTTACTTAAGAAGTATTAGTTGTTATTCAAATGTTGCATCTTATTGCATGCTTTTAATGGAATTATTCATCTTGTTTCAAAAGTTGATTTATTGTATAAATCATTATTTCTTCCTCTTGAAATACCTTATGGAAAAGTGAAAGAAATAAGATATTTGGGTTTAAATTCTCCTTCAATTAATCATGAAATGGTTCTATGTTTTGGATAAAAATCTCATACAATTTGTTGTACTTAAAGTAAGTTTATAAATTGAAGCTATTGCATTTCAAGTTTTATCTTGTTGTATTAGTTGCAATCAGCTTCTTTGTATGCACCTTGTAGCAAACTCTAGTAAATTTTACCACTTTTACACTTAGTCAAATATCATAGAAATCTCATATTAGAACAATTGTGAATAAAAATTTCTCTATCAGAAAAATTATATCTTTTTATCTGATTTTTGCCTGTATATTTGATGAAAATAAAGTGTAATAAACCTGCAAATATAGTTGTACACACACACAAGATTTATAAGTGCTTTAAACTAAATAAATTAGAGAACTTATTGTAAATATGGTTTTACTAGAAAGATTGTTTTCATTCATTCATACATACATACATATATATACACACATACATACATACATATACTTATACAAGAATGAAATTGTTTAACCATGAAATAACCTTGGGAGAGGTCGTATTTATGCTAAGTGGGTTTTTAGTTTTATGTGTATATGTGTGAGGGTGGGTGGGATGGACCCATCCCCACACTCCATTGCCTGAAACATGAGGGTTGTGGTGTATGCCACAACCCACGGCTGTGGCATGGGCCACAACCTTTTTTCACATTACTTCGGCCAATGGCCGCACCACTCACCCTCATGCCATTCAACCTTCATTAAACGCAATCACCCTTCTTTTGGGCTCTTTCACAACACACATCAACATTGTGTTTACCCACACACACACACACACACACACACACACACACACACACACACACACACATGAATATACAAAAATTTAATAAAAAGATTTCGCATATTATTGCTTAGAAAGATGAGCCATTATCCAAAAACAATAGCAAATTAAACAAATAAACTTGCAGATTTCTTGGATTAGAACTAGAAGATCTCTCAAACCTTGGTAAATCAAACGACTTCGCAAACCATAACTTTGAAACCTTGGTAAATCAAACGCTTCGTGCAAAAAACCGAGATCCGAATATATAAATATCAATGGAGTGGATAATCATCCATTTAATCTCTCTCTTGCTTGAGCTCCTCCTCATACCTACAAATTAAAAAATGGAAAAACATCGAATGAAAATGGGAGAGGAAATGAATAATAGACTTTAGGTTTAGATTTTTATCCTCTCATTTGAGTTTTAGGTTTAGCTAATCTAAGGGTGGAGATCTCTTAGATCTTAGGGCTCAGATTTGATGTGCATAATGACTTAAGTCATATGAGTGCACTTTTAAATGAATTAAATTAAATGATTTAACTTGTTAATGACTTAGGTTATGTTTTGGGTAACCTTTATATGGGATGAATAAATTAATTTAATCTTTTATTATTTGCATATTAAATTCAAAGGCATGGGTCCATTTCGGAGACGAAATGGGACCCATGACCATTTTATATATTTTTGCCTTTTCGCAAACCTATATATATATATATATATATATATATATATATATATATATATATATAAAAAAAATTATTAACTTTATCGTAAATTGATTTTAAACTCGTAATCACTTTTCCCGTGCGATAAGTTTTATCACTAGGGAGTACTTTTACCTTACCATCGTCACGATAAATTTTTCAATACGCTTATAAAAATAATCATAATTCATATAAGTTGTGGGAGTGACGTTAAGCTAAATTCTTGTCCCATATGATCATTAATGCGACATTGTATTAACGGCATGAAAAATTGTTATAATTCTCCACATTGTTGGCTATTGTAATTTGGTTTCACTTCGCCATTTGTTGCGACTTAGTCGCATTATTTTGTTTAATATGTAGTATTTTTAACTACCGTGTAATTAAATAACTTTAAAATTAAAAAATTTATTACCACCTTTATTACCTTTATCATCTTCGATCGGGATGTTTGGTTGTCTTTTTACTGTTTTGGAACTCACGTTAAGCAAGGCGCTACAATATTACATAACTCGTTCCTAGTCCTGATTTTTCTTCCAAAACTTTCCTAAACTACCTTGGATGATTACATAGCTTTGCTACACACTTCTTGGGTGATTTAACTTTTCCCGTACGCGTTTAGAGAGGGTATTCATCAAGTGTAAAAAAGCCAAAAATAGCCCTTTTAGAGCCTCCGAAAGCACTTATCTTCTCTTGGATCAAGATATCCTCATGAATTAGATTGAACAAGATCCCCTGCACATAAAACACACTTGAAAATAAGATTAGCATATTCCTCCTGCCATTATGAGGGTACAACAAGAATCGAGTTGTGCTGGAGGACTAGTTTACATTGAGCAAGGACAGGATTTTCAAATGTCGGCTAGGTTGTCGGACCAAAAATTTGAATTTTTCATGCTAAACATTTTGCATGACAACACATCAATATCATCATCTCTAAATCACATAGAATGTCTATAACATGGTTAAGCAAAAAGTGTCACATATAATACCCTGCCAAGTGTTAGAGTATCATAATCAACATGATGATAAAACATGAAAGTATCTAAGCAATATCAAATATAACTAAGTGTCTAATGTCTCAAGTATGCACATAATAAATTGATCAAACTGAGTCAACAGAACATAAGAAAGGTATAGAACTTGGGTGCACTATATTTAATAACAAGATGTATATTTAGATTATTAATTAAGCATTTAGATTAGAATATACATATATAACAATTTGCAAGATATATGTGTTCAATGAAAGGTTTTGCAAAGAGCTATGGATATGGGGCAAAACCCCAAAGCTTTGTGCAAAAGACCCTCAATGGACCATATGATAAGAAATGAGCAAGGAATCCTATTTGCATGTATTAAAACTTGAAATAAGCAAGAAATCTAACAAATAACATTAACCTCTATTCTTGAAAGCTTAATAAAATATGCCTACTAAAGACTTAAGCAATCAATTTTGTTGTTTACTCCATGAGGGTGAATGAATCTCACTAAATGGCTACATGGCCAAGTTTAGCTATTCCATTACTAACCTATCATGGGTGCAAGATGAAGCTATTTTAATGGTGGATGACCCAAGATCAAATGCCTTATTAGCTTGGCTAATGCAAATGAGCTCTTAAGCTTTCTTAGGCTTGTTTTGGCTTTAGCTTATGTAAAGTTGTGTGTTTGAATGGGTAGGCTTAGCCTTGTATTTATAGTTTTTGGTTTGGAAGAATTTGGAATTTGGGTGCATGTGGGACTAAATCTCAAAAATCACTTTTAGATTAGATTAGGATAAACATGCTTTAGGCTTAGTTAAGCTTGGTTTAGGCTAGTTAACTAGGGTTTAGGCTAGTTAAACTTTGATTAGCAAGTGATTAGAGACTCATTGAGAGTTGGGAGGGGTCTGGATAACCAATTGTGACTGATAGATAGCCTACAAAGCCAATAGAAGTGGTCTAGAGAGAACTAGGGAGGTTCTAAATGGTCAAAAGGAGGAATGTTTAGCTAATAAGAGAGATATTAGCCTAATAAGTTGATTTATAGGAGGAATATGACCAAGAAGGTGTCATAAAAGGGGCATCCGAGAATGGAGCGAAGAATAGGGAATTAACGAAGTATCGTCAATTAGTTGAATTAGAGGAAATGTTAAGTGTAAGCATATTTTAGGTGTCTACATTTTCCCCTCTTTGAGGTGGCGTAAGTAACGTCACTTCAAAGAAAGTAGACAAGCATAAACAAGTAGAAATTTTTGAAGGGATAGAAGAAAAAGAATAGAATGAAGGATTCCCCCTCGATTGTTGATGGGGTGATAGAAGAACTCAATTGACGATCGAAAAGATGACATAAGGAGAACAAAGAAAGAATAGTGTGAAGAAGGAGAAAAGGGATATAAAAGAAAAAGAGTATGAGGAAGGGGAATGAGCTAACATCCATCCAATGCCTTTTAAACAACTTTATTTTCATCATATTGCTAAGGATCTTCATCATCGGTCCTTATTAAAAAGAATGAACAAAAGTGTAGTATGACATGAAAATCCATATATGAACAAATGTCCATTGCTAAAAACACCAACTCCATGCAACATACAAAATGTAATGCAATACAAGAAAGTAAAAGATGCCTAACTCCATGCAACATACATAATGCAATGCAATACGAGAAAGTAAAAGATTCCTAACTCCATGCAACATACATAATGCAATGCAATACGAGAAAGTAAAAGAGCTAAACTAACAGAGAAACAAAATGCAATGTTTTTGTTATTGAGCTTCAGTTCCAACCTATGTGAATTAACGAAAAGGGTTAACAATGGTTCCCCAAGCAAGGATACATGCAATGGGATAGATGCAAGGGGAATAATGGAAGACACTTGGTCCTGATGAAAAGTAATGTGCCATACGAAATAAAGACAACTCATTGTGCCCCAGAGTATAAACAAAGTAAGTAGCCTAGCTTTTGTTAATGGAGGTAGATCAAGATGATCCGCGAGTCAGTGCACATGAACAGTGAGAACTAAAGAGTGACATTTTATAGGATGATTTATATTGTTTAAAACTTTTCTCAAACATATTTGAATGTTTTTTGATTTTTCTAAAATATTTGAATGTTTTGATTTTGAAAGTTTTCTGAAGCTATATATAGGAAGACGAGGAAGCGTGGATGCCCCTAGTGATAGATGGGATGTACAAGGGAAAAATGCCACATGCGTATAAGAAAGGTGAAGATGCAAAAATGCCCTAGCATTAGGTGGGAGTATTCAAAGGCAAACTCTTCATGTGTTGAAGCGGGACCCAAGGCCATTATGGATAGGTTCACCGTGATGATGAACATAAACCAATGAAGTGCTGGGAAGAAGCAAGGATGCCCCAAAATAAGTTGGCCTAAAAGCACATGATAGAAAGGAAGGAGAAGATTGCTTTTGTGAAAGGGGACAAAAGTTTCCAAAAATGCAAAAAGTAATCTTATACACATGGATGTTCTAAACGAAGTAGAAGAACAATGTGAATGATATGAATGTAGCTTAGAAGCCTCACGTTGAAGAAGTGTTTAGCCAAAGGTACAAATTATGAGACAAGATACGGAATAGAGTAAGAGTGTGAACAAGGTCCAAAAATGACACTTGGTAACATACTAATCATGCTTACTCATAGAGATCCAGTGTGTGCACATGGAATTTAATTACCTCTTGAAGGGAAGATTTAATAGACAACAAGTGAAAACACCCCAACCAATGTGTAGGAATGATTTATTTTGATAGATGATAGGTGATTTGTGAATGAAGGGTGGAAGGATAGCCATACATTGCTCTGCTGCCAGCCAGGCATCCATAGCCCCGACGGAGATGCATTTGATTCTAATCACAACATTTCTCTACTACCAAAGTGTCTATAGCCCCGATAGAGATTATTGGAAATACCCCAAGAGAGAGTAATATATCAATTTACTTTTGCTTTGTAGATTTTAGCCTTTGATTTTGATTGATTGATTTTGATTCTTTTGCTTTACTGAAAACTTATTTCAGCTCTCTTGTTTGACAAGGGGTTAAGAACCACTGATGGCTTGATGGAAGGAGGTGGAAGTGATTGTGATGATGACATTGGCTAGTGTCAACAAATATGTCCAAAAGTTCTTCGCAACAAGTTTATTAGATGTTGAATGTGATAGGATCTCTAAGAGGTCAATTGTTCTTTAATTTACCAAGGTGATAAAAGACCAGGTCAAACAAATACCATAGAGATAAATGTCACAAAATGTGTGCGAATAGGCTAACCAAAATATCACCGAAGGGATGAAAATGGTAGGAAGACTTGTAGAGGAATGACAAGAAAGGGAAGAAAGAAACATCCATGTGTACGTAATACCTGATTGCAATGTTTGATCTTTGTACCTTTGATTTTTTTGTGTTTTCTCATGTTTTTGTATTTTTGAATTGTTTTTTATTTTTAGATTTTTGATAGTTTTAAGAGGTTGGGACTAACAAAGTCACTCTATGTGATAGGATCCAACAACGATGTTTGCAACTTCCTTGATAAGGGAGACTAGGCGTGTTTGCTTATCAAGCGTAATATTTTCTTTGATCTCGATGATCGTGGTGAGCTCGTACTCAACAAATGAATGTGATTTATCTTGAAACATGGATTTCGTATGGGATCTTGAGTTCCCTATCCAGAGGTTTCTGCACTTTGTGCCATACTTGATGGTTATGTTGATGTGCGTTCTTGAATCGCGTTTGATTTACAATTTTGATATTGTTCAGTGGTTGGGGGATTTCAAGCTCTTGGAAGTTTTGACTGAGCTTGATAATGAACATATTTGGGTTTCTTATAAGCTGACATGTGACTTGTTTGATCCCGAGAAGGAGAAGAAAGTGAATGTTTATGATTGATGATAGGAATGAGAGAAATGATGGTGGGCTTGCCTCGGTCTTTAGTAGAAGGATGATGAGGATACAGTCCAAGAATTGAAGAGGATGGGCTTCCAGGAGGTGAGCCACCGATAGAAGATGATGGAGGGCTACTAGAATATGGCCTAAGATGGAAGAAATGGGGTTGTGAGGACATGGCCCAAGAATAGAAGAATATGACGAAGGGCTACTAGGGCGTGGCCCAAGTATAAATGAGGAGGGACTACTAGGAGGTGTCCCATAGATAAAAGATGATGAAGGGATACTAGGACGTGGCCCAAGAATAGAAGAGGAGGGACTACTCGAAGGTGTCCCATAGATAAAAGATGATGAAGAGCTACTAGGACGTGGCCCAAGAATATAAGGTAATAGGCTACCAAGAGGTGACCCACAAGTAGAGAATGGAGGACTACTCGGGGGTGGCCTAAATGTTGAAGAAGACGATGGGCTACTCAACGGTGACCCAAGGTGATATTTTGATTGAGGAATGGTAATAGATAATGAATGATTTGGTAATGAGAAGATAGGCCATGGCTCAATGCTAGACCCCGACATCTCATCATGCTTAGAAGAAGGTGAAGATGGAATAGAAGAATAATCAAGTTCCATGACCTTAGGATTTTCCTCTATGTTCTAATAAAAGGAATCAACTTCTTTTCCCCAATACGTGAGCGTATCGAGTTCTAGAAAGAATCCTTGTTTGTAATCCTCTAAAGGGATATCATCGTGTAGTCTAATTGTTCCTTCATCCTAAGAGAAATCAATCAGTAGAGGTTGTTGTTCTTTTAGTCATGAAGGTTGAATAGAAGAAACGGGTCCGATAAGGAGGGAAGATTGATTGACAGAAGAAGATGACTCAAGAGAGGAAGTAGGATTGGAGGCAAGTACATCTCATGAATGGACAATTTGGATTTGGACCTAGATTTATTTTCTAGAAGACGATGCAATGTAGGAGAGAAAATAGGATCACATAGCCATCCATTAAGTTGCGACATAGGAGTTGAGTTAGATGATTGACTAGAGGGAATCCGAGTCGTGGAACTCTTCGATGGAGGAAGAGGTCATTGAGATGACTGATGAAGGAGGTCCTGCGAAGAAAGGGAGGACCGTGACTCAAGAACCAAATTAGATCTTCGATTGATGGAATGTGGAGTCACATGATTCTTCAAAGGAGGAAGACGTCGTTGAGGTGATTTGGAATAAAGGTCCTGTGAAGGAAGGGAGGACCATGACTCAAGATTTGATCTAGGGGTATCCAAACAATAGTTAGGATCCAAGTCTTTAGAAGAAGAGTGGGAGTTCGAATGGTAGTTTGGATCTGAATCAAGAAGAAGAGTGGGGGAACTGAATAATAATTTGGATCAGAAGCATCCAAACCATACCACCGAATATGAGCTGAAGGTGGGGAACAGGGTACCCGGATGGGCCCTCTATCACGAAGAACCAAACGAGGTTTAGTTGTAATGGGAATCTTTTGATGTGAATACCTAAACCTAGGTTCCATATTGTAGTAAGTGTGAGAAACCACGCGATAGTCAATCATTTTTGGCATTGTTTAAGCACAAATTTCTAGACCTAGATAGTGGGATGAAACTCCTTCAAAGGGAAGGAAGTGACATGTCGATTCGAGTAGCATAATGACATCCAACTAGACATTTTGTAAGTATGGAGATGCGTGCATGATTTTTCGATGAAGGTCTAAGGAAAATAGACATTGTGATGACGTAATCTCAACGAGATAAAAAGGGATTGTCCTAGAAAATAGGTTTTCTCAATGAATAATCACTAGGAACAATCATGCAAGTGTGAAACACAAAGCCAATCAACAAGGAAATACACCATATGAAAATGCGTGTGTGAAGTGAGTTCGATGCAAAGATGATCAACATAATGTCAATATTTACCTCAAGCTCGAAATGATCAAGCGTAAATATTAACAAAGGGTAGACACGACTCCCAATCAAAGGATACAATGACATGTTCAACAACCAACAAGGCCAAAATGTTAAAGGAAGAGGATTACAAACATAAGCCACGTAACCACACCAATTGGACATGTCTATCAAGCTTCACGAAGAAGTGAGATATTAGTGCCAAAGTGGTATCGAAAACGACACAAACAAAGTAAGAGACACTCATCAAGATTTTGGACAATGTTTGAAGTAAAACCAAGTCAAGGTATACCGAGGATGTGTTAAAATGTACGCAGCGTAATGCCATAATGCGGATACTTAGATCATGTTTACGAAAAACACGACATAAGTATCTTAATTGTGTCGAGACAATGCAAACAAGGTAATACGTCAAAGGGAGATCAAATAATGAATTAATCCAAACTATGATGATGACCTTGAAATCAAGATCAAGTGGCCATCAAAGATATAAGGATGCATCCACACACTTTAGACATTTAACGACTCAGCCGCAAACATGGATGAGCGTAAAGACAAAAAGTGGTGAACACTATCTATGACAACACTCCCGAAATATGCCTTCTATTGCCCCAAATGGGCAACAAGAATGCAAAGGTGTAGATCAAAAGATGAAAAATAAACTAAGCACCACTTGGGCAGAGCTTCGCCTCATCCGAAGGCGAGAAAGAAGCTAAGCTAAGTGAAAATGTATCTAATTTTTGTGATGAAAGGCACTTAGATCCAACTTAAGTGGATTCTTTTCCTTGTTCAAAAAATAAGGTTCTGAATCCAAACAAGTTATCACTTTGTGATGGCCAAGACGCGACAAAGGACTAGTAAAGTGGGCTCCAAGATAGAATGGTCTCCTTAATAAGTTCTCTCAACTAGGTGTTACAAAGTTGTCTTAAGCAAGCGCAATTTACCCAAATAGTCCCTTGCCTATCTTGGGAGTATCTCGGCTTTACTTTACCCCCTTCGAGCACAAAGGGAAACTAGTGCGTCCACGTGTGCTCTCCTTGGGGTCGCCATATGGACAACCGATAACTCTATCTCACAAGGCGTACTAGTCAAGTGGGTAAGTGGAGCACTTCCTGTTTCATCCACGAGGTTACACAACAGTGGACTACTTTAGGGTTCCTGGAACCACCCCCATTGTTGTAGCTTAAGGTGTTATGCCAAAGGGGTTATGTTCTAGTTGAGCGGATAGGGACGTACCCTTTTCCAAAACCTGTAATACAATGTTTTGAATATGGTGTGTTTTTATCTTGCTTAACTTAATGTGGTTTTAAGTGGCACACCATTTGGAAACCTGTAAGAAACATGTGTATTAGCGGGTTAGTGTTGTTTGGTTTTGACGTCTTTCTTTGACAAGCGATTTTGGTCCTACATACCAAGGTTAGTAATTTTCCAAAATGTCATACAAAGGAGATAAGATGTTGTTTTTGATTTCCTAGATCGTCCTAAGACGCAAGGAAAGAGCATACGCAACAAGGTATCTCACTAAAATTTGTAATAAATGGAAAATTCCTAAGTTCAATGTGAAAAGGAGTTCCTTTTAACTAACTTTGAAAGCTAAATTAAACCATTTTGCAAGTATGAAGAAAGTGGTGAAACGTTTCTGATTCCCAAGATCACCTAGAAAGGCACAAGGGAAGAGCATACGCACTCACAAATAAAGATGAATTTTTTTTTATTAAGTTAGTATAAGAAAACTTAATGCAAAGAAAACCTATAAACTAACATTAGAACCCCCAGCAAGAGTTCGAAAACCAAGAAAAACCAAAAAATTCTAGAAATCCATTTTTTGCACTTCTTTAACAATTTTTAGTAAATTGCATTTTTGGAGGTCTTTGGGGCACTTTCGGAGTTTTGTGATAGAATTTGGTATACTAAAGGTATCTAACTTTTAGAAGTTCCCTCACAAAGTACGCTTCATTATCTTTCTGATGTCAGTTCAAACTCTGAAAACGAGTTAACAAGTCAAAAGATATGGTCAAAACAAGGAGCACTAAAAATAAAATAGATGAATCCGGACTACACAAAGACACCTGCGCACCCAGGATTACACATATGCACCTAGCCAAAGGACACGTGCCCAACTAGACAGTGCACAGCAAGAAAAAATGCAAAGTCAACAGAGTGAAACAGGACACCTATGCGCCCAGAGTGACGCATACGCGCCTAGCAAAAAAAGATAATTTCAAATTTTATAGTCCAACTATTTACGTATATGTGGCCAGAGAGATGGATATGTGGCCTAGATGATAGAGATACGTATGTGCGTCCCTATAGAGGTGAAATTTACAGATTTTCACACAGTCGAGCGCCTGACGCATACACGGCCAAAGAGGCGGATACGCGGCACATATGACGAAGACGCATACGCGTCCTTATAGAGGTAAAATTCAAAAATGATGAGGACTACCAGACAAGTACGTGCCTATTTTGACGGAGACGCTAGGGTTTCAACATGTACGCACCCCTTGTAAACACCTACGCGCACCCTGTGAAAAACCTGCAAAACTCACGGATTTTCAAAATTTCAAGAGCAAACAGGTTAGTTATTAGTCAAAGTGTCCTATTTCTATATCATACCCACAAAATACATGTAAATAAAGGTCATTTATCTAGTGTTAGAAACATAAAAGAGGAACTAACAAGTGATTTAACCCAAAAACTTGAAAATGAACTTTGAAAAACTTAAAAGACCTTCATTAATGGAGGATGGACATAAGTGTCCCATCGGGCGTGCCAAATGTGTTCAATGAAAGGTTTTGCAAAGAGCTATGGATATGGGGCAAAACCCCAAAGCTTTGTGCAAAAGACCCTCAATGGACCATATGATAAGAAATGAGCAAGGAATCCTATTTGCATGTATTAAAACTTGAAATAAGCAAGAAATCTAACAAATAACATTAACCTCTATTCTTGAAAGCTTAATAAAATATGCATACTAAAGACTTAAGCAATCAATTTTGTTGTTTACTCCATGAGGGTGAATGAACCTCACTAAATGGCTACATGGCCAAGTTTAGCTATTCCATTACTAACCTATCATGGGTGCAAGATGAAGCTATTTTAATGGTGGATGACCCAAGATCAAATGCCTTATTAGCTTGGCTAATGCAAATGAGCTCTTAAGCTTTCTTAGGCTTGTTTTGGTTTTAACTTATGTAAAGTTGTGTGTTTGAATGGGTAGGCTTAGCCTTGTATTTATAGTTTTTGGTTTGGAAGAATTTGGAATTTGGGTGCATGTGGGACTAAAGCTCAAAAATCACTTTTAGATTAGATTAGGATAAACATGCTTTAGGCTTAGTTAAGCTTGGTTTAGGCTAGTTAACTAGGGTTTAGGCTAGTTAAACTTTGATTAGCAAGTGATTAGAGACTCATTGAGAGTTGGGAGGGGTCTGGATAACCAATTGTGACTGATAGATAGCCTACGAAGCCAATAGAAGTGGTCTAGAGAGAACTAGGGAGGTTTTGAATGGTCAAAAGGAGGAATGTTTAGCTAATAAGAGAGATATTAGCCTAATAAGCTGATTTATAGGAGGAATATGACCAAGAAGGTGTCGTAAAAGGGGCATCCGAGAATGGAGCGAAGAATAGGGAATTAATGAAGTATCGTCAATTGGTTGAATTGGAGGAAATGCTAAGTGTAAGCATATTTTAGGTGTCTACAATATCAATTAGAATATGTGCTAAATATAGTAAAGAATGAGAAGATGAGTGCACTTAGTTATTTGGATGATCTTGAAGCGGGTTTGAGTGTGACAAAGTGATGATCATATTGGAAATGTCTTGCAAATGCTTTGTCTCTAATTCATAACTACAAAACATATTGGGACTAAATTGTCAAACTCAGATTGAATTGTTTGGCACTTTCATCCCTAATTGGTGGTTCTATCCAAGGAGGTGTTGGCGCTTTGAAACTTTATGCACCCTTGTGAATGATTGAGATATGCTTTGTTATAAGGTATTAAATGTGTGAAACCCTCTATAATCAATCAAAAAGACCCAAAACGCTAACCATGAGTGAAACCCTTACAAAAGGTTAGTGTCTTGGTCAAGTGCAATCCGTACATTATCTACGCCGACACTACTTGAAGAGGCCTCAAACCACACGTGGTTCTCCACCTAAAGATGTGACATTTGTATGGATGCAACTATATTTGACAATTTGATCACTTGATTATGTTTGTAATTGTTTGTTTGCTTAGTGTTTAACTTGGTTTTGATGGTATTTGGTTTGAGAAGCTTGACTACATAACTTGGTTTGGAGTGCTTCAAACTTGTGTAAGGGTTGCTCTTAATGTTTATTGGTGCTTTAAAGAATTTTAGGAGAGCTTTGTATGCCTTTTGGAAGATATTTGCTTGAGGATTGCTTGCAAGTGCAAGGTGAGTAAATGAGCGAGTTTGACTTTCTTAGATGGGGTTTTACGGTATAATTTCGTATTAAGGACAACCCGTGAGGAAAGTAATGACCCATAAAGACATTAAATTGAAATATTGATTGTTAGAATGATCTAGACGAAATCGACAGCTTTTAGAGCAAACTGTTTGACGATTTGGTCATTGTTTGATAGTTTTGTCTAGGAGGGAGATGGGATCCTGTAAAGTTCTATGAATGAAAATTATGAGTGATATTGTGCTTTGAATTGATGTGATTTTTTTATGAGTAAATGAGTAGTGTAATGAGGAGAACAAGTCTTGCAATAGGACCAAGGACATATAAATTAGGTTCATAATTAGTGCACAAGTTATAGTTTACGAATCAAGCCAATATTGACATTATCAAGTGATTAGCTATAAAATTTAAGTGTCTATAAAAACCTCTCGAGAAGAATGATATGTTATATAATTATTAGAGCGAACGCATGAACTAAAAGGGTGTGGAATGCTTTCATCATTACTTGGTTGTTTTGACAATTGACAAGCCTACATCATCTAGTTTTGTAATGGATGTTTTTTTTTTAACCTGTTTTTTAGGCAGGTAATATCATGTCTACAAGGGTGAGGTGCACAAAATTCTTAGGCTTAGGTGCCAAGGTCTGAGGGGTATCCATTCTGCCAAATTCGCCAAGGGCACGATCACGGCCTCATCCCTTATTACGATATCTTTGGGCCTTTGCCTTAGCAAGAATTGAATCTTGGTGGACTTTTTGTGAGCCAAGAAACTTCATCAATGGACCAAAAACCATTCCATAATAATGGATGTTTTGAGTTGAGTATGTTTCAAATTATTTATAAGCATGGAGTACTCGTGAAATAGTTATATACATTTGTTCTCGTGTAAAAATTGAATGAAAGACATTATGAAAACACATGAGAATGGTGGAACATTTTGGACTTTGGTGAGGTCAAGTATGTAGATGGTGACATTAAAGAATGAAGAATGAAAGTGCATTTATGCTTGCCATTGCCACTCCCAACTTGTATCATATTTTCCAAACATTGCATTTTTGGGGCCCACCTCTTTCTTCTTTCTCTTTACTCCAAACCACCTAAATAAATAATATTTTATTCCACAATTTCCATTAAGCAAAGCAACCCCGTTTAACCAGACAATAAAAATAAAGAATTTGAGCGGGGCCTTTGCTTGGGCAGCGGCGGACATGATAAAAGAGAGAAAATGGAAAATGTTGGAGTAGGAGCGATGAACGAGGCGCCGCCTTGGGCAGACTGTAAACGTAACGGCGTGGAGCAGCGCAGTAAATGGCAGCCGGACATGATTGTATTAACACTGCACTGCACTGCACTGCACTGCACTGCGCCTGTCTGGTCTGCACCCCATCCCTGGGGTTAAGAAAGTAACGCCAACCCGGAGAGGGGGTTAGCTGGGCATGGGCTGGGCTCCTGCTTTCGCGCTAGCGTGGTGGGTTGGACTTGTACATGAAAAAGGGCATAAAAAAACAAGAAGCAAAGAACAGGGCGCGCGCGGAGTTTCGAGAGCTGGGAAAACTTTGATGTTGCACTTGCAGGCAGCTCTTGATTCTGTATAATTTGCTTGTCGGTTGCCACCGGCGGTATCTTTCTCGGACTTTGTTAAATGACACGGGAATCGGTTGCTGTGGGAGGGATTTGTGGGCGCTGTCTTCTAGTCGTGCCTTTTGTATGACTGCTACTCATGCTACCTACTTTTTCTATTTTCTCATACCCATACCTACTAATTGCCCCTCTTCTTCCATTTTGATCTCAAGCGGAACAATCCCCATAGAGGAAACTTGAAAGGGAAAGTCGTGCTAGGGCACTTTTGGCTTCTTGGCGTTACTCCGCTCCTCAGATTTCTACATGGGCTTGAAGCGAAAGAGGCATACCAATACTTTTTAGCACACCATGTCATACATAGGAGCAGACAGCTTGAGGAATTTATCTCGCAGGGCAGCGCAGAACAGCTCTGGAGGAAATCACTCAAGCATGTTGAATGAGGGCGCAGGAACTCATCCTCCTCACTCTCCCCTTACGCGCCACCAAATGTCTTCTAAATCCGCGCAGAGTTCTTTTGCAGCTGGTATGTCCGTTGTATCAAAGGGTTATTGTTTTAAAATTACTTGCAGTGAATTATTCCCAATCTTTAGTCACTACAACCAATTGCCTGGGGATCCCAATGCTTCTCTTTAACACATCAAATCGTCCAAAACCAGATATCAGAAATCCAGACCACTCATGGAATGATTTCAATTTCCTCATACATTTTGATTTACCTCATAAATAGTGAATTCTGAACATGGTTGAGTTTCCTCTTGATTTCACCTTTGGTTGCTTTTCTCTTAAGTGAGGTTCTGAGACTATATGAACGGTTCTATCCTGATATCCCTTCTTTTGGAAGATTTGATGTTTCTACGGTCCAGCGTGATGAGAAAAGCTTTTTCTGGGTATAAAGCTGCGTGTAAAGTTTTTTTACGTTGTTTATACCCAGAAAAGCATTTCTATCCCTTCGTTTATTCAGTTTTAAAATGATCCGCTGGAGGAGGTACCAGCGTGCAACTGCAGTACACTTAATCGCCTTCGTTTTGACGCCGAACAAACCAGCTTCCCAGATTACTCGTTGACTGACCTACACTTTGTAGTTATTGCGCCTTTGCTTAGCTACGCCCATTGATTTTCGTAGCCCATTTGCCGATTTCACTAATGTACAGCCTTAGAAAATTTCTGGCCATCTGCAATGTCGCCTTTTATTTATTTTTGTTTCAGCCTATATCCTATTCACGGTGGCGGCCTTCCCTTGAAGTTGCCATTCACTTTTAATCCAAAGTTATTTCGGCTTCCTATGTTTATATTCTGAAAATGTTTAATGCACTTATGCTTTATCATCTTTCGGCAACATTGAAGCTCCCAAAGGCTCTTAAAAACTTAAATGTATTTGAATTGTCAAGCAAATATAGTTACAGGCAGAAATTAAGTTGTTTCTTTGGGTACTTATTTTTGTCCTCTAATTTTCAATATAGTTTTCGCACTTTATAATGGCAATGCTCCAAATTTCATTTAATTGATGGACATGTGTGTTTGTCGCAGATGCTAGTGATACCCTTTATGAAGAATTATGGCATGCCTGTGCTGGCCCTCTTGTTACCGTGCCTCGTGTAGGGGAGCAAGCTTTTTATTTTCCCCAAGGTCATATGGAACAGGTACTGCAAAATGTTATAGCACGTGATTCATCATCATTTGGGTAATGATGTAAGCTTTTGCTTGGTGACAATCTGTCAATGTTTTTGTTTTAAATTGCAAAGAATTTTATGGATTCAGTTGAGGTTCATACATAGCTGGGTATATTATGTGATTGATGGAACTAGCCAAATATGTTTGCTTATGAAATATTAACAATCTAAGCATGTTTTTGACACTGTGTTTGATTTTTAGGTTGAAGCCTCGACAAACCAAGGGGCTGATCAGCAGATGCCACTATATAATCTGCCTCCCAAGATTCTTTGTCGCGTGATTAATGTGCAATTTCGGGTAATTGAACTGTTATGATATTTCCCTCTTGTGATTTCATAGCACACTTGAGATTTTGAGTTCCTGTCACCACAAGGATCATTGTTTTAAACCTAAACACATTAGTATTGTACCTTAGCTTCCTTATAATGTGTTATTGGATTGTCAAAGATACCTTATGCTCATTTCTATTTGCAGGCTGAACCTGAAACAGATGAAGTATTTTCCCAGATTACTTTGGTTCCTGAGGCAGAGGTACACTCTCTTATTTTTGTTTACGAAAGGACCGACTGTGTGTATATACTGAAAAAAATGTATGATGTTCTTATCTATGAACTCATGTTGCAGCAAAACGAGTCTTCTCGTGATTCTGGGGTGCAACCTCCTCCACCTCACATGAGCAATTTACATTCATTTTGCAAGACACTTACTGCATCTGATACAAGTACCCATGGAGGATTTTCAGTTCTAAGAAGACATGCTGATGAATGTCTTCCACCCCTGGTGTGTTGTAATTTCTATTCATATAGCAAAATGCAAGTGCTGACTGTATTTGAAGATGATCTGAATGATTTCTTGTATTTATATTTGACTGATTACATGGAGTAGGTAATCTTGAGTCTGGGGCATTGCAGGACATGAGTCAGCAACCTCCTTCACAGGAGCTAGTGGCCAAAGATCTGCATGGAGTGGAATGGCGGTTCCGTCATATATTTCGAGGTGCATGCCATATCATGCTTACTTGGTTGACAATATTTCTAGTGTTATTTGTTTGGAAGCAAATCAGCATAATGTTTAATCCAAATAATTCATTTCTTGCTGCTTAAGCTTTTCCTGCATATCGCATCAGCACAAGGCCTAAGGGAACACACAGTTACCTGGAGACTGGAGACAACTTGGGTACAGGAGATGGGGACACTATTTTTAAAAAGTATGGTACAGGGGTATACGGAGATGGCAAAATATAAAAATAAATCACAATGTGTATATTTGAGTGTATTTGTTACATTAATATATAGCATATAGCTTGTTAGCACAAGCTATACTACGACGGAGTGCCTCTCAATCAATTGATAAACTTCTGTGCACATAGACATCTTAAGCCTTACCGCTTTTTCTTCTTACTATTACCTCTTTGGGCTTTGCTAAGAAAATTTTCTGCCACAGAAACTCATGCAAAAATTAGACAATCACATGTTTATTAGTGTATTTCTCTAATTCCTTTTCTCATCAACCAGTTATTAGGACTTGAGAGAAAAAAATCCATGTGATTTATGTTTTATATCTAAGATACTTCTATCAAAAGTTACCCAATTCTTGAGGGGTGCTTATAGGAAGCATATAGTCTCTTAGAAATGCCATCTAAAGTCTCGTAATGTCTGGAGATGTTCCCATTTGTGTCACTGATATGGGGATATGTTTCAATATGAGAGACTAGTACCAGGGTTCACGGTACAAGTCTCCAGGTAACTATTGGGAAACATTTTAGCTAGGGTAGAAGTATCCATAGAGGAAAAGCTGATTATCTATTATAATTTCTGGTTTTAGTACTTCTGTAACATTCTTTGTTGCCTCTTTAAATTTGGTTTAACCATACACAAACTCTTGAGATTTTTCTTATATCTCATGAAGCTCTTTGAAGTCAGATAAGCACTATAGTGTCTTCAAGTCTTTGAATGCTTGATTTATATCTTTTGAGTTTTATTTTGCAGGTCAACCAAGGAGGCATCTGCTGACAACTGGGTGGAGTGTTTTTGTGAGCTCAAAGAGGCTAGTGGCAGGCGATGCCTTCATATTCCTGAGGTATTTATTTTTAACTCTTTGCAATTGATCCTCTCCACTCTTTATTGATTTGAAATTTAAACATTTGAAAGATACTATGCTTTCAGGGGTGAAAGTGGGGAACTGCGTGTTGGTGTGAGGCGTGCCATGCGTCAGCAGAGTAACATGCCATCATCAGTCATATCAAGTCACAGCATGCATCTTGGTGTCATTGCAACTGCATCCCATGCTGTTTCAACACAGACCATGTTTACTGTTTACTACAAACCAAGGTCTATTGAATAAAACCGATACAGTTCTCTTTTGTTTCTGCAGTGATGTTGTCTGGCAATTTTTAAGTGTTCAGAAAGTCCACCCATAAAAGTGTCTTGTATTTAAAAGGAACTATTGTTTGCTAGGAGCTCTTAAACAGTCTGAGAATTATTTTGGAAAATCCTTGATTGCTTTGTGAAATTATTACAGTATATCCATTCCCTGTACAACTACTTTTAGCGTTATCTAATTTTGCTGTCATGGGTCTTTTCATCAATGCAAAGTTCAAACATAATTAATGTTTGTTAACCATGGCTTTTGAAGATATGCATACTCTAATTAGTATCTTTTGGATGTTGTGTGGTATAACTGTACCCTATACAATTACCATGAGTTTGCAAGCTTTACAGGAGATTGATTACATATGACATTTGGCCATGATGTTTATTCTGTCTGCAAGGTTTTAATGTTTGTCTTATGCAGGACAAGTCCTTCAGAATTTATTATTTCTTATGATAAATATATGGGGGCAATAAATACCAACCTGTCAGTTGGCATGCGATTCAAGATGAGATTCGAGGGTGAGGAATCTCCAGAGCGGAGGTATTGCTTCCTATATATTAATATTTGGGATACATTGTTGAATTGAACACGAGAGATTGCAAGTAGGACAATGTGTGGTTCACTAACTTATCTATTTCAAATTGTCATATAGGTTCGCTGGTACTATAGTTGGCATAAGTGAAGTTGATCCCATAAGATGGCCGGACTCAAAGTGGAGATCCCTTAAGGTATAACATTTGTCTTGCTATTGTTCTCCATTTTTATGGTGGGATGTTTACTTTGTATTGCTCATATGGTATGCTCTGGGCCATCTCTTCCTTTTGTCTGCATCCCAACTCTTCTCGCGTGTTTTGATTCATTTAGGTTTAAAATTTGCGGTGCAATTTTTCTTTCTTTCTTTTGACTGTGTTCCTAATCCTTTCAGGTGCAGTGGGATGAAATGTCAGTGGTTCCTCGACCAGAAAGGGTTTCACCATGGGAAATTGAGGCATTTGCTTCTGCTGCACTTAATCCTTTGCCAGCACCCAGGGCAAAGAAGCCCCGTCCTAATTTGTCATCCTCAACTCCGGATTTAGTAATGCCAGGTAGGATTTGTGGTTTCTAATGGTGAATTAAAAGATGTGTAGAGTGAGTTTAATGGAAGCAATTGATTGCTGATTTGTTTATATGCAGGTTCAAGCAAGACGGTAATGGATTCTTCACATCCACATAAATATCCGAGGGTCTTGCAAGATCAGGAAAAGAGGACCTTTACAGGATCATATGTGGAAAGTGAAGTGGACAGCAACCAAAAGTCCGTGGTATGGGGATCCATCGAGGATGATATCAAGCAAGATGGTGTGGTATCCCTAGGAAAATTGACCTCAGAACACTGGATGTTGCAATTCAGGCAGGACTCAGCCTGTGCCGCCTCCTTACCAGGTATTCGAGGTGGCAAAGATGTGCAAAAATTCAATATGCCATCGGTGGTTCCCAATATGGAAAGATTTGAAGGGTTGAAAATGAGCCGGCAGCAGTTTCTAGATCAAGAAAGTGATGTATCAGATCAGCCAGGAACAAAACTTCAGCTATCAAATCCATGGCCAATCTTATCTTCTGGCAATTCCCATGAATTAATTGAGTCCGATTTCAAGTTTTCTAGCTCATCAAACCCATGCCATAAGCAAACTGATGCAGTAAAATGGAGTGGCATGTATTCTCCCGCACCCTTATCCAACCCTGAATCAGCAGAATTGAGAGGAAGCTGGCCCATGTCACTCAGCTCACCATCCATTGCAGAATGTAATAGAACCCACGTTCCTGGAAAACTGCAGAGAAATTCTACTAGAACCACGGGACCCTCAAACCTTGGAACAACTGTGCAGCAGCCCAATCTTCCTTTGTGGGAAATGAAGGAAGAAAAATGCGTATCATCTGGTATCCGATCTGCAGATTGCAAGCTGTTTGGTTTTCACTTGATTGAAAATATAGTTGTGGATGACCTAACTCCTACAATCAGAGAATCAGTGACTGACGAGTACTTACATGTTTCAGTTCCTGATTTAATAGTAAACCAGATTCAATCTACAGAATCAGATCAACAATCAGAGCCATTAAAGATGGCAAAACTGGATTTACCAGCTGCAAGCGTTGACAATGTCTTTTCTTTTGAACGATCATCCAAAGAAACTCATTGCAGAATTCACAGTAATTCTACAAGGAGCTGCACAAAGGTTCTGTTCGTTGAAGATACGCTGTTATTTTTAACTCTGAAGTGTATAAAGAACATACAAATTAACAACTTTGAATTACCTTTTATTTTGCATCTGTCCAGGTTCACAAGCAGGGTAGTGCCCTTGGGAGGGCAGTGGATCTTACAAAATATGATGGATATACAGAGCTCATTTGTGAACTTGAGCAGATGTTCAACATTGAAGGGGAACTCCAGGATCCAACCAAAGGTTGGCAGGTTGTATACACGGATAATGAAGGAGATATGATGCTTGTTGGGGATGATCCATGGCAGTAAGTATAACGGATGCTTTTTTAGTCATCGTATTATGGCTAAGAGAAATACTTGATTATTAGGGTATATACAATGTAGTTAGAATTTAAGATTTTTCCCTCATCTCACTGTTTGAATTGTGACAACTATCAGGAGTTCTGTAGTATTGTGCGCAAAATTTATATATACACGCGTGAAGAGGTTCATAAAATGACTCCACATAACCTGGATATGAAGCTTAGAGGATCTTTGAAGGAACATGCTACACGAGAAATATCCAAGTGTTCAGACCACCAAGATTCATCAATTCCTGTGGCGACCACTGAAAGGTGTTCTGAAACTTGATACCGATTCAGTCTGCATGTTGGGTACTTCAGCTGGGTCTTCTGGAAGTGGTGTCAAATTCCATGTTTTGGTTGGTTATTTGATGCTCGGTTCTGACAGGGAGGTTGAATGTGCTCCCAAGATTGTATTCAATATGTATTGTATTTTTATTTCTTCTGCATAGATTCTACATCAATCCTAAATACTTAAGGCATTCTTCTTGCAGCTAGAAGCTTGTTCTGCAACCTAGCGAGTTTCTAGAGAGGTACAATCTTTATGCAGTAATGTGCAAAGTGTCTTTTTGTATAAAATTATTTGTTTTTAAGTAGGCTAAATGATACGATATAATCAGAACATGCTCTAAGAACATTTATTCTGGGAAAACAGCAATACACAGTCTTATAATTTGGGGAAAACTGTTTTTACTGGCGGCAGCAATTAGTTAACTCTAAATTGATATTGAAATAATGTTTATTTATTGACTAAAATTCTCTTGCAGCGAGTGTGAAAAACAAACTCAAAATGCCAAGCACAAAATGTGATTATCATAGACCAGTGTGTTATACATTGAAAGGCGAGCTGTATTTTATTTCAGTGGTAATATAATTGTTAATATTTCAGCATTGTATATCATGTTTTGAAGTTTGTTTGTCTCAACCAGGAGAGGAAAGTTTTCTTGCTTCAACATTGTGTATGATGTAGAAGTTTGTTTACCTCAACCAGAAGGGGAAAATCAAGTTCTTGCTTCAACATTGTCTATGAGCGGTTGACACTGCAATTAAAAGGGAATCAAGAAGCATCGTCTATGATTATAATTTTGTTTACGTCAATCAGAAGAGGGAAGCTGATTTATCAGGTTAGATTGATTCCAACTACAAGGGAATCAATAACATTTATTAATGCCTTTAAAAGTCATAATAGGAAAAAGCCTCATGGCAATAGCTTATAAAATGTTACTTTATTATTTGGATAAAATAATACAGGTTGTTTACACCGCAACTACAAGGGAATCAATTAAGTTAATATTTTAAAAGTCTATATCCTCTTTCGATGGAAAAAGCTTCATGGCAATAACATGTATAATGTTACTATATTATTTGTATAAACACAAGAAAGTACACAGTATGTCACTTGATTAGTACACTCAAACTTTTGAAATACACAACTTGGACAAAATAATCTAGACTGTAAATGCAGCAGCAAACCACGGGCCACCGGCCTACTCCATATAACTTTGAAAAGGTCCGCCGTCCTAGAGATAGCAATCATTATATTCAGACGTTAAGATTATATCAATTTTCAACGACCTTACACTATTGTGGGATTTGTGCTGTTAATGTTATATTTTAGAGAACTCATTTCATAAGGTTTGAATCCCTAAGAAAAAATCAAGGAAAGGGTAGCAGCAGGTAATAGGACCCTCCGTGGGGTTCGACACTTTTTGGGTTCTCAAAGAACCCCCACATATTTTGGCCTTTAAAGCACTAGTCTACCCTGTGCTCATTTTTGGCGTAGAGGTGATTGAAATGTTTGTTGTGGCCAAGCATAAACCCCTTCAGAGTGTGGTAGTGGAGGGAATGAAGTGGATCTTTGGGAAGTCCTTTGCATGCAACTTGACGAGGCCCGCTAAAATGCATCATGAACTCACCATCTGCTCGGTGTCCGTGTTCAATGTAGGATAGAGGGCTTGGGCCTCAAGAAATTTGGTGGTCTCAAAACATTCATTTTTGATGATGTTGACAACCCCCAACTTGTAGGGTCGGTGAAATTTGGAGTTGGATCCATAGAACTACCAAGTGGCTCAAGAAGAATGTACCTAAGGTAGAAGGAAAGAACCTCCTAGTGCATGTAGAAACTTGAGTTGCTTGGGAAAATAAGTTTAGATTGCAAGATTCCTTAAGAATTTTTGAGTAGTTCAAGTTAGAGGAAACACAAAGTTATATTAAGCGGGCTTAGGGGTACAAGAATGTGTGAGCGGACGTTGTCTGTCGGCTTCTTAATGCTCGGGTAGTAGGGTTTGTCCTTAGTAGTTGTACAGTTAGGATTGGGTTGGTTGATCCACCCATTGTGTGAGGATGTTGGAGGGGATTCTCTCCTTTACCTTATCCTTAAATCCCAACACGTCGGGTGTGTGTGAAGCAAGAACACACATTGGTTTTCAAAACATTTTTGTAGGAGTTATGGTGTGTTGCCCTTGCGGATGTCGGTGAAAAGGTTTGCTCACGTTACTCCTTGGTTTGGAGTATAGTGAATGATGTTTATGATATTGGGTAGGCGATTGCTCACATCATAAGGGATTTGCAATCTTTGTGCATGTGGCAAACTTCTTAGTTGTGGCACTCCATCTCTATCAAAAAGCCCTCCGAGAGTGGTAGATGGAGGGGGCACGTTGCACATCAGCTCATAATAGACGGGCCTTTGGGATACCCGACCACCAATGAGCTAACACCTACCGGTCGGGTAGGGCAAACCCTCTTGTCAGCTAGACATGGGTGATGGAACGAGTGTTATTGGGTGTATGTGTATGACACAAAGGGGTAATGTCTTTGCGTTGGTCCATGCATTAGAGCATTCCTTGGAAAACAGGATAATGAGTTGTTGAAACATGGTTGCGGCAATAGTGTACGTTTGAGGTAGCTCTTGAACAATCGGGTCTCGATCTCGGAGGTGGATATAAGTTTGGCACATGCATTGTCCTTGAGTGTCACCTACTCAAAATTAAAAACAAAAATTAGAAAGACTAAGAAAATAAAATATGTTTAAAAAAATAATACATTTCAAAATGTTTTGTTGATGAAATAAATGAATATGTTTTTACATTTTTAATGAGACATGATAAGTGGCATATATCTGGAGGTACACAATCCCGGTTTCCCACCATTTTTAATAATTTTATATTAATGTTTTGATTATGTCCTTCCATTTAAGCAATTGAATATTTTAGATAATATAATTAAGTATATTAAACTTTTAAAATTATAACATAGAAATGAACACTTTTAATTTCTAGTAGCTCCTCTTCTAATTGTATACTACAAAATTAAAAATAAATCCTTGCACAAGAACTACAATGTAAAACTACACATCTAACATAACACAAACTATTTTAACACCCATATAAATAATAGTAATCAAAACTCTAGTTGAGCATTACATAACAAAATATTTCCATTCACATTAACATTAATTAAATGCAAAGGTGCAATTGAAATACATTAAAAACATTATTCTACATTTAGCAAAATAACGAAGTAATGTATATAACGACACAACTATTATTTGCAACTTACAACTACACTTTCATCAATTGATATAAATCTTAATTGTTATAGGATTGTAACACCTATAAGTATTTAAACCACGAAGTTGTACTATAAAATAATTTTCCATTACTCTCCATGAGGGTAGAAGTTGACAAGATGGTCATCCCCAGATAATGTAATGATGTTGGTAGGACCATTATAGGAGTAATTGTAACCTTTAGGACAAACATTGTTATAGAAGTAAGAGAAATCAGTGAATTTGCACATCTAGTAATTTTCATAGGATGTTGCGCAACAATATTGATGCACGATACAAGCAAATAACTAACCTTATAAGCCATGGCGTAACCCTACTTGTTTTTCACTTTAAAAGAAGGCATAATTATGACTTGGTCTCTATACAAAGATATGGTGATTAGAAGATTAAAGATATCCATACAAAGATGATCATATATAAATTTTAGGCATTAAGGGCACATTAAGAGAGCATTGTGGGTGGTATGTCTTTCACACCATTAAAAGCGAGTTGGCCTCTATACTCACCTATAGCCCTATATTTGATTTGACCATATGTAAGGAGGTGCAATTGAAAAGAAGCAACGGTTAAGACCCCATATTTAACGTGACCATTCTAAGGAAGCTATGATCGACACAACTTGTAGACTCATTATATTAAATCTTCCATTGGTAAGTAGTGACTTGTAGATGTTGGGTTAAAGACACTAGACACGGTGGGGTTCCTACATTAGCTCAACATAATCATTGTAGTAGCAACACCACTTTCTCCTCCATAAGATCAAATAAGTCATAGAACCATAGAAATACTAATTAACTCCTTGTACTGCTAAAACATATAAACCATAATGTCAATGAACTATAAATAATTTTCTCTCCTTAAATAGAGAGGAAGGTGAGGATACAAACAAGAAATTGACAAATATTTTTATATTTGGGTTGATTTGAAATAAGAGAAATATAGGTGAACTAATGTTTGCAATGTAAAATTAAATTATTATGAATACATGTGTTAACAAACAAATGTAGAAAGACATAATATTGTTAGGGTAGTTCTCAAGATGACTTAAGATTTTAGTCTCTTACCAATATAAACCATAAGATAGTGACATCTACTTTTGAGTTGTAGCCTTTCTTTTTATTTTTATTTAAAAAAATCTCTTCGTAAATGATAACGAATTCAATTTTTTACGATTAATTTTTAAGTTGCACTTCTAAGACGGTTTTGAACCCTTGGAAGGGTCAAGAAGGGTGCAATTTTGATCACTTTGAAGGGAAGTTAAAAACATTGTAAAGAATCAAAGTTTTCAATTAAAAATGTGAACTTGCCTTTCTAATAATAAGATTGGTGTAGGGTGCTAAATTTTACAACAAATCCATTTATAAGAAGTTTTATGACATTGATATAAAAAATTTATACATGACCAATGGCGAAGTCTTATTGAAAGACCCCGTCTTCTCGCAATGATCAATTACCCTATTTTCAATTCTAATCCTACAACTAGCTAATCTATTCTTAACAATACATGTACAAATTGTTTGCACTCTTAAACAAGGTCTCTATATAATTAACTATTACTTTTATATATTTGAGTGTTATTCTCCAACACCCCTTCTTAATGTTACAATACTAAAATGATTGACAACCTAAAACATAATTTTACATCTTCATCTTAATCGACTCTTTCCACCATTTTGATATTTTGCAAGCATCAAACTCCATCAAGTTATCTTGCCCCCTTGTAAAGGCATAATTCTTGAGTTCTAACTTTGGTGAATTCGTAAAGTGCCTCGAATTCCACCTACATGAACTCCCAAATTCTTGGTCTCCTAAATTATTTTACATCAATCCATATTGAGATGAAACCTTGATTCCCCCTCTTGCCTCGTGGCATTTCTTTTTTTTTTCAAGATAAATTATCATGCGCGTTCTATTCATTATCACGTATTTCCAATCAAACAACAAAAAACTTAATAGGTGGATGATCTTCTCGTTGGCGTCATGGCCGATAAAGTCCGAATATATTTCACTCTATTCTACAAATATTTTTCAACAAAAACATGCTCTCAATGTTGTATCTTATTCACGAAATCAACAACTAATGTACACAATTACTCTTTCTCAATGGCAATGATAAAAACACACATAATATATCATAAGCAACGAAGACATCATTCTTGGGATATCCTCCACTTATTTACAAAATAGATACCTTGCAACACTCTACAACAAACTTTAAATGTGGAAACACTATATGTTATCCTCTCTCATCTATCTCAATCCATACTATTCCACTTCTATACTACATAGTATTACATTTAGGGTCTCATTCTATGAATGCATCACATATACTTGAGAAATACAACAATAGAAAGAAAAAGATATATAAAACAAACAAATATTGATTTGTACCCTTTATGGGAGGGAGACTCATGCCAAGACTAAGCTAGTGAAGCTAAGAGTTAAATTAGTGAAGAGAACAATGGACGTGGCCTTCTTAAATTGTTGTAGAGATAAGTGGGTATTCCTTTCTTGTGTCTCAATAAAGCGAGGGGAAGTTATCCTCTTTATAAATAAGATCACTATTGTTCTCACCCAAGATAAGACTGGGTGGCAAAGTGGTTGTGGTGACCGATGACCGCTTCATCGCTTAAGCCACGAGACAAAGATATAATATCTTAACTAGAGAATAACAAGAAAATTAAATAATACAATTCAAGTTGACAGGGGTCAAAAAGGATGCAAATCTTGTTGGTATGCAAGAGTTATGACTCTCCTTCAAAAGTTGAATATTGATATAGAAAGACTTCCTCCTCTTGGGTTTTCTATTAATGCTCCTCAACTCACTAAACATGAGGTTAACAGGGGTATACGAGAAGAACTCACTAAGTCTTATTTGAAAGTTACATGGTTTGCTCCAAAAGAGCCTTTGAAACCAAAACTTCTTCACTATTTTCAATTTTATTCCTGCTTCCATGAAGATCAAAATAAAATTCCTGAATACATGAAGAAGTTGTTGCCTTCATGCCCGAGGATCCCTTTAGCTCAGTTTCACATTTTCTCTCACCTGCTTTAGATGGAATCTGATCATAGCCTCCCACAACATGAACGTATATGTCAATTGTGTTTTCTAGAGCCTGAAAGTGAAGAGAATTTTATATTCAAGTGTCCCATCTACTATGAAATTCGTGGAAGATACCATTGTCTTTTCAAATATTCCAATGGATCTTTAAGGAGCCTCATTTGATATGAAGACCATAAATGTTTAGCTTTGTTTATTCATGAGACACTTCAACTCCGGAAAAGAACACTCAAATTGAAGTCCTCAAATACAAATAATTATAGGCATATCAATTCTTACTTCCAAATAATTGATTTCAGAAATCTTAAGAGATCTCATACACAGACAAGTTGGTCCAGATTTGTCAAACAATGTACATTCTATTGGTTTCCAGTTCTTCAACCTTCTGGTAGTTGATTTGTTGTTTCTTTTTTCTATTTTTTTAGATGCTTTTGGCACTCCCTTTATGTATTGGTTCTTGTACTCGCCTTTTCATCCCATAGGCCATTCTTGGCCTTTTGTGGATGTTAATATCTAAATTAAATTCATATAAATTTAAAGAATTAGAGTTCATTTAAGAAAACTCCAGCTTTCCTATGCCCACCCACTTATTCAAAACTATATTTTCTCTGTTCATAAACAATAAATAGTAGTCGTTATGTTATACTAGTAAAATTGACAATTTTGCACATAAACACATAACTCGGTGATGAATATACATTAAAATCAAAATGTTAAACTACTGGAAACAAGTAAGGTGCGAGTCAAATCTTCCTCTATTTCTCGGTTGTTTTGTTATCCCTAACATCCAATGTAAGGAATCGGAATAAGATGTGGAAAGGAAAGTTACATGGTAGGAAGTGGAATAAGATGTGGAAAGGAAAGTTACACAATAGGAAGATTTATCAATGAGCCGACAAGAGGTACATATATCTAGCTAGCGGAAAATCGTGAAAGCGCACTTCTATTGTTCTCATTTTGATTCTAACTTACGAACCCATAGCCATCTCAATAGCATTGGAATGAATAAGGTGATGAAATAAGTAGGTTGTAAAGGGAGAAAAAAATTGGAGACTAATGTGAAACTAAGGCCTTTCTGTTTATCACTTCCAATACCTATAGTTGGTGTGTGCAATGTTAGACGTTGAGTTTTGTGGAATGTCGAGCCCATCACATTTTTAAAGGTAGTTGTTGATACTTGCCCCATGAAATTGGTGGGAGAGGAGCGTAGAGGTTTTTGTTCACATGCCATGCCGAATTGATGCAACTATCGAATTTAATAACCAAAAATGTAGGATTCCAAGTGATTTTCCACAAACATTATAGACAATTGCAATCACTTAGCCTTGATTAGTCCAACTTCAACCCATAAGATGGAAACAAACATTACCTTTTGATGTTTGCAAAGTAAACGATGTCTAATGTCTCATATATAACATTTCAACGTGCAACAAGAATATTCATCTCTTCTACAACATTTCCTTGTAGAACTCAAGTAAGTTGTTTGTTCAAACAATTGCGGAAATGAAAGCAAATATTTTTTTCATGTTCTAACAAAAATAATGAGCATGGGATATGAGAGTTTATCAATATGTGAAATGTGCTTAAGCATTCCAATAGTTGAGAAGCAATCGCCAAAATAAAACTTACCAAATGTACTTTGAACCACTCATATTCAAATCCATCAAATCATTCCATCCCAGAAAATTCCCAAGGTCCTCCATACTCTCAATAAACACATTAACTCCTCCTTTATTTTCTGAAGGAATGAGAGGAGTGTTAAAATCACCTCCTATAATCCAGTTTAGATCACTAAACATCTTTCTGAAGGTGGTCAATTCTTCCCAAAGCAACCTTCTACCAGTTGTAGTATTAGGAGCATATATATTAGAGAGAATAAATTGTTTTCTAGAGTTGATTTCAGTGAAACAAATGGCTATATGATGTTGACTATTGATGAGGGGGAAGCCTTCCAAGCTATTCTTATTCCACATGCACAAAAGACCCCTGAGGCCCTGTAGATGGTTGATAGTGGAAACCAGCTTCTTTCCAAAAGAAAATAATGAAAATCTTTCATCCTATCCTGATTCATCTTAGTTTCTTGTATCATTATAACATCAAGTTTCTCCTTCATTTTGAAATCAAACAAAATCATATGCTTACAGGGCTAGTTTAGGCCCCTTATATTCCAAGATAAGAAAATCATTTAGAGTGAGAGGATTTAAGACCTACCGACAATGGTTTTTGCCGCCCCTCCATAATGTCCTTCTTAGAAGCTCTCTCCCTTTTTTCTTTTCCAGACGGTCTTCCTAGAGATGCTTTATTAGCACCTACATCCACCTTTGATCTAATCCTCGGGGTTGATTTTCATTTTGGAGATGGTATACAAGTTGTTTCTAGGACATGGATCTCAGAGCAAACCTTTATGGGGATTTCTTTTACCACTTCTATAACCTCAATGTCTTTAGTTAGATTTTCCTTTAGGGTATTCTCAGAGGACTCAAGATCACGTTGGATATCCTCCTCCACTGTAGGAATTTCCTCCAAACCAATGTCTAAGATCTTGAACATATTACTTACTAGTAGTGATTCTCCTGGTCTTTGGGAAAAACTTGCATCCATAGTATCTGGGACTATGGATCCAACAATACTATCCTCCTGACAATCTTCAAAAACCATTGCATCTTCATCCTTTTCAGGATCTTGATTTGCTTCCATCTTGTTGACCTCCTCCTGACCTACTTCAACTGCTTCTTCTTCTATGTTTTGTATTGGGTCTTCTAGAATCCAGTCCTTAATCTCTAATGGTTTACTTATTTGTTTCCATGTAGGATTAACCTTCGATGGTCCACTTCCATTTGGTTGCATGACTCCCTTACCTTTCAGATCTTCCTTATTAATGCCTTTGTTTTTCTTAAGTAGAGCTTTCTGGGTAGCCTCCTCTTTGGCTTTAGGAAAAGATTTTATATTATGGCCTGCCTTGAAGCACGAGAAACACATAAACGATGCAAACTCATAGTCAATCTTCTAGGTATGAACCCCCAGGGTGCCTTGATCTCAATGCTTCTAGGTAAGGAAGTTTTAGGGGCCACATTAACACATAACCGTGCAAAAAGCAAATAGTTTTAGCATAGGTAATCGGATCTATAATGACCAAAGCCCCAATAGCTTTTGTGATCCCCTGTAGGATATCCAAATCCCAATATTCAAGAGGTAAGCCTGGTAACCTAACCCATACATGATATTCTTTAATGACTGTTTCCAACGGGTTGAATCTAGGTTGCCATTTTTGAACCAAAACCACCGCCCACCCATGAACCATGGACCTCCAGAAAGGATTCGTAAGAAATCCTCTTCTAAGGATAAATTAATCACAAAGAATGCATTAGCATACACTGCTATTTCCATCGAACCTTTGGGCATCCACTTTCTATTAGCCCATTTCTTGAACTCCTCAATATTCGGTTTGCTACCATGTATCTTGGCTAAAATGGTATTGCACATTGAAGTCTTCATCCGATTGGCTAGTTGTTCTGGTATTTCCAAGAAAATATCATTTTCATTGCAAACAGGGTTGAGATTGATAGAAGATACCTATTTGTCTGCTTTGTCGACTACTCGTTGTGCCCACATGATAGGGGGTCATGTGTCTGGTGTCACCTTGTCCCTTTATGTGGTAAATTGTGCATCCTTCCTACCATCCTGTAGGATCTCCCCGTGAAACCCTGCACCAATCTCCCTCGCCTTTTCCCACTCAAAAACATTTTCAAATTCACCTCGTCCATCGCTCTCCCCGTCCATCGCTTTACATCTTATGTTATTATGATACAAATCCGAAAAGGATTATTGTAAACATTTGTTAAATGCAAAAGGAATTTCTTTGCATCTTGTAAAAGTACACTTTGCCTAATGTATTATTTTGATGATTTGTATATCATTATTAATGAAAATAAAGGATTATCCTTATTTAAAACATAATATATGACTTGGCTGATTTGTGACTTATCTTGTTGGATATGAAAATAAGAATATGTTGTTTATACAATTGATTATTAATAAATTTGATTATTCTTATGATATGTATTAATGTTGATTTCATTGATTTAATTGAAATGATCAAGTATGTTGAATGACGACACATAGACAATAAGGATAACAATATAATGAAAACAAAGTAAAGTTATCATTGTACCTTATGGAATTAACTGGACTAATCATGAAATTTAATGTACTTAAGAGAATAAGGTCTATCCTTAACGAGTGATTGTAATAACACAACTCGATGCGAAACATGATTAGTAAACCTATACTTAATGGTGAATATCGTCTAGAGTTAGTTCAATAAGAGGAACTAATGAAAGTTAGTAACTCATTGAGTTACTATAATACTCTTTTGAGAATCTAATATCGTGTATTAACACATTATAACGTGTCGTAAAAAAAGACTTGGATACCTTATCTATCTATGATAACTTAAGGAATATAAGAAGCGCGATGTTATGTCCCTTCATCCTCTCGATAGTATCCTACCCGTGTCAACTTAGGATGGCTATGAGAAGGGTAGTGATGATGTAATGATGAAAATAATTACGTGGTCACTATCTTTCCCATAGAGATCCTAAGGTGGTATAGGTAGGATCTTGTCGATTAGTAGAATGAGTCAGATATGGACTCTACTCCAAAACTAAATCACTTTCTTAAACAACGAAAAGGAATCCTCATAACTATATTGAAATGGTTGTGTGGTGACGGAAGACAAGTTTCGTAGGCTAGTGTGCAATCTCGAAACTAAGCTTGCAAAGCTATGCTTAAAACTTTAGTCAAAGTAATGTAGATGTTGATTACATTGTTTATTCACCATTCCCCTAAATCAACAAGAAGTTTCGTAGGCTAGTGTGTAGACTCAAAACTAAGCTTGAAAAGCAATGCTTAAAAACTTTGGCCAAAGTAATGTAAATGTTGATTACATTGTCTATTCACCATTCCCCTAAATCAACAGTGTCTAGATCCGGATGGAAGTTGCATAAATATCTTTCTAGTAGGCACTAAGGAGATGCACATGTTCTCATAACCTATATAAGGTTTAACCAAGTATACACACTCATATAGAGTGATTAAGGGAGATCGAGTAGATTTAGTAGACCCTTACAGCTGCACATGGTTATCATATGTTATCAGATGGATTTTGAATATTAAATAATGTTGGTGTTGAGTTGTGGAGCTCAATTACTTCAAGTTAGCATGCAATAATAAACTTGTTGGAAAATACAATAACCGACATCGCTTAAGGAAGAATCGACATCGGTCACCTATGACCGGATCGATCGATCGCAAGGAGGAATCGATATCGCTTAGGGTTAACCGACGCGGTTATCTATGTGTGAGTGTTTTAATTAACTCATGGGAATTATATCCAATTTTAGCATAAAAACAGATCTATTGATTGTAATTGCATGGCGAAGTGCCATAAATTTGTATATGCCTATATAAACATGAAAGCTAGGGTTTATAAGAAAATAATTGAAAAAGTTGATTATTGTGAAAATAATTGTGACAAATATAATTCTTAGAGAAGAAGTAAAAAGTTGAGAGAAATAAAGTATTGTACATCTAAGAGGTGTTGAAGATTGTAAATCTTCAATTGTATATCTTATGAAAGCTTTGCATAATAGAAATTATTTGTTTCTTTGTGGATGTAGCCCACACTAGGCAAACTGTGTTGAATCTAGTGTTGATTTATATCTCTTGTTTTATATAATTCTTCTGGTAGAATATTCGCGTTCATTGCATGTATGTTTAGATCTGATATATTATGTCATCAGACAACTTGTGCTAACCCCAACAACCGGTATTAGAGCTTTGTTTGAGGGTTTTATGTGTTGGCTGCATTTACTCACGAGAGGGTTTTCGATTGAGTGTGAGCTACAAGGTATAAAAGTTTGACGACCAAAATTATCAATTATGGAAAATGCAAATTGAGGATCATCTCGTATCAAAGAGATTTGTACTTATCGTTGGATGAAAATTTCGGACCTACGAAGATGACTGATGAAGAATGGAAGATTTTTGACATAAAGGCTTTGGGATCTATAAGATTGAGTCCGATAGCATCGATGGCTTTCAATATTACGTGCGACTTTTACGGTAGAGTTAATGAAATCTTTTGCTAATTTATATGAAAAACCTAGTGCTTCAAATAAAATTTATTTGATGAAGAAACTATTTAGTTCTAAGATGGATGAATGTGGATATACGCCTCTAGTCATTTGAATGATTTCCGATCTATTGTAAATCAGTTAAAATTGATTGATATTCCGTTTGATGATGAAGTAAAAGCACTTTTATTCTTATGGTCTTTGCTTGATAGTTGGGATAACTTGGTAATGGTTGTTAGTAATACAACATCTCGCAAATAATATTTTAAAATTTGATGATGTGGTTAGTATAATCTTGAATGAAGAAATTCGCAAGAAAAGTACATAGGAATCATTTGGGAATGCTTTGAATGTAGAAAATAAGGGCAGGCAGAAGGAGACATCCAAGAGTAAGAGTAATGAGAAATCAAAGTCGATGGATAGCAGATTTAAATACGTATATAAGTGAATTACCTATTGAAAATGTGGAAAGAAAGGACGTGCAAAGAAAGATTGTTAGTCGGAAAATAAAGAAAACCAACACCCAGACAAAGGTAAAGAGTCAAATAAAAAGACATATTGCCACAGAGGTAATGCAAGATGCCCTTATTCTTTCTTTGAATAATATAATAGAATCTTGGGTTTTAGATTCAGGAGTTTCTTTCCATGCGACCCCTAATAAGGGTTACTTGAAATTATGTCCAGGCAATTTTGGACATGTTTATTTGGGTGATGATGAACCTTGTAGTATTATTGGTAAAAGTGGAATTCATCTAAAATTGCGAATGGAAATACATAGGTATTGAAAGATGTGAGGCATGTGTCAAGCCTCAAGAGGAATCTTATTTCGTAGGGCAACTAAGTGAAGCTAGTTGCATGGTTACATTCACAACACTCTTGGAAAGTCACCAAGGGTGCTTTTGTTGTGGCAAAAATGTAAGAAGGTAAGAACATTATATTTATCTACATATGTTACTGATTTTTTTTTCTATTTTATCTACTTGATTCGGATGCATGCATGTAATATAATTAGTTGGGCCATATGAGTCAAAAAGAAATGCAGATCTTAAAGGCTAAGGGTAAATTATCATATTTTAAAGATTTAGGTCTTGATTTCGTGAGCATTAAGTCTTTGGAAAGTAAAAGAGAGTGAGATTTCTCAAAGTTTGGACAACTAAAAAGGAGCACAAATTAGAGCTTGTGCACTCGGATATGTGGTGACCAAATTTCGAGATAGTTTCTCATGAAAGATCTCAAAGTGTTATGTTACTTTCATTGTTGATGTTACAATAAAAATATGGGTTTATTGTATTAAACGTAAATTTGATGTTTTTGAGACTTTTAAAAGATAGAAAGCTCTTGTTGAGAATGAATCAAATTCAAAATTAAAGTGTCTTAGATATGACAATGGTGGTAAATACATGTAACAAGGTTTTCAATGATTATGTTTAGTGAATGGAATACGTAGATAAATGATAGTTCTAAGAACACCACAAGAGAATGATGTTGTTGAAAGAATGAACATGTCAATCATGGAACATGCTAGAAGTATGAGGATACATTCGGATTGCCCTTGCGCTTTTGGGCGAAGTATTTGATACAATGGTTTATTTGATTAACAATGGGCCTTCAAGTTCACTAGATGGAGGAATACCGAGGAAGCTTGGATCGAAAAAGAGGTAGATCTTTCTTTTCTTCAAGTTTTTGGTTTAGAAACTTTTGTACATATTAATAAAGAAAATAGAAAAAGTTGGATACAAAACCTAATAGATGCACTTTCATTGGTTATGAATCGGTGATTTCGTGATTTCGCTTTTAGGATTTATAAAATTCTAAAATTATTAGGAGTCGTGACATTGAATGGAATGAAAAGAGAATGTACAGGATCAAATTTTGGTACCTAAGGATAAACTGGATGAGAAGTTTGTGAATGAAAATGAACTCTCATATTTAAAAAGAATACTGATAGAGTTACACACTAACCGGTGTCGGTTGACCCCCACCGACACATCGGTCACCAACTATCGTTACTGAAGAAGAGCCAAACCGCATCGCTTAGCAGCACCATCGCGGTTACAAGTGATCGACGCGTCCATCGCTTTTGATTTGGATATAAATGTCCAAGAGGTCCGAATGAGCCTGCAGTACCCCAAACTCCTATGAGAAGGTTTCAAAGAGTAAATATACCTTCGAAATATGTACATCTCTATTTTATTTATTATTAACCGATAATGGTGAACCGTAAAGTTTTGAAGAAGCAATGCGTGATAAGACTCACGTCTAATGGAAGTATGGAATGGGTGAGGAGATGGACTCCTTAGAACAAAATCGACTTGAGATTTGGTTAAGTTGTTACTGTGTAAGAGGACACCGTAAAACAAGTGGGTTTACAGATCAAGGAAGAAGAGGGTGGATAGAAAAGGTACAAGTCAAGGCTTGTAATAAAGGAATTTACACGAAAGCAATGATTGACTTTGGTGAAATATTTTCTTCTTTTGTAAAGATGATTTTTATTCGTATTGTATTGAGTTTAGTTGCAATACATGATTTACATTTAGAGAAACTAGATATGAAGACGACTTTCCTTCATGGTGATTTGGATGAAGAGATTTATATGCAAAGAACCGCTTGGGTATGAAGTCAACAATAAGGAGAAATTAGTGTGCAAGTTGAAAAGGAGCCTATATGGACTCAAGCAAGCTCTAAGGCAATGGTACATGAAGTTTGATAGTTTTATGCATGAGCATGGTTACTTGAGATGTGGATCTCGACCATTGTGTTTATTTTAAGAAGCTTGAAAATAGGAGCTATATTATTTTGTTATTGTATGTGGATGATATGTTTATTGCAGGGATTTAGTATGCGTAACATTGGTGAACTGAAGGAAAGCTAGCTCACACATTTGCTATGAAGGATTTAGGAACCGCAAAAATATTCCTTGACATGCAAATACACGAAACAGAAAGAATAAGAAATTGTATTTGTCTCAGGAGACTTATATCAATAAGGTGTTGAAAAGGTTTAACATGTAAGATTCAAAACATGTAAGTACACCTATGGTTGAACACTTCAAATTGAGAAAAGATCAGTGTCCATCATCACATGAGGAGGTCAAATACATGACACGAGTACCATATACTTCAGCGGTTGGGAGTCTCATATATGCTATGGTTTGTACTGCACTGGACATTGCAGACGAGCAAAGGGGAGTTGTGAGTAGATTTATGGCCAATCCAGGTAAAGAACATTGGAAAACAGTCCAATGGATACTCAAGTATTTGAGAGGGACATCTAACATGCATTTATGTTATGGAGGTTCGGATATTTCTTTATGTGGCTATGTTGATTCTGATATGGCTAGGGATTTGGATCGTAGAAGGAGCACTACTGGATATATTTTCACGTAGGTGGGACGACGCTTAGTTGGATTTCGAGATTGTAAAAGGTTGTGACTTTGTCTACTACAGAGGTAGAGTATGTTGCAGCTCAAGCTAGCAAAAAGAGATGATATGATGAGCAGTTCGTGGAAGAGTTGAGAAAGGAGCAAGATGATTGCAAATTGTTCGATGTGACAAATCAGAGTGCAATTCATTTGACAAAGAACTCAAAGATTTCATTCTAGAATGAAACACATTTAGTTAAAGTATCACTTCGAGTATTAGAGAGAGGACAATAACCTGAAACCGGAGAAGATTCATACCAAGAAAACCCATGCGAATATGCTAACGAAGACATTAGCAAAAAAAGTTAGAGTTACACTCCACTTCGTTGGTCTTCGAGTTTGAGACTTGAAGAGGAAGAAACAAAGTTAAGGATCCAAATATGACATTGTACATGTATAGTGCAAAATTAATCTCCAAATAGGAGATTGTTGAGTTGTGGAGCTCAATTACTTCAAGTTAGCATGCAATAATAAACTTGCTAAAAATACAATAACCGACATTGGTTAAGGAGGAATCGACATCGGTCACCTATGACCGAGATCGATCAAATAAGGAGGAACCGGTATCGCTTAGGGCTAACCAGGCGCTCGATTACCTATGTGTAAGTGTTTTAATTAATTCACGGAATTAGATCTAATTTTAACATAAAAGTAAATCTATTTATTGTAATTGCATGGCTAAGTGCCCTAAGTTTGTATATGCCTATATAAGCATGAAAGCTAGGGTTTAGAAGAAAATAATTGAAGAAGTTGATGATTATTGTGAGAATAATTGTGAGAGAGAGAATTCTTGGAGAAGAAGCAAAAGCTTGAGAAATAAAGTACTATACATCTAAGAGGTGTGGAAGATTGTAAATCTTTAATTGTATATCTTGTGAAAGCTTTGGATAATAGATTGTTTGTTTCTTGGTGGATGTAGCCCACACTGGGTGAACCACGTTAAATATGGTGTTGATTTATATCTCTTGTTTTGTATATTTCTTCTCGGTAGAATATTTGTTTTCATTGCATGTATGTTTAAATCGATATATTATATGTACAACTTTGTGCTAACCCCAACAATTGGATTATTTAGCAACAAGCTAATTAATAATGTTTAACATTGAAAGCATTAATTGAACTTAAGGGGTTTGTTTAAAAAAATCCCTTAATTTGGATGAATCGTAACATGGGTGTTACACTTTTACCTAGACCCTTCTTATAGTCTCTTTTGTTGGTTTGTCCTCTATCTCCATTGGTATTAATCTTTGTTCTACTCAGGGATTATAGCTATCACCAAAATGTCCTTGATTACAAATGAACAAAGTGTTTGTTAGTGTTCTAAATAGGATTTTCTCAGTGACCTTGTTGTCCATTTTGTGGGTGCCTTTGTTTTTATGCCAACTTGAGAAGAAATCTAGCCTATAGGAATAAACTGGTCCCTAGCTTTAGGGATTTTTATGAACACTTTAGTTGGTCCCTACCCTTTGTCACCTTTAGTAGTGACTTCCCCCTTTTTCATAATTGTTCCTCCAAGACTAAACCATAGGTTAACTATTTTGTTCTCACCCCAAGATACAAGAGCATAATCAAACCCTAGTGTAGTGGTCCATCCATTTTGATCAACTAGTAATCTTTAACATACCCTTCCAAAGGAGAAAAAAAGGGAATGTTAATCTTCCTATCATGGCGGAAATGATTTAATAAGGTGATATGATAGGAGAAGACGTTCCTAAATCTCCCTCCAATGTGATGTACCTCATGATTTGGAGTAGGACATCATCCCATGGGATGGGTAGAGAATACCTGGCATATCCCACATATGATGGCTTCAATTTTTCCTTGCCATCTATTATTTATTGTTACATTGATTGGATTATTGAAATAGATAAAAGTTCAGTACTTACATGACATTGGGTTGCACATTACTTGATGTGTTGGCATCAAATTTTGTCCATATCAAAGAACCTAACAATAATTGAAGGACAATAAAGGGCCCTCAAAACATCCCCCTTTTTATTGTTTTTTCACAAGGTGTTGTTGCCACAGTAGAGTTCCAAGATGAGAGCATTTCGCAAAGATCTCTACAAAATTTAAGAAAAATGAATGAAATTTTGGGAGGCCTAATGTAGACAAATACAAATGCAATCGAATTCATTATAATTGACAGCTCACAAAACCATACTACTATGGTTTTGACCGAGGAGCAAAACAGTTTTAGTCAAGATTCTTTGTTTGCATTGATTCTTTCATCATCTTCTTCACCTTGCTGTTTGGACCTGCAATGTGTTGTTTGCTTCTAATGTTTGTCTCCAAACTTCTAATAAATCAAATATTCTAAAACAACTCCCTCTTATCAATTAGTATTACTTCAAAAATACTTTGTTTGGTCAAGATTCTTTGTTCACGTTGATTTTTAGCCTTCTTCATCTTGTTGTTTGAACTTGCACTGCGACATCAACTTTTAATGACAGCCTCTAAAATTATGATGAATTAAATAATCTTCTTAAACCCTCTATTATCAATAATTATTACTTCAAAAATATTTTTGTACACAATTACATTTGATTTACCGATTATTATAAGTTTGAAATTGAATTACAATATATATGGTTAGATATATTGCATTGTTAATGTAAAACTAGATACAAGTGTGAAAAACAGCTTAACTAACAAGGATTCAAAAACATGAAGAATTATTTAGACTCCTACAAAAAGCTCTTCAGTGTAATAATTTCTTTGGAAAATAAAACCTTTACATGCATGGAAATAAACTGCAATTACTATACCCAACGCATTTCAGATTCCCTTAAATGAGATTAGAAACAATGCACGAGTTGCTTCAACTTTTAAACCTCAAGGCTAAGCTTTGCCCATTCACCCAGTGCTTTAACTTATTAGACCACTATGCCGAGTTTTGCCCTTTGCCCTTGTCATTTGCATGGTAAGAAGAAAAGTGTCAAAACAAAATTATAAACAACTGCTCAAAAACATTAACATCAATTTTACCACCGTGAATGAAACATGCTTGAAAAGCTTTGCCAACGGGGAAAGAGGCTAAAGAGTGAGAAGCCCAAAGTGGGGGACATTCCTTCCCCTATTAACAAATGTTTAGGGTGCTTGTGTGATTTGTGAGCTCCTTTACCTTATTATTAAAAAAAGACAAGGATCAATGTCATAAGATAATAATGACTACCTCGTGGAGCTCATATGGTAAAAACCCACAAAAATTAGTGATCTAACATTAACATTATTTAAATTCCTACAAACCCTTCAATGTACAAATCTTTTACAGATATTGTTCTGTAAAAAAACTGCGATCACTATAACTGATGCATTTCATATTTCCTCGAGGGACAGTAGAAATAACTGATGCATTTCAAATTTCACAGTCCTTGAAAGTGGGATCTTGCAAAAAAAAAAACCTAAAACTGCTGCTTTTGACACTAGTAATTATTATGAATTATTTTTCCAAAATTTATTGAATTCGGTTCACATAGGCAAGGAAACATCCATACAATGAATGAAAGCAATGGTTGCCATGTGTATATGATTACTATGAGATGATTTCTTTGCTGATAAGTTCAAACGATATGCCATTTTTTTCTAAGCGCTCTTGCAAATCTGTAGGACCAAACACAATCCCGGGAGTCAAAACACCTCCCTTAGGTAAACTATGACGTTGATCCATCACAATGAGAGCGCATTGAACAAGAGTGATAGGAGTTGTTGCATAACCGATCTCAGGTCCTGAAATTCTAGTCACCACTTTCATATTTGGCTTTGATCCTTGCGGCAAAAGAGAACTCTCATCACTATAGCCACGACCTACAAACCACATCTTGAAGGAAGCACTTCTAACCTCTTCTTCTGTGGGGCCAATCTTCTTAAACTGTCCGAAACTGAAAATTTCTGGGTATTTGAGGAGAAGTGAACGTCCCCACGTAGATTTGCCTAGCAGGAACACCATCAACCCAATGCAAATTGCCCGAGGAATGCTCCAGGGAGATTTATAACCTATATAAACACCAAAGTAGAGAGGCTTCACCTCTGACCAGAAATTCCTCCTCTTCTCCTCAAAGTCAGAGTTCTCACTCACGACAGGCAAACCATGCGGATTCTCTGCTAACAAGGTTTGTGTTCTTCGAACAACTGCTACATCTGACGAGGGTAATTTCAGTGCCCATAGTCCAATCGATTTCTGGTGTTCTATTGGATTAGCTCTCTGTGCAGGAGGGCCAGGTATCTGCATGCTAAAAGCAATACTTAGAACTCCATAATGAGATAGAAATTTCCATCTTGTTCTACTCCCAGGTAACAATAAGATGGATCAGAAAGGTAAACCCTCTACGATGACATCATACATGCCTCGTATGTATTTCAAAAGTTTCTTGCATCCAATAGTTACAGTAGATTTTACAATGAATACGGAACACATCTAATGTGTGTTTCAATAATTCAACACACATAGTATCACAAGACAATCGATGAAAAAGGTCAGCACTTACAACAAACAAAAATGCATCTTGCTAGGAAATCAACCCTATTTCAGGTACGTCCTGAAAATGTGAACATCTAATCATACCATTCTAACGTCATGTTTTAGCATACACATAAAAGAACATCAATTAACATACTAGACATAATATTATTGTCACGAGGAAAAATCAGGAAGGAAACAAAAGCAACTCTTGGTTAATTCATCCTCAGTTTGGAAGGTAAACCCCTTTTAACTCGGCAATTTTGACCCCTACAAACTAACCTCATTCAGATTCAAGTTTGCCTGTAACCAACATACCTATGATATATATTTTTAACTAAAGAAGACCAAATTATATATCAAGGTATGGTGGGCATATACAGCAGAAACCTCCTACTTCAGAGGACTAATATGCGGAGGATTCAAGATGATCTGAAGACCAAAATTTACATATGCAGAGGGGCCCAAAAACACCAGTAACACTATATGAATGAGTACCGACAAGGATGTTAAAACATACCTGTGATAGATGGTTGCATACTACTAGTTAAATACAACTTTCCACTTTAAGCAAGTGCAATTTGTCAACAATGTAACAGCCTAGATGCAATCACTTGTCCACTTCCTCGTAAAAGTCTTAACACATCTACCACAATAGAGTAAGAGAATTCTAGTGTTATTCTACAAGGGCTGCAGACAACCACTTCAAATTTTAGGATTGCGGTCTTCAACAAGGAAAAGTAGCTAAAATTCTGGCTTGTTTTTAGAAGCTATTAATAATCTTCAATATCTTAAAATTGTTTTCAAGATTATGCTTTTTCAGGCGCTAAAGCTCGCATATCATCTGGAGATTTAATTTGAATCATTGAAGAAGATGAAATTTTAATTATTTGCGTGGTTCTTCAGGTTTTTAATACTCTAATTAATCCTTATGTATTTCAAATTAAAAAGAAGTTTATAGAATGAGGATAGAGTCGCCGCTGAGTGCACTGCCAAGTTTCAAAGTGCCACACTGTCCTTTTACATATTTCACTCCAGTTTTTGTATTAACCTCTAGATCTGAGGAAAGGGCTCGAAGAAATGAAGTGTAGAGCAAAACCACATGAGAGACATCCTGATTGATGAAACATAAAAAGTAAGAGCTCGATCCTATAGTTGATTAAGGGAGTGTGGTCATGCTCCAAATTGATCTCAACACTTGGAAGAAAACATTATTGTGTTTCTGGTTGATCAAAATGATGCCCCTGGTTAAGAGTGTGGACTCTAATAGAGAAGGGTTTTCCATCAAACTTCAAAGAGCTGATCTTCTATCACAAGCTGAAGAAGGCATTTGCATGTATTTTGCTGTCACAAATCAGAGATGATCAAAGAAGCGGAGCATCGTGCTCACAGATGGGTCCTATTGCACGACAAATGGGATCTTAGAACTAGTTAGTTCCAAATGAAACATGTATTCATTGGCCCTCAAAGAATTGCCATGGAATTATATTTAAGCAACTAAAAACAGCTCATACACAGTAAAATAATCATCTCACAAAATACATTTTACATGTATAGATGTCAGTCATTGTTTCGATTGTTCCATCTCTCAGATTGAATTGGACATCAATCCTTTCAGCACATATGTTGCCACTCAAGCCTTGTTATGGTTGTTTCTAGGCACCAAAGTATCACCTCATACAAGGTAATAGAAACATCTGTAGAGATCCTTAAGGCAGTGGGGCCTCAAAATGTTATCCAATTCAAAAAGGTAATGCTAAAAGTTGCCAAGCCACAAGGATGCTGGTTAAGGCAAGGTATGTGCACAAATTTTGGCTGCCTTTTGTTAATCATTCACTCAACCTGATGCTACAAAAGAAAGGCTGCTGAATCGAGTAGAACAAACAGGCCAGTGAAATTCGAATGTTTATCAACCATTACATGTCCCAAAGCATCTTTGATGCCTTTACAAAGTTGGAGTTGTTAAAGATAAGTGAAATGATCTTTTTAAATCATTAATAGACAATAGTAAATTTATATTGTAAGTTTGTAACTTGTATAATTTTGAACGTTTTAGAATTTTATTTGTTTTAATATCTTATCAAGTTGTTAAGACTCAATTTTCCTTTAGGCTCTCACTTCAGTTTTTTTATTAACCTCTAGATCTGAGGAAAGGGTTTGAAGAAATGAAATGAAGGTAGCGAAAAACCACATAAGAGACATCCTAATTGATGAAGTAAAAAAGTAAGGGCTTGATCTTGTAGTTGACTACAGGAGTGTCGTCATGCTCCAAATTGATTTCAACACTTGGATGAAATCATTATTATATTTCCGGTTGATCAGAATGACAGCTCAGTTAAGGGTGTGGACTCTAATAGAGAAGGGGTTTTCCTTCAAACTTCAAAGAGCTGATTTCTGTCACAAGTTGAACAAGGAATTTGCATCTAGATTGTATCAAAAATTAGACATATTGGAAGGCGTGGACCACCATCCACATATGCATCTCACTAGCCCCACTAGGATGTGATGATCGTAGTGTACAAGGTTTGGGATCTTAGAACTAGATAGTTCCACACGTGTATTGATTGGCCCTTAGAAACTTGGCAAGGCAATGTATTTAAACAACAAAAGAGCTGATCATACAAGGTAAAATAATCACCTCGTAACATACATCTTACATGTATAGATGTCAGTTGTTTCCATTTTATTTTTGTCTCTCAATTGAACTGGGAGTCATCTCTTTAAGCACAGCCACTGGATATCATCCTTGTGAACACACATGTTGCCACTCAAGCCTTGTTGTGGCTGTTTCTGGGCACCAAAGTATTAGTTCTTCAGAGAAGGTAAAAAGTCAAGAGTTCATTGCAGCAGTGGGCCTCCGAGCGTTGTACAAGTCATAATGGATAACACTAAAAATTGCCAAGCTGCAGGGATGTTGGTTAAGGAGAGGTACAGCGATATATTTTTAACACCTTGGGATGTTCATTCACTCAACCTGAAGCTACAAAAGTTAGGCAGTACAATTCAATGCATCAAACAGGGTTCGCCAAGGGCAGTGACATCCAAATGTTTATCATCCACCATCACATGTTCCAATGCATCTTCAGGTCCCTCATGGCGTTGGAGCTGTTAAAAATATGTGAAATAATCTTTTCTAATGAATCATTAATGTATGATTTTAATTTTATATTGTAAGTTTGTAGCGTGTGTGATTTTGAACGCATTTTAATTTTATTTGGTTTAATTTCTTATTGAGTTGTTGACACTCGATTTACCTCGCACACAATTGTCTTGAGACAACTTGTGAAGGGGCAGGAGGCATTGTGCGACATGGTTATCAAAATACCTTTGGGTTATATAGAGCCAAACAAATATATAGAGGGCCCAAAAATTGTAAAGGTTGAATCTAGATGACAAGTGGTAGGCTTGTGTGGATTAGTTGCTCAATTTTTACCGAACCTATCAATCAAATTTGCTAATCTGTATCTGCCATGTTTGAGTAAAATTTTTGACAACATCAACTAAATGATTGAAAAGATAAGGTCCATTATAAATGCCAAAGAGAAAGATCCCACAAAGACAGTTTTTAAGCAGTGCACACATCTCATTGATCGGTAGAACAAACTGGCCACCCCATTGTATCTCCTTGGTTTTTCCTTAACTCCCAAATACTACAACACTAAGATCTTTCCTTAGCCCAAGAGGTTGCCACCTTACAAGAATGTTATGATTAGCAATGGATAAAAGGCAACATTCACTACTCGTCCCAATCCAGATGCAGAAGACAATTGTGGTTGAGTTTACAAAATTTCACAGCCTCCACAAGTCACATCATTAGCGCTCTTCAAGACAAGTACAAGAAGGGCGCTCATATGTGGTGGTCCCTCTGTGGACAAGGATCCACACACCTACAGCCTCTTGCAATCAAAATTTTAACATATGCATGATTTTTAACTCTTGACTTTAATTTTGTTTCAAGTTTAGTGTATTCAATTTTAGTTTTTACTCTTGTAAATTTTAATTTGCATTGACTTTGACACGATAGATTGTCACTTTCTCTTCAGCTGAGTGGAACTGGAGTACATGCTCGCTTATCCATTCACTTAAACACAACTGGTTGGTGATGAAAAGGGCGGGGGTTTGGTCTACATACATTCCAAATTGTGCCTTCTATCACGTGAGTACTTATATGCTATCCCCGTGCTTGGGTAACATGTTGTTGAGAAAACACGGGCAGATCCTGCTGATATTTTGCTAGCATCTCAATGAGCCTCGTAAGACTCTCAAAGCGGTAGACTCCACAATATTTAAGTTTGTAAAAGAGAGGAACAAGCATAGGTTATTGTTTATGGTGTAAATGATTTCAAGACTATGTTTTCATGCCATGTAAACAGTATCAAAAAAATTATTATCCTTTAATTGAAATTGAAAAACAAAACTCGTACAAACAATTGTTTAGCCAATTATTATTGTATGGATAAATAATGCAGGCGCTGCACCTTTGGAAGGCAAATCAGAGAAGTCTAAAGAAGAATCGAAGAAACAACTAGTAAAAGAATGATATTAGATCACAACTACAAGATGCTATTGTACAGACTGACAATGAATAAAGACAATGAGTACCTAATGTGATTTGAAATATCACAATCAAACTCTTTGTAGGGAAATAACGTCTGAATGGAAAAAGGAAAAAAACAATGCAAAGCAAAACAGACAAAGAAGAATAAGAAGATATTTTAACGTCCAGGAGGCTACCAAAGACAGCCTATCGGGCAGGGCATTTAAATCTCTTGTTGGTGAGTTTGATAATCAGCTCCCCTGTCACGGGGAAACATAGGGTTCGAGTACGGGGAAGGAAACAGGAATGTCATTTCAAATCAGGGTATATGAATAAATGAATAATCTTACTCGTGAGAACAAAGGGACATTTTACTTTTACATTGTTTGAATTTCGCAGCTCTTGGATCAAATAAATAATCTGGGCCTTTGAAATCCATTTTACGAATTTCCTTTGTTGGCTTCCCGAAATAATCTATAACAGAAACAAATGCCGAAACCCTTTAAAGGGAATGAGAAAGATGAAAGATGGAGTAACCTGAGGTTTGGGGCGCCTGGGCCTGGATCTCCTGAGTTTGTGCAGGTCATCCGCACTGGCGACGCCCAGCACCGCGGACTCGAACGTGGTAATATTACCGATGATGCGCTTATCAGATTCCAGCACCAAAAACGCATCGACGCTGTGCGGCACGGATGGCGGATGCCACTGCCTGGAATGGAAAATGACGCCCAATTCAGCGGGCACCGAATCGTAACCGCAGGCGGAAACAACGAGGGAGCCGGCATGGAGAGCCGTGTATTGGTACACCGCTTCCATTCTTTCCATGAACTCCGGCTCTCCCGTGATGTCCAGGTAATCCACGCCCGCTTCCACGCAGGCGGCCACTACGGGCTCGCCGTAAAGGCGGTAAGGCCCCACGCAGCTGAGAACGAGCCTTGTTCTCCTGCACAGCGCTGCCATGGACGGCGCATCCGTCACGTCCGCTTCTATTATGGGGATTGCAGGAGGGACTCTACCTTCTGCCGCCCATCTCACTGTCTCTGCCAATTTATGCCTGCTTCGCCCGGCTATGCCGATTCTTCTTGGACTTTGGCCGTCCGGCCGCTGCAGATGCCTCAAAAATTCTCTGACTACATATTTTCCTGTGAATCCTGAGGCGCCCAAAATCACCGCGTCCAATGCTTCGACATTCGTCTCCAGTTCCACATTCATTCTCGTTCACGAAGGAAAATTCTCGACTCGGGTACTTTCGTTGCTTGTGCGAGGGGAAGAAAGGGAAGTGTGTTAAATGACCCATCAACCATGCAGACACAATGACGTGCCATCACACCTATCGAACATTATTTTGAGATGTGTCTTTTGCCAACAATCCGGGGAATGGCTTTGGCTCTGAGCATACTAATATCTGCACCCGTATCTATCATAGCATCCAGTGTATGGCTTAATATGAGGAATGCTGATAGTTATGGTAATGAAAGGATTCTGGTACAGCTGATGCTACATACCTCGGGATTTTGTTCAGCTTCTTGATGAGCTATTTGTTGAAATGCTTCTTCAAAATCTTCTTGCTCTTTCTTCTCTGCTTCTTCTTGTTCAACCAGCTTTGTAAATTCAGAAGTAGCTTTCTCAATGACTTTCTGCAAGAATTCTATCCGTCTCCTCCTCCACTTTTTTGGCTCAAGAACAGACTCTGAGGATGGTTCTTGAGATGAGCTAGGCACACGCGTGAGAAGGTTTGAGATGAGCTATCTCAGCCGAGATGAGCTATGTACATCCCGGAGACTGTGGATTAGCTTCTTCGAGAAACAGAACGGAAAACTCACACTGCGTTGAGGGAGTGAAATTACGACCTCGACCAAGTCCTCTGCTTTGCCAGGGACCACTTCTTCCTCGTTGGGAATCAGCGGCGCCGTCTCGATTCTCTGTTGAAATGGTGGTCGGACAGAGAGCGGGTGAAAGGTTCTTCAGAACAGAAGAACTCATCTTCTTCTTCTTCACCAATCTGCATGCGAATGTTTCGCTGTTGCTCAAGCTGTGATTGCTGAAAATATTTGTCCTCAAGTTCTCGAGCTTTTTCTGGAGGAAAATCTTTCTTGAGGTTTCCCATGGGGGACAATCATCAAATTCACTTTGTCTGAGCTGGAGCTGCTTGAATAAGAGATCTGCAGACAAAGGTGCTAACGGATGTGGAAAGTTAGCGTTCATGTTCACTTTTACCATATTGACAAATGATACCAAAGACTCATATCCAGAATCAATGCTATCATCACTGGATATTTCTTTTTCGCATAATTGACTCTGAAAATGTTCATCATCTGCGATAAGATATATCAGAAGAAAAACTATCAGTATCACTGATAAAACAATATTTTTCTTCTGTAATGCCCTTTTGAGCAAGAGCATTTACTTTTGCTTTTCCTTTGGATGTATCTTTTTGGGGCATTTATTTGCATAATGCGATCCCTTGCATATATAACATGTAGGTGTAAATTTTTTCTTTTTCCCTACATACTGCTTCTTGCGGAAAACAAATCTCTTAGGTTTCCCTTTACGAGGATAAGAAGGAAAATTCTCATACCTTTCTTTGAACTTCTGAAACTTTCTGAATTTCTTCTTGAAATCCTTCTTTGGAGATTTGTGGCATCCTGTACATTGTACATTATTATCACATCCAAAATGTTCTTGGTCATATATCTTACAAAACTTAGAACCAAGAATTTTCTCATTTCTTCTTGCCTCTTTTCTCTCATGCTTTTCCCTACACAATCTTTCATTGGTAAGATCTATTATCTGATTGATTGCTCCAAAGCTGAGTTCTTCAGCTGTCTTACCATGCATTGCCTTTTTATATTTTGTGGAAAAGTAAGGAGGAAAAGACTCAACATACCTCATCCTCATTGTAGGATCATTTGTGTTACCAGAATTGTAGTACAACTTCTGCATGTAGTGCTGGTATTCCTTTACCCTTGACATATCACATAGTCTGGCTCTGAGGAACAAAGAGGTACACAACAATTTATCATCATCAATTTTTCCTACAAATTCAGTTATAATTGCAGCTGTCAATCCCATGTATCCACTTTCTAATATATCTCTTTGATGTGGAACTTTATCCCACCATTCTTTGATTATTCCAACAAACCCATTAGCTATTGCAGATGCAATGGCATGTGGATCCTTTTTATATGTTTCTAATTGAGTGTTTCCCCACCCAATCATTCCGTGGACCATTTCTTTGATTTCAGAGAGAGATCTACATTCTATTTTATACCAATTAGGTTGGAGAGTTTGAACTCTTGCCATACCTTGCATTGGTTCATTATTATCATGGCTAGATTCTCCTAAAATCATTCCTTCAGCTAAAGCTGGTTCTATCTTAACCATATCTACAGATTTAGCTTTAGTGAAAAAGGGATTGTATAATTCTACAACTTGCTTATATTTTTCAGAAGATCCAACATGTGCAGTTACCTGTGACCATGTCACTGCCTTCGACCAATCTTCTGGTTGCTCTTCTTCTTTTCTTTCTTTGTATTAGCCACGATCTGATCAATTTGTGGCTCTAGATCATGAAGTATCTCTATTGATTCTGAATGCAGTCTACTTTTGACAGAATCTTTTCATTTGAATCCTGAATCTGAGACATGCTTTCAGAGATCAACTAATTAGTACTATCAAGCTTATTTGACAATTCATGCTCGATGAGCTTTACGGTATGATCTACCGTAGGTCAATAGTATCAACAACTCTATTAGAGACTACATTCTCAAGCTTATTTACAGAAACTTCAACATCTTCCACTTTTTGTTTTAGAAGACGCAAGGCTTCAGCAGTTTTACCTTGCTTGTTCAACTGTATAGCCTTCAGTGTCCTCTGCATATCTGCCAAGACAACATCTTGTGACTTTACTCTTTCATGCACATGGCGGATTGCTTTGTTTGTCCAGTTGAGCATCTTTGATGACTCTGATGGCTCCAAATGTTTGTCAACAGTACGCTGATACCAAAATACTGCTTTCTGATTCTGATCTGGAGACAAATATTCTGTACTTTCAAGAGAAGGAAATGAATCATCACTTGTTGATGCCATATTGATGGCTGGACCATTGTTAGGAACAAACTTTTGCTTAATCAATTGTTCACAGTCACTACACCAAAGGTAGTCTGTGTTTGGATCATGGATCAAGCTATTGTGGCTACACAAAAACATTTGCTCTTTTGGTTATTTACTGGTGGAAGGTTCTCCTACAGAAAATTTAGAAGAACAAGACTGAAAAGAACTAGATCTATTTAAAGTAGACAAATTACTCTTAGATCTAAATGCTAGGGTTACATCATTCTTACTTTCATGAACAGCAGTAGCATTCTGCAGCTGGGGCTGACTACTCTGAATGAACTTCTTGGACAGAGTCCATTCTTTAGGGACTTTAATTTGAGACCACGTAATGAGTTCTGGTTCAATTTTCTAGGACTCAAGATTGATGTGACTCACCACGCTGCTGCCCTTTGTTACCCCATGCTTAACAGCGGGGTACATAGTATTAACCAACCTATAGATAACTTTATAATGTACAGCAAGCGGACAGGAACCTGGACGCATGTTTAGACCTGTAGTGGCTAGATGGAGCTTAAGAACATCAGATAAAAGATTATCTTGAAGCAGACTGACTGGGTAATTGGGATATACCTCGAATGAAATTGGACCATTATGAAGTCCAGTCTGGATTGCTGCTAAAAGAGAGTCTTTGAAATTGTCAAAGCGTAAATCCATCAAACAACATAGAATAGATGCATTTAAACCACGTCTAAACAAAGGTGTTACTCCTATCTGTACACAACCAATGTGAGCAAACTTATAGAGGGATTGCTTCTTCAACCATTTAAGATCAGCTTTATCAATAAGGGGAATATCATATTCTCCTGAACTAGTCTGACTAATCTGGATAACAGATTCTCGAGTTTTAAACACATTACCAGCTATTAGATGGAAAGCAGACACTTTAGAATATATTTCATCATAGGGTTTCTTAGGGAGCTTCCATGCAGGTAACGGTTCAGATTCTTCATCAAGACTGAGAGCAGAATTTACAGGAAAGATTTCTGAAAGGCTAACAAGATCTTCATCAACATCTAAAGTAGAAAGACTGGGTCTAGCTTCAGCGGCCATTTTCAACTACTACTGATGAGCAACGTTGCAGCAGGGCTTACGGTATCGGGTCAACCTAAAATTGCGCACAACACGGCGACTTACTGTCGGGACCTCGCCTCTTTGCCCGTCTTAAGCTCTATTGACTCAGGTTCATAGATGGCAAGCCAAAGATAAACTAACTTCTACAAGATATGCGTTAGTCGAACTTATAAGCTTGATTTGTATGAAATAAACTCTGCCGAACTCAAAACCACTCTCGATACCACTCAATACAAAGCTCTATTTATTGACCACTCAATACAAAAGCTCTGAATCATTCATAAATAGATATAATTTGCTCAAATAGCGTCTGCCAAACTCAAGGTGTCTATGGTGCCTAAAGTTACAATTGGAGTGTACAAAGCCATGCCAAGAGTCATTCCATAATTACGCCCAAAGGCGTCTTTTAAGTTAGAATGAGCCTCCGAAATCTCACAAGGTGCAACCAGGGGTTAAATTTGACACCCGTTTCAACGTTTTTTGGTTTTTAACCGTAAAATACAGCGGAATTATTTTAAAGCTTGTATCAAGGGATGCGCTATATTTTGTGAAAACTGTCATATTAACGTTCGATTTATAAAAGCAAGAGTTTCAAATTTTGTTTGTATATTATATATATATGTGCAATTTGCAGCGAAAACTTGAGAAGATAGGTATACAAGAAATATTAATTATTCTTTGGACTCTGAGGGAACTTGAAGTGCGTGCTCAGCGTAAGTTCTGACAGTGAGGGCCCCCACTCGCACATTGCACAAATACCAATTGCAAAGTTGAAACAGACCAATAATGACCATCGGTTACTTGTCAATTGATAGTAAATGTCCCCCTTTGTCACTCCTTTTTGGGGATTTCAAGTTCCTGCCCTGTTTTTTCAAACAAAAACTCTGAGTTGATCCTTTTGGACCGTCTTTTTCCTGGCTCACATGCCCTTTCAGCCGATTCTCTCTGCTCAACCTTCCATGGCCAGTGCATTGCTAAGGAAGGTAAAAATTCCTAGGTTTCACCCTGTCTGTATTCCCTATAACTGAATTTACAGTGTATGAGAATGTCAGGTTCGGGTTTTGGAGATAGTAGAGTGGAAACTTGTGGAAGTGAATGGAGGGCTGAGATTGGAATGTTTGTGGAAAGCAGAGAGTTTGAAGAGTTTTGGAGCTTTTACAAAGTATTGGTTTAGTAATCGATGCTACAGAACATCATCCTAATGTTCACCTACAATGGGGTCACTATAACACAATCTCGCCTAAGGTATGGACTCATTCCATAATTAACTACACAATGCTTTTTTTTTTTGGGTGTCCTTACAAGTATTTAGTTTTTATTTATTTTTGCTTTGATTTTTAGTGGAGAATTGTAAATATTGGGTGGGTTGAGTATGAATGACTTCCTTCTTGTTTCGTTCATTCTTGTTGCTAAAATAGACCACATTAATATATCATAACTTATCCCTAGAAAAATAGTTCGAACATAATCTTTTACTTCAAAATGTGGTTCTGGTATATTACGTTTTGATAGAAAAATAGCCAAGTTGAAGCTTTAATATCACATTTTTCCAAATTAATGATTTAAATAATGTTCCCATATGTCAATCCATCGGGGAACTTGTTTTCTTTTATGGCAGAAACACAAACTTTTATTTTGTTCTGTAATTTTTTGGGGGCTGATTTCCTATAGACTTTACCAAACACCATCAATCGAGTTTTTGTGAAAGTTTTTTTTTGGAATTGAATGTTTTCCTGGCTCTATATTCTCACATCAATACACTATTTAATAGTTAAAAATAGCCCATCAATTTGCTTTTATGGAATGTTAAAATATTGTCAGCATGTTTTAGAAATGAAGGAAACTATAATTATATCTTGAAATTTACATGATTCGACATAAAAATCTAAGATTAACTCAAGTAATTGTCTCGAAGTCTATGTGAGGAGAACAATTTAATATTATAATAATTATGTTTCTATGTCAAACTAAGAGATGGGCAGAGTTTTGTGAAAAATGTCAAAAATGAAAAGCAAACGTCATGTGCAAGGTACAAGTAGTTAAAAAACCGTCACAATTTTTTTCCTTGACGGGCAGGGGTGACCGTCAAATTTAACCCCTGGGTGCAACCGTGCAGGTCATTGGGCAGCAGTAAATAGCGCGCAGACGATGTTGACGTACGCACATATTACAGCCGTCCAAGTGGTCGGCGATTGTCAGGTGTTGTGGCGGATTTGAAGGAAAGAGTTCAATATATTTTAAATTCCCCAAAGCCCGTGCACAAACCCTAATCGGAGACGTGTTCTGCATACTTGGTGGGGAAGTTCCATAGGTTTTTTAGCCGCGTTGTGCTTCTTTCGTCTCTTGGGATTCGGCCGCTCTTGAAGGCAAGAGGCTTTTTTATGAAGGACAGGGGGCGACAACTGAAAAGGAGTTTCAGTCCGTTGGGGAAGGCATTATACTTAAAGACTCTTTCTGAGATGGCTTTTTTCATTAAAAATTGGTTTACATCGTTTTGTTTTGAGATTTTACTGGTACTGCTGTGTATTTTCTATTACTATGCTTTGAGTCTTTTAATGTATGAGATTTTCTGATTTAAATATTTCTCTTGTATTTTTGTGGTTTGAGTGTTTATATTCCTTATTCGGGTGAGTAATCCTGCAAAAAGGAGGGGGATTCTACAAAAAGGATCACATGATGCATTTGTTTCACGGCAACAGCGATAAGCTTTTCGTTTTCACCAATATTGCAGGTGAACTTTCTTACTACCATTTTACTTGAATAGCTTCAATATTACATATTTATTAAAATATTATTATCGCCCTGATATAATTCTTTTTGGGTTCCTGGTTTGTTTCTTATAATATTGGGCAGTGGACGTATGGGAGCACGCAGGCCATGGCATTGAAGAAGTTTCTGGCACCGTTCTCGCTTGCAACAATGAAAACCAGACATTACACAAGCTAAGCAGACGAAGCATGTTCTTTGAACTGTACGATTCAATGGGATTGTAATATAATATTTTATAAATATGATATTTCAGTTTCTTTTATGAAGTGGGTATTTTCCAGACATCAAACCTTGCAATCGTGTCAACATCAAATTGATCGGGGTCGTCCATGTGCAGTTTTGTATGACACCGGATAACAAAATGGCCACATACTGGGCAACGTTACTTTAGTGGTGTCCACGTGTCAAAGGGGAGGGTTCAGGGCAGGGATGGTCTTCCTCCCGCTCCCTCCATGTTTCACAGCCTAGGTTGCCCTTATATTGTTAATGTGTTTCATAATTACATGTTCTAATGGCATGTGTATTTGATTGATTTAATGCACATATGAAGATATAGTGCATTTTATGATATTAAATATTTTTAATATGAGGTGGCATTAAATATATGGTTCCTGATATGGTTTATATTGATAATACAATGTTTAATATATAGTGTGAATGACATTGAAATTATAAAGTGGAGTGTATATAACAGATATTATTTGGGCAGAAACAATCTAAGTTGCGGAATTTGTGTAGGGCATATACGTATTTAATTTCTATTGTGTTATTTCTAATTGTCCATTCATGTCTTCGTCTTACATGCCAAATTGAAGACATAAAAAAGTAAAATTCAATTAGCAAATAAAGTCACTCATATGATCAACCCTTGGATGGGCTTAATTATCAAGTATTGTTTCAATTCAAAAAAAAAAACCTAGAAAGAATAGCCTTCTCGATGCAGGATTAGCCCTATGAGCTATATGTTTACAATATGGTTTCTATGTACTCTATTAAGATCTAGGGCTTTCCGCAAGTGTAGTGATGAATGTTGGCCTCCTTCCCACGGAAGTTTAAGAAATTATTGTTTTATTCTTATATATCTCCTTTATGTGATACATTAATATTAGTTCGACGGTCAACAAAATTATATAGATATCATTTGACGTTCAAATTTTAATATGTAAATCAAATTTGTTATTATAATACTTATTGTAAAAATATATAAATTGAGTTAAATATTACATCCACTAGATTGAAAATACATTTAAATGATTTTTTAAATTTAAAATTGTTTGTAGGCTTTATCTTGGTATGCAAAGTTTTCTCTTTTAAAACCATGGGTTGCAGAAATGGATGGTACAGAAGTCAAGTTTTCTAAGATTCTTCAATGGAATGAAAATGTATATGTTGGTACTACACAATTTCTAACAAAAAAATTGTATTGCTCTAAAAATTGATCTTGTAGTATAGAGTTGGCTGTAGAGTAATTTTTGGATTGTGAATTGAGGAATTTGAAGTCAAAAATGAATGGTCACTTAAGGATGATATGTTGTTTTCTATTATTGACATTATTTTTCTTTATGATAGTTTCATAGAAATTGGGGCCTTAGTTTGGCGGCAAACGTTGCACTTCATTTTAAAAAGGCATTTTTATAGGCCATCTTCCGCACTTTCATCAAACGACATCAACATTAAGTGAAAATCTCATGTGGATGGCTCCTTATCAACTATGTGTCAATGAACATTAATTGAGGAACCCTTCATTCGATAAGAGCACATGCAATAGTGTGTTAAATATTAATATACAATAGATACATATATTAATATAACTTGTTTATAAATGTATATAAAAGTAAGCAACATTTTATATTTTTTTAAAAAATAAGTGCTATTGAATCTAAATCTTGTACGGGTTAACACACAATTCTTGTGCTTATTACTATCGATAATTGAAGGGTTCCCATTAATTCACATGTAGGAAGATCTTGACATCGTACCTTAGCATACAAAGGCAAACCCAAATCAAACAAAGACAACAAATTATATAAATTTTATACCCATAACCCGCTCCTTTGAAAGAATACATCTTACAACATAAATACAACCATACAACATAGTTGAATGTTTTATGATAAAAAAACAAAGTTTCTCTCTACACGTTTATGCCTTGCCTTTATGAAGGAATGCTTGGCTATGACGGGCTTCGATCGTGTGACCTCTGAAGATTACACTTGTGGAGAAACAAAAATATGATCATCATAGGGCCTTCGCAATGGAATATGAGCCAACACAATGATCGTCATGGGGCCTACACAAATTTAGTTTGCCTAGACCAAAATAAAATTTATGGTTGTATGGTCGAAGCCAAGCATTCATCTATAATGGTAAGCCATAAACCGTAGAACCAATCCCATAATAAACAACACTTGTTGCGGTTTGCGTAAGATATGTCCACATATTTATTCATGCCTAAAACATTGAATGCATCCATTGAACCCTAGGGCATGTCTTCTTAGTTATCACGTTGATGTGTTACTAGATTAGGTTACAGACTTAGGCAATCAACGCTTTACAAGGTATGATGGTTACATGTTTAATGTATGTACATACCAATATTATTTAAAGAAAAATATGACAACATAGCTAGAGTGCATTTACTGTGCCCGTTATGAATAGCCGGCCATAATTTTGCATAGCAAAATAAGGCTACCCACCATAATTTGTGGCATGGGTTGTAGTTCAAAATGTGTATTATAGTCTAATAGGTGCTTTTTAGCCATCCACCAAGGTGTAAATCTTAAGAAAAACTAAGTACTAAGGTATGATGTCGAGATCTTCCAATAGGGGAATTAATGGGAACCCTTCAATTATTGGTACAAGATTTAGATTCAATGACACTTATTTTGTTTTAGAATTTAAAATGTTGCTTATTTTTATATACATTTATAAACAAGTTATATTAATATATGTATCTATTGTATATTAATATTTAACACACTATTCCATGTGCTCTTTTCGAACTGGCACTCATTGATTTTAATGGAAAATAATTTTCTACTCTATTTTTCCTAATTTACCACGTTTGGAAAAATATATAGGTTTGATAAACAGGTTACATTTGAAGCACATACAATGCTAACAAACTATTTCATTTCAACAAATTTTCTCTCTATGTTGATTTATGCTCACTTTTGGCTTGAAGGATAGGCTTGATGAGGATGATGTGTTTTATGCTCTTTGGGTGCAATACAACATTTTTTTAATCTCTCTCTCAATTTATGATTTTCATTGTACTTGGTGGGGAATTAATTTATGTTTAGAGCTTTCGAGAATGAAGGTTTGGGATGAGTTACACACAATGGTAGGCAAGGGAAACAAGCTTCCCTATCTACAGGTGTCGGTCAAGGAGACTATGATTTTGTCCACTTGGTCCTCTCTTATTGTGGACACCAATGTGGTTATGTGTGACGCGTTCAGCAACATACCAAAATTTCTTGTAAGTTAAATTAACTAGAGTTAAGTCTAAACAGATTAAACGAGATCATCATTGGGTGTAAAATTCATTTGGTTTGTCGTATCATGACCCATAGCTTCTGCTGCAGGGCATGACACTACAGAACAAATAACCTCCGCACCCACCTTGATGATCCTCCCTAAAACATGATTAGGCCTTAATCATAAGTAAAACGGTTCATAAATGATAGTGAATCTTTCGGTTATTTGTATTCCGGTTACTTTATTTTAATCGGTTTGGTCGTCTTTTGTTTTGTTTGACTTTTGCATGACCGCGATGATAATTATCTGTGTTATTTGACAATGCTATATCAAGCCGACTTTATGAGAATATTCGAATTATTGTTTACGGACTTGGTGATTTTCGTATTGGAATGTTTTATATAAACCTAGAAAGTCAACTGCTTTTTATGGTAATATATTATTGGAAATATGTGGACTTGTATTATGAAGGTTAATTTTAACTTAACCATTAAGTCGGGTAACAACTAAAGTAAAAAAATGTAAAATTATATATAATATATATATATATATATATATATATATATATATATATATATATATTATACGAGGATTTGGCATGTAAGCCAAAAGTTTTATTTAGTTATTGAAATTTATGGGTTTCATAAAGTGGAACACCTTCACATGGCACAAGTGTGCGGCATGCACTAAAACACGTACCGGCATTGGGAAGCTCAAAATTCTTCAATATGCCACCCAACTATAGTTCTTTCATATATTTTTCTATTATTTTTCCTTCGTCTATTTTCATTCCCCTCTTACGGGATACTGCGTGAGTTTTCGAGGAAATAAGGATTTAACTTGTTGGAGCGGGAAGAGTAAAAGGTTGCCGATTTTGGGTTTACTTCAAGCATGAATATCTTCTCCTTTCTTTGTTGCATTATTTGAAAAAAATAAGGAAATACACATTCTATTTTTAATGGCAATCAAGGAAATTGTGGACAACTTTTGATTTAATTGTTTGGAGATGAAGTATGAAAAGGAAATTGATGGATTTTGTATTCTTTTTAGTTTTCTTTGTGTGGTTTTAACCTAACCTAAAAAATACGCAAATGGGGTTTTGGGTTTTGATCGGAAAATAAAGTAAAAGAAAGGTTAAAAATTCCTTCTCTACATTATAATAAATTATACTTAAAACGAAAAGAGTTGGGTTTTACCTGTATAGAAAGAACGAAAATGTTTTATGAATTTGTGTCTTTAAAATCGATTTGAGCTTGGGGATTTTCATTTTGTTAAACCGAAATTTGGTTGTGTTTTTATAAACAAATCGATTTGGGTAACCCAATCAATATGGGTATGCAACCGGTTGGGGTTTTTTATTTTTCTTCTTGGTTGTTATATACAGGTCTGATTTTTAATTTATTGAGATCTTTTGAATGATAATTTGTGGGTGTCAAAGCTCTTGCATGGGGCTACATTTTCCAAAAATTTATTATTATGGACCACTAAATCGGTTCATGTATAAATGAGGGTGTCTTGTTATGTGTGAATAATTACAAAAAAATGGCATTTAGCCTGTAACTTCCAACTCAATATGACTTAGATTCTTGTAAGACTGTGAAAAAGAAATTGCTTGTCTTGGTAAGGGCATGAAAGCCAGGACAACTTGACCGAGATGCACCAAGGAGTAATTGGAGGCATGATTGGGTTTAAAATAATGATATCTTATGAAAGAAATTATTAGTTGTTCTTTTACTAAAAAGAGTATGTTTAAATGATGTAACCATGGTGTTGCTATATTGTTGGTTGGGATGTTTGTTTACCAGATAGAACATGTTAAAGTGATGTAAATATGGTGATATTTGTGCTAATTTGTAGAGTTGCTCATTGACTGAAAAAATACTCTTCTTAATCATATTGTTTTTACGAAGTTATGTAGAAATTTTAAATGTCAAATGCTTATTGATTGAAGCTAGAATACGGATGTATTGACCTTTGTGATTAGAGGGAAACATGATCGTTGAAATAGAAATTGGTTGTTCTATTTGTGTGCATCCATAGCTGTATCTTTATAGAAACCAGGTAGTAATACATTTTCAACTGTATTACCATGTGTTTGTTGATAAAACAACATGTATATCCTTTCATATTTTATTAATTAATTGCATTAGAAAATGGAGTTAATATTCATGCCAATTCATTTTGAACTGACATCATACCACTACTCCAGTCTTGCAGGACCATTAGCCGTTACATTCGGATGTGCGGAAACTCATGTCTTGTGAAGTTTTATCGTAGCATGGATCTAAATGAGATACTTGGATTTCAATTGGTGAAAGGATGATATCCTTGAATTTTTGGATTGTGGACCCATTGTAAATATTCAAACCTCACTATGTGAGAATTATTATACCGGTTATATATTTCGCCTTAACGGCATATGTAATATATGATTTTAATAAAGAGATGATTACTTTGTGTGTAATAATATCTCAATATGAGTAAATGATGAATACTTGAGTTGTGAAATCTTACTTTTCACAAATTGTTGAATACATTTATTTGATAGTTATCAATGTATGAAGCCGATAATTGGGCAATTATTAGTAACAATCAATTGTCTTTAATTTCTAAATTAAATAAGTTATTTAGTGGCATAGTTAATCGAAGGAATAATTAAATATACATGTTTTAATATATATTTAATTCGGCCTTTTGGTAAACTTGGTATTAATATGATAAGATTGTAAATCCTGTTGTATAGAGAATGGAAGAGTATCATTGTAAAAGGTAATTTAAGGTTAAAGAATCAAACATCAGGAAAAAGAGACTAAATGGGATGGTAAATAGATGAAAAGATCCATTAGACTTATCTTATAAAGATCCTAGTTGGCCTTTGGCATCTATCTCAATATAAACTCTTGCAAGATAGGTTTAATTGGAAATAAAATAAAAACAAACTATAAAGATCTAGATAACTATGAAAGGGATAGTTGTGAGGTGGTAGAAGACTTAAAACTCATAAGACTAGTGTGTTGTCTTGAGTTTAGCCGTAACTTGCACGATGGATAACTTTGGCCAAAGTAATGCATTCATGGTTGTGCATTGTCTAATCTCCTAATCCTCCAATTAAATAAAAAAAAATGTCTCATGTAACGGATCATGGGAAGTTGAAATACTGAACATGAGGTAGACAATGGTCGGATACTAGAATATGAATTTGGGAAACTAGCTTCGTAGTAGACCCTGGACTTTCACATAGTTCCCATGACATTTAAAAGCTAGATCTCGAAATGCTAGTAAGCATTGTCACTCGAAGTAGTGACGAAGGGAGATCATGGAGATTTGGATACACCCTTCTCACCGCCTTACATGGCTTACATGGATGTTATCGAGATAGATCAAAAGAGTAAAATTGATGAATGAATTTGATTAAATAAATTTGTATGATTGCGGTTGTGTAATTTTTATTATTTTTGTGTTAAAAAAATCCTCATTTTTCGAGATCTTTTAGTTTTGAGCGTTACATTTTGGTATTAGAGTCAAAGGCTCGAGACACTTGGACATTAATGGGACACATGTTCTAATAACGAGTATCCTCATTTATAAAATAAGAAACTATGGCTAGGTCGGCGTGAAGAGCTAGTATGGTAAGTGATAGTGGGGTAAATATTGATGACGTGCCGGATAATACGGTTTTGCTAAGTTAGAAGAAATCCTCAACCTTTTGAATGACACCCAAAACCGAGTTGTTGCCTTAAAACAACAAGGTCGGGGTGGTGAAGAGGACAAGGATTGTAGGAATGAGAATCGGGGTGATGAGCAATATGATGATCAACCTGAGAACCTGAATGAAAGGGCAAATAAGAAAGCAAGGTTGGCTACTAAGTTAGCAAAGGACATTAAAAGAATATTCCCACCTAAATTTGATGGTACAACTCTTGGGGATGGTGTTGAAAATTGGCTCTCTGAAATGGAAAAGTATTTTGAGATTAGGGACTTTTCAGAGGAGATAAAGCAGTATGGGGAGCCTACCAATTATCCTGCGAAGCATCTTCCTGGTGGGATAACTAGAAAATGGAACTAGGAATTGATTCTGGTATGATCACGTGGGAGCAGTTCAAGTCCTATTTCCGTCAAAGATGGCTACCTCAGCTATACTTTGACCAAAAGATGGTAGAATTCCAAAATCTGACTCCAGGAAAGTACTCAGTTACAAAATATTGGGAACGTTTCACTCGATTGTTGAAATATGTTCCTTTGTATCAAAAGGATGAGAAGTTTAGAGTGAGAAAATTTATAATGGGATTGAATCCTAGTATTGGTGGTGAGGTAGATGTTCATGGACCTACCTCGATGGAAATAGTGTTTGAAAAAGCTATCAAGCAAGAACTAAAGCTGCAAAGTATTTATGCCTCTAAAGAGGAAAACAGAAGGAAAAATAGCAATTTCCAAACATCAACCACAAGTAAACCAACATGGAAAAAGGGAAACAAAAAGTTTAGGCCTGTCAATAAAAGAGGAATAGTGGGTAGAACTGTTGTGAATAATAATAAAAATGGGCAACAAGGAACAAGTTTTAGCTAGAATAAGATTGAGAGAAAAGGGCCATTGGGAGGATGTTTTAAGTGCGGTGGTGATCATTTCGCTAACAATTGTCCGCAAAGAGGACAATGGAATAACCAGCAGAAGGGATTTACTGCAGTAAATAAAGAGGGGCAACAACATAAGATTTATGTTGCAATCCATAATAAGCAAGCGGAAAAGCAAATGACTCCAATAGAAACTTCAAGTAAGCTTTTTGGAGAACTTGTTTCTATTTTATTTGATTCTGGTTCAACAAAATGTTTTGTTTCATCTAAAGTTGTTGATAAACTCAAAATAAGAGTGGGTACATGGAACACACTTGGACTGTACAATATGGAAATAATGTTGTACACAGAGTGAATCAGTGTTTGTTTGAGGCACCACTAGAATTACCTGAGTTCATGACAAGATTAAACCTGTATGTGGCACCTCTTGGATCCTATGATGTTGTCATAGGTATAAATTGGTTAAGTCAACATAATGCAACCTTGGATTTCTTAGGGAAAAGTGTAACCTGCTGCGATGATCAGCAGAAAACAACAAGTGTTCAGGGTGTTAAAAGAGAGTTTGTCACTAGGTATATTTCTGCCATGCAGCTAAAAAAGGCAAAGCGGAAGGGCTGTCATCTATATGCTATAAAAATAACAAATTTGGGACAAGAAATTGAGCCTAAAATTGAAGCATTTCCCATCCTAAGGGAATTTAGAGATGTGTTTCCAAATGAGTTTCCCATACTTCCACCTAAGCATGAATTTGACTTCACAATAGAGGTCAAACCAACAACGGAACCAATCTCCAAGGCACCATATAGAATGACAACAACTGAATTAGTTGAGTTGAAAGCTCAATTACATGAATTGTTTTCCTTGGGTCTAATTAGACCAAGTATATCACCATGGGGTGCACCGGTTATCTTCGTAAAAAGAAGGATGGGACCCTCAGACTTTGTATTGATTACCGAATGCTCAACAAGGTAACAATGAAGAAATGGTACCCACTGCCCCGAATCAATGATCTATTTGATCAAATGGGGGGCGTAAAAGTGTTTTGCAAGATTGATCTTAGATCCGGTTATCATCAATTGCGAATCAAGAATGAAAATATCCACAAAACCACTTTTAGAAAAAGGTATGGGCATTACGAGTTTACAATTTTTCCCTTTGGTCTAACAAATGCACTGTCGCTTTCTTGAAATTTATGAACATCGTCTTTAGGGAATACTTAGACCAGTTTGTATTTATGTTTCTCGATGATATATTAATATACTCCAAGAATGAGGAAGAACATGATGAACATTTAAGGATTGTGCTGGGAATTCTCAGAAAACATAAATTATATGGAAAATTATCTAAGTGTGCTTTCTATCAATACGAAGTACAATACTTAGGCCACTTATTAAGTAAAGAAGGAATCTCGGTGGACCCTTCAAGATCAGTGCCATCATGGAATGGCCAAGCCAAAGGATGTGCATGAAGTGAGAAGTTTTATGGGTCTAGCAGGCTACTATCGAAAGTTCGTAAAGGACTTCTCTAGGTTAGCAAGACCTATCACTTCTTTGCAAAAGAAGGGTAAGAAATTTGTTTGGGACAATAAGTGTGAAGAAGCCTTTAATGAGTTAAAAGGTAGACTCACAAGTGCTCCGGTGTTGAAGATTTCGGATCCAAACGAGAACTTCTTAGTGGTAACCGATGCTTCAGGGGAAGGTTTGGGTGAGTACTACTACAAGATGGGCATGTGGTAGCTTTTGAAAGTAGGAAGTTGAGGGTGCATGAAGTAAATTACACACCACATGATCTTGAGCTTGTTGCAATTGTTCATGCGCTGCAGGTATGGAGGCACTATTTTCTAGGAAAACCTTTTGAACTCAAAATAGATCATCTTGGGCTTAAGTACATTTTTACGCAATCAATCTAAATGCAAGGCAACAAAGATGGCTGGAGTTCCTAGCAAATTATGAATTTGATATAAATTACATTAAGGGAAAAGAGAATAGGGTGGTTGATGCCTTAAGTCGCAGAAAGCAGATTGCTGCTATAATTACATTAAGAACCCAGTTCAAAGATGAAGTTAAAAATGAGTTAACCAATGACCCCTACTACAATCATGTTAAAACAACTCTAGAAAAGATCCAAGGGACAAAAGGTATGATGGTTTCAAGGTGGAAATAGATGGGATTACTGCGTTATAACAACAGAATATATGTACCAGAAGGTAAAGAACTCAGAAATAAAGTCATGAGAGAATTTCATGATGCTCCCTATTTGGGACATCCAGGAGTAACAAAGATGATGGCGAACATCAAAAAGCAATACTTCGGAAAAAGATGAAAAATGATGTGATTCTTTACGTCTCACAATGCTTGGAATGTCAGCAAGTAAAGGTTGAACATTTACATCTAAGCAGACTATTATATCCTCACAACGTGCCAAAATATAAGTGACAAGTTATAAGTATGGATTTTATCCAAGGTCTACCTATGTCCCAAAATAAACATGATGTTATACTTGTAGTTGTAGACAAGTTAACTAAACTGACACATTTTATAGCAAGTAATTTAACGGATAATTCACCCATACTGGCAAAAAGGTTTTTACAAGAAGTTTTCTGATTACATGGATTTCCAAAGTAATAATTTCAGACAGGGACTCAAGGATAACTTCTAGATTTTGGCAGACTTTGTACACTACCTTAAGGACAAAACTAAACATAAGTTTTGCCTACCATCCGAAACTGATGGTCAAACCGAAAGAGTAAATCAAGTGTTAGAAGATTTACTAAGAATGTATTGCATGGATCAGCAATACAAATGGGAAGAGTATCTTCCCTTGGTTGAATTTTCCTATAATAACACTTACCATTCTTCCATTCAGATGGCTCCTTTTGAGGCCTTATATGGTCATAGGTGTAGAACACCTATAAGTTGGGATAATCCTGAAGATAGGGTACTGATTGGACCATAAATGCTTTCGGAAATGGAAAAATAGGTTAAATTAATCCAAGAAAGATTGAAAGAAGCAGCAAATAGGCAAAAAAGTTATGCAGATTTAAAAAGAATTGACAGAAAGTTTAACGTGGGAGATAAAGTTTTCCTTAGGGTCAAACCTAAAAAGAGTTCCATTTTGTTTGGCAAGTCATCCAAACTATCTCTCGTAACATCCCCATTTTAAGATACTAGAACAAGGATTTTTTTTTTTATACAACGTTCCCTGTTATGAATTATATAATTCAAACATACGTTCAGGTTTTAATAATTGTTCTCTTTCCAATTAATGCAATTTGGATCACACAATTTCTTTTTAAAACCAATGTTCTCTGTTCACATAATTGCAATATGGAACACACATTCAGTGTCATTCAATCATATAACAGATACCATATGCTGCTGTAAATGACTCGAAGAACTACCGATCTCCCATTTTATGGCTCAGAGTTTCAGTGATCTCTCATTTCATGACTCGGCGACTTACCGATCCTTCATGTTAATTCATGCATTGTATAATGAATATACAGGGTTCTCTTACCATTTCCGGTTATCGAAGTGATCCATTTAAGAAGCCTATCTGAATATCTGTTACTGATATTCATCTGACATCCTGCATCTTAAACTAGGTGATTAGGACAACGCAACCAGCACTTGCGATACTTTGGCCAAATATTTTCACATGCTTTGCATGATCATATTCCTAGATGTGATACACATCATTGGAATACGTCCTTCACCTCACTTCATCTGTTATCTAGAATGGTCTTTCCTGGTCTCTGCCAGTCCTTCCGTTTAAGGTCAAGCTCTAACCCCAATTAGCAATATGAACGAGCATAGGAAGTTACTCATGGTAACTAAAGATACGCAGACATACGATGTCATCCCTAGACGACTCCGTGTGTCTAGTTACCTTTAGTCCTCCGGAGTCACTTCGTATGCGTGATCACATTCCTATCCCCATCTAAGAACTTAGTATCCAGCTTATGTAAACTTGATGATTTAATTCGGGAGGGCATTGTAATATGTCAGCTATAACATTGTGTCGTCATGAAGGTCCCGCCTTCATGAAGACACCATATTGTAGCTGGCGTATGTCAATATCCTACGGAATCCTCTCATCGAGAGTACACATCTAGCTCAAGTGTGATTTGGTTGTAATCTTAATATTTAAGATCAACTTTCAGCAGTCATGTTGATCCTTTATCCTCGTTCTTGTTACAGTTGTATGTAGCTAAGAGAGACTTAATTTGTCTTCTAGCTTAATATACATCTCCTTCTTCATACCGAAGGATTGCATATTCTCTTCTTGGTTCCTTTCTTTAATTTTCAGACTAATCAGTCCATTACCGATAAACTTAATAAGTTTAACCTATTAAACTTAACCAAGTTTTCCACAACTATAAACAAATTCAGAATTCCATCTTATTAGACATCATTTAAATGAGGTCTAATTCTAAATGAACCTATTCATTTATTCTCCTTAACCTTACTTCAGTTAAGGTCAGTTAACAATAGATATGTTTTCCCATATCTATATTTTCTGAATTTAAACATTCGAGGCTATTAACGGAGTCCAAATACAAGGTTCAGCTGCTCCTAAGTTATTTGATATTCCTTAGCTTTCAAGCTAATCCCGAATACCTTTCAATTAAGAGATCATGTTTACCTAAATCCTTTTTAATGTCAATTTAAAATTCATCTTAACCCAAGTATGAACTAATTGCACATTTCAACGTAAAAGTTGCATTCAGGTAAAGAATAGATGTTATTTCCTTTTAAATCCATCCATTAACATTTGAATAATTCCAAATCAAGGAATAATGTTATATTCTCAAACTTATTCAACAATATCAAACTGATACAGTCATTAAAAATATCACACTTTTCCTTGTATTCATCCATCGGTTTTACAATCTATACATTTGCCAGTCCAAATGACTGACTTTGTTTATATCAAACAACATTACAACTCATAAAGATAGAAGAATGTAATTTCTTCCTTTCTCATTTCCTCGTAGAGGAGTAATAGCTATCAATACAATCCATCTTCAGTTAATCAAAAGAAGTATCAGAAAACAACCATGTCTTCGTTTATACTCAAGTTCCATCTGCAAAATTACTTGCACGGGTCAGTTCATTGAACTGAGCATATTAAGCACTTGTCATTAAAATGAGGTGCTTTTAATTAACTGTCTCAATAAAAGAACCCTGCTTTTATGAAACGTTAATATGAACATCATTCAAGAATTAAGTACCGAAAAGGATGAACAACATAACAACTCAATCATCTAATTACCATCCCAATCAGACAAAGGATTACTGCCCTCTTTCCCAAATAATTATTACAAGGAGTAATTTCCATCAAATAGCTGCAGATTACAACATCCGTAAGAACTACAAACACAATTTTGCAAACTATTGTTCTAGCATAAATGCTATAATTTTCATTCCTTACAATAGTTATAATTTCAAAAGATAGAGTATAACTGAAGATTCAACCGAACTACTTTCCTTTGCTTTCATACAACTCATCGGAATTCAAACAATCAAACGCAAGAGAAAAAGTGAACAACAATTAATGCGAGATGCTTAAACCAAAGCAGTACAAAATTTAATCCATAATAATTATAGATTTCCAACTGTAAGAGAGAAGAAATGAACATTAATTCAAATTATCCATCCACACTCTCTTTCCTTTCCTCATACTGTGTTGAGAATTTAATCCAGACGTGATACCAATCAATGATAACAGTGATTCGAGTGAAATAAATGAAATCAATAATCGAATACAAGGAAGAAGGATCATATTACCTCTTCTCGTGTCTAACCAAATATCTCGCTATTTTAATGACATAATCCAATAGTATGATTCATTCTGACTATTATATTTCACTCAACGGACTTTCTTGTCCAGATATAAACAAGCAAGAGTATACAACTAGTCTATAAACAGTGCTGCGTCAAAACAAGCATTTCAGCTAGACCTGAACAATAAGAATGTACAGCTAGCTACGAAATCATGATTCATATCATAATAGTAAAAAGAGTCATTTTATTTTGAACTTTCAAAGTAAGAATTCCGTTTCGATTCAGTTCTAACGAAACAACAAGAGTTCAGGCTGCGAATGGAGTATATATATATATAATTAAAACAAACGTATTTATATAAAAAAAAGTCATACCCAACTTAGTCGGAATGGGTAAAAGTTCAGCAAACATATTATCATCATTTCACTGTAATGAGTGAGAAACCCCTTTTTTTTTAGACAAGAATCCATTCAAGATCAGTTCATAACATCATATTTTCTCCAAAAGAAGGAAGGAAAACCAGTCACGGTCTTTATTTCCAAAAAAATATTAAAACGTTTTGACCAGCAAAGGAAAAACGATGAAAGGAATTCCCTGTCCATGGCAAAATCGAATTCAATGCAATGAAAACAATCAGGAGAATTTAATTCACACAACAGTTCCTCCACATTATCCAGAACTTGTTTTTCCCAATCTTTTCCTCTTACTGAACTCAGAAGACAATACTCGCATCTATATCACATGCAATGACTCAAACCCATGTAGGGTAATAGAAGCGGGTGCTAAATCCAACCAAAACAAACTCATACAGCAAGCCCAACCTCATTCATTTCATTTGTTTGCACAGAAATACTAAGCCATGTTCATTTTCATAATGACAACTCAAACTAGAAGATCAAACCGCATCCATAATGCACAATAAAATCCACTTTCCATTACCTTGAGATTTCAAAATAGCAAAGAGAAAACATAATTCATTAATAATCTCAATAAGAAGAACAATCATTTTCTTCAAACACCCAAGAATACCCAAGTCGTGTTCATCCTTATAATGACAGTTCAACCAGACATACAAAATTATCTCATCCTTTCATTTTCACAAGAATGCTCAGAACTCAGAATTGATATTCACTTAGCTAATGTATTTATTAGCACAAACCCATAATGGTAATAAAATAAATACCCAACACTGTCGAAACGAACCACACAACAAGGACAGTATATTCGACTCAATCATTATGCAAAGAATGCTCAAGCCGCATACAAAGAAAGAAAACGACTCAATCTCAAAATCATCTCAAAGATAACAAATGATCAATAACCAAAACCCCCATCATAAGAGCAGGGTCATTTTAATGAGACGATTAAGCAAAAGCAAGCGGTTTAAGGAGAAGGGGCTAACATGCTCGTTAATTTTTTTCTTGTGGCTCAAGAAAACCACGCCCACAGGAGCTATTCTTCTCCACGGCGACAGTAGTAAAGCTTTCCAAACAGTCCCCTAACTTCCACAGGCTCCAAAAATAGCCTAGCTTCTCCAAGAACAGAGATAATAACCAAAATACAGTAGGTTCGACAGAACCATGGAAGAACAAAATGCAGAGAAACTAAAAACTCAATGCATACAACAACAAACAAATTTTCTTTCCTCTATCCTTCTTCCAAGGCGAGTTGGTCGCTAAGACCAAGGTAATTGAATGCATTGAATGCATTCCCTTTCCTCATTCCTCACGCCACCGTTGACTCAGGTTGGTGAGTCTCCAATTTCAAATTTTTGCATGTAATCATAGTTTAGCTTCATAGCTAGTTGGATGCCTCCAAATTTTCCATGTTCCCGCCAAATTTGGCGCTGCAACCTGTAAGGACGTCATTCATTGTCCTAATAAATTTCCAACCTTCCCTCCTTATCCTTTCCATCCACATGGGTCCATACGTCCCCTTCCATAGGTTAGGAATAGTTTAGGATTTTTAATAGTCCATATCTAGGTCATTCGCCTAGTTCATAGGTTAGTAGAATTTACATCTATTTTCATCCTTATAAAATTTAAAATCCATATAGGATAGTAGTTTAGGGTATAGGATAAAACTTAGGGGTAGGTTAGGGTTTAATCCCCTAATATTTAATTAATTAGTTTCCAATCAAGTCTTTCCACCTGACAGTCATATTCAACACTATGCAGGACGTTTCGTCCCATGTTCCACATACCTGTGCCACTTGCATCTAGGCCCTTATCATCTTACGCTATCTAGCGTTACAACAGTGTGTGGTTTGAGAATCAAACATTTTCTATTGGCATCTACGTGCACTGGATATTCATCCCGAAATCGGAGTCTTTGCAACATTTATATCAACCTTCAGATTAGAAGTAAATCGACAAAGCGATCACAAGAAGGCCACAACATACCTTGGATCAATGGAATTGATTCAAGGTGTGTTGTCAATCAGCGAATAGAGTTCATCAAGCATACGACAAGTCTGTTGTCTCATTAGCAATCACACAAGCAATAATAACTTCTGTCCCAAGTAACAAATTACAACAAACAAGGGTCCAAATTAGCAACACATTCCTCTAAGATCAAAAGATGTGTCTTAACATATTTATCTTCATTTCTGTAGTTACAACATCATGAAAAGTAATTACCATGATAGCTTACAAAAATCAAGGCATTACTGATCTCCTAGGTTTATAGGACCATTTGAATTCCTAGAGGTCATTGGACTAGTAGCCTCAAGCTAGCAGACTTCATCCCACTCTATCCAAATTTGCCTGAATGTATTTCATGTATCCTTGCTTAAGAAATATGTACTTGATTTAACACATGTACTTAATTGGGATTCATTACGGGTTACGGATCTAGGGGTAATCGTTGTTGATCCTATAAGGATACTAGAAGACCCAAAGTTGCACTTGAGAAACCGTGAGGTTTTACAATGTAGGTCCAAAGGGGGACCAATATTCGAAGAAAGTGCCACTTGGGAGAATCTAATAGATATCCGGACTACTTTTTCGCATGTGTTTAACTGATTTTTATGAACATGTTTTGTTAAAGTATTAAATTCAGTTTTTCTGTAAAAATGGTAGATAAGAAAATTATGTAGATAAGCCTACAACTGAATATTGGGACTAAGATACTTTTTGATTAATAGTTACTATTGAATATTTTGTTAATGAACCCAGAAAATTTGTCGTTTAGGCAGTAATGTATTATGTCTACAGATTATATGACTAATTTTCTATATGTACAAGGGTTGTTATGACCTTTATGATTCAACTGAAATAATATTGCTACAAATTCTAAGTTGATTTGAAATATATTTATGCAACAAATAAATAATGGGTTAGTTTATCTATTTATCCTGAAATCATCGAGACGATGATTATTCTAAGGGGTGGAGTATGTAACATCCCAAAATTTCTTGTAAGTTAAATTAACTATGGTTAAGTCTAAACAGGATTAGACGAGATCATCATTGGGTGTAAAATTCATTTGGTTCATCGTATCATGACCCACAGCTTCTATTGCAAGGCATGACACTACGGAACAAATAACCCCGCACCCACCTTGATGATCCTTCCTAAAACATGATTAGGCCTTAATCATAGGTAAAATGGTTCATAAATGATAGTGAATCTTTCGGTTATTTGTATTCCTTACTTTATTTTAATCGGTTTGGTCGTCTTTTGTTTTGTTCGACTTTTGCATGACCACGATGATAATTGTCTCTGTTTATTTGACAATGTTATATCAAGCCAGCTTTATGAGAACATTCAAATTATTATTTACGGACTTAGTGATTTTCGTATTGGAATGCTTTATATAAACCTGGAAAGTCAACTAATTTTTATGGTAATATATTGTTGGAAATATGTGGACTTGTATTATGAAGGTTAATTTTAACTTAACCATTAAGCTGGGTAACAACTAAAGTAAAAAAATGTATGAAATATTAATTAGTATGTATATATATATATATATGTATGTATGTATGTATGTATGTATGTATGTATGTATGTATGTATGTATGTATGTATGTATTAGAGGGATTTGGCATGTAAGCCAAAAGTTTTATTTAGTTATTGAAATTTATGGGTTTCATAAAGTGGAATACCTTCACATAAAGCACAAGTGTGCGACATGCACTAAAACACGTACCGATTGGGAAGCCCAAAATTCTTCAATATGCCGCCCAACTATAGTTCTTTCATATATTTTTCTATTTTTTCATTTTTCTATTTTCATTCTCCCCTTCTAAGATACCTACGTGAGTTTTGAAGGAAAGAAGGATTAAACTTTTTGGAGTGAGAAGAGTAGAAGGTTGCCGATTAAGGTTTACTTTAGGCATAAATATCTTCTCCTTTCTCTGCTACATTATTTGTAAAAAATGAGGAAATACACATTCTATTTTTAATGGCAATCAAGGAAATTGTGGACAACTTTTGATTTAATTGTTTGGAGATGAAGTATGAAAAGGAAATTGATGGATTTTGTATTCTTTTTAGTTTTCTTTGTGTGGTTTTAACCTAACCCAGAAAAATACGCAGATGGGGTTTTGGGTTTTGATCAACAAAAATAAAGTAAAAGAAAGGTTAAAAATTCCTTCTCTGCATTATAATAAATTATACCCAAAAGGAAAAGAGTTGGGTTTTTCCTGTACAGGAAGAAGGAAAACATTTTGTGAATTTGTGTGTTTAAAATCGATTTGTGCTTGTGGGTTTTCATTTTGTTAAACTGAAATTTGGTTGTGTGTTTTCTGTAAACAAATCGATTTGCATAAAGGAATCGATTTGGGTAACCCAATCAATATGGGTATGCAACCGGTTGGGGTTCTGTATTTTTCTACTTGGTTGTTATATGCAGTCCGATTTTTAATTTGTTGAGATCTTTTGAATGATAATTTGTGGTGTCAAAGCTCTTGCATGGGGCTACATTTTCCAGAAATTTTATTATTATGAACCACTAAATCGGTTCATGTATAATTGAGGGTGTTTTGTTATGTGTGAATAATTACAAAAAAAATGGCATTTAGCCTATAACTTCCAGCCTGGCAATATGACTTAGATTCTTGTAAGACTGTGAAAAGAAATTGCTTGTCTTGGTAAGGGCATGAAAGCCAGGACAGCTTGACCGAGATGCACCAAGGAGTAATTGGAGGCATGATTGGGTTTAAAATAATGATATCTTATGAAAGAAATTATTAGTTGTTCTTTTACTAAAAAGAGTATGTTTAAATGATGTAACCATGGTGCTGCTATATTGTTGGTTGGGATGTTTGTTTACCAGATAGAACATGTTAAAGTGATGTAAATATGGTGATATTTGTGCTAATTTGTAGATTTGTTCATTGATGAAAAAATACTCTTCTTAATCATATTGTTTTTACGAAGTTATGTAGAAATTTTAAATGTCAAATGCTTATTGATTGAAGCTAGAATACAAATGTATTGACCTTTGTGATTAGAGGGAAACATGATCATTAAAATAGAAATTGGTTGTTCTATTTGTGTGCATCCATAGTTGTATCTTTATAGAAACCAGGTAGTAATACATTTTCAGCTGTATTACCATGTGCTTGTTGATAAAACAACATGTATATCCTTTCATATTTTATTAATTAATTGCATTAGAAAATGGAGTTAATATTCATGCCGATTCATTTTGAATCGACATCATACCACTACTACTCAGTCTTGCAAGACCATTAGCCGTTACATTCGGATGTGCGGAAACTCATGTCTTGTGAAGTTTTATCGTAGCATAGATCTAAATGAGATACTTGGATTTCAATTGGTGAAAGGATGATATCCTTGAATTTTTGGGATTGTGGACCCATTGTAAATATTCAAACCTCACTATGTGAGAATTATTATACCGGTTATATATTTCGCATTAACGGCATATGTAATATATGATTTTAATAAAGAGATGATTACTTTGTGTGTAATAATATCTCAATATGAGTAAATGATGAATACTTGAGTTGTGAAATCTTACTTTTCACAAATTGTTGAATACATTTATTTGATAGTTATCAATGTATGAAGCCGATAATTGGGCAATTATTATAACAATCAATTGTCTTTAATTTCTAAATTAAATAAGTTATTTAGTGGCGTAGCTAATCGAATGAATAATTAAATATACATGTTTTAATATATATTTAATTCAGCCTTTCGGTAAACTTGGTATTAATATGATAAGATTGTAAATCCTTTTGTATAGAGAATGGAAAAGTATCATTATAAGAATCAAACATCATGAAAAAAGAGGCTAAATGTGATGGTAAATAGATGAAAAGATCCATTAGACTTATCTTATAAAGATTCTAGTTGAGCTTTGGTATTTATCTTAATATAAACTCTTGCGAAGATAGGTTTAATTGGAATTAAAATAAAAACAAACTATAAAGATCTAGATAACTATTGAAGGGATAGATGTGAGGTGGCGGAAGACTTAAAACTCATAAGACTAGTGTGTTGTCTTGAGTTTAGCCGTAACCTGCACGACGGATAAATTTGGCCAAAGTAATGCATTGATGGTTGTGCATTGTCTAATCACCTAGTCCTCCAATTAAATAAAAAAATTGTTTGTAACCTGATCATGGGAAGTTGAAATATTGAACATGAGGTAGACAATGGTCGGATACCAGAATACGAAGTCAAGAAACTAGCTTCGTGGTAGACCCAAGGACTTTCACATAGTTCCCATGACCTTTAAAAGGTTGAGCCGAAATGCTAGTAAGTATTGTCACTCGAATTAGTGACGAAGGGAGATCGTGGAGATCTAGATACACCCTTCTCAGCCACACATGGCTTACATGGATGTTATCGGATAGATCAAAAGAGTAAAATTGATTAATGAATTTGATTAAATAAATTTGTATGATTGCAGCTGTGTAATTTGTTATTATGTTTATGTGTTAAAAAAATCCTCATTTTTCAGCTCTTGTAAGTTTGAATGTTACACATTCAACCATATACAAAGCTTCCTTTTTATAAGCGGTGATGTAGGGGACATTATAAAGCCGTTGAAGGTGAGAAGAAACCCGAAATGAATGTGACTTCCTTGAGCCTTTCCCCCTTAGGCATGGGTCATCACAATTCCTCAATATCCTATAAAGAGTTCGATTTTAGCATCATGTATGCCATTTAATTTTGTTGCCTCCTCTGCCTGGAGCCCATGTATTGTGCGCGCGTTTGTGGTTTCTAATGGCAATGTTGGTGATCCCATTTACTAGCATCAAGTGGATTTGATTTATGTCCTCCATTTGTCTTGCAAGATATCATTCCTCTGTTTCACATGTCATTGTTGGAAAATAGAATTGTTTTCAATTTTCCTACTAATTTCCTGCTAGCAACCATGCCAAAATAGTTGGGGATGGCAATGTCAAGGTTCACGGGCTTGCACTTCCACATATCTTCTACGTAGGTTAAATCCCGCACTACAATTACACCTCACATAACACCACACTCATTGTTGAGAGAGCATACTTTTCCCCTCCCACTTGAACAAAATTGCATCAACATGATATTTTTGGCGTCCCTGCTCAAAGTTATCATTTATCAAATTCCACTAACACATTTATTTCCTTTGAATTCAACCATTCATGCCTCCTCCACTCTTCGCTCTTGTGCTCAATCCCTCTTGACGTTCACATTGAACTACTCGGAGTACGATTACTAGTTTTAAAAAGAATTTAGTGTCTTTTTAGGCGAGAGCTACCCTCCACCCAAAATGCACCTATATATGTGCAGCCCCCATAAAAATATACCATGCAACATAAGATGACCATCAAAAAACATGATGTGGCAGGGAAAGGACAGCTTGAGGGAGTTTTGTCAAGTCGGCGCGTACGTGAGGAGTCAAAAGATTGCGGAAGATTTCACCGAATCTACTGTATCACGGCCACAACAAAGGTCGAGGTGGCAGCATTAAACACATTTTGGGAGGTGAGTTTACCACCCAAACCAGTCCATCCAGTTCATTAAGCATTGTTAATATTATTTCCGCCTTATATGCCCAAACACCCATCACGGTCCTCGTATTTTGCTAGGTTAAAGCCGTGGATTACCAATTAATAGGAAAATACCTCCATACACACCATTAAAAAAGCTTTGCCATGCATTATACATTATATAGTGTTTGTGAACACTCGGTTGCCATAAGCGGAGCGGATTGCGAGTTTTTTTTGTATTGTTTTGTGTTGTTTGTTGTATTGTTTTGTAATTCAAATTTGTTGTTCAACAATGGACCTTTGTATCATTTTAACACAATTTCAAACATAACCTATTTACAAAATGATGCATACATTCTTAACACTTATTTACAAATGGAAGTAGTTTCCTGTGAGTCGATACTCGAATTAAACAAAATAAAAAGTTTTAAAAGTGAATATGTAATTAAATGGTTACCGAAAAGATGATATTGTTAATTATTTTTTCCAAATTAATAATTATCTTGTAGTTTTATGAAGAGATACATATTGAAATTTCTAAACCATTTTGCATTAATATTATTTGTAATTTCTTTATCGATTTGGCTCCAATTTTGACTTTCATTAACTTAATTATAATAAAAATATTATTGTTCATGTTTTGGAATTCATATAGCAAATTATAATGAGTGAGTAAACATATATTTAAAATCGAGTTTTGATGGCTAATCTTAAAATTATATAAATATCATATTTTTAATTATATGTTAGAATATATATTTCAGATATTATAATTATATTTTTTTAAATCTATTTAACTTTATGTCATATAGTTAAGGGATTTATATCATGATAAATGATTTAATAAACATATTTTTAAATTCTTTATATTATCAAGGTGCAAACCACGATACTTTTCATCTTTATTATTGTTATAATAATATTATTATACATAATTTAGAAGGCAAATTCCGATCTTTACAAAACTTGTTTGAGGGCTATAGCTCACCATCAAATTTAAGAAATGTGCACTATTTACCCTTAGTATTTTATGTACGTTATAAACTCTCTATATAGGTTTAAATTTGACGTGATCAAACATTTTTTTAAAATAGTGGCTATCTACCTTACAAAGGCACTAAGAGGTGTGTTGGTAGTCACAATCATAAATAATATAATAAGATAATAATTAATTACATCAATCAAAACATGATAAAAAAACACAATGTGATTTTCATCGTGTTGAAAAACATAGTGTGTTTTTCATCTTGTTGAAATACACAATTTGTTTTTCAGCACATTGAAAAACACATTGGTTTTCCACATGTTTTCATTTATGAAATTAAAATTTTTCAAGTCACACTAGTATGACCTTAATATTTGTATTCATATTTGTTAACAAGAACCTTAATAATAAATGTCTTAAAATCCTAACTCAAACATTAATATAATTATAACTCAAACATTAATATAATTATAGTTAAACAAAATGAACACATTTAATGTTATAAGTGTTTGAGATGATTCTTAATATTATCTATAAGCATAAATAAGTTCTAGATTTGCATGTTGATTTGTTTCTATCGTAAGAAAATATAAAAATTACAATTAAATTTGCATGTGATCTTCCAGCTCTTAGTTGTAATTTCATTGCTCTTAGTTGTGTTAAATGGAATAACATTAGAATAAGTTTAATTTTCTGGATTCATTATATTTGTAAATATTGCTAATGTGCAGATCATTTGTATATAGATTATTAGTTGTTATATTTTGGTAATTGTAAGGTTGTAAATGTATGACGTAAGTTGAAGCAACAAAAATTCTCTATTGTCATACTCTCACTCTCATTTCGGTATATGGGGGCAAGTGCCTATTGCAAAGCCAAGAATTGGTGCATGTTGAAGGGCTTTCCCCTTAGGATGCCACATTGATACACCCATAGTTGGGTGGTAGACTTTGTTGCAAAGAGGTTTTTAAGTTACCTGCTAAAAAGAAATTATTCATACATGAATTTGTCATGCATATTAGTTTTCTGAAATGGTGTTTTCCTTTCTGTATGTTTTTTCATATTAGATTATGCATATTAGTTCTATCTTATAACATACTAACTTTAATTCTACATTTCTTTGTGCAAATTGTGTGTGTGGCATTGTATTTAGTTACTCTTTTGTGTAGTGAACATGAATACCCGAGCTTCATTCCTCCCCATCCTGTTGGTAAAATGAAGATATGTTGGAAATAAGGTGTCTCAACCTTGTTTGGTTTATTCATTTAAGATTTTCCTACAACCGTTTCATATTGTCTATGCTCTAAAATCAGAAATAGGAGTTGTCAAAAGATTCCCATATGATAGTATATCATGGAAGGACTATTTTTAGAGAGATATTATGATAGATTTTATGACATTTGTAAGGGTCAAAAATAGGGGAGAATATTGTGGACGTGGGAGCCTAATTTTAGACTGAAATCTTGCTCTTTAATGCTATCCACCTCATGAGAGTTTTGGCACATGGTTTTGTAAACCATAGATGGTTTCTTGTATAACCGGAGGTCTATAAATTGAAGGCTTGGAGAAGCAATTGAAGGAGTGAGTTTTAATTCTCCTAGAATTGTTTCTAGTGAAACTCTGTAAGAAACTTGCTCTGCAAGTGTATGTAATCTTTTTATTAGATTTCAAATACATTGAGTGGGCTTTTGGAGTGTGGGGTTTTTTATCCGAAAGGATTTTCCCCACGTATATCTAGTGTTTGTGTTTTTGTTATGAATATGTTGTTGATATTTCTGTAATTGTTTTACTATGTTGAAAGTTTTGCATAATATCTCTCCTTAAAGATTAGCGTAGGAATTTGTTCTACTACTCTTAATTTCTTATCAAGTGGTATCGAGCCCAGATCACCTTTGGTTTCATTGTGGGTTGTTGGGTTTTTGTGCTAATCCGGGTTTGAGTGGGAGCTTGTGCGAGAGAATACTTTGTTATCTGTCGGTTGCGAGATATTTTTTCAAATGGCGAGTACATCTAGGAGGATTGATGTAGAGAAGTTTTCTGGCACAAACTTTGAAATGTGGAAGTTGAAGATGGAAGATCTGTTGGTTGATCAAGATCTATGGGATGCGGTGGATGAGAAGGTCTATAGGCCTACGGATCCAGCTTTTATTACACAATATGATGTAATGGATAGAAAAGCTAAAGGTCTTATTAGACTATGTCTTGCAGATTCTATCCTGATAAATGTCCATGAAGAATCCACTTTGGAGAAGCTTTGGAAAAAGTTGGGTGAGATATACCAAGCTAAGTCTCTAGTAAATAAGATTTTCTTGAGGAAGAAGTTGTTTTCCTTGAGAATGGAAGAAGGTGGACAAATATTTGAGCATCTGGAAACATTCAATATGTTGGTGACTCATTTGAGCTTGGTTGGGGTTAAAATGGATGAAGAAGAAAGGTGCCAAATGTTGTTGGTTTTGTTGCCAGACTCATGGGACAACCTAGTCATGGCCATTGGGAGCACTTCAGTCACTCTGAAGATGGAGGATGTTGTTGGTTCTCTACTCTCCGAAGAGATGAGAAGGAAGGTCTCTCTGAACGCCAAAGAGGCTTTGAGTGTTCGAGGAAGAACAAAATAACGAGGCAAAGATGAGAAGAAGCATGGCCATTCCAAGAATAAGGGGAGATCAAAATCCCCTGGTAAGTCCAAGGAACTATGGAAAATCTGGACACTTCCGAAGGGAATGCAAAGAAGAAAAGAAAAAGAAAAAGAAGAAGCATGATTTTGATTCTGAGTCCGAAAAAGAAGATGGAGATGCCTTTATTGTAGCTTTGGCCACTCGTGCAGTGATAATGCATGGTTGATAGACTCAGGTGCATCTTTCCACATGACTCCTAACAAAAATTGGTTTAGTAAGTATGAAAACTATGATGGTGGTAAGGTGTATTTGGGTGATAATTCTTTCCTTGAAATTGTTGGTCGTGGTAGTATTTAGGTGAAATTTTCTGATGGTAGAATTAGAAGATTTGATGGTGTCTTGCATATCCCAGATCGGCAAGAAATTTATTATTTGTTAGCAAGCTAATAGATGCGGGTGTGCATGTATAGTTTTCTGAAGCAGGTGTGAAAATGGTGAGAGGTGCTATGGTGATAGCAAGAGGAAGTAGATTGGGTACATTGTACCAACTTGATGCATGCATGGTTGAGTGCAATAGCACTTCGGATAAAACTAAGCCGATGAACTACTTCGTTAAAAAAGGAAGGGTTTCCTCCTCTGCGGATGGTTGTGGCTTCTCGGGTACCCAAGGGTGCTTTGTCTACTTGAATCAAAATTACTGCGAGAGATGACCATGTTATGGCACCAAATTCTTGGCCACATTAGAGAGAAGGGTTTAAAAGCCCTGAAAAATAAGAACCTCGTTGAGGGGTTGAATGATTGCAATTTGGATTTTGATTTTTGTGAACATTGTATTTATGGCAAACAAAACCGCGTTCGGTTTTACTCATCTACTCATAAGTCTTCATGTATCTTGGATCTAATCCATTCGGATGTATTTGGTCCTGTTAAGGTTAGTTCTATTGTTAAATCAGTTTACTATGTTACTTTCATTTATGATTTTAGTAGGAGAACATGGGTATATTTTTAAAAAGTAAATATGAAGTTTTTAGTCGTTTCAAGGAATTTAAGGCTATGGTTAAAACTCAAACTAGGAAGAAAATTAAGTGTTTGAGATTTGATAATGGCGGTGAGTATTGTTCTACAAACTTTGACATATTTTGTACAGATTGTGGGATTAAAAGACAAAAGACAACTTCGTATTCTCTAGAGCAAAATGGAGTTGCAGAAAGAATGAATAGAACGTTGATGGAGAAGGCTAGGAGCATGCTTATTGGAGTTGGTCTAGAAAAGAGGTTTTGGGCTGAAGTTGTTACCACTGCTTGCTATTTGATAAATAGATCTCCTACATCAGTGCTTGTTGATAAAACGCCAATGGAGGCATGGTCGGGAAAAATCCTTCAATTAGACATCTGAGAGTTTTTGGTTGTGAGGCATATGCACATGTGCCTAAGGAGAAGAGAACAAAGTTGGATTCTAAGGTTGTCAAATGTATCTTCATCGGATATGGCTATGGTGTGAAAGGATACAAGCTTTGGGATCCATTGCACAAAAGGCAATATACTCTAGAAGTGTTATTTTTAGAGAGATTAAATCTTTCCCTATTAATTTTCAGCCAGAACAACATAAAGAAAATGAACAAAAAAAGGATGTGGTTCAACTTCCTTCTACACCTAAGAAAGTTGAATCGAGACCCCAAAATAGACAAGAAGTTGAGGAGAGCTCACCAAGCTTTGAATCTTCAGAAGAGGAAGAAGAAGAGGAAGAAGTGGAATAATCTCCACCTCAGCTTGTTCAAAATTCTACAAGGCAAAGGAAACCACCTGAAAGGTATGGGTATTCTCCTGATGATTGGAAGTGTATATTTGCTTTGACTACTAACATTGATGAACCAAGATTTGTACAAGAGGCTTTGGGTATGAATGATGCAAAGTCTTGGCAAATAGCCATGGATGAAGAGATGGCAACCCTTAAAAATAATGATACATGGGACCTTGTACCATTGCCTGAAGGTCGGAAACCTGTTGGATGTAAATGGGTGTTTAAGAAAAAGATTGGTTCAGATGGAAATGTTGAAAAGTATAAAGCACGGTTGGTTGCAAAGGGTTACTCTCAAGTTGAGGGTATTGATTATGGTGAGATATTCTCTCCTGTTGCTAAAATGACATCCATTCGGTTTTTATTATCTATTGCAGCAACTTATGACCTAGAGGTTGAACAAATGGATGTGAAAACTGCTTTCCTTCATGGTGATTTAGAGGAAGAAATCTATATGACACAGCCAGAGCACTACATGGTGAAAGGTAAAAGCAATATGGTTTGTAAGTTAAAGAAATCCCTATATGGCCTTAAACAAAGTCCTAGGATGTGGTACCAGAAGTTTGATTCATATGTGTTGAGTTTGGGGTTTGTGCGGTCTAAATCTGATCATTGTGTATATTTTAAATCTAATGGTGATTGTTTCTTGGTAATTACTTTATATGTTGATGACATGTTGTTTATTGGGAAAGGAAAAGTTTTGATTGCAGAATTGAAATCTCACTCTCTCGAAAAATTTGAAATGAAATATCTTGGTGCAAAAAACATATACTTGGGATGGAGATTAGAAGAGATCGTGAGAACAGAAAGCTATGGCTTGGCCAGAGTAAGTATGTTTGTTCTGTTTTGTAAAGGTTCAACATGCAGGATTGTAAACCACTTTGTGTTCCTGTTACTTTGGGAACGAAGCTCTCCATTTCACAATGTCCATCATCCCCATCGGAGATGGAAGAAATGAGCAGAGTGCCTTACTGAGTGCGATTGGACGCTTAATGTATGCTATGGTCCATACAAGACCACATTGCCCAAGCAAAGGGGAGTTCTTTCTCATTTTATGTCTAATCCTGGAAGAGTGCATTGGGATGCAGTTAAGAGGGTCTTCAGATATTTGCGAGGTACATCAGAATACTCTATATGTTTTCATGGAAGAGGAGATCAACATTCCCTACGTATTCATAGTTTTGTGGACTCGAGATTGGGCGGTGATGTCGATAAAGCGAGAAGATTCACCAATGTATATGTGTTTACTCTTAATGGTGGTGCAATTAGTCGGATGAGCAATCGACAGTGTGTGGTCGCTTTGTCCACTACTTGAGGCATAGTACATGGCATTTACTCATACACCAAAGAAGTCATTTGGTTGAAGTGTTTGTGTTCGAGATATTGGATTAAAACAGAGTGCGATTACAATATCTTGTGATGTCATAGCGCAATCTGCCTTACGAAGAACTCGACTTTTCATGCCAGGACCAAACACATTGATGTTCAGTATCACTTCGTGAGAGATATGGTCGAGGATGGAAGGGTGAAGCTGGAAAAGGTAGAGACAATTCACTGAATGTTGCAGATGCATTAACTAAGCCCGCGAGCACAACAAAATTCAGGTGGTGTTCCGATTCTATGGGCCTCTCACCCCTTTAGAAGTTGATCCATGATGATATCTTTCCCTTGGCCCTTGTAAGGTATTCAACAAGTGGGAGATTGTTGGAAATAAGGTGTCTCAACCTTGTTTGGTTTATTCATTTAAGATTTTCCTACAACCGTTTCACATTTTCTATGCTCTAAAAATAGAAATAGGAGTTGTCAAAAGATTCCCATATGATAGTATATCATGGAAGGACTATTTTTAGAGATATTATGACAGATTTTATGACATCTGTAAGGGTCAAAAATAGGGAGAATATTGTGGACGTGGGAGCCTAATTTTAGACTGAAATCTTGCTCTTTAATGCTATCCACCTCATGAGAGGTTTGGCACATGGTTTTGTAAACCATAGATGGTTTCTTGTATAACCGAGGTCTATAAATTGAAGGCTTGGAGAAGCAATTGAAGGAGTGAGTTTTAATTCTCCTAGAATTGTTTCTAGTGAAACTCCTATAAGAAACTTGCTCTGTAAGTGTATGTAATCTTGTTATTAGATTTGAAATACATTGAGTGGGATTTTAGAGTGTGGGGTTTTTTATCTGAAAGGATTTTCCCCACGTATATCTGGTGTTTGTGTTTTGTTATAAATATGTTGCTGATATTTATGTAATCTGCTTTTACAATATTGAAAGTTTTGCATAATATCTCTCCTCAAAGATTAGTGTAGGAAGTTGTTTCGCTACTCTTAATTTCCTATCAAGATATACAGAAATACGAGCCTCCACATAAACTGAAGAAGATGAGAGTTTGCAAAGAAAGTCAAAAACCTGCCATAGTTCCTAAAAATAGTGCACAATTTATAAATTATATGTATATTTTAGACAGATTTAGTATGTCATTGAATACTAGTTGTTTAGAATGTATAGTAAAATGATTTTATTCCAATTCAAAAGTTTAGCACCATTTCTAAGTTTCAAATAAAATTGTGAAAATTCTACACATTATAATATTGAGTTTGTATTATCCACAAAATTTGAAATACATGCATTGTGGGAAATTTAATATGCTAGTTATTTCTATTTTTTAATAATATACACTAACAAAATATAAGTAAAACTATAGATGTAGATAATCTACATTCTATAATTTACTCACGGATGATAAATCCTTAAACAAGGTAAAAATTTCAATCATGAATAATATACATCACCTCCAAGTTTAATGTTTTGTGTTGATAATCTGCATAATAACCCAAATATTATTTATGAATATTTTATGAAACCAAAAATAATTACAATCATTAATCAAGTCTACCTATAAATAATCAATAAATCGAAATTATTTTTTGTTGATAGTCCACAATACACTAGTTTTGAAAACAAAATTGTGAATTATCTACAATAAATTAGTGCCTTCTCTAAAATATTATATAGATATTTCACAATATAATAAAAGTCAAATTTATGAATTTAAAATATCTATATTCATAATTTCATATAAGACAAATTATTATTTTTGGAATATCCATATTTTTTAAATTTCATTGTGGAGAAATCACATTTTTCAATTTAAATGTTTTGAAATATCTATATTCTTCAATTTCAGTTTGTAAGTTCACTTTTTTGTAAAACATAATTATAGAGGATAAAATTTAATGGTTTTATTTTTTCACACTATATATGAAACACCACTTAATACCTTGCTTAACTCTTACAATTAATTACACTATTCGAAATAGGGTATATGGGTGTTGCTAAAATAAGTGTAGAGCTTAGTACATAGACTATAACGTTTATCTAGGGTGAGAAAATGTGAAGTGGTGGATTAGAACTGTAAAATTAAAAAAAAAGGTTGTCTTAGAATTCGCCACAAAAGTTCCTTTTCTATTATAGTTTATTTTATGAGAAAAATGATTTGACATAGATATCAACATCTATGTCCCATGTTAGAATGAAGATTACCTATAAATGTATATCGCCTTTTTTAGTAAGCGAAGGTCTATATCAAAGTCTTCCTCTCGCTAATTTTTCTAATTAGAGGGCATCTAGTCTATCAAAGTCGCCACGAGAATAATCTTTAACATATCCATTTTTAGTCTTTGTACCTTAAATCACAATTTATTTATCTTTTTTTTTTTTTTGGGAAGTATTCCTTCGCACTTAATTTTTGAGCAAGAGTCGAGGAAAGGTTGAATACGTATATTTTAACATATTTTATTATTTTATTGTTGTTTAATTATTATGTTTTGGCATGCATAAATGTATATCTATATTTTAAAGATGTTATTAATATTTTAATTTTCTAATTTGTAACTTATGTTTTAAATAAATATGTTTTTGTTTTTTTAGTTTTTTTGTTTTTAGTTAAATGTAATAATTTCTATTTTAAATACAATATTTTTTGAAAATATTATTTTTAAATAAAATAAGAATCATAAAATATATTATTATACAATGTGAATTATTTTTATAAAATTTAAATGTAATATTTTTTATTAGAAGTTTCTCTCAAAATTGAATAATTGTATTTGAAATAATATTAAAATTGTAAAATATTTTTATTATTATTAAAATTATAATACTTGTAAAAGTTTTAAAATTGTTAAAATAGTTACAATTGTAAATTATGGACGCACGTATGAATTTCTTATTATTGTGAATTATCATTAGAATTGTGGGAAATGCCACAATTATAAAAAAATCAATTTTTCATTGTGGATTTTGTCACATTATATTTATTTTGTCATGACTTTGTCACATTATAGATGATCGTATTGTGATATGCTTGACATTTATTAAGCGAGCGGTGTCTTGTAAATTGTTGTTTTCCTTGCATTTCAATACCCTCTTTTATATAGGTGTTTCTTGAATTAGCCAAAAATTCGATACTTCCAATGAATTAAGATGGTATTCATGTTGATGATGATCAATCACAACTCAAAATTCATTTTGGAAAGTATGAAATAATTGTTTCAGTAATGATGCCAACTTCATGTAATAATTGTTAGGATGGGAAGGAGGACCAAATGGAAAAGCATGTACAATCTTCCTATCTAAGAGATAACAGACAGAGGGGATTAAGCCTTAGGCAAACTAGGCAGTTGCCTAGGGCGCCAATAGTAAGGGGGCACCTGAATCTAAAAATTTCCTTTTTGTCGGTTAATTTTAGAACTTAACTTTAAAATAATTTTTTGAAGAATTAATATTGATCAACCCATTTATAAATTTTATTGTATAGTAACATAAATTTCACGCATACACATAAAAAAGTTTTGTAATATTTTTGCAAGTAAAAGAAAATATCACATATTTATAAGCACATATGATTTTTTTGGTATTGTTACCTATTCTCTAATGTAGCTCCAAATTATGTAGGTGTGTAATTCGTTCTAGAAAAAGGTTAATGTATGTTTTATAATGTTGTTGGTGTATCTAGTAGAGGTGAGTATAATTAAAGGAAAAAAGTATTTAATTTTCTATTCTTAATTTTTGGGGAAAATTTCTATTATTTTGTTATGGAGGAATCTGTAGGGCTAGTCCAAATACAACTCTTCACAAAACCATGGGAGCTACATAAACATTTTTGTTTCTTTGCAAAAAAATGGTGTTTTATTTCAGGATAGAGTTCTTGTCACCTACTTGGATATGGGTAAATCAGACTTGTAAGAAGCCTTGTATAAAATATTGTATTTTTGCATTCTGAACATCTCCTACAATTAATTTTTTCTATCCACAGAATATTTTTCACCCTTCCATGATAATTTAATAATATATTTTTATTATTATTTTATCATGACCATGATGTAAATTTAAAAATACAAAATAATAGACAAATTTTATTTATTTACTTTATGGAAAAAAATATTAAATAAATTTTTGAGGAGGGTGCCCACTCAAACTACTACCTAGGGCACTCCCAACCTTTAATTCGGCCTTGATAACAAAGGAAAAGAGTCAATTTTCGAATGAAGACTTGGAGTGGACCCCAATCGGGGATGAGCCTAACATCGACCTTTGTGCAGCCATCCCGCTTGCAAGACTAGAGGCATTTATGAAGGAGAAGGTTTTGTAGACAGTTCTGAGACTAATTTCGTCCACACACATCACAAAGTATCCGATATAGTTGACCCTAAACCACATAAAACAAATACATATTCGAGGTTTGAACCTTTTCTAACACTTCTTTTTGTACATGCTATTTGTAAACATTTGTATAGCATTTTGATGTTAATGTTTTTAATTGTAGCTACTGGTGTTCATATGGTCCAGAGGACAATAGAAATAAGCCAACAACAGGTGAAAGAGTGAGCAAGTATCAAATTAAAAGGGGTTGTCAATGTCACTTCAATGTGAAGGTTTTTTATGGGAGACCGACAATGGTGATAATAATATACAATAATTTGTTTCATTGCGATGTAAATGGTGAGTGTTGTCATGGTGTAAACGAAACTACCATTAACGACCCTTGTGTGCTCATGTTTCCCTGTACTTGTCAAACAAATGCAAAAGCTACATTGAGAGTCTTTTGTTGATGGGTGTTTCCATGGACATAGTGTATGAAAAACATATAGAGGATCCATCCTTGGTGGGTATGTTGAGCAAGAGGGACCAATTCCTAACAAGAAAGGATGTGATGAATGCATGGAAATGAGTTCACTCCAAAAGGTCTCAAAAGCACATTGATGATGCCATGAGCGTGAACTTATGGCATGCGGAGGAAAGGGACATTTTTTCTACTATCAACGGCCAAATGGAACCACCGTTCCATTCATTATGGGGTTGCAAACACCATGGATGTGTGAGAGAATGGTTCAAAATTCACACAATTTCATAATCTCCCATGATTCGACATTTGTTACTGAACAAATATGTCATAAGTAATTGAAATGAATTTTGAAATGATTTGTTATTTCCATATCATTAATAATGTTCCCTTTCTGTTACATTAAACTCCATACTAACCTTTGATGTCATATTCCTTGTAGTACTAATTATACACCTTGCTTGTTTTCGACAAGCAAGAGGTTGGGGTGCTCATAACATCGGCCATTTCATTGAGGAATAAGATTAAAAACATTTACGGGTAGTTGGCGGAATTCTGCAGAAATGAGGAAAAATTCTCCATGTTGATTGGCAGATCAATGAATTCATTACGAGTGATGCATCGACTGAAATCCAAGCCATCAGTGTGTTTTTGGTTTTTGCACGTATTTTTTATGCTTATGGCATGTGCGCAAGGCATGGTTGAAAAATGTGCATAGGTATTGTAGCAAGGAGTCGAGGTGGAAGATTTTTGAGAGACTAGGTACCATCATGTATGGTACGGGAATGCATGGAGATCACACCTTTCGAATGATTCAGACTTCTTCAATGAATTCAAAGATGAAACTCAATTCCTAGAGTACTTCAAGAAGACATGGTGTGAGATCAAAGAAAAGACGTATCGGTGAGTACGAGCCTTCACGTGTTTCCTTATTAATTTTCATCTGCAATAATTACATGTGGTTCATAGTGTCATTGATATCCAATCTATGTGACTTGATAGCTATGTGGGAAACAAATTTTAGGAACTTCACCCATGCAAATCAAGAAACAAACGCATCCATCAAGGCCTACCATTGTTTTCTGAAGACCAAATACTTGTGTGATAGACAAAAAAATGCACTCACCGGATGGACCATTTATTCTACACACTTGTGTACAAGTTGGAGCCATTTTACAAACACAAGAGGAAGTTGCAACAATCCGGCTTCTTGACCAAATTCAAAAAAGAAAGACAACTATTGATAGTGGTTGAGAGAGAAAAGAGTATTCTAGATATAGATTGCATTACAATTCAGCCCGATGGCCATGAAATGTGGGTGAGGAGCCAAACAACTAGAAACACATGGTATTTGGTAAGGCAATGTGGTGCCTTGGACATATGTGAATGTGCCTAGGTACTAGAGGAAACACATGTAAGCATGTGTTGAAGGCATTGGAATTTTACAGTGATGTTTGTTGATGTCATATTTTCAAGCACCAGAAGTGGCAGGTAATTCAATGTCATCGTATGTGCCAAGTAGCCATGTAGATTGTTAACCATAAGTCATAACGAAATAAGCATCGTTTTGTAATTATTTTCCATTCACATGTAAGATCTAGTGCATATACGGAGAAAAACACAATAAATGAAGACATGTTCCTAGACAACCCCTCCACGCCACATCAGAAGTGGCGGAAGTGGTAATTCGATGTCATTATATGTTCCAAGTAGCCATGTAAATTGTTAAGCATAAGTCATTACGAAATAAGAATCATTCTATAATTTTTTTCATCCACGTGTAGGATCCAATGCATATGTGGAGACAAACACAGTAAATTAAGACACATTCTTGGATGCTCCTTCCTCATCACATCAAGCACCGAGTGTGCAGTAATTTAATTTCATTATCTTATGTGCCAAGTAGCCATGTAGATTGCTAAGCATAAGTCATAACAAAATAAGAATCATTTTGTAATTGTTTTCCATTCACATGTAGGAGCCAGTGCATATGCGGAGACAAACATAGTAAATGAAGACACGTTCCTGGATGGCCCCTCCTCACCACATCAATAGTCACTGACACTTGATGGTAAGTTGGTAATGCCTTTGAGCAGGAAACTGATGTGAATGATATTTATCAACACACATATTTATGATTAGGTGACAATGTGTATTCATGTGTAGGCGATAATGTGTATTCTCAATCGAATGTTATGAATGAGTGTTGTAGCCAAAATATTCCCTTGTCCATAGAACAACGGTTGACATGCATGGATGGTATGAGGCTGGTTTTCAATTATACAATGAGATTGAAAAACCCAATGTATAAATAAATAACTTTCTATAGTGTTTTATATGTCACAGAACTCCTAAAACAGTTGGGGTTGGTGGGTTGATGGTAGAAAGTAATTCAAATTTTATGCTACACACATGCAGAGAATACTTGATGTCAATGTTGGATACACAACCGAGTATAGATGAATAGATAAAGGCATACTTTGAGTGTGTTCAAAGGTTTAGGAGAGACATGGAAGCATCAAATGCACTAGATTTTACTTTCAAAGGAGATGTCAATGAGACAACCACCACCCACATGCGTCCCTAGTTTAGTGTGAGTAAAATATGTCACACGCCACGGTGTGACTAAGAGGCCAATCATTGTAGAAGATTTGAACAATCCCGCTAAAGAGTATGAATGCTTCGAATTTCTGATGGTAATCATGCAAAGAGGAGAGAAACACAACAAGGGGAACCTACAGGTAAAACATTGAATTATTGGTGTGAATGTGACTTCGCAAGAAACTTTAATTTTCGAGGAAAATACTAACATAATGATCATTTATTTTACAGGTGGTTCGAATACAGATGAAACATATCCGCATCGTTGCTTATCTTTCAACAACTTAGTGTCTGCGTAAAGTGAGTATTGAATGTCCTTAATTTCACTACATTCTTTATTATATGTACGGTACAAAGCCATGAATATTTTGTCTAATCTATAATGTTATGTGTTGCAGATGCAGCGGATATGTAGAGAGATGTATCATACGAAAGATCAAGTTGAGTTGTGGAAAGTAAATGTATGGAATGTAGAGTAGGCCTATCTTAGAATTCTCAACATTTAAAATTCATGTATATGAGATTATAGATCTTATTTTTATAAATACATTCCTTTTGATGATTATGATAGTATTTAAATTATGTGTTTTTCGGTCTTAGCCAATCTAGGACCACTCTTGTAATATGTGGATAGTAGAAAATAATTAAACATGTGTTTTTCAACACTTTTAAAAACACAATGCGGTTTTCAACAAGGTGCAAACCATGATGGTTTTCCACCTTTTTGGACATATGTTATAAATATTAAGTAATTACTTTGTGGAGAACTTGTGTGTTTTGCACCTTGTTGGAAATTGCTTGTATTTTTCAGACGTTGAAAAACATACTATGTTTTATAGCATGTTGAAAAACGCACTCTATTTTTTAGCACTTTGAAAAATGCAATGCGGTTTTGAACAAGGTGCAAACCACGATGTTTTTCCACCTTTTTTGGATGGATGTTATCAATATTAAGTAATTAGCATGTGGAGAACTTGTGTGTTTTGCACCTTGTTGAAAATTACATTTCATTTTTTGGCACGTTGAAAAACACACTGTGTTTTTCAGCACGTTTAATAACACACTATGTTTTTCAACACTTTGAAAAACGTAATGAGGTTTTTCAACAAGGTGAAAACCACGATGTTTTTCCACTTTTTTGGACTGATGTTATCAATATTAAGTAATTAGAATATGGAGAACTTGTGTGTTTTGCACCTTGTTGAAAACTTCATTGCATTTTTTAGCACGTTGAAAATCGCACTGTTTTTTTAGCACGTTGAAAAACACACTGTGTTTTTCAGCGCGTTGAAAAACACACTTGTGTTTTTCAACACTTTGAAAAAACGTAATGTGTTTTTCAACAAGGTGCAAACCATGATGTTTTTCCACATTTTTGGATGGACGTTATCAATATTAATTAATTATCATGTGGAGAAATTGTGTGTTTTTCACCTTGTTGAAAATCGTTATTGTGGATTTTTTACTTTTCGCACGTTGAAAAATGCATTGTATTTTTCAGATGTTAAAAACACAATATTTTTCAACACTTTGAAAAACGCAATGCGATTTTTCAACAAGGTGCAAACCACAATGTTTTTCCACCTTATTGTAATGATGTAATCCACATTAAGTAATTATCATGTGGAAAATTTGTGTGTTTTTCATCTCATCAAAAAAACAAAGTGTGTTTTTCAACACGTTGAAAAACACACTTTGTGTTTTTTAACTTTTAGAAAACACAATGCAACTTTTGACAAGGTGCTGAAACCACGATGTTTTTCCACCTTATTGTAATGAAATAATCCACATTAAGTAATTATCATGTGAAAAATTTGTGTTCTTTTCATCTCGTCGAAAACACAAAGTGTGTTTTTCAGCACTTTGGAAAACGTAATGTGGTTTTCGACAAGGTGCAAACCACAACCTTATTGTACTGACGTAATCCACATTAAGTAATTATCATGTGGAAAATTTGTGTGCTTTTCATCTTGTCGAAAAAAAAAAGTGTGTTTTTCTACACACGTTGAAAAACACATTGTGTTTTTAGCACTTTGGAAAACGCAATGCGGTTTTCAAAAAGTGCAAACCATGATGATTTTCCACTTTTTGGACTGATGTTATCAATATTAAGTAATTATCATGTGCTAAAACCTTGTGTTTTTCATCTCGTTGAAAAAACAAACTGTGATTTTCAGCACGTTGAAAAACATACTATGTTTTTCAGCACTTTGAAAATGCAATGTGGTTTTCGACAAGGTGAAAACCACGATGATTTTCCACTTTTTAGACTGATGTTATCAATATTAATTAATTATAATGTGGAAAATTTGTTTTCTTTTCATCTCATAAAAAAAAACAAGGTGTGTTTTTAGCACATTGAAAAACACATTATTTTTTTCAGCACTTTGGAAACGCAATGCGGTTTTCGACAAGGTGCAAACCACGATGCTTTTCCACTTTTTTTGGACTGATGTTATCAATATTAAGTAATTAACATGTGTTAAACCTTTGTGTTTTTCATCTTATTGAAACACACAAAGTGTGATTTTCAGCACATTAAAAACACACTTAGTTTTTACCACTTTGGAAAACGCAATGCGATTTTCCACAAGGTGCAAACCATGATGCTTTTCCACATTTTTTGGACTAATGTTATCAATTATCATGTGGAGAAATTAAAGTGCAGAAAAATCAAAGTGTATTTTTGGCACGTTGAAAAACACACCTTCTTTTTTCAACACTTTGAAAAAACGCAATGCGGTTTTTAACAAGGTGCAATCCACGTTGTTTTTTCCACATTTTTGTAATGATGTAATCCATATTAAGTAATTATCATGTGGAGAAGCATTGCATTCTTCAAAGTGTGGAAAAACAAAGTGTGTTTTTTAGCACGTTGAAAAACACATTGTGTTTTTTAGCACTTTGAAAAACGTAATGTGGTTTTTGACAAGGTGCAAACCACGATGCTTTTCCACCTTTTTGTAATGATGTAATCCATATTAAGTAATTATTATGTGGATATGCATTGCATTCTTCAAAGTTCGGAAAAAACTAAAATATACTACGCATACCAACTCTAACATTTTAATATAATTTGTAGAATAATAACATACTAACGTTTGTTCAAGTATTTTGTGGGTGTTATGATTTTCTAAACAAAAGGTAAATATAAATTTTTACAATACTCACAATATACTATACCTAGAATGATTAGTAATATTATTTACTCTTATAAAAACTAAAATATACTACGCATACCAACTCCAAGGTTTTAATATAATTTGTTGAATAATAACATACAAAAGGTAAATATATTTTTACAATACTCACAATATACACAAAATTAGTTTGACATATTCAAAAAGCAAGGAAATATATATGTAAGTTTAATATATGTTTATAAAGCATCTTTTGATTTCAAAGGCTGCATGAACAGTGACATTTTATTACAAAGTTGTATATTCATTTATCAATTGTGCCTTTGGTGGGAGTGACTGGTACATTTTCAACACTTGATGCCTTGGCCTCCATATACAACTTCTTCCATTCTGCCTTGTGACGTTCGTGGATTTGAAGAACAAATTTAAAGCTTGCTACTTGATTTTCTGACACTTTTTTGTTCGATTCACGCGTTGTCTCCCAATTCTTAATTTCCAGTTCCAACTCTTCAACATCAATCTCCAACTCCATCTTCCTCGAGGAAAGATTTGCTACTCGGTCCAATAATTCCTCATTTTTTTCAACAAATATAAATTTTCCAATGTAAGTCTTTCACACTCGGTTGTATAAAACTCTACCTTCTTCGTTAGAAGTTACATTTCTAATTCCATACACAATGGTGGGGAAGTCTCATCTTCTTTTCCAACACCCTCATCTTCATGTGTAGGCCTCTTTGCAAACTTTCCGAACACATAAGTGGCACTATCAAATGATTCATAGTCTTTCGTTTCCTCCACATGTTTAGCCTTGCGCTTTCCATCCTTCTTTTCTCTAGCCATCTAATTACACCTGCATTTAAACAAATGATTTATATATGTTAGCATCCAAACATAATTACAAAGAAAATAATTCACTTAACGTATACTCAACAAAATATTTTCATAGATGAAATATATATGAAAGTTTAGCAAGCACATAAAACCCAAGTAGGCATACATGGAAGAAGAATGCAACTATTAAACCATAAACCGTAATCCATAATCCATAGTCACATAACATCTCGTTTTTAATACATTAACCACATACATAGTGATAACATCATCATATATACAACTCTAGCAATCGGGTGCTATTAATAAGCATTGGAATACAATAAATGGAATGTCTCATAATAAGAATAAAAACCATCTAATGCACTATAAACAGAGCATAAATGGATAACTCTATATAACCCATAAACCAAAACCATAAACATTATTCCATAATTGTTAATCCATAACCACAAATCATTTCATTGATTAATATAAACCACAAACCATATTCAATATATAATGAATGCAATATTAAATCATAAACATCAAACACGAGTACATCTATAGTAATCACATCCCTCATAAGCATTGTTATACAATAAACATTGTCATCTCCTTCGCTTCCTATTGGCAACAAACAAATTAATTGAACCATAAAATCTAACACGCTTCTTCTCGTCTCTATGAACTGGAAGGAGGTGTGATCCCAAGGATGGGGGCACGGATGTCTACATTCAATTATGTTGCACCCTCTCGACTACAACATGTACCGTATCATCTTGAAAGCCAAACATTTAGTAAATTAGTCAACATAGGTGAATCATTCAGTTAAACACATAATTAAATTAAATCATCCATTACATCTACTTGCCTCTTGTGGAGGAGTGTCCAGTCTCATATCTCTAACATCCCATATCGCAAACCCTTTGACACACTCGCTAAAGTTTCGCAAATGTCGAAGGGTAGGGTAATGGTGCAGTGGGAACAATGGCCTCAGAAATGATGACCTTGACAATGATTGTAAGCTAGGAAAAATGCACTACTAACAAGGAAGTAAAAATACTAACAATCATACCTCCTCCTTCACGCTCCGTAGCAAACCTCAGAATGGGCTAGGAAACTTGGATTGAGCCCCAATTGCGTGATATGTAGGTGCTTTTCTTCAAGACGGAGCAAGGCCTTCCTGCAACAATGATCCACTTACTTTGCACCAGATGGGAAAAAGGATTATGGATTTGGGGTGCTTCAGAATGAGGCTATTTGGGCATTAGGACGAGGCAGAAGGATGTTCTTTTCTCAAAGGATGCAAGAACTTAGATAAGGCATTCAAGCTTATTCTTCGTGTCTTTAGAAGGGAGGGGTAAGGCTGTATTTATAGCCTGGGAGAGTGATTAACTTAGAGTAATTTAAGTAATCATGGTTTGAAAATGTGGGCAAGATTAGGTGAGTGGGGATCACGAAGAATGGGTGAGGATTTGATTTTGGATTTTTAATTCATAAGTGGAGGATTTTAAGTGAGTGGGGACCACGAAGAGTGGATGAGGATTTGATTTTGAATTTTTAATTCAATAGTAGAAAAACATGGAGAATAATGACATGTGGTGAGGATTGAGTTATTTTTTGGATTTTGAAGTTGATAATTAATCAAATTATATTTGATTAATTCGAAGTGTATTTTTGTGGGAAATGAGGAAGGGGAATTAATTGATTTAGAACAGATGTGAAATTAGGGTGTCTACAGTTGCCCCTCTTTGGAAGGGTACTATGAAAGTAGTGTCCTTTTAAAGAAAGTAGACGAGATGGGGGAAGAATTCAATCTACTTTTCTTAAGCAAAAAGTAGAGCGAATGTTTGTTGGGGAGAATAGAAGGTGGTGAGTGACGGATGTCATGGTATCCTCTAAGACAAAAATGTCATGAGAAGATGTGATTATGGATAGATATGATGATGCCCCCTTGAGAGGGCTGACGAGAATGGAATATACGACAGAGCTCTCAAAAAGAGGAGAGATGAATTCTGTGGAGAAGAGGATGATAATGGAGTGGAAGAGACTGGAATGACCACGTGACATAAATGGAGAAAGGATTCAATCAACCTTGAATGCTAGGTGTGAGGGTGTGTGGGAAATAGAAAAGGGAATGGATAGGATTGGGGGCTGATTATGAGAAGAGTAATGGAGATAGGAAGGGACAAAAAAGGAATGAAAGAGGTAGAAAAAAAATAAGAGAGAGGGATGATAGGGGAAGAAGGGAATGATGAAGGATAAACAAGGAGAAAACAAGAAAAGGACAAAGAAGAGGGCGAAGGTATGAAATAGAGATATGTGCTAAAGGAAGGAAGCAATAGAGATAATAAAGAGGGATGCATGAAAGTGAAAGAAATGATAGAGCTTGAGAAAAGCAGAAATGAGGAAAGATAAATAAGAAGGAGAAGACAAGGTGGGAGTAGGGGGTGAAATCGATGAAAATTGAAAGAGGACAAAAGAAGAAGTAGAACGGAGGAAAAAAATACTATGAGGGGCGAGGAAAGTGTGAAAAAGAGTAGAGAAAAGAAGAGAAACATATAAAAATGAACAAAAATTTAGGGGTGGTAGAGAAAGGAGAAGTGGTAAGAAGAAACATGAAAATAAGGGTAGAGTAAAGGAAGATAGAGCAAATACATGGAGAATATTGAAGGAATCGTGTCATTGCGAGGAAGACCAAGGAAAAGAATATGGAACATACCTACGGAGATGCATGTGGGGGTGGTATGATAAAAAAGACAGGACAACGCTTAAGAGCCGGGTTTTCGATGGGGAAGTAAGGAGGAAACATGATGGAAAAAGAGAAGAAGACGATATCGGGGAAGGGAAATAAGACGAAGGGTGGGAGAGAGAAGAGGATAACAGAGAAAATGATGGAGAAGGAAGGGAATACATAAATGGGATGATAAGTGGAAAGTGAATAGTATGAGGAATGTAAAGAGAAGAAAGAGGGGAGGAATGACACAGATTGGAAAAGAGGCGAGATGCATGAAATGAGGATACTAGGATTACGAGAAAATAGAAAAAGGATGTATGATGAAGACAGTAAAGATATTGAAGAAGGCGAAGGGAAGGTGGAGAGATGGGTAAGAAGCAACAAGAAAGGGTGGGATTGGGGGAAAAGAAAAGGAGAGAAAAGAGAATGGGGAAAGAAGAGGCAATGCCAATGAGGGTACGTTAGGGAAAGTCCACTAACAATGAGTGGTGAGGAAGGGTGAGAGAAAAAATGAAGAAAAGGAGAAAGGTAATAAGGATTGGAAAGGGTAATGCCAACGAAGGGACGTTAGGGAAAGCCCACTAACAATGAGTGGTGGGCTTAGAGGAGGGAAAGAATGAAGGGAAACTCTAGAAGGTCTAAGGGAGTGAACGAGGTCGTGCGGAATGAGAATTGATGATTTTTAGGGAAATTACACTAACAATTATTAGTGCGGGAATAGAATATGATGATGAAAGAATGATATAGGAATCTTAACAATAATGGTGAACATGTGTGTGGGTTGAAATGTGGGAGGATTTGAGAAGATGAAGTGGAAAGAGTAAAGAAAATGGGAGGGATGAGTTGGGACTAGGTGAAAGCGAGGAGAGGATGCGGGAGATGAGGATGAATGAGGTGAGGATGAAGAAACAAGACATGAAAAGAATGGGAAGAAACAATATGAAGGATGATGGATCAAGAAGGGGAAATGGGGGAAAAGAATGTGATTGTATGCAGAAGAGATTAGACGTATGTTGTAAGATGATAGGTGGAGAAAGGATAATGATAGGAGGAAAATGTGGTTGGTAGGAGAGACCAGGTGGAAGAAGCGATCAACAAAGTGAACGAAGAATGAAGTGAGGGAAATGTTCACAATGACGATTTAGCGTAGGGAGGACCCTCGTATGTAAGATTGTCATACGAAAAAAGTGATTTAAGTAAGATTGCCAAGCGAGTGAAACTAGAGATGACAAGTGGGAAAGCGCTAATTAGTGTTTGCATGAGAATGGAAAAGGAGTTGAAAGGATGTGATAATGGGGAATTCCGAGAAAAAGTGAAGGGTGAAGGGTGTGTAGTGATGGGGAAAGGCAAGAAGATAGATCATCATTAAGAGGGACTCTTAAGTGAGATCACCATGCCGAGCGAGTGGTTAAATAAGATTGCCAAGCAGAGGATGGTGATAGTGGTGGTAAAAGATGTGATGATGGGGAATGAAGAGAAAATATGGATGGTGAGAATGTAGAGTGATGGGCAAGTGTAAGATGACATGTCATGCTTAAGAGAATCTCTTAAGTAAGATCGTCATGCCGTTGGAGTGGTTTCGTAAGATCGTCAAACTGACAGGGATGACAGGCAAGGAGAAAGAAAAAATTGTATTGGGTACAAGGGTGGAATGGTTGGTTGAAGAAGATGATCACAATGAGATGCAGGAGAATTAATATGGGGGAAATATGATGGAATGGGGGAATGCCATAGGGCAGATCAGCCTTAAGATGAAGTCTTAAGTAAGATTGTTGTGCGGCCGGAATGGTTAAGTAAGATTACAAAACTGAAGAAGATGAAGAATGATGATAGAGTTGGTGGGAATAGGGTATGAAAAAATGGACTGAAGGGGAACCCTCAAGTGAATTTTCCATACTACGAGAGCATGTAAGTAAGATGACCATGCATAAGACAGATTTGGGGAAGGATGAGAAAAGAGTGAGTGATGTATGCCTGAGCGGAAGAGGATACGAGATGAGGTGATAACAAGGAAGAAAGGAAACAAAGGAGTGTAACATGAATGGATGAAGGAATATATATAGTGATAGGCGGAGAGTGTGAGGGGAATCCTTAATTGGGATGCCCAGGTGGTGAGAGTAATGATGCGAGAATGAGAAGCGAGAAGAGGTGGAATGGTAATATGTGTGTGGTGGTGATTGTTGTTTGATGAGAGAGGAGGTGGTGAAGAAGCTTCTACAATAGGAAGATCTTAGGGAGAGGGTAAACCTCCACCAAGGATCCCATATAGAAGGGGTTATTAAGTAAGATTGTCAAGCGGAAAGCGAAGAGTGAAAGATAAGAATACAAATGGGTGAGAGGGGACAAGAATGGTGATAAGGGTAATATGGGGATGATTAGTGGAAGAGTAAAACTGAGGAGTGAGGATGAATGGATAAAATACATGGTGATCATGGTGGGGGAGAAGGAGTTGATGGATAGTGAATGCTACTTGAGAAAAATCTTCAAGTAGGATTCACAAACCGCAACGATGATCAAGTAGGACTCCCAAACCGGGAATGTATTAGTACAGGTGAATGGATGGGGTGTAAAGTAAGATGTTGATCATGTAGGAAGATACTCATGTGACGAAAGCATCTTAATTTTAATATAACACACAACAGATGCATCATGATATAAAAGATCAAGATGACTAGATCTGTAATATGTGTGATAGCATAGATAATGGCCATCAAAAAGGTTTGATTCCCCAAGATGATATGCAAATGGAAGAGAGCATAGACAAAGGCCATCAAGAAAGTATGATGCCCCAATATGATATGCAATCAGATAACATAAGTATATTAGAGAGAACACCAAGATACATAGAATCAAGATGCCCCCTGTAATATATCAAGATACAAGAAAGCAATTAATAATTTGTAACTAATAATGCAACACAAGAACCAATAAACATGTCTCTAACGTGTTCCACAATGAGGATTGATCGGATGTGCCCCAAGCGAGGGGTATGAGGACATAGAAAAGCATTGAGTCATTGTCCTCAAATAAGGAAACAATGAGAGTCGGATTTGCCCCAAGCAAGGATTCACGCGAGGAGAAGTGGTTTGAATTTGGTAGTCATAAGGTGGTTGGATCATTCGTTGGGGATAATAGTTCAAAGGTTGAATTGTCTTTGGTTATTTTAGAATTTTTGCGATTTTGTGGAGTTTACAATATTTTTTTTTATTATTATATATATATAGATTTTCTAATGTTTTTTTTTTGGATTTTTTCTAATGTTTTTGGATTTTGGATTTTTCTAATGTTTTTTTGATTTTGACAATAATTTCTTATGTTTTTATATTTTTGACGGTTTGGGAATGTTGTTGGATGTTTGGATTTTAACACGCTTATTGGAAATTTATGGACCAGAGTGCGAGACTTGTTTTGAGAGGTGATAAACTAGGATATTATCCGCATGTACTATGTTCCTCGTGGTAACTCATGCTCGGAATAACACAAATTCTCATTCCATCGCTAGGATATGGTGGTGATGATATGATAAAAGAAGTCTAGCTCCATTCTTGACTCCACGCAACTAGTAAGATGTGTGGGCTCATCACCAAGAATCAAGAAGGGCGTGGGAGGTAGATAAGGAGTATAGAGACAAATGCTAACAACAATCCCTTTGAAAAATTGTGACTCAATTCTTCATAACGTTACTGAACCGGTTTCAAAAATGGCTTTCAATTTATGAGTCACATGCTAGACTTAGACAGTTACGTGGCTTGTTGATTGGTAAAATATGAGGTAAAGGGATAGTTCTCTCTTCACTTAGGCATCTAAATTACTTCTTTGGGGATTCGATAATTGCAAGCACTATAAGATTTTTTATTTTTGAATTGACTCCCTATGCCTTGCCCCATTCTACTAGTGAGAAGCAAGGGCTCGTCACCGAAGACAAAACATAGGTGAGTGAATTCCCTTTTTGTCTTTTTTTTAATTTTGAATGTTTTTTATTTATTTATTTTAAATTTTTGAATGTTTTGCAATATTTTTATGCTTTTATGAGAATGACCCTCTATGCTTTACCCCATGCCACTTGTAAGAGGCAAGGGTTTATCACCAAAGACAAGATGTAGACGAGTAAGGGCACCTTCCTCTATTCTCATTCTCACACTATCCATAAGAAGTGTGGGCTTAACACCAAAGACTATGAAAGATGAAATATGTGACGATGAATTATTCATAAGTTATTGAATTGATGGATTTTTACAATAGTGTTTTGTATTTGGGAAGGAATGTTTGCCCCCAATCTCAGCCCTACACGACTAGTAGGACGCAAGGGTTCAACACCGAATACTGAGATGGACGACAAAACAAACTAGGTAAAGAAGTTTAGAGATTTGTTATGAAAGAGAGAATGTCATTGAAGGGAATATATTACCATTGGTAATCTTCTAGGTATGACAATAGGTGAAAGCGATTGAAAATGGGAGATATGATAAGAAGTGTGATGCTCACAAACTTAATAGGGTCTATATTAACACTGTCTCATGATGATAAATATGAATATGTGATTTTGATAAAGAAAATATACGCGATGGAAATGAATAACTTTAAATTATTCAAGGTAAAGCGAGACAAAAGGAACAATGTACATGTGGTTGTTTCCCGGAATAGTGAATGCCTCAAGGATAAAATTTCTTTAAATGAACTGCATTCATTGGTTCATCAAGATCTTGACCATCTTCAGTGGCCAACTTATAGGCTCTAGAGCTAAATTTAGTTGTAATTACATAGGGTCCTAACCAATTAGGCTCAAATTTTCATTGTTTTTCTCACTCTTTAGTGGTATTCTTTTGATTTTCTTTTAAAACGAGGTCACCAATTTCAAATTCTCTGGGTCTTACCTTTTTATGATAATTGTGTTGCATTTGGTTTTGATAGACTTGAAGATGATTGAGAGCATTAAGTCATTTTTCATCAAGAAGCTCAAGCTCTTGAAGTTGTGACTATCGGTATTCATCCTCATTAATTACATCTTTAAGGGAGATTCTCAAGGATGGGAGTTCTATCTCAATAGGTAAAATGGCTTCACAACCATAAACAAGGGAAAATTGGGTGGCTCTGGTAGGCGTGTGTGGTAAGATTTACGGTAAACCCAAAGAGTAGGGTAAATTTGAGTATGCCAATTACATCCATAGGTGTTGACGTTTTTTTCCATGATGGATTTTAAAGTCTTGTTGGTTGCTTCCACTGATCACACCACGAAGGTAGTAGGGAGTGGACCACTTAAGTTTTATGTGAAAACGTTTGGCTATGTCCTTAACATCCTGGTTTTTAAATGATTTTCCATTATTTGTGACCGGAGCAGATGGAATACCAAATCAATAGATGAGATTATTAAAAATGAATTTCGATATTTGGCTACTGGTAACATAAGTAAGAGGCATAGCTTCCACCCATTTAGTGAAGTAATTAGTAGCGGTAATGATGAACTTATGTCCATCGGACGATGTTCGTCTAATTTTACCAATGAGGTCAAGTCCCCATTGAAAGAAGGACCATGGTGTGGTTATCGATTGTAATGCTTGGGAAGGTGCGTGGATAAGATTTCCATGCTTTTAACATGCTTGACATCATTTGACAAAATGACATGCGTCACTTTCCATGGTGGGACAATAATATCTAACTCGTAGGATTTTCTTGGCTAAGGCTATACCATTCGTGTGCGCTCCACATATACCATAATGGACTTGATTAGCTAGGACATGTGAGGCTTCTTCCGATCAAGGCATCGAGCGAGGTGCCATCATATCCTTGTTTATAAAGAGTTTATGCTAAAAAGGTGTAACGACAAGCACGTTATGCTAAAGCACGTTTATGAATTGGTTTCATGTCGATAGGAAATGTTTTATCATGAATGAAGGTATAAAGATCATGGTACCAAGGGTTATTCGGACCCACAATCTCACATACCATAGTGTTTTTAGGAATATCATAGGCAGACATTAAGAGATGTTCTATGAGAAAAAGTGTCCTGGTTAACTAGATGTAATTTCTAATAGGGATCCAATGGTTGCCATAACGTCGACAGATTTATTACGAATTATGGGGATTTGATCAAAGCTAATTAATCAAAAATAGCTTCGAAGACTATCCACCATGTATTTATATGGGATAAATTTTTCATCCTTGACCTGGTATTCATTGGTAACTTGCTTGATGATAAGTAAAGAATCACCAAATATAGCTAATTATGTAAGATTCTAAGATACAACCAGTTTTAATCCTGTAATTAGAGCTTCATATTATGTGATATTGTTGGTACATGGGAGTGCTAAGTGAAATGATTTGAGGATAACGTGTCTGCTAGGTGTGATAGGAAAATACCAACCCCGAGCCATGGAGATTACAAGATCCATCAAAAATAGAGTCCAAGCTAGCGGGATGTTTATGTGTAGAATATCTTCATCGGAAAAGAAAAATTAAGTGGTTTTGTGTCGGAAGGGGTGCCTTGGCAAGTCGGGTCTGCAGGGCCTATCCTTTAATTGCCTTCTATGGAACAAATTCGACATCCAATTCACCAAGTAATACGACCCAACTAGACATTATTCTCGTGAGAATGGGTCTGACAATAGATACTTGAGAAGATCAATATTAGCAATCAACTTAGTTGTGTGATTAAGAAAGTAATGACGTAACTTATGGAATGCAAAGGCAGCCGCTAAGCATACTTTTTTGATTTGGGAATAATGTACTTCGTGCTCAATAAGTGTTCGACTAAGGTAATATACAACTTGTTCTTTTGCTTGATCGTTATGTTGTGCTATTAGAGCTCCTATGGTATGTTTAGTGGCAGATGTATAAAGCAACATGGAATTATCGACAATTGGTGACATAAGAACAGGTGGGCTAGAGAGGTATTCTTTTAACCTAACAAAAGAGTTTTGGCAATCGTGGTTCCAGTGAAATTGTGCATCTTTCTTGAGTAACTGGTTGAAGTGATGGCACTTATTAGCCAACTGTGATATGAAACGCTAAATAAATTGTATATTTAACTAAAGACTGCGTAATTGTTTTAGGTTTTGAGGAGGAGGCATTTCCATAATGGCTTTGACTTTTGCAGGATCCACTTCTATGCCTCTTTGTGAGACAATAAACCCTAACAATTTACTAGAGGTCACTCCGAACACACATTTCTTTGGGTTAAGATGAACCTTATACTCACGTAATCTATCAAAAATGTGTCTCAACACACCTGGATGTCCTATTCGTGTTTTTTATTTTACTAATATATCATCAACATAATCTTCCATGATATCATGTAACATATCATGGAAGATGATAGTCATTGCTCGTTGATAGGTGGCACCAACATTTTTCAAGCTGAAAGGCATGACCTTATAATAGAAGGTGCCCCATGGTGTAGTAAATGTCATTTTATGTTGATCTCCTTTTGCAATACGTATTTGATTGTAACCATAAAATACATCTATTAAGGAAAGCATTTCATGGCCTACCATAGAATCAATAATCATGTCTATATTTGGCAAGGGAAAGTCATCTTTGGGACAAGCCTTGTTGATGTCTCGAAAGTATGTGCATATTCGATGTTGGGAGTTTTCTTGGAGACGAGAACTATGTTAGATATATATGCCAAATAATTAAAGGTCTGATAAAGTTGGCTTCCAAGAGTTTCTCTAGTTCAGATTTGACAAGCAATGCAACTTGGGGATGCATTTTGCATAGTTTTTGTTTTACAGGTTTTGCATCCGGATGTACAAGAAGATGGTGTACTACAAGAGATGGGTCAAGCATGGCATGTCCTTATATGTCCATGCAAATATATCTTGGAATTCAATAAGGAGTGTTGTTAATTCCATGCATTCTTGGTCAAACAGACTAATGCCAAGTCTGTAAAAATTTTGGTTGTTTGGTGGTGCCAATGTTTATGTCTTTAGTTTCTTCTACAAACATTTTAGATGTATCTTTTCGAGAATGATGTTAATGGTTGATGTAGGTCATTGGTGTCGGGTGTTTTAGGGGACTTAGTATAATATTTTTGCGTGTAATGTTGGGACTTTTATTGACATGTTTGTTGGATAGGGTGGTGGTGAGATTTTAACTATGGGAATTCTTTTATTTGCGCTTCTGATCTAAATTTTCCGAGGGTGAAGGATCTGAATATTTTATCTCTTCGCCAAAATAGGTCGATTCATTTACATTGATTTCAAATCCTTTTCTATGGTCAGAAGTATGGATTTGGTCACGAGTTCCAAGGAATTCTTTGATGGCTTCATCATTTTGGAAAATGTCCATGACCGCATGATGTGGTTTGCCATGGTCTATGAGAGTCGATGTGTAGGCTCAAACTTGATGACATTAATAAATAAATGTTCAAAGTAAAGATGTGTTTCAAAGCAAGTTCCTTAAAAAGGCTACGTGGCGACACTGGTGTCATTATTAGAGATGGTGTCATCGTTATCACTTGAAATTATTATGGGAGCAACATCAAACACCTTGAAACCTAGACCATGTTTATCGTGATGTTGTGGGGTAAGTGCACCAAGTTGGGGGACAATTAAGTGGACATCAAATCCTGAATTTTACATTAAAAACAGCAAAACATCAAATTTAGTCTTCCGCGGGCTTGAACCATACCAAAAAGTAAAAAATATGTCATAAAAATGGTACCATTGCGTAGGGGAGGCTATTAGCTTTGTAGAAATACTGATTTTAAAGTGAATAGAAGAGGATAAATATCATTTTATAATTTTTTACTAATAGTAGGTCTTTAAGACACTTTTTCCTATCAATGTTTATGTCTACGTTTAAGATTGCAAAATTTGTTTCACTTATCAGAATGTGATAAAACTTATACCATCCCAACCATGGTGAAATTATATACATGTTCAAAAAAAAATTTATTTGATTTCAATATTTTTTGATGAAGTTATGGCGGGCAAACGGAAAGTGCTCTGTTTTCTTTATGTTTTCATACCACTTTCACGGAAAAAATCATAAAAAATAAAATATTACTCAAAAAAATACAAAATAAAATCCATCCCAAGATAGATAGTGGCATATAACTTCTCACCAAAGGAAAAAAATATATATCAATTTTTGGTCATCCAAATTGTGGGCAAACAGACTATAATCTTATCGGCATTTTTAAAAAAATACCAAGTCATTGAATTTTGATTGTTTAATATAGCTAATCTTGTTTATTTTTTACAAAAATTAGTATTTTAGAAACTAGATTCCGAATGCTACGATTCATATTAATATAATTTTGTCTAATTTTGAGTGTATGTATTGCTAATAATCCCTACAAGTTGATATTATGTTGTTATTTGCAATATGATGTCCACGGATGACCCTATATTTGTCCATCAACTTCCTGCACTTACCCTGTGTGCAAGTGATCGGGTCTAAACAACCTTGTTCATTTGGACCGAGTCCTTTACCCTTCCATCACATGTTTTTCATTATTCGATGAGCTTTGGTAAATTGAGGGGACTCATAACATGGAGCAAAGTCATCATTATATAACCAAGATCTTGAAGAACTTAGAATATGTTCATTGTCAAGATAACCGATTTTTTTTCAAACTGACTGTCCCATTCGGAAAGTGGGATGGATTCTTAGATGTGGAGCATTAGGTTTGTCATAGTTATGTGGGGATTTGTTGATATAAAAGGAGTCTGCCATCTTTTGAAATTGATATTCACCGCATCCTGTGAATGATTTTAAATGTGTGCGATGGGCGACCAATAGGTACCTCATGTGGTGGGAAGTCACTTTGGTAGTTTTAAAAGATGAAGAGAATGGTTTATAATAAGAAGGGGGTGGAGTGAAGAATGAATAATGGTTATTCATAGGAGAAGGTATCCTAATAGAAGAGGCGTGGTTGGATGAAGAAGGTTGGCTAGGTGAGGAATAAGATGGTGTGGTGGAAGAATAATTATTCTTTGGAAGGAGAACCCCGATTAGTGGAAGAAGATGATTGATCTTAGTGGGAGGAGACTGGTAGGAGATTTTTGACTAGCGAAAAATAATGGATTAGAAAATGTGTTTTGATTAGAAGATAATGGTTTCAGATCATTATTAGGGATTGTATCAGGATAGATGCATGTTTCGTTAAGGATTATGCGAGGTGGAGCATACTTATCTGTTGATGCACAATAGTGATCATGTCGATACCGTCCTTCGAGGAATCTACAATACTCAAAGGGTTGGGGATCTGCACACATAATGTAAATTCCTTTTCAAAAAAGGAAATTTAATACATTGGTGGAATGTTGATGGGACGGCTTTCATGGCATGAATCCAAGATCGGCCGATGAGAATGTTATATGCAACTTCTACATCCACCACATGACATACCGTGTCTAAGGTGATGGGCCCAAATTGGAGAGGCAACGTGATTTTCCCTTCAGACTTTCTCTCGTTATTATCATATCCATGAATGGTTATGATATTGTTTTGTAAATCATTTTCAGTGTAACCTAGACAACGTAAAAGTTTCATGAAACAAATATTCAATGTGGATCCATTGTCAATTAATATGCACTTGATCTTACGATGAGTTATATAACCCTCAACGTATAAAGAATGATTATTAGCGATGTTGGGATTAATAAGGTCAGCGGGACCAAAAGATAAAATAAGATTGGGGACTGTGGGATGTGCAATTAAAGCCTGGAATTGTTGTGAATTGATGTCCTCATGACACAAGCGCGTTATTCAATGTTTGCGAAGGATGCCTTGTAGTGCGGGAGAAGAATTAAGTAATTCCATTATGGAAATTTTTGTTGCAGTCTTCTCCAATTGTTTGAAAATATTGAATGATAAATACAGATTGTGGAGTGGAATTAGATGGTGAATTAGAAGGTGATGTGGGGACGAAGTGGCGAGATATTTTTGCTTTGTATAGGGACACACATTTTTTTCTCGTTTAATGGTGATCGCACATCAGTTCTAATCATTATAGTTGTCACTAAGTCTTGGTCATAGTCTATGGTCGAGATGACTCGAGTCATACTCGATATTGCTTGATAATTGACCCTTGTCTTTTGAATTTTTATCGTGCTTAGGGAAGGGATTTTTAAACATGTGAAGTTTTTCATTAGGTGTTTTTGTCTCAAAATTATTTTCAACTTCTATGTCTCCACGTTCAATTAGGTCTTGGACGTAATGGTAGAGTTGCATGCATCAATCAGAGAGTTTCTTTTATGTGACGGTAATCACAATATTCATTTTCCTTATACCAATTTGGTTTGGGTTGTCCTTCTTCAAAGGGTTTGACGATGGGATATGTAATCATATTGGCATTTTCCAAATGACGAAAGACACTAGATAGACTTTCTCCGAGAGGAGTGAATTGTCTTCATCGGTCCCGAGAAGGAACTTCCTTTCTAGGGAAAATGACTAGTTGTTTGGATTTTAATGTGTTGATGGGATGGATTTGAACGTTTTGGACATGGCAGGAATCAATAACTCTATCGTTGACTATATTTATATTCTGGTTAAAGAATTTAGATTTGTCCTTGTTTTGAGGGGTGTCTCGATAAGGTTAGTCCCTAAAGGGTGCTTTAAGTAAGCCCTTAGAAATGAGGGATTTTTTGATTTGTGTGCCCTTTTCAATGACTTCTTCAAAACTATTCAGATAATGCATTTGCATGTGGAATGATAATTCGGCATTGAGATTAGGAACAAAAATGCTAACTAGTTACCTCTCGGGTATTGAGCAGGGAAATCAGCTTGCAATTCCTCACCATCATTGTAAAAAAGAGGCAAATTTTTCATTTGGCCTTTTCCTAGTGTTACAGAGATCAAGCATGGTTATTTCTGAGTCTAAGTTATAGGAAAAATGTTTAACGAATTTCTCCAATAAGTCTGCGAATGTCGTGATCGACCCTTTGGGAAGATGGAAAAACCAGTATAAAGCTTGTCCTCCTAAACTTTGGGGGAATAATCATAAAAGGTACGTGTCTCGATAGGAAACTTCCTACATTGCATGTAAAATTCCTTGACATGTTCACAAGGGTCACCTTTGCTTTTGTATTTATCAAACTTTGGGATTTTGAAGGATGACAGAAATGGTAAGCGTGATATCTCTGTATCAAATAGATAAGGACACAATTCTTCAAAGTTGAATTATTTTGATTGTTTTTGTAGTCCCTGAATGGTGTCTTTCATATGTTTCCATTCTTGTGCGAATGGAGAGGCGGGGGACGGTTTATCAAGAATGTCATGAGTATTGGAGTCTAGATTGGGGTCTTTTAATCTTTTAACTCTAGTCGTTGCTTTGTCAAGTTTCTTTGTTAAGTCTTGGATTTTAGTGAATAACGCATCGGCCGAAGAGTCATTTGGATTGTTTGGTATTTCGTTGTGATAACTTGATTCACTGTTGTTAATAAGTTTGTTTAAATTTTTAGTCCCGAAGTCAGGGGTAGTTTTTCCCCATGGCTAGGATGCGTAATAGATATTCATTTTTGTTTTGTTCTATCACCCTATTGACTTGTTCTTGTTCTTCGTTGGTGAGTTTTGGTTGAGTGACTTCTTTATTTTCATTTTCATGATTGTGACTACGTGTGAATACCATGATAAAATGTGCTGATTAAGTTGAAAAGTGGGTAGGAATGTTGAGCGAGGTGTGAATAAATGAAAACTTGATTACTTTGGATTTAGCTCGAATAAGTTCGTGATGGTGAGAAGGAAAGTAACTTCAAACAAGTTATCTCAATATGATGGTGATGTAACTCAAGACGAGTTATTAGGGAATTTTTGCACATTGTGTAGATTTGGCTTGAACAAGCTCTAGATTGTTGACGGGGAAAGTAACCCAAACAGGTTAATCTCAATATGGTTATGATATAACTCAAAATGAGTTATGAAAGGATTTTGTTCGCTTTGATTTGGATAAACGTGATAGTGGACAAAATAATGAGTGAACGCAAACAAGTCACACAATATTACTTTGATTAGTTGGAAACAAGCTATAAAGGATGTTTTGACAATTAGCAATATGGGGAGTGAATACTAGTCACTCAATATCAGTTGGATATAGCCGAAGATAAGATATGGCAGATGTATTGTTGGCTGAAGAAAGCTAATGAAATCGGTGTGATGTTTTGGTCTGCGTTGTTGGATTGTTTGGATGTTTTTGCTTGGTATTGAATTGGTCGAGAAATGATTTTTTTGTAGAACACAACTAGGGTTTGAACTTTTACAATGAACACATTGATATCAACCAAGTTTTATGATAAAACAATGTTAAACTATTTTGTTTACAAATAACTAAGCAATCATGTGGATCCAATTGATTTGGCTTAGAGGTAAATTATTCGAGAATGGTCATTGTTTCATGCAATCATACAAGTTTAATGTGGAATGATGGATGCAGGCTCTTATCACTCCAAAAATATGTGCCCTCCGATATACCCTAGTCCTATTATACCTAATTCTATACGGGAACATAATTGGTTCTGGAACCCTTAGAGCACTGGAGGAGACTCACCAATTCTTACTTACCTACTTTGGAGTGAATCACCACGTCCAAAACAGGTTTTGTGAAAAGGTGGAAGGTGATGAAGGGATGAATGTGTATGGTGTCCTTATAACTCCCCAAATATTTACAGGACGATGCCCAAGCTTCATTGTTATAACTATTTAGGCATGAATCACATGTGCCACACGACAACATTACATGTAAGTGAAGAGCATGGGTGAGGTATATACCGAACATTGTGATGAGACTAGGTCTCAAAGTGTAATGCAGATGCGAATATTGTTGGTGCGTGGTAGTCAAGTCCACGTCACCGGTGTAGCTTTGGTGGTGATGAAATCCACCTCAACTACGTGCAAAAATAAAATGATGAAGTGATTAAATGCAAGGTTCTATCCAACTTGAAATAAATCACTAGCAAAAAATAATTTTGTACCTGAGCGTGTTAATTTTTTTTGTTTTGGTTTCAGCAATTTTCTTGAAATGGTGGTACTTTTGCGGGATTTTTTTGTTTGTTTTTGTTTTTGTGTCTTTGATAATATTTCAATGACACGGTTCTACAGAAAACAAATTAGTAGTTATCCTAAAAACGAAATGTTAGAAAAGCAATCGTGGTTGTTTTTTATTTTCCAGATCGCTCGAAGGCGCAGGAAAAGAGCATACACAACCAATGACCAATCAAATATTAATAATAGGACAAAGTAAAATAATGATGGAAATGACAGTTAGAAAACAAAGCTAGAGGATCCTGCAATGTTAGAACAAGAACTAAATAATCATGACTATTTCTGATTTTCCAGATCACTCGAAGGCGCATGAAAAGAGCATACACGAATATAATTGGAATAGAGTGTTTTGTATGTTTTTGATAAATATTACAATTATTCATGATTGTGAAATAATGATAACGATTATCTTCACAAAAAAAAGAAAAATGACAAAAGAAGAGCTATAAAACATTACCAGAAGTGTGGTTGTGGAAAATTGGAATGTAAGGCAAAAAAATTAGTTGTGCAGAGCCTGGTGGCCTCTAATGTGGAAAGGATGATGGGGAAAACAAACCTGATAAGGTTGGCAATAATATATAAAATATAGATGTAAATATATATAAAAAGATATAATAAATATAGAATAATTAGTAAAAATAATATTGTTTTGTGTTTTTGAAGGGCAGTATTGAAAAATTACCGTCACTCGAAAATTGTTTGACAGGCAGAGGTGGCCATCAAATTGAACCCCTGGGTGCGAAAATGGTCCTGTATTGTCGAAAAAGGGCTTGCAAGAAAAAGATTAGTAGTTTGTACCTGCACAAAACGTGGAGAAAAAAATTATCTAGAAAAAGTAATTCCTAAAATTGATACATAACGTGTGAAAATAGATCATTTTTTTGTTTTTGTTTTTAAATTAATTAATTTTTTTTGTTTGACAATCATTAAATTGCGTACAAAAAGCTACTAAATTGATCCTAAAAACCAAATTGTGAAAAATTGTTAACCGTGACATATAAATCCACCAAAAAGAAGGGAATTTTTTAAACAACAAAAGACCTAAGTAAAAAAAAAGGGAGGTGTATAAAAAGTCTCGTAAAAACAAATCAATCAAAGAAAAATGAGAAGCACTAAAAAATATGTAATCTATATGAAAGTGTAGACTTTGTGACTAAAATGTGGACTTAGATGGCGAAAGTGAAGACTTTTAAGGAGAACATAGACAAATAGAATAACAAAAATGTGAACATGGAGACTTATGGGGTATGGACTAAAATAATGGACGTAGGTAGAGGACTTCAAGAACATGACAAACCGAGAAAGAAGAAAGTGTGAATTAAAATATGATGATAATGCCCTAAGTGTTGACACTAAGGAGGTAAAGGGCAAGGAAGAAAGTATAACGGAACGTGATAATTGAATAGAGAGGTTGGTTGGTGACTAAGTGTGAGTCCAGATGATAAAGCAAGTCCATAAAGTGGAGTAATAATATAAGATGTGCCACGTATAAGACTAAGTAAATGATAGATGAAGGCAAAGGAAACGATCTAAGATGGCAAAAGTTAGACAACTATAAAAATATGTAAAGTAGAATGCAAGTTGGGAACATAAGTTTTACAAGTGTCCAATTATGGTTGGTTTGTGGTTGGGGCGACCTGAAAGTGATTGCAATGAATGTAGATGCGCAATATTGTTGTCACTGCTTACATCACCATTTATTTTAGATACAAAGATCGATCCGCAGAGTAAAACAGTTATAGAGGATCGTGTAAAATGTGACTGTCATTGCTCGTATTACATAATGAGAAGTACAAACTTGTCGATAATGGTCGATGAGGAACAAGTTTGGAGTTCATAAATGTAATCGTGGATCACAATCAAAATTCAAAATGGCTTAGTGCTTCTAGGTGGCTATAAATTCCAAAGAATTTGTTATAGATATATTCTAACCTATATATATATATAATAGGTATGACTTGTCACTTGAAAAAAAAACGTGCAATTTGCAAATTTTGCAGGTTGGTTGATGGTTTTGAAAAATTGTCACAATCAGATATAGTTTAAAATCACAAAAATGGCCTACAATATGAAAATTGTGAGATCTCACGAACAATCGAGTATATAACACGAATGGGGGGGGATTAGAGTGGGAGTTAGGAATCTCACGTAGGAAAAATACATGGAAGTGGGGAGATAATCGTGGACGGGAGTTGGGAAGATTGGATGGGTGTCTAGGAGCATGGAGATGGGGAGATGGGTCATGAGTTGAATGGGTGGCGGAGTTAAGGAGTTGGAATAGTTGGACAGGGAGCTAGGGAGGAGAGATTGACGTGGAATGGAAGATGTGGGACCGTGTGGAGAGTCGTCGCCGTGAGGAGGAGGTGACAGGGGCATGGGACGTGGGAAGAGTTAGGTGGCCACGTGGAAGGAAGATGGGTGATGAATGGGTGATAGAGGAAGGACTATGAGGGAGTTCGACGTGGAGGTTGGGAGGACTATGTGGGAAGGCGAGGAGGGATAAACAGGGGAGAGGAACTGTGTGGGATGGTTGAGTGGCCGGGGACGTGGGTAGTTGGGTTAGGGGGTAGGAAATAAGGTGGGGGATGGGGAAATAGGGGGAGGGAAGGGGGATGAAGCTCGATGAGGAGAGAAGGGAGTCGTGGCAGAGAGGATACAAGATGGAGAAATAGGTGAAGGGGTCTGTGAGGAAGGCGAGGTGTGATAGGTGTCAGGGAGATGGTGTGGATCAGGGTCGGTGTTGGGGATGTTGGGATGGGTGAGCCGAGTAGTGTAGGGAAAGCAACGGAGTGGCAGGGGAGATGTAGGGATGTGGGTTGGGTTGGGAGAGAGGGACGTTAGGAAGGGGTCGAGTAAGAGGTAGAGTGTAGGGAAGTCGGTGGACGTGGGAAGATTTGGGTGGTCACGTGGAAGGAAGAGGGGTGGTGGATGTGTTTGAGAGGGATGTGCGGGAGAGAGTTTGGGGATGTATTTTAGGATATATCTATATTTGAGTGTAGTTAATATTTATCTAAAGTAATGAACATAGATATAAACTAAGATCAAGATATGCAAGAGTTAGTGTAAAGAAGATATTAATAAAACATGTTAATAAACATTTTTTTATTATTTGTGAAAGCACAATGTATAATTACCTTAAAAAGAGATTTTTAAAATTTAATATAAACTAAGAGAGTGTCAAATAATGTTCTAGAATAGTTGAAAAGGAAGATCGAAAGAAATAAAGATATTGTTTTTGTGTTTTTGATAGTGTAAACGAAGAGCGAAAAGTATGATTTTGAGGAAAGTAAGATATATATAGTGATTGAAAACGAAGTATTTAAAAATTGATTAGGAAAGAAGATCGATTGCCTGCAAAGCAATTATGTGAGCAAAAGGAAATAAATAAATTCATTTTTTGGATTGGTTTCCCAGACCATAGAGCGCAACGTATGATAAAAATGATGACAAATTTGCTTTGTAAAACCAAAAATTAGAGACTGAGTTGAAAGTAAACTGGGCAGACACCGTAAGATGATGAATACTTCCTTTATGATCCACAAGTATCCAGATCTGGGAAACTATTGAAAGGTAACCTCTGTGACGACATTAGGATGGAATATTTCTATCGTGATCCATAAGTATCCTGGATTAGGTGATGGATGTCCTTTCTACTAATCACCGAGCACCGAGGAGATCAAAGATATGACGAGTGGCATGATGTCATTGGTACTACAACCTGTAGATGCACCACAAGACACCGCACAACAAAAACACTACCCATAGCGTGAAGGTTAACCAAAGAAGGCCATAAGGCACGGAAAAGGAGATAATAATGAACAATAATAAACAAAGAACAAATAAAACCACTAATTGGGAAATTAATGGTAACAAATCAAAAGTAACTGGGCGTGCTAGAATTGAAGCTAGGAAAAATGCACCACTAACAAGGAAGTAAAAATACTAACAATCATACCTCCTCCTTCGCGTTCCGTAGTAAACCTTAGAATGGGCTAGGAAACTTGGATTGAGCCCCGATTGCGTGATATGTAGGTGCTTTTATTCAAGACAGAGAAAGGCCTTCCTGCAACAACGATCCACTTACTTTGTACCATATCGGGAAAAGGATTATGGATTTGGGGTGCTTCTATATGAGGTTATTTGGGCATTAGGATGAGACAAAAGGATGTTCTTTGTTCAAAGGATGCAAACTTAGATAGGGCATTTAAGCTTATTCTCCATGTCTCTGAGAGGAGGGGTAAGACCGCATTTATAGCTTGGGGAGTGATTAACTTAGAGTAATTTAAGCAATCATGGTTTGAAAATGTGGGAAAGATTAGGTGAGTGGGGACCACGAAGAATGGGTGAGGATTTGATTTTAGATTTTTAATTCATAAGTGGAGGATTTTAGGGAGTGGGAACCACAAAGAGTGAGTGAGGATTTGATTTTGAATTTTTATTTCAATAGTAGAAAAACATGGAGAATAATGACATGTGGTGAGGATTGGGTTATTTTTGGATTTTGAAATGGATTATTAATCAAATTATATTTGATTAATTCAAAGTGTATATTTGTGGGAAATGAGTAAGGGGAATTAATTAATTTAGGACAGATGTGAAATTAGGGTGTCTCACAACAAGAATGGGGATCTCATGCCATGACACACCACACACAGTCTACTATCACAAACAACCCCTCTCGCAATGACTATATCATCTGACATTAATTTCACTTTGACCCCATCAGGAAAAACTTGGAATAACAACAATCTCAATTGCATTAATAATTTTATCTTAAGTTTACCAAAAATGAATATAGAAAAGTGAATGAGAACATTAAATAACTTACCATTCCATATCCCCCTCTCTTCTCCCATCAGCACCATCATCCGTGCCCCTCTCCTCATGCCTCCCCTCATCACCCTCTCTCTCTCAACTAGGCAAGGAAGTTTCATCTCCGCTGATATTCATCTCGGCCTCTCAAACCTCTCATGAAGCAATCTTGCCAATAAGATCGAGACCAGAGGCTGAATGTGAAGGGAATGTCTCATCAAAAACATCCACCTACAACAATTGAGTCATCAAGACAATTGAAATATCAACAACATAAGGCAACATACAATTGTCACATGAGTGTTAAGTGTTTGTTACCTTTATCTATTTTGTACTACTAAGTGAGTCTCTTTGTCGCGTAGGAGCTGACTCAAGGGAATGTCATAATCCTATGCACATTGTCAAAAAGAGTTAGTATACACACAAATAAATAAAAACTATAAATCTCGTCGGGCATCGATGAGTTGGGTGATCCAATTCAATCTAGTACAGGAGGAACCAACCTCCACTCATCGCCTCTCTCTATATCAATATTGGAGTCTCACCCAGACATCGAACGAAAAGACACGAACCAACCGGCTTGATTGAACACCGAACATATAGACAGATATAGATCTAGGGGACCAACTTCCATAATAGAGATAGGGCCAGCTATATACTATATCTATTAGGGTCCTTCCCCTAGCCCAATTCTCTATATTCCATATAGCAATGAAAGTATAATGATTACTTACGAGATCCTTCGTGGGGGTCAACATTCCCGTTAGCTACTCCACCCTCTTCTCCATCTTCCTATTCATAAGATAATATCAAGTTTTTGATTTCCAACAAAACATAATCTTGAAATCTAGATTTGGGTCTTGGATCCAAAAAATTGAGGTCGAAACATTAAGATGTAAACAATGTCATAGCATTGGACACTCTGATAAAAACTGTCCCAAGAAGAAGACCCCTCCTTTGGATGCTGAACAGCCTGGGAAAGGCTCAGATCTGGACAAGGTTAGCAGGGTTCCAAGCACGGATAGCAGGAATGAAGACAAAGCTCCTAGCCAGAAGGATTTGGAGTTAAGTAGAAAAGGTAAAAAAAGGAGTTTTAGAACTCAAATAAAGAAACATTTCATCTGGCGTCCCAAAGCCACAACAATAGCTCTGCCTGAAGCTCCTAACAAAGAAATCTTGGAGAAATCTGTGAAAACATCCTTGGATAAACCTATTGAAGCATCTAATAAAGAAGACTATGTTAAGGTATCCATGGAAGTGAACGAGCAAGATGGCTCTGTGAAGGTTAATATAGTCCCTTTTGGGCATTTTCATAACGATCTGTCAGTCGAGAAAGTAATACAGTCATGCATTAGGGAGGAAACTTGGAACAAGGAAGGTATGACTCCAAAAGAGCCTTTGGAGATATTCTCTTCTAGGGAAAATGGTAATGCGGATCTTCTGCCGTGTCCCAGCAAAACAACAGTGGTTTCGCGGTCTGCAGCACTACGAGATCAGCTACTATTCACACGCCTGGCAGGACTCAAAAAGAACGAGAAGAGGGAGAAGTTACACCTGCCATGGAAACGGAGGATCCAGATTCTGGATTCACAATGGTCATTTCAAAAAAGAAAAAAAGATTGAAAGGTTTTGAAATGGTCCCAGAATCACTATATAGTGATAAAAAAAAGAAAATAGACAATTGGGACACCTCTACTTCCAGAACAACTAGGTCTTCTGCTAGACGAATAGCTGATTTTGGAGGAAGTTCAAAAAGAGGAAGACCTTCTAAAAAGACTCTTAGATCTAAAAACGGAGAGGGATATTGCAGATGGTGTTCAAATCGGCCACCAACCAGAAGCAATTCCAACCACCAATCACTCCAAATGAAGATTATTTCTTGGAATATCAGAGGCCTAAATGGAAACTCCAAGCAAAGAACCATCAAGGAGTTACGGGATTCCAGTAATCCCAGCATTTTGATTCTGCAAGAAACTAAGATGAAAGCAAAGACCTTTGATACTATTAAAAAGAATTTTTGGGATAACTCTGAAATGGCAGCTGTTGACTCCCAGGGAGCTTCCGGAGGACTGGCTACACTTTGGGATAAAAGACAATGTACTGGTAAGATTCTCAATGATAATATTAATCATCTTGCAATCAAATTTGTCACTATTGAGAATAAGAGTGAATGGATCTTGTCTAACATTTATGCCCCTAACTCAGCTAGTGGTAGAAGAAAACTTTGGGCTGCTCTTAAAATATTTAGAAACCAACATTGCTCTGCTAACTGGCTTATTATGGGGGATTTCAACTCCCCACTAAACCCAGGCGAGAAGTTTGGAGGCACCTCCACCTTTTCTAATGGAATGGAGGATTTTGCTGATTTTATTGCTGAACATAACCTCTTAGATGTGGATCTTCATGGAAATAAGTATACTTGGAATAATAGAAGGTTGGGAAAGGAGTTCATTCAGGTGAGATTGGATAGGGCTCTAATCTCAAAGAAGTCGGATTCTCGCCAAGACTTCCATCTTTCTTCCCTACCCAGAATTGGATCGGATCACAATCCGATTGCTCTAAACTTTCTCAATTGGACTAAACCCGCAAGAAGCTCATTCAAATTTGAAAAGATGTGGATGGAGCATGACAATATCTATGACAAGATAAAAGAATGGTGGGGATGGAATGGTGAAGGCACTGCTCAATTCAGATTGGTTCAAAAACTCAAAAATGTCAAAAAGCAAGTCAAAATCTGGAATAAAAGCGTTTTTGGAAATGTTTTTGACAATAAAAAAAGTTAAAACAAGCTTGTGATCTGGAATTAAAAATGGATACTATGGGGAGATCGGATGAAGATGAGGTAAATGAAAAGAATATTCTTTCAGAGTTGCATACGATCTGCAGCAGAGAGGAATCTTTATGGCGCCTTAAATCTAGAGCTATCTCGGCTTAAAGAGGGAAACAGAACACGAAGTTCTTTCACATGACCACTTTGAAGCACGAGCACATGTAATGAATCTTAGAGGTTTCTAAAAAGAACGGGAATATCATAAAAGATCCAAATAACATTAAGAAAGAAGCGCTGACTTCTATAAAAATCTTCTTGAAGAGAGAAATGTCAAGAACTCAAGAAGTTATTTCCTTTATGTTGGAGGCCATCCCTCAGAATGAAATCGAGGACCAGAAATTTAGAAGCATCACTAAAGCAGCCACGCTTGAAGAGCTGCAAAAAGCATTTTTTCTCTAGAGGGGGATAAGGCTCCTGGACCGGATGGGTTCTCTATTAATTTTTTTCAGAAGTTCTGGGAAATCTACTCGGAGGATCTTCTCAAAGCGGTGAATGAATTCTATAGAACGGGAAATCTCTTAAAAGAGCTTAATAACACTCACATTGTGCTGGCACCTAAAAAAATGGATGCTAAAGATTTCAAGGACTTCAGACCTATCAGTCTAGTAAATGCCATATATAGAATCTTCACCAAAATTATTACTACTAGACTACAGCTCATAATGAATGATCTCATCTCAAGGCAGCAGAGTGGCTTTATTAAAGGCAGGATTATACAAGACGGAGTGATTATGGTTCACAAGACTATACATTCCATGGAAAATAATAAAAAGGAAAATATGGTCCTTAAGCTTGATATGAATAAAGCTTTTGACAAGGTATCTTGGGTCTTCCTTGACAAATTTTTAGCTAAATTTGGGTTCACGGAAAAATTCAGAAGAATTATTAAGTCTTGTATATCTACAGCCAGATTCTCTGTGGTTGTTAATGGGGAGCCTGTGGGCTTTTTCACTAGCAGCAGAGGTCTTAGACAAGGAGACCCCATTTCCCCTTTACTCTTCATTCTCTTGGTTGACAGCCTTAGTAGAACAATTGGCAAAGCGGTTAAAGACGGCCTTTTAAATGGCTCTAAACCCACTTCCATCAGCCAAGCTGTCTCCCATCAACAGTTTGACGACACTATCCTTCTTCTTCTGGCTTCAGTTGTGGAAGCTAAGGCTATTAAGGCTTTATTACATCTCTATGAATCATGTTTCAGGCAAGAGATTAATTATGATAAAAGCACCATATTCTTTTTCAACACTCCTGAGGAAAGACAACTCAAAATTGCTAAAATTCTGGGCTGTAAAATAAGTGCACTTCCAGCCACCTACTTAGGCCTCCCTCTCGGCACTAAGAAAGTCTCTTACAAGGTGTGGGATGATTTATTGGAGAGATTTCAGAAAAAAATGGCTAGTTGGAAAGGTGCCACTTTATCTAGTGCTGGTAAGTGCCTACTCATTAAAAGTACTCTTCAAAATCTGCCCATCTATATCATGTCGCTTTTCAAAATCCCATCTTCCTTCAGAGATAAAATTGAGAGGATTCAAAAAATTTTTATGGCAAGGCATGGAAGAGAAGTTCAAATTTCACTTAGTGGCCTGGGATAAGGTCTGCACCCCGAAGTTTATGGGAGGGCTGGGCATAAAAAATATTGAGAAAATGAATGAGGCACTCATTGCTAAAATGGGCTGGAGAATGCTGTCTGAGAAACAACCCTGGATTGATTTAATTAAAGCAAAATATTTAAATCATCAAGTTGTTTACTCCTATCTGCATGATGAGCACCTCCCCTGTGGTTCCATTTTTTGGAATAATTTGGTCAAGAGCAGAAACTTCATCAAGCAGGGCAGCAAATGGAAAGTGGGGGATGGCAGGGAGATAAACTTCTGGGAGGATAATTGGTTTAGTGGCAATCTCTTGGACAGATTTGGGATGGCTAAGGACAGTCTAATAAGCAAGTATGGTATTAAAATCAAAGATTACATTGAAGGAAATGACACCAACAAGAATTGGAAAAAACTTACTGTGGAGAGAATTGATCTGAAACAAATTACTTCCTCCCTTCAAGATCATTTAGATCTTATTCCATTAAGTCAGCTGGAATCCAAGGATGAGTTGGTTTGGAATAATTCCCATGATGGGAACTACTCAGTCAAATCTGGTTATATCAATCTCTTTCATAGTAATCAATCTGATTTTAATTGGAACAAGATTTGGATGTCTGAATTAACTCCCAAAATAAATTTTTTCCTTTGGCTGGCCATCAGAGGTAGAATTCTTACCACTGACAATTTGATGAGAAGAGGATTTATAATTCCTAATTGGTGCCATCTTTGTAAGAATGACTCTGAGGATATCAGCCACCTGTTCATACATTGTGATTATGCCAAAAGAATTTGGAACTTTGTCCTTTCTAAATTTGAAGCTCTCTGGTGTTGAAGGATCTTAATCAGCTATGGAATCAATGGAACCCACCCTTCAGACATTGTGTTATCAAAAGGATCTGGAAATTGGCTATCCCACATTTAATCTGGAGGATTTGGAAGGATAGAAATGATATCATTTTCAGAAATAAGAAGCAAAACTATAAACTCAGTATTGGCAAAATTTCTAATGGTATCAAAGAGGATATTGCCAGATTTAAACCTCCCAAGAACAAGAGTTATCCTGAGAATGAAGAGTACATCTTATCCAATTGGCAGATTGGAAATTGGAGCAATCCCGGGAATAGTATTGATAGATCTTCGATCAAATGGCATCCTCCTGATTCTAATTGGTACAAGTTGAACTTTGATGGGGCCTCTAAGGGAAACCCTGGGACAGCTGGCAGGAGGAGGAGCAATATAGGATCATAAAGGTAATCTGATTGCTGCATATGCTAGAAAAATGGGAGTTCAAACTAATCATTTTGCTGAAGCATTATCTGCTCTCTAGGGCTTGAGAGTTGCCCAGGCTCAGAATATTCAGAACCTAGTTGTTGAAGGGGACTCCTCAATATCATTAAACTTCTTAATCACCCTCATCTCCTAGATGGAGTATTAAGGATTTTATCTCTCGAGTCCATAAGCATCACCATCATACTTTCAATAACATCGAAATCGTGCATACTTACAGAGAGGGAAATAAATTGGCGGATGTGTCGACAATTATGGCATTAATGTTAATTTCACCGTCTGGGATAATAACAACATCCCTAATCAGCTCCACAACAGCATTCATGCGGACTTTTATATGCAAGCAATCCCTAGAGATGAGACATAATCTTTGGATGAAGATCAGCATCAATAACACTCTCACACGTGTTGCTTTAATGAATATGATGATGCAAATAATATCAAATATTCATGATAGTAAGAATTATTTGGGGAACTCCAATTGGAGTTATTTTGATTTGAAAATCACGCATGTGGGATGTACTAATCGAAAATCGATGGAAGTTGTAATGTGATTGTTGACAGAGAGAGAGCTACTCACACACGCGACTTCCCGCAGGCTCAGTTCAGCAGTCACGCAGCCATTCGTGGGAAGAGCAACGGCTATAGTTTCCAGTTTTGTGCGGCTTACAATAGCAAGAAGCGGACAGGTCTCTACGCACACAGGCATCTGGGAAATTGTTGTAATCAGTCTATCACAGAGAAGATGGGAGGACCTCCCTGCCAAATTGAGCCATGCGCGGACCCCGACTGGAAGGAAAATATCGAGCTTTGGAACATTCTCAGCAAAGGTGGCTTCACCAACTTCATGGAAAAGGTGCAGGGACATGACCAAAGCATTTCTGTGCGTTTTGCTAAGGAATGGAAGGAGCGGACTGTCGACTACGGGGGACAGAAGATATTGGTCAATGAAGATCTTATTGCTGAAGCGACCGGTCTTTGTTTGGAGGGATACCGCTTCTTCAACAAAAGGGTTGATAGAGATGCTGAAGAAAGAAGATTTGTGGAGGGATCTGAGAAGCTCACATTTGGTACAGAGGCCTGCTTGTCAGCTCAATTCCTCCACCCTATGATGAGGTTACTCACATGATGATTCGATTCATCTCCTTGGAAGGTAGGTTTGTCACTGTCCCTGCTAAACATCTTATCTTTCTAAACCACTTCCGTAGGAATCGATTGGTTTGCTTTCCCCATTATCTACTGAACTCCCTTGAACGCTCCATTTTGGAGTTTCAGAAGCACACCCGGGGGTTCCCTTACATCAAGGACTTATTTTGTTGATTCATAAATGTTGCCTTCTAAAATACCCTGGTCTTCCTTCCTCTCCTAGCCCGGCTACCCCTTTGATGGGCTCTGCTTGCCGGCCCCATTTCTCCTGCTGCCCCTGTCACCGCTGTTGTCACCCCCCAGCCGGCTGTTCAAGCTTCTCCATCCATTCCCCCTGCTGCTGCTCCCGCCACCCACCTCGCCTCTACCTCTAAAAGACCGGTCACCAGGGCCTCCAGGAAGCTCAACCTTGAGGCTCTTGCTGTGGAGAAGGAGCCTTTCGAACTAGAGATTGCACATGACCTTCTGAATATCAGCAGTGCCAGTCCCCAGGAAGTGCAGTTGGATAGCTCTTCAAAGAGGTTGGAGGCCTTAGAGGCTGAGATGAAACTGTTGAAGGATGAGGTCAAGAACCTGGCTAAACAGAAAGGCAAGAAAAGCATGGAGGGGGAGGGGAACATTGATAGCAGTCAGATTGAGGACATCTATAAGAAGCTGACCTCCTTAGACTCCCGCTTAGGGAAGGCCAAAACTAGACATGATTACAACATTGCTGCCTTTAGGGTAATTGAGGAGTTCATTGAGGGTCATGCCAAAAGTGTTTCCAACCTCAGCGGTGTCCCGGCTACACTTTGGGGCAACGAAAAAGAGAGCAAAAGAACCATTGAGGAGCTTGATAAAACTGATGCTGCCCACATGACAACTTTGGGTATGTTTCATGCCTGGAAGAGAGTCAAGACTAGCATCGACAAAGCTGCCAAGAAGTAGTATTGGTTGCTTCTGCTGCTTCTGTTTGTTTTTTTGTTGTTTTTTTGCGGTCTCTTTACTGCTTTTTTGCAGTAATTTTGTTGTTTTGTCTCGTTTGAGTAGCTGTTTCTGGGCTACTTCGAGCTTCATTGTAACACTCGGATCTTGATCCATTCTCTCTATTTCTCACTCTTATTCTGGCTCTTAGGCCTTCTTTTGTTCTCAAGGGTATAGTCCCTTTCAAAAAACTATTTGCCAATAATAAAAAAAAAAAACAAAACATAATACATAATATATTATACTAATCATAAATTTACCTTTGTCTTGGTATTTTAGTTGTTCTTTCTTTCTCTCACTCTCAACCACCTCTCCTTTCTTTCCTTGCATCTCCTCTGAATTATAGGCACACATTTCAGCATCCACCTCCCTCTTTCCTCCCGGCTTAACTCCTCAAATCGATTTTTGCATTCTTTTTGCAAAATCGATCGATAACCCTCTTGCACCGCAGTCAGATCGCTTCCTCAAAACATAGTCTACATCCCCTCTCTCTTTTGTATGCCTATGCTTGCTCTATCACAAGAGATAGGTGGTTGTTTTCCCATATGCTTATGGCCACACTTACGTGGTTGCATGAAGGGAAGATTGTGTGCAACCTGGCGATGTCGATTAAGTCTATGCAGCTCCCAAAACCTAATGTCCCCACTAACAACACATGATCCATGCTGACAAAAATAATGAATACGACCATTCACCCATTCAGTTATGTAGTCTACGGGTGGCTGATTGAAAGACAATGTTAGAAAATTTTGATAATTCTTATGATATTGAATAATAGTAATCAACAAGAAAAAAGTTAAGTTTTAAATTTATTCACCTCTGTTGTAGGCTCCTGGGATATCTGAGCCAACGGGCTTGAAAGGACCATCCGACATAGCATTGCGAGGACAATCCTAAATATAAGATTAAAATATAACATATTATTAGACGCTTGTTTATGATTACTATAAAAACTAAATAAATAACTTGCACAAAATGACCACATAACGACGACTTGTCAAGGTCCTCTTTGGCGCTTGTGAGCGTGTATGTGACATGGGATGTGAAGTTTCATGTATGCAGTGAGTACAAATACGTAGTTATTATCCCAACATAAAATATTACGTATTATGAAAAAGAATTAATGTTCACAAATTTGTATATTACCATTGTGGAATGTGAAGTAACCTATATGAAAAGAGGACATTTCATAATTATTAGCCCAACATATGACATTAACATTGATATGACATACAATTATTGTTCACAAAGTATTATATTACCGTCTTTTTATTTTCGTCTTCCCCTAATGCATAATCACGGATATTGAACATGGATGGGAACATCTCAAACTTCTCTATGTTTCGTTCAAGTGCATTGCCATAACCACCCCTGGAGTGATGCATTATAATACAAGATAAACTATAACAAATGGTGCATGAACTATTTTATTCTTATTTTTCATTCATATTGAGATAATTATGCACAATAAAACATTTGTGATGAAGTTAACTATACACATTGTTTTTCAAAACTGGATAATCAACTCAAGTTGTTTCTAAATTAAACATGAAATTTCTCTTGCAAGTGTGTTAAAAGATAATATAGGAGTAGTGCATCAAAACAATAACATTACATTATGAAAATAAATTTGAACATCCAAGTATAAACTCCTGCGATTATAGGAGGTGTCTTCTTGTTCATAACATGAGTTTGTACTACAAAGCAAAAAGTTATATCAAACAAAGGAAGAAGTAACATTTTCAAAATAAGTGCATTGCACTTTTACAAAATACATAATCACTCAACGCACGTGACAAAGTCCAGTGCAGGCATCCCCATTGTAATCATTGTCACACTCATTTGAGTTGCGATGTGTTGTTCTCCATTGTTCATACCTCCACTCATCAAGCTCTTCTAGTTGACGATAAACATCATCCCACTAGTCAAGAACATTTTTGATAAGCCAGTTCAGTTGCCATTTGGCGGTGGGTGTACGACAAGTGTGATGGCACATTATTGCCCAAGGTATTGTCGTTGATCTACTATAGGGAGTTTTTCATCAATCCATCTCCGCTGACTATGTGCTCGTAATAGTGAGTGAGGGTCGAAAACCAAACGAACGACCATCCCTGACATGATAACCATATCTACCAGCTCCATATTTTTTCGAGACCATTCTCCATTCAAAATATGAAAAGTCAGTCATTTTTCCCTATTTGGTCCAATATCGAAAGGGGGTGGATACGTTGCATAATTTACCAACGTTATGGAGGCATTGTGAACCTCATTAGCTTCCATGGTTGGGATTCTTCTTAAGAGTGTCCATACTCAACTTTTCCAATCATCCATCTAGCATAATATGTAACAAAATATCCATACTATTATGAGGAACAAATCGAAACATGGTATTATGAAGAGCAATGACACGATGGACATGGTATTATGAGGAGCAATGAAATAGATCGACATGGTATTATGAGGAGCCATTGAATATGTACGAACTTATCATTGTCTAAATCATTTTTTTCATTCCCAAGACATGTTCATAGGTTCTAGAATGTACTATTATTAGTACTTCCTAGCTTCCACATCCTTCCCATATCTCTAGAATCCTTCCCTTTTATCCACAATGCCCGGTTTATTAATCTACACTATATGATGTATCATCATATTATCCACAAAATATAAAATATATGCATTGGAGACAATTCACATAATCTTAGTTATTGATAATCTACATTATTTCATGTATCATGATTCCACTTTTTTCATACCATGCGTAACTTTAGTTAATAATCTACTATAATAGCTTAGTTGTCAAAAGTTTTTGTTTGTTAGTAGTATTGACGATAATCTACAATAATATAATATAATGTTGATAACACACAATATAAGATAAATTAATTATGTCGAGAGGGATCATACAATAGCAATCATTGGATATTTTTATATGTGTTCATTTTTAATTGTGATCTTAATTTTGATGCCTATTTCAACATGTAACAAATATTTATTTTTCTTTGAGAATTTGAATTTAAAATAGTTTGGACCCCATTTTTTCAAAACTAATATTATGCTTTCAAGCATTACACATTAACCTATCTATATTGACTTAATGTGTTACCAATAGATATTTTTAACATAAATGTATTTAAAATATCTAAACTTACTATAAATTATATAAACATTAATAATTTAAAAATATAATCAATTATAACACATTTTAATAAAATGGAAAATATACAAATTTTATAAAATATTGGTTGGTTCAATCTAATTTTGTAGAGTAATAATTTCTACCATTCAAAGTCCACATAATAAATACTATTTACCATTCATATTCCACATAATAAAAAAAAATTCAATTAAAAAAATCAAAATGAATAGTATAAATAATTTCAAAATATCTAATTTTAATAATAATTTGAATTAATACTAATTAAAAGTACATATTTAATATTTATGCTCATGTGAATCAAAAGTATCATCTAATTACAAAATGAAAGACAAATTAAACTACAATCAACATTTTTCATAATTTGAATATTTATATAGGTTTTTTTTAAACATGTCGAAAGTTTTTTAGTACAAAACATAGAAAAGTATTAACTATTTTTTCTTGTTTTTAGTAGAAAACTTGGAGCTGCGCAGGATATGTTATCGGTTTCAAACTTTCTTTCGAAACTCCCATCTTCTTCAACTTATGTGGAGGGCCATTTTTGTGCATCCTCCATACTATCATATGCCAATCTGTATCCTCGCGATTGGGACCCTGTGGTGCGGAATTTGGACAGGTAGATAACAGATGTTTCTGGTAAATTGAGTTGGGCTTTAACCATCACTACAGTTTCTGGTTTAGGAGGTCAAATCTACTTGCAATGATCTATGTACACGAAAAATGTGCACCTCCTAAATGCTTCCTCCCTATGGAATTTGGGAGTTGTTATAGTTATCCCAACGAGATTGGGAGGAATGAAGCTCGAGTATTCATTTTCACTGAACAAAAGAGAAACTAAATACAACACCACACATGCAAAAAGAAACATACAATTAATGTTAGTATGTTATATGAAAAACTAATATACATCATCTAATATGATAAACAAAACACAATTTCAGAAAAACTATCCAAGACAAATTGATGTATGAATAATTTCTCTTCGGTAGGTGGCTTTAAAAACTCTCGCAACATAGTCTACCACCCAACTATGGGTGTATCGATGCGACATCCTAAGGGGCAAGCCCCTTCGAACACGCAACAATTCATGTCTTTGCAAGAGGAACTTGCCCCCATATACTGAAATGAGAGTGAGAGCATGACAATAAAGAATTTTTGTTGCTTCAACTTACATCATAAAAAAATATAACTAATAAAAAAATTCTATATACAAATGGTATATGCACATTAGCATTATTTACAAATATAATGAATACAAAAAAATCAAACTTACTCTAATGTTATTCCATTTAACACAACTAAGATCACTCAATTATATTAAGAAATTACAAAATGTTTAACATTAATTATATTATGAACAAATTAATCTTAGTCGCAACTATGTCTAAACAAAGATAAATTACTAAATCAAACCTAGTCGCATAAATAAAGATGGTACATGAATAATAAAATTGGAATACGTTGAAATACATAGAGTTTTATAATGATAAACATTTTGTCACAATTTAACCGATAATAAAGAAAAAGATAGTGTCACAATTTAACCGATATAAATGATATGATATATATCTAATGCAAGAAACATGTACATTACAAAGTAATGATATTGTAAGTGCAAAGTGAATGCAAAACAACAATGCATGTGTATATGGTTGTGTGGCAACAAATATGTATGGGAGAAGAAGAAAAACAATAAGGCACTAACACAAGTTCTTATGGTTTGTAATGGTTAGACACTACTATAAGTTTGTAATGAAATTACTTGTATAATTCAGATTAAGAGCAACAATAGAACACCAAATAACACAATATTTCATAATAATGATCTCAATATGCAATTAGAATAGCTTCGCCACTTCAAGGGGGCAACCTCCAAACCATATAATAAGACGCAAACGCTCAAATGATAATGAAATACTACCTATAATCCACTATATATACTATTCATATGTTATGGCCATCATCAAGGCCGACCTATTAAGCATGAGAAAGTATAAATGATATAATAAAATGATATGGTAAGCCACAAGTCGGATACTCATATCCTAATACAAGCAATAGGTTAAGGGCGTAGCATGCCCTTCCCCTTCAAACCAACATTGTCCTCAACATTGAATAATCCTGGATGTTGCTGCAGAAAACCTTCATCCTCCTAGGTGGCATCTTCTATGCTCATATTCTTCCACTTGATCAGATATTCCTTAATGTCTCTAGTTCTCAGCCTCTTAGTACGTGTTTGCAGAATCTTCTCTGGCTCTAAAATGATTCTTCCTTCCTCATCAAGTTCTGGTAACTCTGTCTAGGCTTCAAATTTCTATCCAATAACCTTCTTCAAGCATGAAACATGGAATATTGGGTGTATGTGTGAAGATGGAGGCAACTCTAGTTTATAAGCAACACTACCAATTTTCTGTAGAACCTGATAAGGGCCATAATATTTAGGAGCAAGTTTGTTTTCCTTTTTTGTTGCTTTAGGGACATCTTGTTTATAAGGCTAGAGACGTACAAAAACCCAGTCACCAATTTCAAAATGTCTTTCACTACGGTGTTGATATGCTTTCTGTTTCATCTTATTTTTTGCTAATGCTAAATTCTCCTTCAAACTAGCCAAAACCTGTTGTTGATGTTGAATGTGTTCCTCAACATCTCTAACCTTAGTTTGTACCCTCAAGGAGGAAGTGATAGAAGGTGGATGGTAACCATATAATTCTAAAAATGGGGTCATTTGAGAAGAGGTATGAAAAGATGTGTTATACCACCATTCTGCCAGTGGTAACCATTTAATCCACCTTTCCTACTTATCTGATACAAAACAACGTAAATACCCCTCTAAACATTTGTTGACCACTTTTGTTTGCCCATCAGTTTGAGGATGATAAGATGAACTGTGAGCTAGCTGAGTAACCAAACATGAAAATAATTCCGTCCAAAAATTACTTGTGAAAATAGGATCGCGATCACTTACAATTATCTTTGGGGTTCTATGTAGCCTTTGAACTGTCTCTAAACAAATAGTTGCGATCAGATCTTGGTTGCGAATGGATGTGATAGGGCACAAAAATGGGCATATTTTTGAGCCTATCCACAATCACAAAAATAACATTCTTACCCTCCGAACAAGGCAATCCGGTGATAAAATCCATGGAGACCTCCTCCCATCTCTCGGCTAGAACTCGGTAAGGGTTGCAAATGCACTGTTGTCTTAATTGTTTCCCATTTGTTTTGTTAGCATACTAAACACTCGATACAAACTTTTGTACATCCCCCTTGAGTCCTTCCCAAAATAATTCTCTTTTTATTCTATGATATATCTTCAAAAACCCAGAGTGTCCTCCAACATGTGAGGCATGTAGCTTTGCAAGAATCTTGTGCTTCAACTTAGAATCTTTACTCAAGTATAACCTATCCTTGTACCATAGGGCATTACCTTTCCACTCAAATTTTTTAGATGTCATAGATCCTTGCTTGATATTCTGTATTAGAGATTGTGTATCCTTATCTTGATTCCATTCCAATCTTGCTTCATCCACCCAATCGGTCGTCAACATGGACATTCCACATAGTAAGGCATCTACGGATGTATCCCTTCTGGACAACACATCAACTACTACATTTTCTTTACCCTTTTTGTATATGATTTCAAAATCATAACCCAACATATTTGTTATGCACTTTTGTTGTTCCTCAGATGATAACCTTTGCTCCAAAAAGTATTTGAGACTATCATGATCAGTTTTTACCTCAAGTGTCTACCCATGAGATAGGGCCTCCATTGCTTGACCGCATGAAAATAGCCATCATTTCTTTCTCATGACAAGTTTGAGCAGATATTTTCCTTTGAATTGGTGACTCTCAAATGCAATTGGTCTTCCTTCCGCATTAGAACTACTCCCAATCCTAATCTCAAGCGTCACATTCAACAATGAAGGTTTTTGAGAAGTCGGGAGTAGCCAAAACTCTGGGTCTTGCCGCATGGCTTCCTTCAACTGCTCAAAGGATTTAGTGGCTACGTTTTTCCAATGGAAGGCATCCTTCTTTAGCAATGCAGTGAGTTGGGTTGCTATTCTACCATATCCCCTCACAAATCTTCTATATTACCTTGTTAATCCTAGGAACCCACAAAGATTTTTGAGATTTTTGGGCCTTGGCCATTCCACCATAGCTTTGATCTTTTGAGGATCAACTTTGATGCCTTCATGGGATACAATATGACCCAAGTACTCTACCTCTTGTACACCAAAAGAACATTTGGATGGCTTTGCATATAGAGTATGTTTATCCAAAACTTCCAACACGTTATTTACATGTTATAAGTGTTCTTCCCATGTCTTACTATAAATCAATATGTCATCAAAGAAAACTAATACAAATTTCCTTAAAAACGGCCTAAAAATAGTGTTCATCAAGCTTTGAAAGGTTGAGGGTGCATTTGTAAGACCAAAAGGCATTACCAAAAACTCATAATGGCCCTCATGAGTCCTAAAAGCCGTTTTATGAACATCTTCCTCTTTTATCCTAATTTGATGGTACCCCGAACGAAGATCTAATTTTGTGAAATGAACAACACCATGAAATTCATCAAATAAATCATCAATCACTAGAATAGGAAACTTATCTTTGATGGTGTACTTGTTGAGTTCTCGATAATGTGGATACATCCTCCATGTTTCATCCTTCTTACGTACCATGACCACTGGTGAAGAATATGCACTCTGGCTATGCCTGATGATACCTGCCTTCAACATTTCCTCCACCATTTTCTCGATCTCACTTTTTTGGGAATATGGGTATCTGTATGGTCTGATGTTAGGTGTTTGGCTCCCTGAATCAACTGAATGGCATGATCATGATCCCTAACTGGTGGTAGTCCCTTTGGAATTGCATCAAAAACAGATGAGTGAGCATCCACAATCTTCTGAAGATCGGGTGGCATTGAAGACTGTATTTTGTACTTCTATGGAAAATAGCTTTGCTATAAAGCCATCCACTCCTTTTTTGAGAACCTTCTACATTTGATGAGAGCTAATAATCTGTGGAGACTTAGCTACCATCCCATTCAATTGTATTGTCCTTCCATCTGAATGAAATCGCATGAACAATTCTTGGAAATTCATCTCTATAGTACCTAAGGTTGTGAGCCATTGGAACCCCAAAACAATATCTCCCCTCCCATAGAAATAAAAACATAGGTGAGTCTAACATGTAGTCTCCCATGGAAATCTTGATACTATGGCACTTTCACAGTGCACTTGATCTGTCCCACCATCCGCAATCATAACTTGCATTTCTGAGCAGGTAAATAAAACAATTGAGGCGGGCAACTAACTTACTATTTTTGAAGTTATGAGTACTCCCAGTCAATCAACACCGCACCTTCTGTTTTTGAGATAGCCGATAACCTTGAGTGTTTGAGGAGTACTAATACTTGACAACGCATGGCAAGAAATTGTAGGTCAGTGATCCTCTACTTCATCTTCTACTAGTTCCTCACCTCTCCTATAATTTCAGCTTCCTCATCATCCTAATTACCTCCATCAATATAGAACAACTTCTTCTCAAAGACATTTATGTCCCGGTTCATATTTTCTATCACAGTTAAAACATAATCCTTTTTCTCTCTTTTCTTCCATTTGTCGAGGAGTCAGTCTAATTGGCCTAACAAATGAAGGGGAAGAGATACTACGGTCTCTGGTGTTAATGAAAGGTGGTCTCCTACTACAAAGAATTTTTTCCTCTGCACGACGTGTCATGATAATATAATCAGAAAGCTTGATTGGATTAAACATACGTACCTCATGCTCGATGTGGTCCTTAAGACCCCCAAGAAACAGTCATTCAGATTCTCTTCTGGAATATTCTTCACCCTTAAGGATAGGTTTTGGAATTGATGCACATAATCTTTGACTGATCCTATTTTCCGTAACTTTGCTAATTGACTAAAGTAGTTCTCTGAAACACTGGAACTATAGTGCAATTGCAACTCCTCGGTAAAAACTGTCCAAGTGACACCTAGACCATTCTTCTGCCTCTGAGCACATAACCAACGATACCAAACAAATTGGTCAGGTTCAAGATATAGGGATGCCAATGTCACCTTTTGTCTTGATGGTGTTTGATGTAACTCAAAGAATTTCTCCATTTTATTTATCCAATTCAGGGGATCCTTACCATCAAATTTGCGCATATCCACTTTTGGCATCATGTTTCGTGGTTGCGAATAAGTTTGATTCTGATGGGACTGGAAAAGTGATCCAATATGGTTAGTTTGTCCATGATTTTGAATTGAAGTTCCTCCTTGGTTGATATGGGCCAGATTTTAGCCATACTGGTTACCCTTTACATGTTGCATGATATCATCCAACCGATGATTGATTTGGGCTATCTCTCCTTTAGAGGCCATCTCAGATTGTACATTTCACAACTCATACTCAAGTTGGCTCGCCTTATGATCAACTGAGGTAAACCCTAGTGGTAAGGAATTTGTATTTACCCCTTCTAACTTCATCTCTTCAATCACTACCCCATCTTTATCTGGGGTTTTACCCGGAGTAACCGGATTCTTTTTTTGCTCTTGTGGAAGGCCCCGCCATGATGTCAAACCTTAGGGTTTAGGGTTTCGATACAATTTCAGCCAAACAGAAAAAACATAGAGAAGATACTAATACTATTTTCTTGAGAGCTTTCTGAAAATGTAAAGAAATTGAAAATTTTCCATAGTTTGCACCCTAGGGAGCAATTTTATGAAAAACCCTAAATTTGTAATAACTTTTGAAAAATAAATCAAAAAGTCTAAAATTTTCAGGGAACCTTACTTGAAATGCTTCATAACTTTGGTAAAAATATCTCTCACCAATTCGCTCTGGTTCGCAATATGTGGTGGAAACAAAAAATTAGGGTTTTCCCCAATTTCGCCCAAATTATACTCCGATACCACTTGTAATGAAATTACTTGTATAATTCAGATTAAGAGCAACAATAGAACACCAAATAACATAATATTTCAGAATAATGATCTCAATATGCAATTAGAATAGCTTCGCCACTTTGAGGGGGCAACCTCCAAACCATATAATAAGACTCAAATGCTCAAATGATAATGAAATACTACCTATAATCCCCTATATATACTATTCATATGCTATGGCCATCACCAAGGCCTACCTATTAAGCATGAGAAAGTATAAATGATATAATAAAATGATATGGTAAGCCACAAGTCGGCTACTCATATCCTAATACAAGCAATAGGTTAAGGGCGTAGCAAAGTTCCCCTAATGTTTTAATACAAAGGATGATGCATTAAGATTTTGTTTTCATTTGCAAGGGTTTTCCTCACATATATCTTATATACATTGTACTACATATATGATTATTTATAATTTATTATTTCTTTTAGTATTATGTTTATTCTTATTAAAATGATTTCTTGATAGTTTTTTTATGATCCTAATCCCTTGTTGTGGTAATCGAGACTTAATTTTGTCAATCATTTTATATGTTATAGAGGAAAAAGCCCTATATCATTCTCTATTAATGTATTAAGAAAAAAATTAAATATGAATTCCTAATTTTATAAGTAATGTTTTATACATTTTTCTATAATTTTTAAAAATGAATTCATAAATGAATTAAGTTTTTTAAAATGTTCCAACATTTGGACCAAGTGCATGTGTTATTTGTGATTAATGGGGGGCATATTTTGTATAACTGATCCATGTACACTTTCATATGTTTTCTTTGACTTTTCTGGTATATATTCTAACTTAATATTTTTCCTCAGTAAATTGAGAAGGTATATCAATTGATAAACGTCCTAATTTGAAATGGTAAGTATTATTATTTATAGTATGAATGGTAAATATGAGAGATAGAAGTTTACGTAAAAATAATAGAAGGCTTCAAAATATTAACTACACACAACATGCACAATGGAATATACATGGCACATGTAGTATGCCCAATATCTTACAAAATAGAACATCCATTATATACTCAATTCTTAGGTATCTAAGTATTTGATGATAGTTTTTCACTTATAATGAGAAACTAATTTACAAATTGTGTTTTATAATGATAAACATTTTGTCAAAATTTAACCGATAATAAAGAAAAAGATAGTGTACAACATATGAAATATATATGTTGTAAATAACATCAATAATTAAACTGTATGACATTACTACTAGATAATATTTACTTCCATAGATGAGTTCATCTTATTGAGACACAATCGTGTATGATAAGAAAGAAGAAATAGTTGAAAATTTCGTTGTTGAAAAACAATGTGTTTTTCAACATTTTTCAAAAACAATTCCCTATCAAGTTTATGACATGTCGTCCCTGGGATCAACATATGATAAACATACTAAATCAAATAACATCAAAATTGCCATACTAAACTAGACAAGCGTTAAAATTTGGAATCTACCATACTGATAAAACTGTGTTCAATGATCTTGTGTACTATATATACTAAATGCTTATGAAATGTGATGTGAAACTCATTGAAATGATTGTATGTAATGATTGTACAGGTACATATAATTGTATGAAGTTCAGAAACTTAGCCATATAGGAGAAACTACAGTGAAAGAGAATTATTTGGTGGGCATTTGGTGTATAAGTCTGGTAAGACATTTCTTTTTTGACATGAAGACCTCCTTTTGAATGAGTCTAGGCATTTTGAGAAATTAATAGCTAGAAGGAATGGGAGATATGACTTGTATAATGAGGTATCTATGGTACTTTTGATGTCCCTGACTTGGGGCAAAGTATTCAACGTTTGGAAGTTTAATTATGTGCTTAAATTATGACTCTGAGATACACAGTTAATACATGCATGAATTGGTATGGTTGCAAAGATCTAACAATTGCTAAACATACTAAATTAAACATACATGTCATCCCTAGGATCAACATATGCTAAACATACTATATGAAAATGTTGTTATTGTGCAAGTAGTCAACAAATGGTTGTGGAAGGAGAATCAAGAAAAGCCTACATTTTATTAATAAAATCTTTAGCACAAAGAATGGTGAGAGCTGAAAATTCTATAGACATTGTAAAACAATAACCAACATAACAAAATGATTGATATAGGTTTAACTAACCGAACATATGTTTGATGGATGTGAGACCATATTTCTTTGAGGCATTTCACAATAGTTCACGTGCCTTGTCTACCTGGACCCCCACAACTAAAGAAGCTAACAAAATGAATGAAACCATAAGCACATTATACAAGAATTATTCATAGAGACCATATTTTTTTAGAGACATTTTGTCAAATAGTTCACAGAGACCCTATTTCTTTGAGGCATTCTATCAAAAATTCATATGCCTTGTCTACCTGGACCCCCACAACTAAAGAAGCTAACAAAATGAATGAAACCATAAGCACATTGTACAAGAATTCTTCAAAGAGACCATATTTGTTTAGAGACATTTTGTCAAACATTTCACAGAGACCATATTTATTTGAGACATTTTGTCAAATAGTTCGCTAGAGACCATATTTCAAGTGCATGAGAGACCATTTTTTTGAGACATATTTGTCAAACAGTTATAATTCTTTGTCTGGGTTATAGTTAACTAAGGGGTTTAAATAAATGCATGGTGTAGGACTCTTGGTATAAATGTATGCAGAATGTTGGATGTGCAAAAACATGAAGTTGTCACTTGTATTTTATTTCATCTTCTACACTGCTACGTACTCCCAATTGACTTAAAAATATATATCTAAGAACTATCAAATAGAGTATGGACCCTCGTAACATATTTTTTAAAAATAAGGGAACAAATTATCTCATTTTTTTGTTATTAGGTTGAAGCATAGACCACAGTATAGTGAATGACAACTATGGTGCATAGAACTAGATAACAAATACCCATAAATGGAGGCCATCGAACTAGGAAACAAATGATGGTAATGCTAGAAAGGAAACAAATAAAATATGCAAACAATGGTAATGCTAGAAAGGAAACAAACATTTGGGAGGGGGTATGGGCCCTTACTATAAACGTGATTCAAATCCATCTCCTTCCTCCTTCCTCCGGCTCCAAGAAAATGTATATTTCTCTCCTTCCTCCACTTTACCGTGATAAGTCTTTGTGTTGCGTGAAATGCACCAAGAAGGGCGTGATTACCACGCATATTTGTGATTACCAGAGGCTTTTTGTTTTGTAATTACCAAGCGTACTCAGAGATTTTGGGCAAGATTATGCATAATGGGGCATGGTTTAAAGTTTGAAGGTACGAGGCACATTTTTTAATAATTCAAAATTTCATTGCTCCACATCATTTCATCACTATGCCACGTTAATTGGGTCATTCTCCAATACTGGTCAATTTCTTTGCTTTCAATGCGATGGGATGTCGAGGTAGGCATGACATCACCTATCCTGATGAGGATGGGGAATGGGCCATGATTACCATGCCCGACGGAGCACCATACATAGGTGCATTTTGGGTGGAGGATAGTCGTTGGCTCTTTGTATGTTGCATCTCTTCCTCCTCGATCTTGACATAGAGATTTATTGTTTTGACGAGTCTTTCTTCTTAGAACATTGTAGGTTGTCTTCTTTCAAATTGTCCTCGTACTTGATATAGATGTCATTATATGTCAGTACACTCCATGTTGTAGTATCATTTTGTTTTCACTACTCTTTTGTTGCAAAACATGCACTTTATTTCTTCCCACCCTTTTTTTTGGAGATGTCCATCTCTCACCTACACTTAAGATGATGTGAACTAATATTTAATTGGGCCATCAACATTTTTGCTCTCTATTTGATTTGTGCCCCTAACAAGGTGTTTTCCCCGTGGTCACAAGTTGGATTAAATTATTTGATGCATTATTGTTTCTTTTGCTTTCTAAGCTCTTGTGTCCACATATCTATCCTGAATTTTTCTCTCACATACTTTTTTATTTCCTCATTAGTGTTTGGACACTCTTGCATGTTAATGTTCCATTTGTTCATCCATTTAATGTTTTGTTTCATCCACGTGTTTTTCCTCCTACCTAGATTTTCTTCTACAACCATTCTAGGCCACCTGTGAACTTTCATGTTTTGTACCTTTTTCAAATAAGTTAATAATCAAGTTATTGTTGATGCCTCTAGAGGAAAGGTTCTTGCATCAACTAATAGAATTTCATTGGAACAAAAATTTAAATTTTGAAGTTTCGTACAATTAAGTGCTTTTCCAATCTCTATTTGTCTCCACTTAAGATCGGACACATTGTTGCCCGAAACTTCACAACCGTAAAGTACCATCGACATGACAAGCAAGCCAAACAAAGTTTTTTATGTTTTCCAATCCCATAGTTTTGTATTTTTGCACATATTTGTAATGAGTATAAATTTTTCCACCCTCCTTCAATTCTTTTTGCCCTGTATGTTTCCCAACTGAGCTTGTTATGAAATTTCAACCCAATATATTTGTATTTTCTACTACTTCCAACGATTTGTCCTAAAAAAGAAAGCTAAATTGCTTCTTTTTTCTAGAGAAAAAAATGACTTTAGTTTTGTTGATGTTTACTTACATTCCAACTTCTTGACAAAAGTGCTCAAGGGCCCTCAAGTGTTCTCTCAAATCCGTGTGATATTTTTTTCAACTAGGATGAGGTCATCTACATAGAGAAGCAATTTTATTACATAATTGGCTAAGTGAATGCCTCCTCCATCCATTTTGTTTATCCACTCCTCAAGTTTATCAATGCAAAGCTTGAATAAAGTGGGTGAAAGTGGGCATCCTTGTTTAACACCAATGTCGCTCCCAAAACTTTCAGACATTCCCTCCCCTATTTTGATTTTGGCCCTAACTTGCTCATAGAGCCTATGAACAACCACTCTATATTCATATGGAACTCCAAGTTCCTCCATTCCACTCCAAAGTTTATTTCTAGGTATTGTGTCAAAAAAATTGAAGTCAACAAAGCAACAAAAAACCTCTTCACCTTGGTTGTCCCATACTTTTTCAATCAAGTGTTTAAGAGTGATGCAATGGTCAATAGTAGAGTGTTTCGCCTTGAAACTTGTCTATCTCTTTGCTTTTTTCCTCTTTTTAAATCCTAACTACTAATTATGTGTTATATCATGCTCCCAAATAGTTTTCCAAGGAGAGGGTTTACCATGATAGTGTGGTAGTTTGATGGGTTATTTACATCCCCATTTTTGTATAGATAGGTAATAAGACTAGTTGTTCATTTGACAAAAAGCCTTTCTCAATAATACTATTAAATATGTGTTTGATGTGTAGTGTGAGGATTTTCACACCCCATTTGAGATATTTTACTTACAACCCATCTATATCTTGAGCCTTTCCTCCTACTAGTCTCTTTATGCCTTGAGTGATATCCCTTGTGGAAAAGAGCTCGATTGGTATGTTGCTAACATGAGGTGTCTTTATCTTGCTCCCTCTCATAAAGGACTTTTATATAAACTACTCATTGGAGGGGGAGAAAGGTTGCACCCAATGTATGTGTGCAAGATGAGGTCCATGTAAGTAAGTGCACCTTCAACAGTTGTGTTTGAACCTAGAACAAGAGTGCATCATCGAGTAACAAAGGGGGAATAGTATGTCCCCAAGTTTGAATGCCATGGTGATCTAAGTAATATCATTGAGAGCGTCATTTAAATCTAAAATATAACCAACATGTTTTGGATTAGATGCATAATATGAAAAAATATTTTGGTTTATTGTTGAAGAAACCCATGAGTCGTAAGTCATACATGCCCATGACATATTCTTCATCAGTAAAAGGTACACTAGAGTGCTTATTCTATCATAAAAACTAGGAGTGTAATCAGGGAATGAATCATTATGAATAGTAATGGTCTTAGAAGACATGAGAACGGTGGGTGCTAGTGTCCCACCTGGATGGTTCTATCATGGGGAAAAAATAGGTACAATACAAGATCAACAGTTTTCGAATAGGTTTCTCCAAAATCCAACAACAACTACTCGGTTATAGGTTACTATTAGGAACAAAATCGGGGCAAGTTACATACTTTAAGAAAAGGAGCTAATTGCTTAATTTTCTCTTGATCAAATAAGGAATGACACCTAATGCATATATAGGACAATGGTATGCCCGAACGATGTGTCATCGAGGTGACCATTTTTATTGGGTTTGTGACCATCTGTAGTGGCACTTATCTTTGGATCAAATAATATTTGCTTTTCCTAGGTAAACAAGATGATGTAAAATAATTTATATGTATGATTTAGTGAGAAACAAATCGTTACCTTTTAACAACAACATTATATACTTTTAAGTTATAATATATTATCATTGTTGTAAGTATCATGCCTGATTCCATTGTACTTCAGTGTGAAAATAGTTATGATGAAATGAAACAAAGTGTGAAGGTATATTGTGATCACGAGTTAAAGTACATATGTGTCTTTGGATTGACTCAAAAATTGAAATATATAAGTGTCTAACAATGATAATAAATGATAATTAATTAGTGTTATGAGTTGATCGTTTCTATACTTGACTAAACTTGACCAATGGTCAGTAGAATGTCATAGTTGACTTGTATGCGATAAAAGGTACATATATTAGTCGCTGGCTTGATAAGATCACCTGTATAGCTCTATCGTGATTTAGATATCATCATGAAACTTATTTAACCTATCCTTAGGATGAAAACATACATTGTTATAAACAAATAAACTAAAATGGTGTAATGTCCCCAATAGACATTATTTTACCCCTAAACGGATTTTAGGCAATCCCAACTTTAAATATGCAAAATACTGCATAAATTGCAGCCAAAACAAAAACCGATTTTTGCATAAAATTACATCTAGGGCAGCGAATGTAAAAAATATGAATAACTCCCAAAATATCCACTCAAATCACTTGAAATTTTAAATGGAGCTTGCTAATACAATAATTGATATTATAGAATTGTTTTTGGAATTTTTCGAATAACAAATGCTGCCAGAAATTTACAAATGTGCCTAAACAATCGAAAACTTCTAAAATTAATATCTTTTCTTTAGAGAAGTCCAAATGAGCTGAAACTTTGGATCTTGGGCCATAAAAATATGAAGAATAATATTCCAAAAATAGTTTTTACACAGCAAACACGAAACCCTAATTTTGCCCTAAAAAGTAGGTCACCCAACACATTTAGGGCATCAATTCAGCTCCAAAATTGACAAGCTAGGGTAGATCTCTCACTACCGAAGAATGCCTGTAGCTAGGGTGGATCTCTCACCACCGAAGCTAGGGTTCCCATGGGATCTTACTCCACAAGTTGGATATTTGCAAACAACAATTGCACATGAAAGAATATGCATAAGCTACAAGCTTAAGACACAAATTAGAAAATATTAAATGGTATGGAATTCTTTCCTTCAAGTCAACGCTCTCCTTATAAAAGAAGAAGAGACCCAAAACAACCTTTACAATATCCAATTAGTTCCCAAGGATTTTCCCTATGCAAGCATTTAATATTTTCCCATATTAAATGTTTTTCCCAACAACTTTTTCCTCCTAATGCAAGTCACATTTTTCTAGGGGAAATACATAGTAAAATGGGCATTTATCCTTTCTATGTTCCCATTCCCTTTTAAGGCAACTCACCTTTTCACCTAGGATGGATAACAATTTATATTTGGACCTTTTCCGTCCTTGATTTAATAATTATTAAGTCATATAAATTATTATAAGTGCTCTATATGACACTTTATAATAATTAAATATAACTTAAGCCACCCTTATATTTTTCCTTTGGGTCATCAAAGTTGTGAAATAGGCCAAAAGTCTTCGAATGGGAAGGGGATATTACAATCCTCCCTTCCCAAAATTGCTTGCCCTCAAGCAATTCTGATCTTGTTTTATCCAAGTGTCATGCACAAGAGACAAAACATGCTGAAGTGATCCGCAAGCCTCGGCCCCCTGTTCCCGCCAAGTGAACTAAAACTCGCCACCGGATATCATCCACAAGATGCTCACATACATATACTTTGAGCAATGGTTCATCAAACTCCATAACGTAAACTTTGGCATGCATCTCATGATGAAAATAAATAGGCAACAATAAATAAGACACATTAGTATGCTCTTTATACCTTGGAATATCGCCAATCTTGGTCTTCAAAATTCTTGACCTTGTTGCCCCAAAATCTGAGTATTCGTGTCTACAATGGGCTGAAATTCTTCATAAATCAGTGCTGCAATAAATGAGATGGCATACTTTCTTTCACACCATCTTTAATCTGTGGCAATCAACCCTCCTTTAAAAGGTATTTCCATGCTCCTATTGCTGCCCTCTCTTGAGAAATGACATTTCTCATACCCTGCTGCCCATTAAGTGAAGACATCTTTTCCTTAAACTCTTGTAGGTGTTGTCTTGCTTGAGCGGCTATCAATTTAGCAACTCTAGCTTTGTTATTCCACTCCTCACACCTTTTTAGAGTTTCCATTACATCCTCCTTACTTGCATATACAAATTTCTTCTCTTGAGATGGAATAATTTCTCTAACAAGAAAAGTTTCATTAATGCAATTATTTTTCTCAATGGAAATCATACCTTTTTCTCTAGAAGCTTCTTCTTCTTCAAATGAGTTCTTTTGTAATTCAGGTACCGGCATATGATGACCTCGCTTGGGCTTGCTACCAATCTTCATCATGCAATAATCTGGAAATGGCATATTATCTCTGAAACCCTTACTCAAAGATTGGTATTTCCTCCAACAAGAATCCTCATCAATCACCTCTATTGGATGCCCTTTATTATTGTTCTCACCTTTTTCCTGATTGTCCCAAGACCTGCTTTGATTTAAATTCTGAGTGAGTTGGCTCAAATAAAGGTTAGTGGTTTCCTGTTGTTTCACCATGTTGGTGAACATTTCCTTCATAAAACCCATATTGAAATCTTTCCAATTTGCCATATTTAACCCACACAGGCTGGAGGAACAACAGCTCTGATACCATTTGTAATGTCCCCAATGGACATTATTTTACCCCTAAACGGATTTTAGGCAATCCCAACTTTAAATATGCAAAATACAGACAAATTGCAGCCAAACAGAACCGATTTTTGCATAAAATTACAGCTTAGGGCAATAACAAACAAAAATATGAATAACTCCCAAAATATCCGCTCAAATCACTTGAAATTTTAAATGGAGCTTGCTAATACAATAACAGACATCATAGAACTATTTTTGGAATTTTTGAATAACAGAATGCTGCCGAAATTTATAGCGTGCCTAAACAATCGAAAACTTCTAAAATTAATATCTTTTGCTGAGAAGTCCAAATGAGTAAACTTTGGATCTTGGGCCACAAAAATATGAAGAATAATATTCCAAAATAGTTTTCACACAAAGAAACACGAAACCCTAATTTTGCGCTAAAAGTAGGTCGCCCAACACATTTAGGGCATCAATTCCGCTCCAAAATTGACAAGCTAGGGTAGATCTCTCACTACCGAAGAATGCCCCGCTAAATTAGGGATGGATCTCTTACCACCGAAGCTAGGGTTCCCGTGGGATCTTACTCCACAAGCTGGATATTTGCAAACAGTAGTTGCACATGAAAGAATATGCATAAGCTACAAGCTTAAGACACAAAATAGAAAATATCAAATGGTATGGAATTCTTTCCTTCAAGTCGACTTCTCCTTATAAAGGAAGAAGAGACCCAAAACAACATTTACAATATCCAATTAGTTCCCAAGGATTTTCCCTATGCAAGCATTTAATATTTTCCCATATTAAATGTTTTTCCCAACAACTTTTTCCCTCCTAATGCAAGTCACATTTTTCTAGGGGAAATACATAGTAAAATGGGCATTTATCCTGTCATGTTCCCATTCCCTTTTAAGGCAACTCACCTTTTCACCTAGGATGGATAACAATTTATATTTGGGCCTTTTCCATTCTTGATTTAATAATTATTAAGTCATATAAATTATTATAAGTGCTCTATATGACACTTTATAATAATTAAATATAACTTAAGCCACCCTTATATTTTTCCTTTGGGTCATCGGGTTGACAAAATAGGCCAAACGCGTCTTCGAATGGGAAGGGGATATTACAAATGGATAACAGTGAACTTAATACTAAGACAATGGAAAATAATCCTGATACTATGTTGAGACGGATGTGTGGTGATTGTCAGACAGGTTTTAAGTGGCTTATGTGCAGTCATGAAACTAGGCTTACTAGCGCAATGCCAAAAACTATGAAGTTGGTAATGCAAAAGATTGATTACATTGTCTATTCACCATTTCTTCTTTCAATTGTGTTTTGAGCTGGAGTGAAGTATTTGTATGATTTCTTGGTGACACTAAGAAGATGCACATGATCTCTGTACCTATAAAAGGTCTAACAAAAGATATACAATGTATATTGGCTCGTATAGAGCGATGAGGGGGATCGGGTAGATCCAAATAACCCTTGCAGTTACACATGGTTATCATAGGTTGTCAAGATGGATTATAGAATATTAATTAATGTTGGATTACTTAGTGTTGATCTAAGTAATGATGTTAAACATTGCAACATGAAAATAATTAAGGGATTTTGTAAACTTAATTAGTATGTTGGATTTATCTGTTACGTGTTGAAAATCAATGAAGGAATATAAATGTAATTAATGGTTTATTAAAAAAATTCCCTTGGTTTGTTGAAGCATAACAATGGATTTTACATGAAGTAAGGTCACTTACACTATTTCAAGAGCATATGAGGGCCATAAAATACGTTCTTATAAATGAAATGGGTTTTATAGGGTCTAAAATGCTTTGAGCAACATAAACTCCAAATTGTGTTGAAGGCATTCCCTCAACAAAGTAATGTTACTTTAAAGGCGCTTGATTGAAAACTAGTGGGCGACTTAGTTGTTGGCTCCCCCCTACTAATGACATACCACTATATGTAGGAAAATCAATTGGGCACTCCCTTTGGTATGATTTTGACACAGTCATTAGCTTAGATACAAACTTTATCTAACAAGGGTTGAACCCAATGTAACTTCAATTTAGACATTTGTTGACCAACACTAGAAATGTTGAACCAACAATGTAGTACTGGAATCTCCTCATGTCACGTACATGAGTGTTCATGCCTACAACAAAGAAAGAAAGCTTAGTTGGTGTAAAACACCTATTCATAATGAAAGAGTTAACAACCTCACACAATAAGTGGATGTTGAAATCCTCGTGCCTTCTAGTTGTGTGAAGCATCATAGAGGAAAGTAAACATACAATGATGCCAAAGCTAAATGATACTCAACTTGAGTCAACAATTTCTTGTCAAAGGACAAGGTCATGTCGACATCTAACTTGTGTGTCGACTGGATTGGTTAATGGGATAGTCGGATAGGTTGCGGAAGTTGTGCATAACACAAAATCTCAACCCCTAAACTTGTCATCCTTTGTTGTTGTTGACTTCAAGAACTACCAAGGCCCCCATGGGACATCCTCAACCCAACACACTTTCCACTGGCTCTTGCCACATGAGGATGTCGTCATTAGATACCACTTAAAATGTCATGGGGTCTCACCATCCACACGACACAAGTGGATTACGCTTAACAATGCCATAATAGACACAAACAATATTGACCATCAAAGACTAACATTTATAACAATCTTAAGAGTTTGCGCCTTCATCAACCTACAAATCTCACTTACTTCTACGTTTGAGCGCTACGCAATAATGAAGTACACAAAAATGTTCATGCACACAAAGAAGAGGAATGCAAATGACGTTGTAGATAACTTCCCTTCACATACAAGAAATATAGGGGTCCAATCTACATAAAGCATGTAATTGTGACTCAAATGTGTGAGCTTTTAGGAACAATCCTATGTACATGTTCACTTTCCACCACTACACATATGACATACACGATAATATACAATTGAAATTACACATCACTTTTAGTTTAGAGATTCATTACATCCAATAAGACCACAACTTCAACAAAAACTATATATCCCACACTTTTGTATACACAAATTCTTATTCACTCTAACATATTTTGCAACTCATACACAATTGCACAATTACTAGTAATTCCTATCCACGATTCCTTTACACTTTTTTAGGTGCACACTCTAGCTCTACATACACATACATGCATAGGTGCATGGAGTTGCCAATTTAAACCACAAGAGTGCTTGGTCTTGTGAACGCCATTATTACGTCGAAGGCATTGTATAAGTTAGACTCGCGGGGGGTTTGACACTAGACATATCAACGACATATTAATATTTAATTTTGAATGAGTGTTGGGCGTTGCTTGTTGGTCCCTGTCAACCATATGCAATTCCCACTCAAAATCATGGCTGAGAAAAATAAAAGATGGATATGGTAGGATGATGCTCGAGCTTGCTCATTCAGAGTTTAATGATAGGATTATTGCTAAGATTTACAAGTCCATTGGATTAAAAATACATGTGTTATCATATGGGACCCCACATTATTTTTAGGCGGGACTAACTTTACTTGATGGCCTTTAAGCTCTGATTGTTATGTGTATTTTGATTTAATTTTTAAAAAATAAAATTATTGATGTCGGGAAGTTTCTTCGCTTGGTTAGTTTACAATTTGGTTACGGTAATGCACTCCGTACACAATTTTATTTACAATGTGATCATCATAACAAACCCAAATAAAAGAGAAAAAAAGTCATTGATTGTGACCTATCATATCCACTCACAAATCGCTAATCTTGATTTCAGAATCGATGTTTTTTTTTTAAATAAAATAAAAATAAAAATAATGTGAGTTCACGCTTTGCCTCAAAAGAGTTCACAACCAAACACTCCTTAGATAAAAATAAATGGAAACCTAACCAATACTCACATCAATTTATACTAACACTTGCACCAAAAGGAGGCGAGAAGGTTACACAATAGCACCCATATGAGGAGTTTTAGAGTTGTCAAAATTATTCCCATATACATTAAAGATACAAATCCAACCCAAACAATAAGACATGCATCCAAACAATGTGATTTTCACCTAACCTTGTTAGACCCATTGCAAGTATTCTATAACAATTGTAGTAAAGGTTGCTATTTTCTTAATTCTACCATCAAGATTCCAGATTATGGTCACATGGCATCCAACTAGAAGTGAGGATGGAAGGGCTAATATGTTTTAGATGCTTCGGTGTGTGGTAGTTTTCTCCTCAACTGTGAGAAACTAAGAGTTTTATGACATGGTATGGACACTTGTCAAAACATAATGGATTATAGATTTTCGTTGCATGGTTTCGAGTGCGTGTAGAAGAGATGTATGCAAACATGGGAACATGTGTTTGACATGTGATATATTAAACTTAAGGCCTAAAATAAATGAACATACATTTATATATATATCATGTGGTGATTTAACTCCACGAGACGCCATTATCACAAGCTACATTATACAAAGTACACATAGGGAGGTAAATGTTTGTCTTTCTTGCGAATCTACATGACCACAACCATAATATGGTTGTTTTCCTTTTGACAAAAAAATAATAGTGCATGAGTAGGAGTCGTGAAAAAGCAACATAATGTCAACTCTGTACCGGGACATTGTAGAATGCATGTTACTGTGAGTTAGCTATGACATCAGATAATGAAGATGAGCCATCACATATCCTTTGCCACCCACCACCTTACCCTACTACAAATCAAAATGCCGCGTGAATGAGTAGATTGCACTAAATAATGTAAGAAACTAGTATGGAGTCTAAGTTTATAGTTTACAATTGGAAGATAAATTCTACTTAGCACTCATATTCCTACCTATTGGAGGGGTTCAATTATCCTTGATTATTCGTGCATCGCTTGTTTTTTTGCAATTAATTGAGCTTAAAAGTGAAAAGGGGCGTACAAAGTGCTATAACAAGCCAACATTTTGGTTGGGTTTCAAACCTAGAACCTATTGAAGTTTTCCTCTTTTTTTGGCCCTTTTAAGCACAAATTGCACTCATGTAAATAATGTGAATGAGGTTGAGAAGATAAAATGAGTACATATAGTAGATATTATTTGGTTAGGAACAATTTGAGCCACATTCAAGTCCCCCATTTTTCTTTCCAACTTGTATACAAGCCATTTCTGTCCCATTTCATTTCTTTTCTAATTGACTTTGTTCCTTTGTCTTTGTTTCATTCTACCTACACTTGGCGTACTATTGCTAAGTAAAAATATCCCTTTCATTCATTCGCGAGTCGCGAGTCGCGACCGCTTCTAGGATTGGGGCAAACAAAGGTACCTATGCTATTTTTAACTGTTGATCCGAGGTGGAGGCGTTCCCCTAACAAGGGTGCAACTTTCCTCTCTCTCGCGTCATTAAAGCCGTCGGATTCGTCTCCGGTCGATCCCTTCGCTGATGGCAGATTTCAATTCTTAACTCCTCTTGCTTACAAAAGCCAAATCCGCTATTTTCTTCAGCCTTTCCTCGTTTTCGTCAATGTGTTTTGAGCTCAAGGATAGGGCATGCATGATTATAGATTGTTACGGGCTAATTCTGCGAAGAATTGAGGGTGTGTTGTGTTAGATCGTGAGTTGGTGGGCATATTTGATCATCTTCGTCCCTGCCTTCAATGCTTTGACCTCTTAAATTTTGTAAGATTTTCAAATTTTCAATGCTTGCGCAATAAATTTACAATTTAGTGCCCTACTTTTTTGATCTTTTTAAACAGTTAACAGGCACATGATACAAAAGCTACTCTATAATTATAGTCATTTAGTTTCATTCCTATTGAGCTACACTTTAAGTCATGCAAGAAAACTAGTTTCCGAATCAAATTTATTCTTTTTCAATGGCAGCTGAATCTTTCTCATTTTCTTAGAGTAGCTCCAGACCTACTTAAGAGAAAATTTATCCTATTAGTTAGTTCTATCAATATTTTATATGTCAATTGATATAAATTAAGCGCCCGGTAAATGCGGCACAGATAAATAAAAACATTCCCTAAATTGGATGACTAAATGATATATATATTATGAACAAGTTATATTAATTAACCCAGCCGTTGAAAGCAGTCTCATATTCTCAATTGAACAGTCTGTTCATTGAATATCATCAGAAAACACACACAGGGGCAGAAATTAAATGGAGAGAGAAAAATAGCCATAGCTAAGATAATAATTTGTTCTCATGAGCTCAGATGCGAGACATATAGATGGGTGCCAAGGACAAATGAGAGCAAAGGATATGTCTGTCTTGTAGCGCAGGAGCAATAGAGACAGAAAAGCACTTCATCCTAGAATGCCCAGTCTACAGTGACATCTGGGGAAGTATACGGATATATTGAGAGTTAGTGCTATGTGGGAGCTATTTGAAGAGACAAGAATAAAAGAGTTGGGGATGCTCAATAGGAGAAGGAACAACCTTCTTAAAAAAACTTCTTAAAAAAATCCATCCCTCAAGTTATGCTTTGTCAAGAGGTTGAGAAGCTATGATAAAGGGTGGTCCCATAGACCGTTGGGTCTCGTGGATGTAACTAAAATCATTTCATTTCAATTTTATCTTTATACATTCTTGTTAAAAATGGCTGAAAAGATTGAGAAAATGGATTGAACACTTTCTGTCATATATTGGCATGTGACATATTTGAGCTAAATGAGTGAACTGATTATCACGTGCATAATGGTTGGGCAAAATAGGTATAACTTCAATATAAGTACTTTTTATCATAGATCTCTACTTGGTATATTTAAGTTAAACAGATGGATACCCATCAGTCCTTGGCTCTAAGCTGAAGAAAGTCAATTATTTGTGCACCCAAACTGGGAAGTTTATCCTTATCAATAAAATAAAATAAAATCATACGATGTGATGGATTCAACTCACTGCAATTTTTTTCTTCTGAAACTAAGTTGCTTTGGTCAGTTGAGCTGAAAACTACTATGTACCAAGTTTAATCCACTCAGTAAATGTTGAAAAAAAAAAAGCTTTTGTTACTTGCTTATGATAAATCCTAAGCCACATTTTCCTTTGTTAAATTGGATGCCAATATAAAATGAAGTTATAATATACACCATAAACTTAGAATAAAAACAGGTAAAACTATACAAATGGAATGGAAATGGACTATTGATAGTTAGCACCGTAAATAAAGACTGTAGAGAGAATAAGGTTAAATGGAGATGGTTAAACATTATATATACTAAAGCTGGTCATTGCTATAGCGTGTAAGAGTAAAAGACAACATTCGTTTTTTTTTGATATTTAGCTATATGATCTGTAATGTGTAATCACTTTTTGGAAGGAGCACATAATTGTCTCTTAGATATTTGCTGCAATTGATGAATTTGGTTCAGTTTAACACAAACAAAACACGCTATGTATTCATTTAATGAAACGATTACTATATATATATATAGGAAACACAACTCCTATATCTAGGAGTTATTCCTCATTAATAGTTTCCAAATACCTCTCCCTATCTTCTATATATGTGAGTCATTTAAATGAATTCATATGTAATGTAACAACATATAAATATAGTGAGTTGTATTGAATATTGAATACAAGGTCCAGCGCCTAGCCTATCCCACATATAGATAGGGGCCCCCACTCTCTCTATATATATATATCCCTGAGAGAACAAGCCATGTGGAGTTTAGGGTGGGGGCATTTCTTAAATGCAGATAAGATAGTTCAGGGTGTGGGTGGGGGGATCTGGCGGCCCCCCTATAGAGAGAATTGGCCCCGGTTGGCCCGGGCCCCATCTAGAGAGATTTGGGATTTGGGCCATTCTAGGATGGTTTCCAAACTATCTATAGAGAGGGGGGGGGAGGGGGCTCCCCGGGGCCGGGGCGCCTATAGAGAGTATAGGGGTGCATAAATGACCTGACCTCTCCGGTAGGCTGCCCTGGTAGGCTGCTCCAACTAGACTATATACAGCCCGGTAGGCTGATCCAACTAGATATTCCATTCTATAGCCGCCCCCCATAGTCTCATTCCGGCAACCACATATGACATAAAATTCTAACATAGGAAGAACTAATTCCTAACATTCCCCCTTTGTGCGAACATGGGAGAAGAGAATCATATCCTACAAAAATTTCTCTTTGAAAACACTGCTTAGACGAGGTACAATTCCATAAAGCTGTCTTGTAACCCTCGTAAAGGTGTAGCTCCAGAGCCAAATTCCCAAGGTTCTTGGACCCCTTTCCCCGAACTCTCGAATTCCAAATCTCCAATTCCTAAAACCCCCAAACGATTTGGACAACATTCCATATCGAGCTTACCTCAAAATCTGCTCTTGCCCTTGAAGAGTGTAGTACTTGGAATATGCATCTTTCACCAATGTTACGACAAGGGTTTATTTAGCACACAAAATGTGAAAATGCTGAAAATAGAAATAACAAGGGCTCAATCAACGTTGTCTTTTTATGCAGCCACCATTCTGAATCACTTCCACTTTGATCACAAACGGTAAGAGATGGTTATCTTGACAGTGGAAATCGTCCTTGGCTTTAGTCAATTTGACGCAGCTGGTTTGTCACTAAAGCTATTTTGCGGCCCTATCGCTAGAGACCGACGAGAAGTCACTGGTCGACCTCCAACCTCCTGTGCGTCCATCCTCCAGTGTTTCAGCCACTTACTTAGCAAGATAGGTCTTGAAGCTTAGATGTAAAACTAACCCCCATAAAATGCATGCTGGGTTCACCTGAAAATGCGTCTATGAGGCAATTTAAAATTTATTTCTGACACTTTGACGACACATACAAATAATGATACTTAACTCTTTAAAGACTTGACGATGAATCAAGACTAAGGAATCTTTTAATGTGAATAGACGAAGAGAGATTTGTAATCAGGCTAATATTACACATTTATTGACAAATACTTAGAAAACTAAGAATGATCTCACTAAATCTACTATACAAACTTCAAGCACAATTGACAAATTACCTTTAATGATAACAATTTAAGGCTTGTCAAACAAACCTTGACTTTCACTATACTAAAATGAGCTTATCCCATCGACAATAAAAAGCTCATTGAAAATTCCAAAACTTGATTATGAATATAACGAATGATCGACGTGCATTTGGATGAAAAAATGAAGTATTTTAATACATATTACCAACCGGCATATGCGTGGATGAAGACTGAGGACAAATGAGCCTGCAAATCGAATAGACAAGTGTGAGAGATGGTCAAAATACAGGCTTGACAGATTTGATCAGAAAAGAATGCAGACTATTGATTATAGTTTTCATGAGATAATTGATTGGACTGTAACAGGCGATTGCATTCACTCCATGATCACCTTTTGTATGTTTGGATCTGCCAGAAAGACATACGCAGCTGGTTACACGGATATTGATGAATAGATGACTATCTTGCAGAAATAGTGTAGAAACAGGCGTCAACATGGAAGATTGCGACTTTGATGCTGTCTGCTAAGCACAAAAAGTTGATTATATGGAGCACATGAACTGTCACGTTGATTAAGTGCATGCAAAGCAGGTCTGGGAAGATCTACAAAAACTTCTTAACGTCGCCCTTCACAGATTTATGTTTGTTTCGAGCCGTTCAATGCAACAATTATCACACCCCAAACTATGCTGCCAGAACAAAAAAAAAAAACTTGATGTCTAATGCTGAGTCAACACAGCTTACAAGGCATCAATACCTGTAGATACAGCCTGCAAATGAGGTTCTGCCTTTTTGATGCACTGATCTGTTAGCAGGTTTATTCAGCTGATAGAAAAGAAGACAGTGCAGATGCAGCCAAAAACTAATATGACCTTATCAATATAATACAAATACAGTAGAACATTATACAAAGAATAAACCATTGGCCTGAAATCATCGCATAGGACAACCACATTGCTGGAGTTGCCCCTAGGCAATAAAAGACTGCATTTGGTTTGCATAGCGCTCAGGTAGACTCAGGAATATAAGATGCTCTGATACCAATTGATGAATTTGGTTCAGTTTTAAAACAAACAAAACACCCAATTAATTCATTCATTAAAATGATTACAAAATACATATAGGAAACATCACTTCTATATCTAAGGAGTTATTCCTTATCAACAGTTTCTAAATATTTCTCCCCATCTTCTATACATATGAGTCGTTAAAAGGACTTCACATATAATATAACAACATATAAATATAGTGGTTGTAATATAACTCACATCTTACATAAAATACTAACATAGGAAGCACTAATTCCTGACAGCAATCACAAGCTATTTAGTTTGGTTAGCTCTGCTAGAATTCTAAATTTCATAACAGATTGCAACGGAAAGAAACAAACTTGTGGATTAGTTAGTACTTATACATTTTCCAAATCCCCCATCAAACTGGAATGCAATGGTACATATTCAAGGGTCAGTCAGTAATTGATAGGACACTGATAACAGTGGTTAATGACCTGGGAGATTTAGATCAGTTTCACCTGAACCTAAGTGAGATGAAGCTAATTTGCAGAAACCCTTATTACTTTAGGAAGAAATGAACTAGTTGAAGTGGTTGAGTTGTAATTTGGCAGATCAAAATAAAATATTATTCTTTGATGTTTTTAATTATGTTCTGAATTATTTTGAGAAGATTAAAAACATTTGAATACAGTACAGGTTATCCTGATATTAGAGAGGAAACTAAAGTGATCTCTGTTAATCTTCTTAAACATCAAATCTGATAAGAGTATTTTAAGGAGAAAAATTAGTTGACTGCAGGTGAATTTATTTTGACTTACCTAGAACAGGATGCATCATGTAGTGTCCATATACTGCTTGTGAGTAACGGTACCAAGTTTCTAAATTCTCCAAGCTGTACATGTAGGGAAAAATAAGTTAAACAAGTGATACCTTTGTATCTTCCAGTCCATATGTGGTTATAAGTTTTGGATCATGGATGAAATTTGATGTTGACAACTACTAAACTTGGACCGGATTGTGGAGATCTTTTCTGCAATTTCATATTTTGGTTCAGGGACAGTGGTTCCCAGCCTATTTTAATATGCGGTTAGTCCGCAATAAGATCAGAACCAAGCATTGTTTCTTAAAGATGATCTGTTTGAAATCAGTAACAATGCTTCCAACCTGGTTCAAAGATCTTTTAATATGACTTAATCAATTACTGCCGATGCTGGGCTAGCCAGTGGGTGTTGATTGCTGAACACAAACTCCAGGCACCAATGTTTCCATGTCTAGAACAATACAAAAATGGATAATTCGGCCAACAAACAGAATAATTCACAGTCACAATCTGTGAAAGACCCAATTCTGTTTATCATCGCAGAAAAATGCAATGTGGTAGAGCTCCAATGTAGAGCAGCTAGGTATGAGGTCCGACAAAGACTTTCCTCCTTAAGTTTGATAAACGAAATGCCTATATACTGTTTCATTATGACAGTCGGACAGTTTGTTGGTTGACCACTAATAACATTATACAATTCCCAAAGTGGTCACATAGTACATCTTTGCAATGACTAACTCTAAAGGTCAATGTAAAGTATCATTTCTTTAATTTTCCAATTTTGGAGTCAACACGAAAATAATTCAAACATATACGCTCGGTACATCTGACCCACAAAGGTTAAACCGAGGAACAACATAGTGACTCGAAACTGAATTGAAAACGCCAGTCTGATTTTTTTGCTAACACTGATGTTGAAGGTATATGCCATAACATGCATATCCAGGGAAATACAATAAGCTAAGCATTAACAGCCCATAACACAAGAAATTCACACAAATCACAAGCATAGATATCGAAAATTCTTGTAACTGAGCCATACTTTCCATTTACAATTTATACATATTTTAAATTTATATTAGGCGGAATCTTCATAGGATTGAGATTCTATTTCTATGAATAGGATTGTCTAGATTCTTTTTGTTGAAAATTCAGTTGCGCAACATCATTAAAGTGAGAAACAAATAAATTATAAAAATAAAATAACTTGCATCTAATGGGCGATAGAACATGGAGGGATTGAGACATATTATCGTTAAAATATTTTTTTCCCATGTTCAAAGAGAGACTCTTCTCTTGAATCCTTCAGTTTCCATGCTCTATAATGTCTTATTTATACATATTGAATGCCTCTTGACAGTTACAATAATTTTTTTGGCCAGTGGTATTTTTTTATTGATAATGAACTAAGAGAACAAACAGAACAGAAGGAAGCTCAGACCTTGATCAGGGAGCTCTCCAAAAACAGACAAAAGCCAAGCACAAAAGGTCAAGGCAAAACAAAGACAAATAAAAGCATAGCTGACACACTGGCACTTATTAACCAACATACAAGAGTCAAGACACACATTTACTAGACACATGAAGACAATAGATAGACACTGGTTTAAGACTCTCCCTTATCCTTGGAGAGAAAATGAGGGTCTTTCTTGCCGCCCTCCTTATCAGTCTTCTTATTATTCACTTGGCAAAACCACTGGTGAATATGCTTACTCACACAAAGCATATCTCAAGACAAAGTGGCAAGGTTCTGCTTCATATTGCCATTTTCTCCTTGGTACTTGAGAACCATTTCTGAAATGCTCCAGAGAATTGATTCTACCTGTAATCTTTTCGCTTCCCTTTTGAGTCGAATAAGGGTTGTCACCATGCTATCCAGGGATAGAGAGAGAGCTACAGCATTCTTCTTGCCTTCTGCACACTGAGTAACATTATCACTTTGAAAGGTAAATCATGTGCTTATTGATGGAGATCACCAACTCACTCTGTAACTGGAAAATATTTCTGTTATCCTTCATTTCATTAGTATTATGTTGGATCTCCATATACAAATCACATAATAAAGCACATGTTTTGTTATTTAGATCGGGTTCTTCATGGGCCATTGGTTTAGCTTTCTTGCACACATACTTGTCCTTATTTTTGAAGAAAAACTTCTCCTTACTAATTTCATTCTCATTATCTAGCTTCCTCTTATTAACCTTATCGCTGTCCTCTCTGGAGAGATTTCTTTACATGTCATGGCCACCGTCTTCCTCGTTACTTTCGTCATCACTCTTATGCTCTTGCATATTACTGTGACCATGATGGTCTCTCCTCAGATCACCCTTCTGCCCCTTTTAAGGAGCATGTGGAAACTTTTCTCCTCTGCAGTGCTCCTTTTCGATCATTTCACTTTATCCTTCCAAGACCCTTTGTCTTGTCGCTCCCGCTCACTTCTTTCTTCACTTCATTATGCCGAACTTTATTCTACTTCTCACGAAGCAGAACAGCCCTAAGAGACTTTGGGCTCTTGGGGCAAAGACACTCTTTCACATCCGTCTCATGGCTGCTATCATGATTGCTCACTTGCTTATTTTTCTTCTCCTTCTCAGCACCACATTGGTCAGATAATTCCGCTATTCTATTCCTTTAAAGTGTTGGTTGCTTCTATCTTACCAATGGATCTGCGCGTTCTTTTCAGCTTGCGAAGCATTAATCTTATGCCCCAGTGTGATGAACCATGATGATAGAATCTGGAGAGCCATGGTCAAGGCAGGGAGACCGTGGAAGGATAAACTCTTGTGCACCATTGGATATGCTTTAGAAAGATAAAACTTGTGATGACAGAAGTAGCTTTGGATTTTTCCCCACCACGTATTAACATAGGATCCAAGATGGTTATGCGTCCTATCCCCTTGATTCCGTCCTATTTTAACACAAGATTGATTTGTTGTTTCCTATTGCACCAGCATTCTAATCTTCTGATTTTCCAGTGTAAAAAGAGGAAAGAACAGTAACATTTCTGAGAAGAAATAGGTCACATCACTGGAAGTCCAGTTTCTAAAATGAGGCCAAGTTTTACTATCATCACTATTTTTCAATTTAACCAAGCACGCATACTAAGCCATGTCATTCCCTTCTCTGATGTGATAGTTTCTAGATGGGTTGCTGCAGTTAGCATGCTGAAAAACCAAAAACCCAAATCTATCCTATCACAATTTTATCAAAGGCATCAATAGAATAGGAACGATCCTTGTTTCCCTTAGACTTCGAGATTCTCTTCCAGTTCAACTTGCTGAAGATAATGATATGCCAAACTTTTTCGATACTGCCATAATGCTCGGCAAACTCACTGATTTTAACACCGAACATTATCATTCCAGGTTTAAATATGACAGCCCCTTTTTCTTCATTTTATTATCCAAATGGATAATCTTCAGGAGATGTTGTAAACATGTTTTTCTTCGATGTCCTTCTGGTGCCAACTATGGCCTCATCTTTGCAGAGGACACCATAATTTTCTAACTAGTCCGCTGCCTTGTTGCAATTTCTGTAAGCAATTTTGAAACTTAACTTTGCTGAAGCTTGATAAGCTTCCAAACCTCTTCAATGATGCTTTTTATTCTCCAATTGCTTACCTTTCTGCTTATTTCTCAATTACTGATGATTTGAGAACCGCTTTCAACTATTAAATTACCAATTCCATTTTGAATTCCTGCAATAACACCAGAGATCAGACCTGCCCCTTCTGCCAAGTTATTAGAGTTCTTACCTGTGCTGGCTGCCCCGAAAACAATGGCTTGACCTTTGTGATTTTCGATGAGATAATCTGTCCCTGATTCTACAGGGTTCGATTTTGAATCCCTGTCAAAGTTGAGTTTATTCCACCTTTCTCTAGAGGCTTCTCCCATTCTCCCTGCTCTTTATCCTTGTTTTTATTTTTCCCAATCTTCCTGTCAAAGGCCTCTCTATTGTGCAGACAATTCCTGAGAATCTCAGTCTCAGTGTGATTAGCCTCTGTGTTCTTTCGTTTACTACCATTAGAGGGTTTCTGTGATGTTTCTCGTGATACCTTCTTAGACAATAGAGATTTCACTTTTTTTTTAATTTTGAAAGTTCTGCAAGTTTCTCTCAATCCAGTGCTTTGAGCTGATCATTGCTGGGGCAGCCTGCCATATATCTCTAAGAATCATCAACAATACTGGGCTTTTCCATCAAGCCATTTGCATTTCCATGTCTCTTCTAGCCACCCATTTGCACGTGGAACTTTCAATAAAATGATCCCAGATTTGTCTTGAATAGGAGCAATTCAAGAAAAGGTTATTGAAATCTTCTTCCACATTCTCACATAAAGGACATCTGCTCGGGTCTGCATACCCTTTTCTCTTAAGATGTTTTCTTGTGAGGATATTGCATGCATTCCCAACCATAGTGTAATGTCCCTCTTTCTCGAATAGTTCGGTCGAAGACCTTTGGCCTGTTTTGTCTACCCGACGGCCAAAGGGTGTTTTCAAGGGTGACTTCGGTTTATTATTTTTATTATATGGTGCTCAAAATAAAGTAAAATATCATTAAAGCACATATAATGAATTAATAGACGGTTTAAGTGACTTTGACTTAGGAAAGTGCATTTAAATAAATTAATAAATTATTTAATGTGCCTTCCTAGCCAAAAATGCGACTTGCTTGGGGAAGGGTCAAATAAACCCAAAAATGCGACTTGGTGGGAAAAGGAAAATAATTAATTAAAAATTAATTATGAGGATTGGGAAAAAGTGCGACTTGTTCCTTTGGAGGGTTTTTTGGCTATAAGGGAAAAATGCGACTTGGGGAAAGGGCATTCAGATTATTATTATTTTTCCCCGACAGTTAGCACTGAGCTTATGCAGACAAAATCCAAGGACAGAAACCCTCTGGATTAATCCTCTTGCGGACGGAAACCCCAGGAGCAGTGAGAGAAGTTTCCATACAGGGATCTTCATGGTATTCACAGGTTTTTATTATTCCAGCAGTTAGAGAAATAAATTGCAGCAGTGGGCATACAGACTTCTTCCAGAGTGGGGCGACTTCTTCTACAGTTGTTTTATGCCGTATCTGAGGTATTTTTCATGATAGATAATTATTGTAATTCCCAACAGCAAATATATATCAAATCAATTTGGTTTGAATCATTTACAGTGGGTTTTTGGTCAATCTTTATTATTAAATCTATCTGCAGATTTATAATTGTATTGCCGTAATATTTAGCATCAAAAATCATTATTAAATACATGACTGAATTGTTTATGAAGAACTCTGCCTGTTAAACCCTAGGCGCCTTTTCTGTATTCACTCGGTTTGCGGGGTTTGTTTTATTTAATTTATCTATGCAATTTTAGTGTGGTGTTCTATGAATTCTTTTGATATTATCAGTTCAGATTTGAGCCGGAGCAATTTATAAAAAAAAGAAAAAGTATTCAGGCAAAAAGGGGTTTGGGATCTTTCACATAGGAACATTCTGGCTTTAGGCCAAGCACTTGAATTCCATATCAAATTCCAGGTCTATTTTTTCCCTAGGATTATCTCTTTTGTGAAAGGTTAGCGTAACCTATTTTAACCGAGTAACCCCCGTTCCCTTGTGATCCCATTCCGAGAATCCTCTTCCTCTCGTAGGAGTTCTTAGTAGTGGCTAAAAGCTCATTCATCTTAAGCATAGTCTCTTTTTCCCCAACCCGCAGTCTCTCTCAAATCCTTCCTTGCCCTAGTGAAGACCCCTTTTGCGAGACTTTCCTTACAATTATTATTGATCTTTTCTCTCCCGTCTTGAATGGATTGAGCCGTGAGACTTTTCGATATATGATCTAATCTGAGAGAAGTATTCAACCCAAGAGTCATTTTAGAAATCAATTTTTTTTTTTGTTTGATCTTCTAGAAGATTTGGTCTCTGACGATATCTTTTGCCTCAATCAAACTATTCCAAATCACCGAACCTTTTGGCCAATTCTCCTCATGAAAGAAATTGTTGAGATTCCCAAAGTGTGAATATATTTGCTTGAAAGAATTTCGCTCCATCCCTTATCTTGATCTTTATAAATCCTCAAGACAAGTTTAGCTTGAAGAGCTTTATTTTCAAGGTCCAGTTGTAAATACCCACCCCTCCATTTTCCGTAGGAGAACAAACCTTATCCCAAGATACTAGAGGGAAATTTCCTTATGTTCCGAGAACTTTTCCGTAAGAAGTTGCTCAAAATTGTATTGACATGCTTGATTACCTTTTTAGGCATTTGTAGAATAGGCGATGAGCTCATTAAATGGTTAAATAATGACATTATTTATCTTCCCCCTTGTTTGAATATGCGTGCATTCTATAGCTTATGCATTTTACTAGATTAACATGTGTGTATCTGTTCCACCATTGTGTTCTAACTAAAAATCATGAAAAGCATTCAGTTTTGTGTATACAGATCAAGAAAAGTATGATTTTGTCCAAGATGTAGAGTTTCGAGCCTAGAAATCCAAGACTGCTAAGCTTTGGAGTCTCTTCAAGTGGCTTCGGAGTCTCTTTGATGGCTTCGAGTCTTCACTGTGGCTTCGAGTCTCTACCTATGGCTTCGGAGTCTCTACCGTGGCTTTGAAGTCTTTACCTGTGGCTTCAGAGGTTGACCTTTGGCTCCAGCGTTTACTTAGCAATTTCAAGATCCTGCCAACTGGTGTCAACAAACCTTGAGATGTGGAATTTCGCTAGCTTGAAACGTGCATCCATTCAAGAATAACACACACTAGAATTAGGAAATACCAGTTATAGAACGGATCATGTAATTTATTTTTATATATAGTTTGTTGTAATTGAATCTTTTAAGAGTCAATCGGTTCCCCCAATTCTCTCCATCATTTCATCTTGAAATATGGAGATATTGTGGAACCTCTCCATCAATAATCTAAATAAGGTAAATTCTAGGATTCCTCTAGTTGTTTTGTAGGCGTCAGTTGAGGGAGCAAGATGATATAATCCGCACTCACTGATTGTAAAAGGGATGTTAGAAATCAGTATCTTGTAATTTAATCTGTTGTATGATCCAGAATTCTTGAAGTAAATAAATTGTTGCTTTGGTGATATAGTGTGCATGGTGTAGTTCTGATCAAAGGGAGAGCAAGGGCCCACTCACCCCAAGACTCGAGCTTTCGATATTTTTGTTTTGGTTATTCTACTTTTGTGTTAATATATATGAATGTGCTCATCTGTGTTTAATACAATTTAGTCCCTATTATTTGTTGCTGTATCTTTTATTCTTGATTAATCTGTGGCAAATTTATTAGACAATAATTTCCATTCAATAAACTTTCTTTGCTTTCACAATTTTAAATTCCTAAGTGTATGATTTAATTCTCAGCATTTAATTTCTGTTTTTATTTTAAACCCTGCAATTTCTAATTTTGTAAGTGTGTCTTTACTTCAAGCATTGTGAGTTTTTAATTCAAGCATTGTGTGTTTCAATTATGCAAGATTGATTTTATTCGGCACCGTTTAAAATATGTGAAAAGGAAAGGAGAGAAGTGAGGTGAAGAGGGTGATTAAATGTTACTGGATAATTATTTCTCAATAATGGAAATCTATGGTTTTTACCTCTTATGAGGTTTTCCCACGTAAATATACGTGTAATGTGTACTTCCTTTTATTTACTTCATGTAATTTAATTTATATACTTAAATTAACTTTATTTGATGTTGTACCACTGTCCTCCAATATGGTATCGAGGGGAGATAGATTAATTTAGGTAAGTGTAATAGTTTAAATTAATTAAAGTTTAACGGTTACGTGGTTGGGTAGTCAAAATCTACCCGGCTATATAAGTGGTCCCGGTGATTAAATGTTACTTGGATGATTATTTCTCAATAGTAGAAATCTATGGTTTTCAGGGGTTTTAACCTCTTATGAGGTTTTCCCACATAAATATGTGTAATGTGTACTTCCTTTTATTTACTTCATGTAATTTAATTTATATACTTAAATTAACTTTATTTGATGTTGTAACCTAGTCCTCCAATATGGTATCGAGGGGGAGATAGATTAATTTAGTTAAGTGTAATAGTTTAAATTAATTAAATTTAAATAGTTACGTGGTTGGGTAGTCAAAATCTACTCGGGCTATATAAGTGGTCTCACCCACCTCATTTATTTATTCTCACCTACATTTCTCTTGACAAAAGTATATTTTCAAGAGCTTTCACACGTGTTTGAGCGGGCCCACCGGAGTTATTTATTTGGTAATAAATAAGTAAGTTTTTTTATTTTTATTTTTGTTTATTATTTATAGCTGTGAAGACACTTACATTTTTACCTTGTTAATGAATATATGTGGTTTGACAACCCCGGAAAAAGTATTTGGTCTAGTAAAAATATAGGAAAAATAATTATTCCTTCAGATCAAAATCAAGGCCTAGACTCATAACAAAACCAGATAATGGCTCTTTTGCACCAAAACTATACTTGAGAATGGATTTTGACGCTGAAGGAAGAAAATCCACTCATTTACTATCTTGTGAAAATAAAATTATTGTAGTAAATCATTAAAAAATTGTATAGTGTCCTATTAACTATGAATAACCAAAAACTGCAAATAGAGAGAAAATGATTTTGTCTCCATTGTTTCAAGTTTTCTGATATACACCTATCAATCCAATAATAGCTTGAAATTGCAGTTTCACTGTCCATTTTCTGAGTACGTTATTATTGGAAGGTTTCTGTCTTGGAAAACTTGTGGCTTTTAATGAGCTGTGTGCAAAGTAAAATGTCCTCCGATCATTGGCTGGGGAAGTTTTTCCACCTTTTACGAATTCACGTGACTCTTGCCTTTAACACTGTTAATTCTATGCCGTATACCTCCAATTTATTTTCCCTTTCTTGTAGCAGGTGTTGCGTGGGTTCCTCATTGGTAGTTTTCATTATGTCTATATGAGCTACCTCTGTGGCAAGACAAATTAACTTGAAACCTACCTACTCAATGAGTTTTCTTGGCTCAATATCCACTAGGCATGGTCCTTCCACCTGTTTCTTGGAGATATACACGATCTTAAAATTAGAATCATTTAGCGTGTACATCAAATATATAGGATTGATGATTGCACATCTTCTTCAATACATTTTATACCCGTATTGGTTATGCCAATTACGTAGTGGATAAAGCTGATCTGTTACTTATTTTTGGTGTACACTTTGATGGTAGAGTAATTGCTAAGTTAGAAGCAGTTGCAAGCCATTTCAGTATAGTTCACATTGACATAGATCCTTGTTGCAACTTTGTTAAGTAGTGGTGAACCTCTATCACATACAAATTCAAACTAGGTTGTTACCCAAACTATTTCTCAAATCAAAGTTGTAATACTTTATTTATTGAGAATCTCAGTCACGACACTTGTGAATCCTCCCAGGGTTGGGGGTATGTATGTTGTCTTGCAAGGTTCATATTGATTGATGTGGTGCTTGTAAACCCTCCTATTATTGGGGATCTGAACATGTTCTTGTGGGATGCATATTGGTTGATGAGGTGGTTTCTGTAAACCCTTCTATTACTGAGAGTTTGTATGTTGTCTCGTGGGATACATATTGAGCCACGAGGTGGCATTTGTAAACCATCCTGTTGGGGGTTTATAATTTTCCAATTTTGATGTTATGAGATACTTGAGGACACCTGTAAACTCTCTTGTTATTGGGGCTTTGTAAATTGTCCTGTGGATATGCATCAATATGAGATATTGAAGGATGTTTGTAAATCCTCTTGTTATCGAGATTTGGTAAATTTCCCTTTGAATACGAGATGGATGGTTTCTTTAAATTTTCCTATTGTCAGGGATTTGTTAATCTCCTTGTAATATCTTAGATGATTGATATTATTATGACTATATTTGGGCCAAACAACAAAGATGATTTGGTCGAAGTCCCAAATTAGTGATGCTTTATTCTTATTTTGTGAATGGAAAGGAATTATTGTCTTACATGCGGTTTGATTATGGCCATCCCACGTCCTAGACATGTGGGTGGTCTTGTCTTGCATTTTTCTGTTGTTGGCAGGTATCCTGTTAGGAGAATTTGCAACTCTTTGCACTCTCTTTTAGAATAAACATCAGTGCATTTATAAATATAGTTATTTCACAAATTAGGGGCTTACATCTAATGGCAAGTCATCATTATTGCAATTGATGAACCGTTTCCTCATCATAAAAACTGGGGAATGCCATGTGCTCACTAATATGTATTTTGGGAGATTTGATAGTCAAAATTAAAAGACTTGTTAATTGTGAAGGATATTTGTTTTTAATATAAGGAAGCTACAATGAATACATAATAGGAACCATTGTCCGAGGCCCAAATACTGGCATGCATACTATGATATATCATTGTGTGTACCTTGTATCTGTTAGGCTTTTTTGTGTTGGTCCACGAGAGGAGCTAAAGACCGTCATGGAGGAGGTCGCTACAAGAGTCATGGATGATCTATTATGATATTTTTAGCTTTAGTTTGATGAGAATCAATGATGTGGTGCTCTTGCGGAGATCTTTGTTTACAATTTCTGACCACATTTGTTTCTGTAACGCCTCTTCCCTTCGCAATGAACTAATTGTCTTAAGAGAAGGCCTTATTTAATAGATGTAGTTTTTACCACACAAAGCCATCATTAAAGTAGGTATATAGACATGAACATGTCGTTTGAGTTGTTTATTTGGAATCAAATATAATCAAATAAAGCATAGAGGAACTATAAATAAATAAAATTGGAGCATTACAAAGATGGCAAAGTAACAACAATTAGTAAATGTGGAAAGAACAAGGTCGATGGGTAAAAGGTGAGTAGATAAAAATTATTCATCCAATAACAAAAGAATGCAAATAAGTTACTTTCAACTTGTTGTTTCACTCCCCTCTAAAAATACAAGTTTTAATTTTTTTTGTTTAACCTTTTAGTCATGATGGACACCTCAAGGAAGCCAACACACTATATTTAAATGATTTTAAAACATGAAGTGATTAGGTGCATTTGTCGCCTAGAATCCTGTATTATTGCAGAGATCTTAGTGCCAAGGTAATATGTGCTTTCTATGTGAATTGGAATGGTGACACAATAACCTTCCCCGTATAACTTCTACCACCAAAATGTTGATTTTGGCTTCCCGTAATTTATAAACTCACTTTTTCATGTTGAAATAACTTGTTTGACCTATCAAAACTGATTTGAAGACAATGCAAAATAAATAATTTTGAATATTTGTACAACTTGGTGACTCAACACCTTCTCTTTATGTATAACTTGACCAATCATCCATTAGATAAATTTTATCCCATTGTCAAGCTATAATAAAATATAACAGATAGCGATACCTATATTAAAATATTGTTTTTAGATCATGAAAATAAAGTAATTAACTCTATATTGAATAAAATATGTTATTTAATCAATTGACTCTTAGGACAGTGACTCCAAATCTTTTGAAAAAGTCAACCATGACGAAGGATGGATAGAAACAATGAAATCTGAGTACAATGTCTTAATTATAAATCTATATAAATATGGCTGTAATATTTTTAATATTCAAGTCATATAAGTTTTTTTTTTTTTTTTTTTCAAATATTTGCAATTATTTTATGATTAAAAACTTAGAAAAACATGATTGAAGGGAGATTGTTTTTGCTTACAAACAATATATTTTCACAATTTCAAAGGATGAGTTAGTTATAAATTGTGCTTGGCATTGAGGGGCGTTGCTCCTTGACCTCGTTGGGGCTGCAACCCACAAACTCCCGCTCCCGGTCCCGTGTCCAAGATTACCTCACCTTTGTGTACTTGTGAGCAATATCAATGGATGATGTTATAATAGTGCATATATTAAACATCTAATATTTATATAAAGTCAATCTTTATATAAAACAATTTGTATTAGATAATCTCTAATAATTTGAGTAAATTAGTATGTGATTACTAAAAATAGTATTATATGCACATCAAATGATAGTTGGGGACGCCCTTCATGTCTGTATTAGAGACGTCCAATATTGATTGCATCTAATATTGTATTTTCTTAACATTCTAAACACACATAAATTGAGGATACTCTCCTACTATATTATCGTTGACAAACTATTTTTTCAGGATTGGAACGTTGAAGTTGTTTTTTCAAAATTTAAAATGTTGGTAACATGACATGGTTGATTATAAACATGTTGTCATTAAAGTTGGTATACAACTTGATTCTAAACCTATTAATGTAGGATTCATATGATGATGCTTGGAATATGGCTAAAAGCACGATTACCTAAGTCTTGGGGACGGGGTACGGAAGGACGGGGTTTCGGGGACGACAATTTTTTTCAAATTTTGGGGACGACAAGGGATTGGATTTTAAAATAATACATAAAAATTAATATTTCAATATTTTTACTTTTTTCAATGATATTTAGGAATTTAAAGTGTATTTAATGTATTTTAGGTACTTTCAAGATTATAATTTGATGTTCTTGGTAAAAATAACATCTTTTTAAAAGTAAAAGCATCAGATTTTTTTGAAAGATTTAAAAAAATTGGGGACGTCCCCGCCAAGTCCTTGAAACGTTTGGGACATCCGAGGCGTCACCAAAATCTAGGGGACGCGTCCCCACGTAACACCGGCTAAAAGTGAAATCAATAATGGTTTATATTGTGCTTATTATGATAATGTCTATTTATATGGATATTGTAATTCTAATCATGTTGGTGATGTAATAGATAGAAAATCTATGACGGATGTGTTCAAATTTGGTACATGTGCCATTACTTGGAGTAACAAGAAACAACCAACAATTTCCACCTCTTCTATTAAGGTAGAATAAAGAAGTGCAATGGAAACAACGAAAATAGCCATGTAGCTAAAGCGGATGTTGGAAGAAATTCACATGGAAGTTAAAGGAAGTACTCCTCTTTTATGTGATAGTCAAAGTTGTATTGCTTTCGCTAATAATCCACTTCAACATCAAGAGAACAAAGCATATAGAGATTCATATGCATTTCATCCGAGAGAAGGTTCTTTGGGTTGATATAAATCTCAAGTTCTGTCTTCATTGAGATCAAGTTACAAACATATTTATGAAGTTATTATGTGCTTGTGAAGTTCTCGTAAGTTTCATGCAATGCTTGACTTTTGAGCTGCCATTGAGGGAGTGTGCATGACAATGCCACTTCCTAATGGCTGGCCATGTGTTTTCTTCTTCACCTCTATACTTCGCTCCATAAAAGCATTGTAAAAGATCTTTTTATGATCTAAGTAAACTTATCACTCTAAGTTTATTGTGTAGTCCAGTAACAAAACATCATTTTTGTAAATGAGGTCCTTACTTTATAAAAGGCTCCTAAGGTGCTTATATAGATTTTCTATGAGAAACCGTGAGATGTAGTCTTACAAATCATGCTTAGCCTAAATCATCACTTCTGATTTATGGATTCCAAATCCTTTTGTACAAAAAGGTAAGTATAACATAATGAAGGTATATAAATCCTTCAAAAGTGATATGTTAGCCTAAAACCCTCATCGTGGTTTAAGGATTGTAAATCCTGTTGTATAAACATGTAATGTTGACATATAAACCCCACTTAATATTAAGGGAGAGTGTTAGAACAATAACATTAAGTGGGTTTAACCCCTTAAATTGTTCTTATAAAATTTATATTTAATTATATATTAAATATATAGTTATAAACCTTAGTTTATAATTAATAAATAAAAATATGAAATATTTTTATTTATTAAATATAAACTTTAGTTTATGTTTAATTGATTTTATATCAATTAAAGTGGAGGGGTGTGTCTCGGGAAATCACACCCGACCACCCCCACTTAAAAAGGGCACATAGGGCCCGGTAAAACATATGAAAAATATGTGAAAAGAAAAGGAGAGAAGTGAGGTGAAGAGGGTGATTAAATGTTACTGGATAATTATTTCTCAATAATGGAAATCTATGGTTCTTTGTGGATTTTTAACCTCTTACAAGGTTTTCCCACGTAAATATATGATGATTTGTAAATCTTTGTCTCTGCGGGTTAAACAAACCAAGGGAATTAGCCACTAGTTCTAGGGTTGTCTTTAAAGGCTCCATCAAAGTTGCATTTGTGCAAATGAGGGGGTGGGGTCTTCCATTTAATCAACATATGATTTACTTTTTTAACTCTTATCCCATTAACAACCTAGTGATTTTTATACTTGTGCCACTGTCCTAACAACTTGCCCCGCTCGGAAAGTTTATCTGTTTTGATGTTAAATAAGGCCACTTTGACCCGCACAACATCCCTTCCCCATGGATTGTTTGTGTCCCTTAAAATTCAGTTGTTTCTCCCTAGCCATAGTTTCCAAACAATAATAGATGGGGCTGACCTCCATAAGGGTGCAATGAGGCCTTTCCTACTAAGGATATGTCTGGAAAGAAAAACAACATTGAGTTGTGTGATGTTACCTCCGCACCCCCTCATGTCCTCCCCCTCCCTCCAACCATAATAGCTTTAGCAACCACCAAAGCCAAACCTCACAAGCATATTCATAGAGTAGGAAGATGTGGTCTATTGTTTTCTCATCCCTTCGAGCCTATAATGCATTAAAATCCTCCTTGGGTAGTCAACCACGAGAAGTCACACGCCTTCAAAGTCCATATTTAGACCAAATTGCTTGTGAGGTTAATTGTTTTTGTAGGGGTGATTAGGCTTGATAGAGGGCCTTTTCATATCGTTTATTTTCCTTATAAAACCTAGTCCTATTCGTTGTCCATTAAAGGGTATCGTCCCTCGAAGTCAATGAGGTTCTCACGGGCACCTAAAATGCTAGACAATAATTCTTTCTAGTCTTTGACTCTTTAGTGATGGGAGCATATTTCATGTCTTTTTATGATATCTTCCTCTTGAGTCTCAATCTTACAAATCTTGGACTAAGGATCCCATACAATTGATAGAGTCATTGGTGGCCATGCCAAGAATCATCCCAAAACATGGCTTTGGTCCCATCTTGGATTTGCAAAGTTAGATGCTTGGTCATTAAGTGCATGTTGTGAGCTATAAAATCCCAAATATGCTTAGATAACCATAAACGCTATACAAGCCTCGACACTGCATACAAATGTACAGTGCGAGTACAAGTCTTGGTACATGATTAAAATGTCCTGGAAACGTGGCACGGTCTCGGGTATGGCACGAGTACGGTATAGAAACAAAATTTCCATACTTCAAACATTTCTATATGTGGCTATTGGGGCATGTATGGTGCTTCTGGTATTTGAGCTAGAGTGGTTTTCTTTGGTAGTAGAGGAATTGGGTTTTGTGAATGCTCGCGTTTTGATGGGAGGGAGAGCAAGGTGAATGAGGTTGGCATTGGGATTAAATAGACAGTGATGGGGGTCATCATGATGGGAAATCAAACCAAAATAACTGGGATGAGTATTATAATGTTTGTTAGGAGAACACACCCTTTGCATGCTTTCATCACTATCCTCGTTGACAGCAGCATCTTCATCTATGTAAATAATGGCTTTGCCTCTAAGAGCAGTAGGCTGAGATTTGGATGCCATGAGAGGAAGAGGGATCTGCTTCTTTCTTTTGACGTATACACTTTCATTTGAAGACCTTTTCTTTCATGCGTGTGTATAATTTTTTGAGGTAGTCTTGGGCTCTTCCTAATTGTTAAAAAGTTGTTTTTGATTCAACACAATGCTCAAGACATGATATGACCCGAGGTCCATATCTTCATTTCTTTGATTTGTACTACAATCATCAACATTAATATTGGTGGATGAAACAATATTCTTCATACCACATGCATTGAACCTTGTTTGGTGTCTCAAAACCATAGCAGTGTCCTTCTTAAGCAAGTTGAATGTTTTGAACTTTCATGAATACAAAGTATTTTAAGTGTTTTATCTTGTAAAGACTAAAATTGAGTATTGCACATTTCTATATATATTTATATTTTTTAATAATATATTGTATAGACGTTTCCATGCCATTTTGTACCCAAGGTTTTTAAAAAAATTGCATTTTGAACCTATGCTTGTACTGGTACCCATACCTGTTTCTTGGCAACCTAACCAATATGAGAACTGGCTGGAAGTTGTGATCAAGTGAGTATTCGTCCTAGGTCCACTGAATCTTATCCTTCTTGGGTCCTTTGAATCTAGGTACTGTCCCCATAACATTCTATTCCATGGTTGGGATGCTTCCTCCCACAACCTCCATGAGAGCTCAACCCCCAGAAGAGAATTCCAAAGTTCAAGGTATTTGAGAACAACTCCCCCAAAAGCTTTAGATTGACATACTTTATACCACTTCAGGAACATGATTATTTGTCCTCCAAAGTCTCTTGCCATGAAAAGTTTTCATATGAAGCTGTTAAGAGTTCTCAAGCCTAAGAACATGTAGACCAGGAGAGCTTAGAGTACTAGTTGTAACAGGGTCAGTCTACCTGCCAAACTCAGCCATTTCCTTCTCCAAGAAGATAACCTTTATTCAAATTTAGCAAGGAATTCCTCCCATATCTTTGAGCTGTCCGCTCTTATAGACATGGGGATCTCTGGGTATTTGCTAGGCAAACATCCAATTTGAAGTTGAGACACTGTGCTTACCTTTTCTGTTTTCTAGTTCTAGACATTAAAGAAATATATTTTAGATTTTTGTGCATTTATAAATTGACTAGAGGCTTTAGAATACTTACTGAGGATCTCTTTCAGCTTTGTAACTTCCATGAGTTCTGCTACTAAAATAGAATGATCCATGTGTAATTAGTTTTTTTAATGTCTCACAAGGCTTTAGCTACTAAAATAGAATGATCTATAAATTTTTTGAAATAACAAAAGATAGGTGAATTTGGATCAACTTATTTTATACCTTCAAATCCTTGAAAAATCCTGTTGGACTGTCGTTGATGAGAACAAAGATTGTGGTCCTTGTAACAGAACTCCAAATCTGATTGCACCACTTGAACCTTTTGGAGGAAGCTGACTTTGATGTGTGCCTGATTTAACCTGGAAATGAATCTAAGTGTGAGGAAGGGGGTTGATTCCTTTTACTTAATTCAAGTTCAGATTAGGGTTAACAACATGATGTGTAGTCAATTTATTAATTAAGCATGCAGACCAAAACATACATATATAACAATTTGCAAGATCGAGCAATAAGAACATGTTCTAAATATGATAGAACATGAGAAAACAAGTGCACTTAGCTATTTAGATGATCTGGAAGCTGATCTGTGTGTGACAGAATGATAAACAAATTGGAAATGTTATGTAGATGCTTCGTCTAACTATGATTGGTGCTCCTGTCCTTAATTGGTGGTTCCGTCTAGGAGATGCCAACCCCTTTTGTAAGTTATTGTGCCCTTGCGACTCATTGAGATATGTCTTGTTGTAAGATGTTAGGCCTTGAAAATGTGTGAAATCCTCTGAAATCAACCGAAAAGACCTATAACCCTAACCATGGGTGAAACCCTTGCAAAAGATTAGTGTTCGGGTTGAAGTGCTATCCGTACACCGCCTACATTGGCACTACTCCGAAGAGGCCTCAAACTGCATGTAGTTCTCCACCTAGAGATATGATATCTATACAAATGCAACTATACTTGATAATTATATTACTTGATAATGTTTACAATGGCTTGCTTGCTTATTGTTGTCTTGGCTTTGATGGGCTTTGGCTTGGGAAGCTTGACTCTAAAACTTGGTTTGGAGTGCTTCAAACATGTGTAAGGGCTGATCGTAATGTGTATTGCTGCTTTAGGGAAGTTTAAAAGAGCTTTGAATGCCTTTTGAGTAATATTTACTTTAGGAGTGCTTGAAAGTGCTAGGCGAGTAAATAAGTGTGTTTGACTTGCTCATGTAGTATTTTGTGCGTTCAATTTCACGTTAAGACTGACCCATGAGAAAACTAATGACCCCCAAAAAGATATTAAATCGAAAAACTTATTGTTGGAATGCTTTGGATGAAACCACTAGTTTTGGACAAAAATATTTGGCAGTTTTGTCCCTATTTGGCAGTTTTGTCCAAGAGGGATGTGCAGTGCTTGAAAGTTATGTGCATGCTTATTGGGATGACTGGACTGCTTTGGGCTGATGTAAGCTTTTTTACGAGTGAATGAGAAGTGTAATGGAGAGAGCAAGTTTTCAAAGGGACTAAAGATATATCAATTAGGCTTGGAATAGACACACAATTCATGATTTAGGGATGAAGCCAATATTGACATTAGCAAGTGATTAATTGCCAAATTTAGGTGTCCACATTTGCCCTTACTTTAAGCTAGCAAATGAAATTTGCTTGCTTAAAGGAAAATAATTTCTAAGTGTGTAAACATACTTTGTCTTTGCTCAATTGTTTACTTGATTGCTTGAGATGCTTGAGGTGGTTGCAAGATCTCAAATGTGAAAACTTGCAACATAGAGTGTAGTCAATGCCCATATATACGAGTTGAACTTTAATGCTATATTGAAATTGCATTTGAACTTTGAGAATTTGAAAGATAACAAAGCATGGAAGGAATACACTGTTTGCCTTGCGGAAGGAGGAGCTGCCTTGTTGAAGCACTTGGAGAGAGGGATTGAAACTGTGCCATTGAAAGATTGGGGGTGATGACTCCCAATTTGGAGAATTAGCTAGATCCACGAAGGAAGTTTGGTGGCCCAATATAGCCGGGAAGGGAATTGGGTGCCCCAACACCTCAAAGGAAGTGTGTCACAAGGCATCTAGCCACATCTAAAAGCCTTCCCAAGAGAGAGGAAGAATGTCATAAGGTGTCTAGTCACCCGTTAAATCTTCCTAAAAGAGTGAGAGGAAGTGTGCCATAAGGCATCTTACGCCCCTTAAATCGTCCACTCACGGAACCATACCACTTTGTAGAGCGGATCGAGTCCCAATGTGTAAAGTGCAAAGTTGCGGAGGAATGAAGTAGTCTCATGCCCCCACACCGTGTTGCACAAGTGCTAATGTACCAAATGTGCAAGTTTTCTCGAGAATGGAGCAATGCTCATGCTCCCACACTCTGCATTGTCAAAGTACTTATGATTTTGAGATGCACATAGGCAGAAGAGAGTGAACTACTCATGCCCCCCATATTTTGTATTGAATTGTGTAATTTGCCCGTGAACCTATATCAAAAAGCTATAAAAACTTGTATGTTTAAGAAAATTCTAATTTTTCTACCAAAAAACTACGCAAGACGGTATCATTTGTTTTGAACAATACTGTCTAACGATTCTATGCGTGATGGACGGTTGTCCCTATAGAAAATATTCAAATGATTTTTGTTTGCTTTTGTTTCTATGTTCCTATACTCTATTCCACTATATTTTGTAATTTATAATTTGTCTGTGTGCCTAAATTGCATTGATTTTCCTATGATAACCCCATTGAATGCCTCTTTTGAGGTGAGTGAAATGATTTTCTTTAGTTCGATCTTATGTTCCCATACTGTTCCACTATATTTTGTAATTTGTCTATATGCCTGAATTGCATTGATTTTCTTGTGATAACCCCACCGAATGCCCCCATTTTTGAAGTGAGTGAGATGCCCAGTAGAACACTTTCCTTAAAAGAATAGAAGTGTGTCCATGTCAGATGTAACATACAATCACCATTGGATTACATAGAAGATGTTTGCAGTGGCCAACATATAGAACTGGGCTTTTCAAGAGAGTGCATGGTAGAAACCATGGCATAAAGAGATAACATATATGATAAACTTGCAAGTATACAAACACATAAACATAGAAGTACAACAATAAATGTCACGTAGTTATAGAGAAGTCTAAGAGCCGCATCAAGGACACAATAGTGTCACACACACAATCAAAGGCCACATGGCCGTATAAGCAAAAACAACAAAGGCCACAAACAAGGGACTTCTAGTGTAACACACACATAGAGAAGCCCAAATGCTGCATACATTAGACAAACAAGTAAGCAAACAAATGTGTTATGATGAAAAGTAGACATTAGCTAATTAGCGCATGGAACAAGATATACTAGTCTTGCACAATTCACATGTATTAGTCCCAAAAATCTGAATAGATAGCATATAACACAATATATAATATAAGCATAATGAGGATGTGAAATAACACTTTTTAATGAAATGATAACACATGATAGTGAAGGAGATGCCCCTAGATTTGCATGACCACTTTGGGTAAGAGGAGAGATCTACCATCTATAAGCATTGTAGAGTTTTGTATGTCATGCATCGTACTCATATACCTCGTGAAACACGCGTAAAGAGTATAAAACATGCTACCTATTAAACCATGTGATAAACAACATATGTATGTAAAAAAGCTAGCAAATCAAGCCATATTTGGGTCTTGCTTTTGTATTTTTGAATGTATTTGAATGTTTTTTGGATTATTAGAATATTTGAATGTTTTTGTACTTTTAAAATATAGTTGTAGTAAGGGCTACCCTATGACATAATCAAGAGGGTGAGGAGAGGGATCCACAAATGTAGGAGACTTGGGCCTCAAGTTGAGATGTATCGCTTTAAGCTTAGGCTGCGGGACATGCTTAAAAGATTGCTTGCATGCTGGAGAAGACCTAGGAGAAGCTTTGCATAAGATAAGACTTGTAGATCTGGCATGAGTGGACTTGATAGGCATAAGATTAGAAACCATTGTTATTTTCTTAGAAGGAGGAAAATGTAAGGGAGCCTCATAAGGTATATCTTGAACCAGAACAACTTGATTGCCATAAGTGTATTTTATGCATTGATGGAGAATAGGAGGAGCAACCCTAGGTTTTTGAATCCAAGGGTATCTTAGAAGCATGTCACATGTGCCAAGAATATCAATAACTACGAAAGGTGTAGGAAGAATAACTTCCCCCACTTGAAGGGGAAGAACAATATTAGAATAATAAGGCTTATAATTTAGCATCAAGGCAAATATTAGTTAAGTAACCACTTAAGCCAATTTGTAACCATCTCTCACATAATAAAATGATGGATTGCAGGCTGTTTCATAGGTTTTATCTTGTCGTGATCTAAGCAAGAAATCAAGATTTTTAAGTCTATATTTTGCATATTTCAGACGTCCTGGAACATGAGCAAACAAATGGCATTTCTAATTACTGGCAGTGGAAGATTGAAGCAATCAAATGAAACTCTGAGACTTGTCATGATGGCAATTTTTGGAATTGTGTTAGGATTCTTTGTTGGCGTTTCTTTTCCACAGGTTTATTTTATAAATTTTGGATTTCCATCGAGGCTGATGATGGTTAATACCATTAATGTTGAATCTGCTGATTTATATCCCTACAGACTGTGGGGTAAGCCCTGTGAGGATTTGCCATTTAAATAGAAATACCTTGCGGTTTTCCTTGTTGGCCTTACTTAGAAGGACACTTGTTAACGGTGAGATATCCAACTTTTTAATTTTTTTACAATCGTTCTATTCCATTATGATGGGAGGACAAGTGAACGGGATCAATTCAAGTGGTCCAAACAAGCAGTTAATGTTAGTGTGAGAAGACAAACAAAATGCAAGGGAAATATCAAAGACAAACCAAATGAAGTTAACATAGCCATTGTTGAAGACCCACCAGAGGCTGAGAGTAGGTGGTGGAAAATTCGCTAATGGAGAATACGTATTTTAAAGAAGCTCAACACTTTGAAGACAAGGAAAACTCAACATGGATGATTGCCCGGATAGTTCGGGAGTTTGCGGATCTTGGGAATTATATCCTTACGAGGGTCATGAGACAACTTGATGGAACACTGTAGATGTAGTTCAATATGGATGGTTGTCCAATAATTTGGGAGGTTTGTGATTCAGGGGTTTAGGGAGGTGGATTTCGGGAATTCGGGAATTCAACGCGGAACTACACCCTTCAAAGGTTATGTGGTAGCTTGATGGAGCTCTACCTGGTCAACAAACTGTTTTCAAAGGGAATAGCATTTGAAGAATGTGTGGTCTGTTTGGTTTTGTTAATTTAATCTTCGGTCAATATGTTTTTTCTTTCTGTAGTGTAAGCCTTAAGAGGGGTTATTAGAATATAAGACCTATGATTTAACATTAAGTCAAGATTAGTTAGGTATTAACTAATAAACAATTGTAACCACTTTAACCATTTTATAACCATCTCTTACATAATAAATTGATGGACACACAATGAATAATGAGTACATTCCGATTTCTCTTCATTATTTCTCTATTTACATCCCCTGACAAACAATGTCCAATAGATGGATTAGGAGATTGTGCATTGAATTGGATATTCTCCCTAGTATAGCCCAAAGAAGTAAGCATGTAAAAGTTCACATGCTGTGTTTAGCACCATTATCAACCAAGACACTATGAATGGGTTTCTTATTAATAAAGACTCGAATATATAGTGTCGTAGAACTAACATCATCACCAAGTATGTCATTGCCATCAAATGTAATAATAGGCCAAGGAGGCGAAAAAGTAATTGTACCATTGAGAGAATCAAGTGGATGATCATATGTATCAGGAGGGGTTGTGCCCTATATGCATGATGCACCTTTGAGTTGCTCTTAGATTCAGAAGTATAATGATTAGGGAGTAGATCATTGAATACCTTAAGCTTAGAATTATCATTGACTTGTGGCTTAGATTGTTGAAAAGGAGAGTCAAATTCAATAACATTAGTATCAATTAGATCTTGTATAACATGTTGAATCTTGAAGCATTTGATAGTAGGGTGCCTAATACATATATGATAGTCGGACTCACATTAGGCATTAGAGTCGAAATATTTACCTTGAGGCTTTCTCGTATCAACCTCAACAAGGGGAGGGAGAGATACAAGGTTACACTTTAGTAACTTTTGTAAGATCACATATGGAGAGGGAAACCATGTGAAATGCCTTTTGGGAGTTCAGTAGTTGAAGCTTTGTAGAAACAATTACTTTATCTTTATTGTCATCGGGTTTGCCTTGAAATTTAGATGTAGATGCATTAGGTTGGGTAGACACATACTTAAGCTTGTTCAATGCTAGGAGCTTGACCTCTCTTTCTTTCAAAGTATGATATAGCTCATCAAAGGATCAAAAATTATCAAACATAAGCTGATTCTTACGCAAAGGAGATAAGAGACTCTGAGTAAATAGATCTTGAAGCTCATTGTCTGCAAGTATGTTACTCATTTTAGTAAGCATTGTTTTATAGCACAAGACATAATCATTAATGGGTTCATTAGAGCCTTGTTGTATTTTAGCCATTTGAGCATAGGAAACCTTATCGCCAATGTTAATGGAGAAGTGGGCAAGAAATTGATTGGTCGATGCATTAAAAGCCCCAGGATTGAACAAGTAGACCATAAAACCATTGTAAAGTATAATCCTTAAGACTTCGAGGAAGAGCCCATTACTGAAAGTTTTCATTGTAAACATAGTCTAAGCAAGCGACATGAAAAGAGCAAAGATGTTCCTTGGGATCCCAGTATCCTTATAGATAGGAAGCTTAGGAGATACAAACCCTAGGGGTAAAGGACAAGAGGCCACTTTAGGTGCGAGTGGATTACATAGTAATTAATTAGAATCCATGAGATTAGAAGGTCTAGACACACCTTGCCCTAGTTCTAAAACCTTAGCTTGCAAAATCCTTTATAAGATGTGTAAAGAGCATGTGTAGTAGATGAAGAGTGCGAAGCCCCATGGGTGTGCACAATAGATGTAGGAATAGTAATAGACATAGGAATTGACATTGTAACATTTTGAAGGGGGATATTGGATGCCCCCATAGATATAAGCACATTAGTAGGGCAATAGAAGATGTAGAATTAAACACCGAAAAGAAACTTTTCATTAGATTGTTGAGATTGAGTATCACGGTAACCTTAGAGGCGAGAAGCAAATTAAGGATCCTATCGAGGTTATGTGGAAGTTCTTTGAATGTTCTTATGGAAAGTAAAGAGGAGTTTAACTTGATCATGATCAACATCATTGAGCTCATCATAATCGATGTCATTTGTTCAAGCTCAACTTGATTTGCGAGAGGATCTAGGTTAAAATTCAAAGCTTGCTCATCATTATGCATACTTACAAAAATAAGTACATCCGAAGAGGAATATAAGAGAAATCCATGGGATGCCTGCACTTGTGAAGTGTGCTCAAGAGTTGGATATGCTCAATGGGTGTATGATTGATCCAATTACTACGTTTGAAGGGCGTAGAAGAAGAACATGCACAAAGCTGAAATGAAACCCTCAGGATTTGCAACAAAAAGTTTGATTTGGAATAGGGCGGTCGAGGCCAAATAGGTTGAGGATTCAATCAATAAGTGGGTTCACCAAATGGTTTAACTTGAAAATGAATTTAAGTGTAAGGAAGGGGGTTAATTCCTTCTACTTGATTCAATTTCAGATTAGGGTGAGCAATATGATTTATAGTTAGTTTATTAATTACGAATGCAAACTAGAATATACATATAACAATTTGCGAGATCAATCAATTAGAACATGTGCTAAATATGATAGAACATGAGAAAACAAGCACACTTAGTTATTTAGATGATTCGGAAGCTGATCTGAATGTGACAAAATGATGAACAAATTGAAAATGTCTTGAAGATGCACCGCCTTTGACTCTAGGAGTGTATTGTGAGATGGGACCAAACCATCAAATTCAGACCAAACTGTCCAACTTTGTTTAGCGCGTTGCCCTTAACTATTGGTTCTATCTAGGTAGATGTTGGCTCTTTATAGCTTTTTGTGCCCTTACTGACTAGTTGAGATATGCCTCGTTGTAAGATATTAGGTCTTGAAAATGTACGAAAACCTCTTAAATCAATTGAAAAGACCCAAAAATCTAACCATAGGTGAATTCATTGAAAAAGGTTAGTGTTTGTATTGAAGTGCAATCCGTACTCCTGCCTATGTTGACACTTTACTCCAAAGAGTCCTCAAACCACATGTAGTTCTCCACCTTGAGATGTGATATTTGTATGGATGTAACTATATAATTAGATGACTTGATAATATTTGCAATCACTTGCTTATTTAGTGCTTGACTTGAATTTGAAGGCCTTTGGCTTGGGAAGTTTGACTCTAGAACTTGGTTTGGCGTGCTTCATACCCGTGTGGGGGACTGCTCCTAATGTGTGTTGCTGCTTTAGGGAAGTTTGTGAGAGTTTTTGAATACCTTTTGAGAGATATTTACTTGAGGAGTGCTTGAAAGTGGTTGGTGAGTAAATGAGATTGTTTGACTTTCTAATATAGGGTGCCATAGGTGAAATTTTACATTGAGGTCAACCTACGAGGAAAATAATGATGTACAAAAAGATATCAAATTGAAAAACTGATTGTTGGTATGCGTTGACGAAAACACGATTTGAGACAAAACCGTTTGGTAGTTTTGTCCTTGTTTGGCATTATGTGTAAGAGGATGTGAAGTGCCGAGAAAGTTGTGTGCATGCTTATTGGGATGACTAGATTGCTTTGGGCCGATGTAAGCGTTTTTGTGAACAATTGAGCTATGTAATGGAGAGAGCAAGTCTTGCAAAGGGACTAAGGATATAACAATTAGGCTCAAAATAGTTGCACAAGTCATGATTTAGGGATTAAGCCAATATTGATATTATCAAGTGATTAATTGCCAAATTTAGGTGTCTACAATGCCTTGTTAATGTCCACTTGATTATCATGCCTTTGTCCTTTCCTTTTAATGAATGCAATAGGTTGTGGGTGATTCTTATCCCATTCGAAATTTGTTTAGATTTGATAAAGCCTCCTTGCTCCGGATTATGATATTAGGGAGACCGCTCTTTAGGATTTCAACCGTAGGTATTTTGATAACTTTCTAAACTATATTAGAGAGGGAGATATGATGGATGTTTACATTGGTGGATTATCTTATTTTTATCAATTACAGGTAATAAATGTACAAAGAGATCAAGCCATATGTTCTTAAGACTTCTTGATTATGTTGATAGCTGTAGTAAAATTCTTCCCCACAATTTTCCATAAGACTTAAAAAAGTCGCAGGGAAATTTTACAGAAAAGTGACACGGGATTCTTAGTGTACTCGTCTTCCCTAGGTTGTCTGCAGACAACCAAAATTTGGAAGATGAGATGTGTACGAGATAGGTAGTCAAGGATGATGATCGAGACTATGAACTGGTAGAGTGAATTCCTAATGACTAAGCTGGTTAAAAGATGGTCGAGGCTATGAACTTGTAGCTTGAGCTCCTAATGATTAGGTTTGTTGTTTCAATTTGAGTTCTTAAACTACTCTAAACTCTTGATATTAAACAAATGATGGAAAGAAATCTAATTTAAATAAAAGACAAGTGAGTTTAATCTTTTAATTCATTAAATTCCTTTACCGTTAATTAAATAAAATAAATACAAATACAAATACAAATACTAATTCTATTTGTATTTTAACAAGCTTTTAAAAGAAAAAAAATAAAAAAACTATTGATTTGTGTTTTTGGATTTATTAAAAAGAAAGAAAATCTACTTCTACTGATTACAGAGAACGGATCTAAATTGAATTTACAACTTCTTTTTATTTAAAATAAAATAAAACAAAGAATAACCGAGTTTGGTTATTCCTTCGTTGCAAGGTTGCTTTCAATACTACTTTAACGAGGTAGTACTCAAAATGTTATTACTTTGGTTCTACATAGCTTCCTGTAATGAATATCTTGCCCTAGGTCTGCTAGGAAGGAAAACTTCTCAGAAGTAATTTCCTCTTTACCGGACAAACTTTCCCTGATACGATTGTATTTCAGCTAATTGAAAAATAAATAAATAAAAGAAATGTAGGGATTTCTTCACTTCTTCCTCCAACCAATTTTCCGAGTAGATCCACAAGAGATAAGCCAGGAAGAAGTTATTAAGGAAGAAGATTTATGTAAGAAATATTTTGAAAGCAATACTAAAATGGTGTATACGGGAAGTGATGGAATCTTCCGCTTCTAATAACTCAATAAACAACTTTTAATTCTAATAATCAATGCGTGTGTTTCAAATTTCAAATAATTGAATACAACTCCAACCTGGTCACTACAATACTGTGGTAGCTTGTTCCAGTGATGTAATGCATCCAATGTCTCCTCAGCTTCAATCTCCTTCCAAAATATGAGCTCCAGTTGATCCAGGTGAGCAAGGCAATGAATATCAACAAAAGATCAAGAAAATAGATGGCTGGCTTTGTGCAGGGAAGGTAACTGGAATGTGAGTAGTAGGGAAACAAAGTAGAGAATTGGCTATCTGTGTAGACCCTCTCCAAAATCTGGTAACATAACACTTCTCAAAATTACAAATTGCCCAACCATCATACAAATAAAAGTGCCATTTTTATAAGTTGTTGGAGGAGAAGATGTCAGAAAACATGTTGATCAAGAAATGATGACTCAACTTGAGGAGAAGAATTCAACATACTATATTTAGCAAGAAGGAGGAGAAACTCAAGACCAATCTAATAAGCCTATTTTTAGCCAATTTGACCAAGAAATGCGAGAGAAAATCAAGTCAAAATCAAAACACGCATTTAAAAATGCGTGTTTTAATCTTAGTTTACGTGGTGACAAAACCGCCCTTGTTGCTAGAATGGCAGTTGCCAGACAACCGCCACTCTTTGAACAAGGGAAATGCGTGTTTTGATTTTAGTTTACGTGGTGACAAAACCGCCCTTGTTGCTAGAATGGCGGTTGCCTGACAACCGCCACTCTTTCAACAAGGGGCGGTTGATAATCGCTAAAAAACATGGAGGGGGTTGGGTTGAGTTAGAAGAGGGATGAAAATGAGAGATGGAGGGATTTGGATCTCATTCTCATCTTGGAAGGAGTTTTTGTCATCATTGGAGACATGTTGCGTTTCAATGTTGCGCCATGTAATTTTGGGTGCGTACATAGACCTTCTTGGCCTAGGTATTTATCCTATTGCGTTTCAAAAACACCTTCTCTCCCTTCCTCTAGTTAGGAGGGCATGAGGGCTACATTTTGTGATGCTGAAATCAACTTAGGGACATGACTATCTCTTCCTACTCTCCCAACTCACCCTTTCTTTTGCTGATATTTAGTGCTTGAAGTAGTTTATTGCACTACTGTTTGGCTTGTCCGACTTCATCAAGAGTACCATTGGTGTTAAACAAGGCTGCCCCCCCTCTCCTATCCTATTTGGGTCTATATCGATGAGCTTGAGGACTTTCTCAAGGATCATATATAGGAAGGTGATGGGTGCCTTCTGCACCAGGTTCTGATTTACATCCTCCTCTTTGCAGATGACGTAGTTCTCCTTGCTTCTTCTGCTGAGGGTCTCTAGAGGTAGCTAGATGCCTTAGCTCTTTTTTGTGATCATCGACAACTGATTGTGAATCTTGGGAAAACCAAAGTTATGGTTTTCAACTGTTTGAAGACTTCAGACCTGCACTTCTTCTTTAAGGGTGTGGAGATTGAGATCACTTGCTCTTATGCCTACCCGGGATTCTTTTCTCTGGGCCTCGTTTTAGCCTTCGTCTTAGCCTTCGTCTTGCTCTCCAACCCCGGGTTAATAAGGGCTATGGTTCTTTGGCGATTCTTGAGAGACAATGATTCTGCCACCACTTTCAGGACATTCCTTCCAAGATGTCCCTCTCTGATTCCCTGGTTAGGCCCACGGTTCTGTATGGTTTGGAAGTTTGGGGTCCCTCTCTTTTGGACTCAGATTGAGCCAATATCGAGCGCGTTCAGATCCTCATGCTCGGGCATATTATCGGTCAAAGCCCATTCCTCTCATAACATTATCCTTGCTGAGTTTGGGGTTCATCCCTTTCGTTTGGAGACCATCTTCAGCCTTGTGTTGTTGCACCGTATTCGGAGGTGTTCTAGTTCTTTTGTCGACAAGGACAGGTACACTTATCTTGCCTACTGCTCCTTTGAAGCTATTGCATCCTCGGATCACAGTAGATGATCTCGTTGTTGGTATGCTTGCGTTTCACGCCTCTTCGAGTCCATTGGCATCCAGATGGACCGTCTCCCACCCTTCAGCTATTCTCTGGATGCCCCTGCCCATCTGCTACCCAACCAACAGGATCTTCATAGGATAATCAGAGATGATATCTACAGACATAGTTCATCCAGCACACATGGACCAACCCCGGGGTTGTGTTCGAAGATGTCACTCTATGCGGCACACTTTCTCGAGATCCGTGATGGGGTCATTTTCAGACCCATGTACATTTCCGGCATTGGTTGCGAGCCGTCGTATCTCTCTCTGGAGTCGAGTTTGGAGTGGGCTCCCATCGACTCTGTATTGAGATTGATCATCACTTAGACCGCTCGGAGCGGACTTGCTTTGCTCTCTCCAGGAGGTTGAAACCGAAGAACACTTCATTTTCAGATGTCCTGTTTACTATGAGATTCGTGGGCGATTCCATTGCTTGTTTCCGAGCTTCCTTCCTTCACGACTTTCTTCAGATACTATGATCAGAGATGTCTTGCTCTCTACCTTTAGGAGGCCATCAGCCGGGGACAGGCTCCTCCATCCTCCCCCCCGACGGATGGCTACTAGGCTGATCACTTCCTTCTTCCCATTGCTCTCCCCGGTGAGGGGCGCTAAGCGGCATTTGGTCACGTGTCTGGACCCCCAGTCTAGGTCCGTCAGGTCTCGTGACTTCGTTCCTTCCACCCGAGGCTCCCTATCTCAGGCACGTCCCAAGGCCCCTCCACATAGACAACGATCCACCGGGCCTACTTTGAGGCACCGCCTTCCTCCCGGATGCCGGCTCCCCAGCAAGCCACAATCTTTGCTTCTTGTCGTCGGCGCACTGCGAGTTACTCCCATCCGGCCTTGAGTGTTAGGTGATGTTGTTGGGGATGTTGCTCCTTCCGCTCCCTCCCCACATTGTCATCTCTCTCTTCTTCGTTTCTGGTCTCTCGGCCTCTGTTGTTTCCTTCTCCTCTCCCTCTCTCATTGTATTTCAGGTGACCCATTTGGGTCCTCTTGCTGGGTTTGTTTGCTTTGTACTCTGCAGTCCCATTGACCTACTTTTGTGGTCATGTGTTGGACATTAATAACATTATCTTATCTTATCTTATCTAGTTCCCATAGGACCCCCAATGGCTTGCTCCTCAGAGGAGATAATAGAACTATTTCTATGTTTTCCCTTTTAAGAATGTGGACTGACAAAAGAATATAATATTCTTGTCTCCTTCCTTGTCCAGGTCTCCCTTGATGTTTGATTGTAAAAGAACTCCTATTTGGGCACAAACCTCTTTTATTTGGGCAAGGGTGGATTTTTCCTCTTCCAACAGGTTATTATTAAGGCCTTCATTCTGAATTTTGAATCACAGATCTAGATGTCTTAGCCATATTAATTTGAATGTGAAAGGACATTGAGTTAGGTGTTCAGTGGCACTATCTGAACCAGATACATTAAGAATTGCAGACTCAGTTATCCATGCTTCTTATGTCCATTTGGGAGAGACTAAGAAACACTTTAGCCTCTCGGCTATATTGCAAAACCCAAAGTGTCAGTTTATCCAAGAGAATATGCCCTTCTTGGGTGGGATGTCCATCAAAATGTTTCTTGCTACAAACTTTGAGAAATCCTTTTGATGTTAGGTTTTTGTGTTAGGTCCGCCCCTTTCTCCCAAGTTCCCAAAATTACATTAAAATCCCCTCCAATGAGGACACTTTCATCTTTGAAAGTTTCCAACATAATGGATACCTCCTCCACCCCTTTTCTCCCAAGTCCCCAAATTTACATTAAAATCCCCTCCAACGAGGACACTTTCATCTTTGAAAGTTTCCACCATAATGGATACCTCCTTTGTGGTTCTTATCTTTTGCAATTTTTAAGAGTCAGAACCCTAGATAATGATCACTGATACAAATATGTTTTCCTGGATTTGACTTCACAGCAGAGTCAATTCCACCCTTCTGCAATGACAAAGCATTTTATATTCATTGGGTTCCAAAGTGTACAACAACTGGCCCATGCCCAGCTAGCATTGATTGCAAAACCTTCCCAACCCTTACATACGGTTTTCAATAGATTCTCTGTTTCAGTAGTAGTAGTCTAGTCATCTTTGGTTCCTAAATTACCACAAGGTCAGACCTTCTAAGTTGGAGGTGACATTTCAGCAGTCTCCTTTTGTTAGAGAGGTTCAGACCCCAAATATTGCAAGAAAGGCACCTAATTTAGTAGGACTTTCACCCTTTTCCTTGGAAAGTGGGGAATTGTTTCTTGAGCTCCACTGCCAATAGCTTCTTGAGTTCCCTCTTGCAGTCTTTCAAGCTTTGTCTTCCTTCCTCTCTAGCAATGTAAGTAGAGAGTTTTCTCATGTAGCTTGAATGAGATCTCAACCTAATCTATATGAAATTTCAAAGACAAGGAAGTAAGCAGAAAGATGAGCACATATGAGCCAATCAAAGTAAATCATCAATTAAAGGGAACATCCTCGTGACAGAGGAAATTCAAGAAGCCTTTACGATGGCATTGAGTAGTAATTTGTAGGATGCGAGGAGACAAGAGGTCATCCGAAATATGTATATATTTTACTTAAATTGAAGATAATGCATGTAATTTAAGAAGTACTAGCACTAAGATGAGATCTCAACCCAATCTATTTGAAATTTCAAAGACAAGGAAGTAAGCAGAAAGATGAGCACATATGAGCCAATCACAAGTAAATCACCAATTAAAGGGAACATCCTCGTGACAAAGGAAATTCAAGAAGCCTTTACGATGGCATTGAGTAGTAATTTGTAGGAGGCGGGAGACAGAGGTCATTCGAAATATGTATATATTTTACTTAAAGTGAAGATAATGCATGTAATTTAAGAAGTAATAGCACTAAGCACATGCAAAAGGGCTAAACCTAAAAGGAAAAACAGATTTCCGACAAATCTTTGGTAAGATGAAGAATGCAAGGCAACAAGACAAACACTTAAGGAGCATATGTAAAACAAAGGAGAACAGAAAAATATATGAACTAGTGGTGAAAACAAAAAAAGATGAGTATACGAGAACAAGAAGGAAAGAGCTGATATACTTAGGAAAGCATGACCCAAAAAGATTTTGGAGGGAGCTACGTAAGGAAAAAAACAAACCAAAAACAACATTACAAGTATTCGAGAGGTTGGAATGCTCAAAACAGTAGTATGAATGCAAAAGGAAAAGACACACCTAAAGACATTGTGTAGGGCCTTAGTAAAATAATAATAGCTAAGGCTCGGACATGGACAACTTGCAAATGAAACATCTAAATGGGGAGCAAAAATTCTAGCACCTCGCATCAGAGAAATATTCAATAGGGTCATTCAAAATGGATTCCCGATAAAGTGGACAAGCTAATAACCATACCTTTGTTGGAGAGCAGAGATATTAATAATCCTTCAAACTACCAAATCATCATGGTCAATACCCTCTTCGCAAACCTTTTTGGAATAATGATAGAACATAGGATCCACAGTTGGGATGAGGAAAAAGGAAAGGGAGCAAAGGGGTAGATTTTAGACCAAAACATTCAATAATAGATCATTTATCACACTCAAACATGTAGCTGGAAATATTTGAGATATGAAATGTGAGTCTATTGCTATTTCCTAGCTATCAAGAAGTCGTTTGACACTGTGCCGAAGAGCAGACTATAGAACAAAATGAAGGAACTGAAGGTCCCAACTTACTAGAGGGCAAGATGATATAAGCAAGTCAAGGCCAAAATCAAAACATAGGAAAAGATATTTGAGTGCTTCATGAGTGACATAGGTGTCAAACAAGGCTGCCCTTTGAAATATTTTAGATATGAAATGTGAGTCTATTGCTATTTCCTAGCTGTCAAGAAGCCGTTTGACACTGTACCGAAGAGCAGACTATAGAACAAAATGAAGGAACTAAAGGTCCCAACTTACTAGAGGGCAGCAATTCATAGATGATATGAGCAAGTCAAGGCCAAAATCAAAACATAGGAAAGCGTATTTGAGTGCTTCACGAGTGACATAGGCATCAAACAAGGCTGCCCTTTGCCCCCTACTTTGTTGGGCTATAAGCCTTTACATCAAGAAGCTAGAAGGATAGATAGACAAATTTGGAGGTGGGGGGTCCACTTGGCCAAATATGTGACGAAACTCCCACTGTAAGCTGATGATTTAATTCTAGTGGTAGAAACAACCCAAGATGTGAGAGACCACTTACATGCCCTATAACTATTTTAGAAAGAGGCGGGGATGCAAGTTAGCATTGCAAAACCATGAAACCGATCTTCTCCCTATAAAGGAAAAAGAAGCATTTCAACTTCTAATTTGAAGGAGAGCCTCTTTGAAGTGGTATCAAAATACAAGTATCGCTGTCTATACTTTTACAATATTCTTAGCTGAGATACATGTAGAATGAAAAGAATACAAGGTGGATGGAGAGCTCTTAATGCTCTACAATATAGATGAATGAACGCAAAGCTATGAGAGTTGAAGACTATCGGGGTTATATTTGGGTTACTTGTCACCCCTATGGTGTTGTAGGGGTGTGTACTATGGGGTAGTGAAACTTCAATTTGAATGGAGGGATATTGAAAGGATCCAGAAGCATCTAATCCCAAACAACTTTGAAATTAGCTCTTTGAAGTGGTATCAAAATACAAGTATCGTGGTCTAGATTTTCACAACAAACTTAGCTGATATACATGTAGAATGAGAAGAATACAAGGTAGGTGGAGGGCTCATAACACTCTACAATATAGATGCATGAATGCAAAGTTATGGGATTGGAAGACTCTTGGGGTCTTATTTGGGTTACTTGTCACCCCTATGGTGTTGTAGGGGTGTGAACTATGGGGTAGTGGACTTCGGGTTTGAATGAAGGGATATAGATAGGATCTAGAAGCATCTAATCACAAACAACTTTGGAATTAAGGTTTTAATCCCATGCGAAATACTGCTCGCAAAAACAAGTAGTTTCCCATTAGAGGCAACTGCTATGACTAGGTTACCATTCTACTTGAAAAAAGCAAAAATATGGAGGCTAGCATTGGCAAGTGGCATAGGGTTGAAAGAGAAGAGCTGCATAGGAGATAAGTACATCGATGAATTATAACGACAAATGGATGAGTAGATGGGATATTAGCTTAAATGAATGCCCAAACCTTAACAAAGAAATAAAAGACTATGTGAATGAAAGATTTAAAATAGTCATGTGGAGAAAGAAAATATGTAGGAAACGATAATATTATCTTACAGAATTCAACCTGACCTATGAGAACTGTGAAAAGACAGCCACAGGGATTGAAATCAATTGGAGGGAGAAGATACTCATAGCTCTGAAAGGGACTGGTTCTGACTGTCTCAGCGGTGATATAGGTAGATTAGTGACCTCCATGGAAGAATGGGAGAAGAAGATATGCGTTTTCTATATCGCGGGTGCAGTAGTAGCAGAGAAGCATTTCATTCTTGAATGCCCAACCTACAAAGACATTCAAGTCAAGTATACGGAAACACTGAAAGTTTGCTTGATGTTGGAGCTATTTGAAGAGACTAGGGTAAAAAGATTAGAGGAGACGATAACCCAAATCACTAGTAGAAGGAACAACCTTCTTAAAGAAACAACTTGACCCACAATTTCATCATCTATGGGTGGTTGAGGCTGCTGCAGGGTAAGTTTTAGATGCGAATCTTCGTTAATTCACGAATATTATGGTTTTGAAATTTGCATTTGGCGAAATTTTAGGTGTAGGGATAGGATTGGGTCGCCTAAATTTTCTGGGTTCAAGTTACTTTTAGGGGTCGGTTCGCCTAGCGTTTACACCAATAGCCGACTTTATTAATTCAAATCGCCACTAGCGTGAAATTGAAATTTGTAAAATTTGCCTTCATATATATAGTGATTACAAATTTACAATTCCAAATATCAAGTACACATCAAATTTTCTTCGCAATTCCTTTACCCGTGTTAGTGTTCCCTGTGGGCATTGACGATTGAGATTGACTGCATATTGCAACCCTCCAACATTAAAGGTATTTTAACTATTAATATGTTATTCTATTGAAGTTATCTATGATGTAAAATGTTAGAAACGACCATTACCATAGATATACGCTGGCGGCGGTAGCATAGAGATAGATGTATGCGTACACTATATTTTGAGTTTATATGCTAAAAAAAAATACACACTTTCAAAGAAAAGGTACCCAATTTTGAGTTTATATGTTAAAGTTATGGCCTCTCGGAAGCTAGAGAATTTTCATTGTTGATGAAGACATAGTGGCCATTCACAACCGCTTGGGTGGTTACGTGATCGCCATGACGGTTTTGCAACCTTGAGTAACGGTTTTGTAATCATCGGTATTATTAAAAGTGTCAGTTTTGCCCGTGGAAATAGCACATGAAGTTTTATGGACAAAGAGATGGTTTTTCTTCAGTTTCTAACTCTTAGGCTTCTTGTTCGAGCTTGAGGTTATGTTCTTGTGCCTATATAATCCCATAGGGGTTTAGATATCATTTATTAATGGCACTCTTGAATGAAAGGATTCTTTCATTCTCATCCATGCATGTTTTGATTGAATCATTGATTGATTCATTGGCATTCACTTCGAGTGCATTCCATCCTCTTATTGTTGAGTGGATTGGGATAGAATTCAGAGATGTGCAGTTGATAGTAGAGGAAGCATGGTGAGTGTATGGGAACTCCATGAAAGTGCAGAGGTAGCAGTCAAGAGAATAGCAGATCTAGGAGTGAAGAATACACAGCTGAGATGGTTGAGTTCAGTATTCTTTCTTGTTGAAGAATGAGATATGTTTTACCATGTAAAAACTAAGGGGAATGTTAGGAAATAGTTTTTTACGTTGGGTAAATTATTAGTATATTGTTATTTGTTTGTGAGTTTGTTGGTACCCGTGTCTATTACCGGGTTTGTTGTTCCTATTTGTTAGGTGATGGTTGTGCTTTCTATATGGCTATATAATAGCCAAATGTATTGCTTGAGATATCTGGAGAGTAAATATAATATATTGTTGCTATTATTCTGGTGTATCCACTTGACAGCCTAGGATAGGTCATAGGATCATAATTCTTGTACACAGTTGTCATAAGACGGTTGTTGAGTGTGGAGCCACTGTGCTTGCGTTTGTTATTTCTCCTCATATTAATAGAAGAAGCTTTCATTGTTTCTTGTTAAATTTGCGCCGAGATCTTGCTTTTTGAGATCTAACTCTGAAATTGTGGGCTGCATGGTCTATGGCATCCCATCATTGGGACCTGTAACTGCGACTGCATCACTTTGGCTAGAAACTATGAAGAAATGTTCATAAATTTACTTTTGGCAGTTCTAGGGTAGTTACATTACACATTCATTTGGCCAAAGCACAGTAGAATCAGCTACGCCGATAGGCGTTCTCCAATGGCAGTGGGGTGGAGTGCAATGTAACGAGTTGACTTTCATGTTCGATTTTAAATTTTACATCCATTTGACCATCACAGGGAAATTTAAACCTTAAATTTGATGTCCATTTGACTGTCACGTAGTAGTTTTTCTTTTTGCTTGGAGAAGTCAATTGAAAAATCATAACATCTTAGCTATGTGCTGGAGTTTGCAGCCTTTTTGTTTTTTTCCCCGAAAAGATTTTTCAAGCCCGACATAACAGGCTGTAGGTAGATGGATGCTATTTATCATCAGTCAATGGCAAATCGGCAGAAGTTAATGAAGTTGATAAATAACGTGGTATGCAAAAATGCAAGATAAGAACCTCGAGATTTATACCTCTCAGATATTTCAGATAGAAATATTTAAGATATCTGTACTAGTATTTCATATTTCATCTTTCAGCCTATCTGTTGTATCATGCACATTTGAAAAGAATTATATTGCAGATATCTTTTTCTTTTGTATCATGTGCATTTACACATGCAGTATGACCAAGAGATATTATTTAAAATTAGAATTATATATAGATACACACACACGTAGTGAAAAATATGTCATACAAATAAGATGCATCGATGATGGATTAACTGCTCAATAGCTAACTGTGAAACTACAAAATATCCCGGCTAAGATCTGCCAGTCCACTCTTAAATTGAGCTTGCCATTGAGAGAGCCAACAAACGTCGCAATCTATCTGTAATAGAGATGCATAATCTTGTAGTATGTACTGCATTCATAATAGGAGCCATTTGATCCAAACTCCAGAATCCAGATGTTAGAACTGTAGTCACATGACATGGACCTTTAAAAAAATCTACATTCGTTGATTTCTGTTGGTCTATAATGATTCAAAAGAAGCGATCGGTTTTTAGTTGGACTGTGAATTAAAAAAACGAGCAAAGTTAGCGACTCTCTCATTTCTGTATCGCATTCTAACTTCTTGTATGCCATCTCTGTGTCCACTCTCAAATTGAGAGTACCATTGTGAGCTTGGGAACTTCGCAATCTATCTGTAATAAAGATGCAGACTCTTGAAAAATGTAATACATTCATAATAGGAGCCATCGGATCCAGCCCAGATGTTAGAACTGTAGTCCAATGACATGGACATTTAAAAAAATATATTATATGTTTTCAGTTAGACTATAATCATTCAAAAGAAGAGATCGGTAGCTAGTTGGACTCTGAATTTTTTAGAAAAGCAAAGTTAGTGACTCTCTCATGTTTGTGTTGCATTCTATTTCTTGTATGCCATATTTGTGTCCATGTTCGTCTATTATCTCTAGGTCAGTTGAACGATCTCTCAATCCTTGTTAGGAAAAATAATGGGATATAATAAATAATAGGATAGAAAGGTAGCATTTTGATAACTCTGATCTTTGGTCTTGGTTATTGAGATACTATTGCAAAATGCTACAAATTTATTTTTGATCATCCTCTAAAAATGTAAATTGTGACGTGTTTGGGCAATGTTCCTAATTTTCCGGAGTCTGTAATTTTTGTAGTTTTTCAGGTGGTACGCATAGAAGTAAATATATGTAATGACTATGTTAAGGCCAGCTTTCATTTCCTTAGGATTTACAACTTGATTAAATTAGAAGATAATTTCTTCCCTTATTTCTTTCCATTTCTCATTTCTTTAGAGCCAAATTTATTTCAATTATAAAATGTCTAAAAACATGAAATATTGCAGTGCTGTAGATCAGAAACTATTTTAAGAGTGAATCAAAATTCATTGGAAGATTCTCCAAATAGTATAAACTTGTTGCTTTTATAATGTTCAAAGTGTTTTCGTACTGATTTAATTTAGTTATCATCTATGAAAGTCATACCTCCAAAGTTGGTAGGTACCGCTTATTATTTCAGGTTTTTATATGAAAAGCCTTATGTCAAATGTGTTGACACTGTTTATAATGTCAGATATCTTTAAAAATGAATTTCTTGAATATTGCAGCTTGAAATTTATAATTTACTTGTAGAATTTCAGATCAAATGGTTTGCAATAAATTTGGAAACATTGGTACATACATGAAAGCAGTAAATTTCTTGGTTTAATTCCCTTAGCTGTCTAGGATATTGAGAAATTTGTGAATTGTAATGAAGAAAGTTATGTGAATTTTAGCTACTTATATTGTCCATGAATATTTCAGGTTGGTATCTGATCACAAGTTCTGTCCATAGAAATTATAATGGGAATATATCTCAGTAGTCCGAAGACAGATAAATTTTCAGAAGATGGTGAGAATGATCGAGTAAAATACGGTTTATCCTCTATGCAAGGTTGGCGGGCAAGTATGGAAGATGCAGTGAGTAATCGTCTGGTACCCAGTCGTGCAATTGTTTTACTCATCTTTGCAAGTGCCTTCTATATATGTAGACATGGTTAGTTTCTTGGAAGTTTGTGGTTTTTCTGTCTCTTTTTAGATGCAAATAATTTTGTTGTGCGTGTCCATGAAGCATAAATATGAATGAATGATAGTATGCCACCTTTTCATTCATCGGCATGACAAAATCATTTTTCTGCTGACAGTTTTCTCCCTATTTGCGTGCTTAATGCAAGCAACACAAATTGCTTTGTAGGAAAATGGTAATGGAAGATGTTATTCAGTGCTTCAGCAGTAATTTGCTCCTTATAAATCTAGCATTATAGAATTTGATTTTGCATAAACATTCATATGTGACACTTAGAAGATATATTCAAGGTCAAATACCATTAATTTACATTGCACCTATGTGGGACAGGACAACTTTCAAGGAACAGCTAGAATTCACATAGTAGTATCAAGGAGATGCCAAAGGATTGTAGTCTAGCTCTAATCTACCAGAAATGGAGCAGAGCAGGGTGCGTCATGTTCTGAAATCCTTTTCTTGAGAAACCACTGATTCTTACTGTTGTTGGTCTGAGACAAAGGGCGGACCAATTCAGAAATTTTTTTGGACTAATTTTTCCCTTTTATCCAGCAATCTTTCAAGATCTGTAACCGATCTTTGCATTGAGATGAACTTCTTCTCAGTCAGTCTCTTGTTCGGTCGTATCACGATTATGTGCTGTACAAAGTTGCTTTTCATTGACCTCTGATTGCTTCTGATAGTCTTATGTGATTTTTTTAAATTTTTTTTCCATCCCAATGAATTTAATCAGTTAACTTGCATTAGCAAAAGTCCTGGGGTAGATTATACTTCAAAGCCAAAATAGATCAAGTATAGCCATTCAGATCTTAATAGCAATGTATTACTCATGATATGATTTGAGAGCTACATCATACATGCATTTCAGGGTGTAATTTTCTAAAGGCTTATAAGATGATTCTATACTTGTCCTCAAAATTGAATTCCAAGTTTTTCGCATGTTTAAGAAATTCACTGGTGTCTCAGGGCACATATTTTCAATCACATATGTCACAGGAAACAAACGTCAATCCTGGTATAAGGAACTTCCTCTCTGATGAATATAAAACTGTATATAAATCTGTCGAAAGAATTTCTGGTTCCATTGCATTAATGATGTATACCTATGTCCTAAAACATTCATAATGGAGATCAAGTAATTAGTTTATTTTATTTTCTGACTGAAGGATCTCATCCAGGAAAACTGAAAGCATGTAGCAATTAAGGTTGTCGTCCAAATTTTAACATTGTTTGTTGTTTACCCTCCACCATGAGTACATATATGAAATCTTTATGCTTCTAGAAAGTTGAATGATTTCAAATTTCTTTCTGCACGACAAGAATTGAAATTTAATTGTTCTTGAATTAGTATTAAAAGCCCTAAAATGTCTGTAACCTTAAAAATTTTAGAACCACCATTTCTTGGTTTGAACCCAATTCCAGCTTTCTGATAGCATAGGTCTAGTGGCTTCAACATAGGCTATTGCCATTTCTGGAACAGAATTTGTTGTGCCTCACCTGTGGTTAGCCTAAATGATGAACATTCCCTACTTAGGATCTAATGCAGATTGGAAATCACCATTTAGTTTCAAGAGGTTGGGGCAACAATGAGCCAAAAATGGAGTTTGTTTCCATTTGGCATCATTCATTTATAGTTAATAATCAAGTTGCCTTTGGTGAAAAATTGCACATCACCATTAAACATGCCTTTGCACGGATTATAAAGAATAAAATGTTCATTCAATTTCCTTCTGTAAATGATAAATTTTATGGATTTGAAGATCCATGATTGTTTTAGGTATTTCAAAACTTAGAATCAACTGTGCATATCAGCTTAGAGCCGCAAGCAATACAATAATTATTGACATGCCAAAAGTTGTATTTTCCAATATACAAAAAAAAGGTTATAGTATACAAATCATGGTAGCGATAATCGTGGAAAACTTATGAATACTCTCAAAGTGGTCCACATCTAAGATTCTTCCAGGTATTTCAAACTTAGAATCAGTTTTGCATATCAGCTTTAGACCACAAGTATACAATAATTATTGACATGCCAAAAGTTGTATTCTTCAATATACAAAAAAGGTTTATAGTATACAAATCATGGTAGCAATCATCGGGAAAAGTCATGAATAATTGCAAAGCGGTTCACATCCCATGCTGTCTGACCCTTCCACATGGCACATTGGTCAAATGCAGCATTTCACCTGTCAACCCCGCGAGCTATTAAAATACTTGCCATTCTTTTCAATAACTCGCGATTAAAACATGACTTTTTCAAAACTTGCCCAGATTATCTGTTATATAATCCTCTGTTTTATTTTTCGATCATTTTCACAATCACAACAAAGAGATTTCAGGGCACAAGAGGATTGCAAACTTCACAATTATATTGCAGATCAAAATCAGCATTCTTTTAAACAAATTAAGACACAACCATCTTCACAGGCACATTGTTTTCTGGTTGGGAGACTCTTGACAACATTTTAGAATTCTATTTACATGGCAATGACACAAAATAAACAACGATTGTTCATTGTGGTTTTTTTTGGTCTCTTAGGGTTTAAAGTTTAAGTTTTTAAACCATAACATGGTTTATGTAAAATAAATTAGACTACAAGGGCTAGAATTTAATCTCTCGTAATTAAATCTGAGCCCTGACCTTTTTTATTCCTAGGCCATCTTTTATTTTAAACCCTGATTTGGCTTTAGGTAAAAATTAAAGGGCTGGCCCTAAAATGGTAGGCTATGGTACACGGCGGCACAACCTACTGTTTTAGGTCCAGTCCTTTGTTTGCTACATGAACCCTAAAACTAAATAATTTTTAATTTACCCTAGGAATTACCTTTTAAGGTTTCGGCAACAATGCGGTGGCAGAAGAATTTTGCATAGAGCTATTGAAGACGTGTGCCCAATTCAAACAAGCTGATATAGGATTTTTGTGGGGATGAGTGTGGTGGATGCATAAATTGCTTCAAATGGCACTTGATAAGGTTGCTAGGGCATGATATTAGGCCTTGTGCGCATAAATGCCCTGAAGATGTAACCCTCAAGTCATTACTGTCTTTTAAGGCCTTTGCTGAAAGCAAAATGATAACAGCTGACACTGTTGGATCCTCCACAAGGTCCTCGTATGCAAATAGACCTCTAGACGAGGAGGAAGAAGAACTCCGAGGATTGTCTAACCATTTAGATGCTCATACACTTTCTTCATCCAAAAGACCTAATACTGGTGGGGGCAATGTGAATGCCTTTTTGTACTCCATACTATAGTTGGAGCTCAAACAACCCCGGGGACATCCAATTTGAAATCATGCCAATTATAATGTGTAGACATCACAATAATATATGGTACTAAAAATGAAAATGATAACTATGATGTAAATGTTAGTAAATAATTCAATAAATTCAAAAGATTTCAATTTTCAAATGTCCAAATGCTAATCCCAAAATTTCTATAAAAATTAGGACAACACTTGATGACTCAATAAATTAGCAATTGCACATGAGTTGCAAAGTACGCTGAAAGGGATGCCGAGTCAAAGTTAGTCTGTGATTTCATTTTAATGTCAATAAAAAAATGAAATAAAAGCATTCCATGAGACCACATCTCCTTGAGTCATTTTGGCAAACAATTCACAAGCTGTGTATGCTTCCACATTTTATATACATGTCTACACTTTGTGGTGAGAGCATTAGCTACTACAACATTCGACAAAAATACACTTTCCATTATGTTTGTAAATATCTGCAACATCCCCCATGCTTTGTATTTATTCTGATGGCTATCCTTAGATTTTGTGAATTTTAAGATACAACTCTAAAACTGGCACGGACACTCTCATTTTAGAAATAATTAAGTAAACATTATTTTTTTATCTGCAAATGTTTTGTAAGCATTGTTAAAATTAATTGGGTCTTTATGTCTCAAATTATTTTTGCTAATAGGTGTATTAGTTCATGGCAGCAGTTACATTTTTGTTTTGTTTTTGGCTTGGAGAAGTCAATCGGAAAATCCTAATATCTTAGCCATGCATTGGAGTTTGGAGCCTGTTTTTATTCTTGGAAAGACCACTAAAATTGCATGCTAATGAAACAGAAATGAAACTTACATGGTCAGGGTACGTCCCAACACTTCATTACTTCAAAGAGTTAGAGAGCATCCTTGCAAAAGCCATTTTGTGCATATCCTGCAATCATGGCATTCTATAAGGCCACATCTCCGAGTCATTTCTGTTAACTGTTCGCGTGCCTTGTGTATTCTTCCACTTTTTGTATACGTGACTACCAGGGCATTTCCAACTACAACATCTGACATAAGTCGCTTCTCCATAATTCTTTGGCAGATGTGCACACTCTGTTTCAAAGCTCCATACTTCTATGGCATGAGTGCCTCTAGTATCTTTACACATATAATTGATCATTATGTCTGCATGGTTGACATTCTTGGCCATGCTGGCTATCTTCACAAAACTCTAAACATTATCATCAACATGCCAATTAAACCTGTAGTGGTTGTGTGAATGTCTCTGCTTGGTGTTGTAAAGCACCAAAAATATTGGATGCCGATAATTTACAGAAATTCTTCTTTTTAACCTGGATCCTCAAAATTCTACAACATATGTTCTGCTGTCAAATATCCATGCATAAGTGCACAGGTGGGGTGAGGTTCAAACAATAAGGATATTGATGAAGGATTGAGGAAGTAAAAAGATACCTTGATGTAGTTGGATTAAAAGGCATAAAATGGTTCATGTTTCTTGTGTAGTAGGAAGATCACACCCTCAAACACACGAGATTTATGCAAAGTTGGAGAATTTTTCTTGTAAGATGAAGGCAGCAGGATGTATTCTAGATTCAAAAATGTACTACTACTGAGTGACATGGACGAAGAGGAAAAATAATTATTTGTCTGCCTACACTGAGAAGTTGGCAATTGCATTTGGATTTTTAACATGTGCCTTGGGACAACTATTGGAGTCATCAAGAATGCACTGCAACCAAGTTTGTACCCAAAACTGTAGCAAGACAAATTGTTGTGAGAAATGCAAATCGGCTCCATCATTTCAGAAAAGGATAATGTTCTTCTAGAGATTATTGGGATTCCTATTTGAAGCATTTTGTAAACATAGGTTGGCACCATCACGAGGTATGTCGTGTTGGACCTGCAGTGATAGATTGTGTCATTACTTGAAAGAGTTTATTAGCATTCTTTGCAAAATCCATTTGTAAAAGACATGAAAAAGTCTATTCTCCTCGAGGCTGGGAGGATGATAGCAAAGGTGAAGTGATCAGCTAGGACACCTGTTGGTTGCATTTGGTGAAAGAGTGTCAATACTTTGTGAAAATGCCAATGTCTTATGTTAGCTGCAATCTTCAGCAAGGAGTGACTACAGTTCAGCGCTTCAAAGACGTCCACGTGACTGAAATAGACAGCAGTCCATCGGGTGGATCAATCAACAGTCTTGGCTCCCAGAAATCCAAACACTAATAATCCCCAGTTTCACTTACTTCAGAAAAGAAATCTTGACAGCCATTAACAGTTTGGATTATATTGCATTTTCATAAATGTTTTGAAGGCATTTTCAACAAACCCATTCTGTGCATATCATGTAGTACAAGAGACCAAATCTATTCCAGGCATTTTGTCAAACAGTTCACGTGCCTTCTGTATGCTGACAAAGGTTAAGATTGTGGAGTCTAGCTTTACACCTGACGATTGCATTTGCCAGAAAGGTTCCTAGGCCTTTTCAACAGACCCATTTTGTGTCTATCCTGCAATCAATATAGTCCATGAGGCCAACACTTGTTGGTTGCATTTGGTGAAATAGGGGCAATGCTCTGTGAGGATGCAGGCAGAACTGCCACCCCCTTTTGTTTTGCATAAAGCATGGTTATTAAGGAGCAACAAAGGCAACACATTTTGAACCCGAGCTCCTTGTAAGCTACCACGACAACCACAATATGGCTATGGATCTGGCACAGGCTGGGAACTGATCAGATTGGACACCTGTTGAATGCATTTGGTGAAACAGTGTCAATGCTTCGTGAGGATGCCCATGTCTTCTTTTAGCTACGGTTAACACAACATGTGGTGGGAGCTTCTGGCCACTGAGCGGGCAGGTGGAGTGGCCTGAGTTGAAGTTGCCGGAAAAGGAAGACAGGAAAACTCTGCCAGAAAAATATCTGCCAGAATACGGATGTTTTCCGGCAAATGACACTTCAAAGTTGGATGCCTCCAGCATAATTCTAATACACAACAAAACATTAGACTAGAAGACCATACAATGTGAAGTCAAAGCCTTTACATCTTGATAATTATGTATACGTTAAGTGTTCTACCAATGCATCATCCAAGATTGCCAAATCCTCCTCTAAAAACATTGGCTCTCTATTGACAACGATCCGTTACAATACACGATCACCTTCATCAAGATCAATTGGCTCGTTCTCTTCAAGGTTACCTAAAATTGCAGTGTTTCATTAGATTAAGTCTAAGTTTGAACTTCAAACTATGATGTTTGTGTGCAAGAAATTGAAAATAATTGCAACAAAGGCATTACAAATTTAAAAACTGTTATTGACTTCTAACTTCTAATCTTGAACTAAAGGTTGTGGTGCATGAATACCAAACCATTCATCCACTTTTGGGTCAGCCGATTCTGTTTGTTGGGCTATTTATGTTTAAACTTCAAACTTATTTTAACAATCCTCAAGCGGAAGAATTGTAGTGTTTGTTCAAAATTCGCATAGCCATCCAACGAATCTCAAGAGCTTAATTTCCAAAGAAATAAAACCAATGGCCTAACATTTTATTGTTTTCAAATGAATTCTAATTTCTTTAATGAAACTTCAAAAATTTAATTAAAAAAATGAGTAAACAAAAAAATGATTGCAAATTAGTACCAAACATTACAATCTTCCTTGTACGTATTATACACACATTGGCAAAAAATACCTTGTCCTATCTTTAAAAATGTAACTCACTAATAGGTTTGGTTAATTGCCGTGGATCAGGAAAAAATATCGCACTTCATTTGAGTGGACTCTCTTTCAGCTTTGTGTGGGCCTTGAACTTTTAGTACGAAATAATATTGGATTTAAATAGCATCCCAAGGCTTGGGTAACAATGCTTCTGTTGGTCTCATCACTTGTCAAAGATCTCCCATAATGACATACATTTATCCACATAATTCTCTAATCTGTGTTTTATTGCCTCCCTCCCCTATTCATAGTCTCGTAAAGCAAATCCATGTGGTTTTTTCTTCATCAACCATCCTCAACACCTTTTATTAGTGGATTTGAAATCATCACAACCTCGTGCGCAATTGTTTATAAGGACTCATAAAAACTTGCACCAAGGTTAACAAGCTCCTCTCCCTTAGTAAAAGTCCTCATCATGCTAAACGTAGTATTAAAATTTGGACTCCAAAAACTCAGCAGCCAAAAATTATGACTCCGAGTTGAAACTCGGGAAAATCTTAAAAAAACTCGACAATTTAAAAAAATTAAATTCATAAAATAAGCTTAACTAACTTGTAAAATATTGTTTAAATGCATGAGAAATGAATATAGAGAATGCATTGGTATATTTTCTATTAGCTTTAGACCAAGAAAATGAATGAGTAATGTATCATATGATGATCGATCATCATCATCATTGAAATATACAAATTCATAAAATACTTTACAAATTTAAAAATTTTGCTTTCCCCTTTAGCTCCTTGGTGTCATTGGCCATCTGTGGAAGTGGAAGATAAAGATTCCTCCCCAGTTCAAAATCATCCTTAAATATGTCATCATCCAATCCAACCCCTCTTGATGCTTCATACCTTGCGGCTTTGCTACCACTCTCCCTTCTGCTGCGTCCCTTTCAAAATTTGTGATCTTGTCCCATGAAAACATGGGTTCCATATCCTTGGTAATCCTGTTAGAGTAAGGATCGATGCCATACAAGTCAATTGCATAATGATTCTCCTTCCCATCGACTGTTTGTCATGAAGATGAAGATTGTATTGCACAAAAGCAAAGTTATCAAGATCTTGTTGGGCTAACTTGTTGAGGTTCTTCGTGTGATTGGTTGTAAACATGCTCCAACTGTGTAATATCCCTGATTTTTGAAACTGAAAATAGACTTAAATAACACAATAAATCTGAACTTCCACTTACAATAAAATACCCAAAAATTGCCAGAATGAACAGCCAACTGAAAATTAATTTTTATTCCTCAAATATTCACTTTTCCACATACCCACAAGGCCAAATATGGCGATTTGGGTGATTACAATCAAATAAAAGTGAAATCAGATTTTTCTAATCCTTGACTGATTTTATAAAACTAAAATAGGGTTGAAAAACACCCAAAAAATATAGTAGTGAATAATAATTTATGTGTGCCACAAATGAGGCTGGAAGTGATGAAAATATGGTCTTTGAGGATGCCCAAACAGCTCGAAAAAGTTGCAGATCCAGCAACAACCCAAAACCCCCAAAGCGAAGGATCCCAATTCCCAAACTGGGTCGCTTGGGGTGTAGAAATGCCCCAAAATGTGCAGATTCGATTCCTGTACAATTTCTCTTGTTTGGCTGGTCCAAACAAACATAAAACACCAACAACTCAGATCTGATTTTTGCCCAGCTGATCCTTGGACTGCAATCAGCCCAAATATTTTCAGATCTGGAAAATACATCTCCCAATCACTGACAACAAAATTTGCAGCCCAATGATGAACCCCGGATGGATCCACCTCTCAAAACTGAGGAGTTTTCGTTCCTCGATCTCTGAAACTTTGGAGGTTTTCGTCCCCAATGTTTCCTCTCCTCGAGGGTTTTCGTCCTTAGGAGATTTTGGATGCAATCTCAAAGCTCCACATGCAATTTCAGATTTGTGTTTGATAAAAGACCCCATCCTTGGCGACTTGCATATATAATTGAAAAGGGCACAAATCCCTATAAAGGAGTCCCCAAGCTCATTTATAAAACACCCAAAAACAGTAGTGAATAATAATTTGTGTGCCACAAATGAGGCTGGAAATGATGAAAATATGGTCTTTGAGGATGCCCAAACAGCTCCAAAAAGTTGCAGATCCAGCAACAACCCAAAACCCCAAAGCGAAGGATCCCAATTCTCAAACCGGGTCGCTTGGGGTGTAGAAATGTCCCAAAATGTGCAGATTCGATTCTGTACAATTTCTCTTGTTTGGCTGGTCCAAACAAACATAAAACACCAAAAACTCAGATCTGATTTTTGCCCAGCTGATCCTTGGACTGCAATCAGCCCAAATATTTTTAGATCTGGAAAATACATCTCCCAATCACTGACAACAAAATTTGCAGCCCAAGGATGAACCCTGGATGGATCTACCTCTCAAAACTGAGGAGTTTTCGTTCCTCAATCTCTGAAACTTTGGAGGTTTTCGTCCCCAATGTTTCCTCTCCTTGAGGGTTTTCGTCCTTAGGAGATTTTGGATGCAATCTCAAAGCTCCACATGCAATTTCAGATTTGTGTTTGATAAAAGACCCCCATCCTTGGCGACTTGCATATATAACTGAAAGGACACAAATCCCTATAAAGGAGTCCCCAAGCTGGTCGACCAAGTCTAAAGGGGTACTTTTTATGTTTTTAAGTTGTCTCCCCTTCATTAAGTCGATTTCTCCCCTTGGGAGATAAAGTACCACAAGTTACCTTTTTCTTTATATTATTAACACTAATAAAATAACTAAAGTGCTTTTAAAATATACTTTTCAAATTTGCACTTTTAATTAATTTATTAGCGTATGTTTCCCTTCTTCTCCATTCCTTAGCCGTTGGGAAACAGAATAGGCTAAGGACCTTCATCTCCGCTAAGCTTGAGAAGGGGACATTACAATCCTCCCTCCCCAAGATTGCTTGTCCTCAAGCAATTGCAAATTTGGGTGCTCCAAAATGTTTTCACTCTCCCACATAGCATCCTCATATGGCAAATCCTTCCAACGAACCAAGTATTCTCTTATCACCCTATTCCTCAACTTCCTTTCACGTTCCTCCATTATGGTTTTCGAATCAAAATGAGCTTACCTTCATCATCCATGGGAGGCAAGACCGGAGATGGAACTATATGCTGGCCAAGTGCCATTTTAAGGCACGAAACATGGAACACATTATGAATCTTACTATGTTCCGGTAACTCTAGCTTATATGCTACTTCCCCACTCTTCTTAGCACTTTATAAGGCCCATAAAAACGTGGTTTGAGCTTCTCCTTGCCACTTTGCTTGATGGAAGATTGTCTATAAGGCTGCAGCCTCAAATAGACCATGTCACCCACCTCAAAACTCCTCTCAACATGCTGCTGATCTGCATAGAGTTTCTGCTGATTTTGAGCTAGTTGAGATTCTCTTTACACCTATGCAACACCTTCTGACACTGCTGTACCAAATCTTGTGCCCCGGGAACTCTACTATATGTTAGAACCACATCAATGAATAAAAAGGCACCGTACCCATATAATGCTTTAAAAGGAGACATGCCAATAAACATATGATAGGTGGTGTTATAACAATACTCGCACAAATAGAGCCATTTTATCCATGTGGACTGCTGCCGGGAATGAAGCTTTGTAATGTCCCCATTTCCGAGCAAATGGCGTAGGAGGCTTTTCATCCATCTTAGCCTTGGTTATGCCCAAGGGGCTAGTGACATTGATGGTTATTGGGTGCGGTTTGTACCTTCATTTCACTTATATGTTATGTTTTGGAGTTGGACACGTACTTTGAGGTGACTTAAGTGAAATAAGGTTGTGAGATGCTCCCTAAGGTACTTTATGTTATATTTAGTTGATGACTTAAGTGATGGGTGAATATATGGTACTTTATGTTCTATTTCTTCGTTGGGGTGACTTAAGTGTACTTTTTTGGCATGTGCACAATAAAGTAACTTAAGTTATATTATTTCACATGAGAAAATACCCAAAGGGGCAATTAGGGTTCGTTGGAGGAAAAAGTTATATATTTTCCCCTTGTGGTCATTTGGGCATTCATTCAGACATTTAGACTTTTGGAGCTATTGCTATTTGCAACCATTTTGCTTGTGGAGGTCAAATTCTACAAGAACCCTAGCTTCAGTGGTGAGAGATCCATCCCTAGCTGGTAGAGCATTCTTTGGTGAGGGTTTCCAGCCCATATCCCTAGCTTGTTGTTGGCACCATTCAGATTTGGATTTAGACTTGCAGACATAGAGCAGAGATCAGAGATATATTGGCCGTTTTGATCAGAGGTTCAAGTATAGAGGAGAGGACAACCAACCATCATCTGGGTATCCGTTTATTTTCAGTTTTGGGGCAGTTGTGTGTCTCCCACAAGTGGGGCGACTTACCTAGGGTTTTCAGGCAGCGTTTTGGAGGGGTTTTAGTGGCTCTTTTCCAGAGATTTCGGAGTTGGAGATTGTTATCATCATGAAGATGCCCTAGAATTCATTTCCATCATTTTTCCATTGTTATTCTGGAAATTATGGTCAGCTATATTTTTCTCTCATTTTCTGCCCTAAAATAAATTAAATAAAATTAGATCTTTGCAATAAAAATTATTTCTCTATTGTGCATTGTTCTCCATATTTTTCCACTTCCTTTGAAGCTTATGGGTATTGTTGGAAGTGAGTATTTTTGGAGATATAAATTTTTCTTTATTTTTTTACCTTGCTGTCCTGAAAAATCAAAATTACAGTTTGTTGGATTTTTATAAATTTGTGGGTTTTAAGTGATATTCTAAAAGGGATATTTTAGTGGTATCGAGCCGGCTTTCCTCTAGCCTGTTGGGTTGTGTATGAAGGTTTATTCTAGGAGGAATACACCCCAGAAAGAAAGGCAAAATATGGCTGACGATGAGGAGCTTAATGAAGAGGTAATGAAAAAATTATTCATCAATATGGTAAAACAACAGGAAACCACAAATCTCTATTTGAGCCAACTCACAGAAAAATTATCACAGGGTAGATTTGGGAATCATGCGGAAAGAGGAGAAAATAGTAAATACGGGCGACAAGCTCAAAGGGTGAAGGTAGCAATTCAGGGCAGCACACTTCCCTTCACATAATACATATTCGAGCATGCATGAGCGAACACTCGAAATTTATGATGAGGAGACTTGTTGGCTGAAGTATGAATCATTGAGTGAAGGGTTTAAAGCTAACATGCCTTTTACCGAGTATTGCAAGATGAAGATCAGTAGTAGGCCCAAGAGGGATCACTCTATTCATGTTCCGGAGTTGCAGAGGAGATTGGTATGATTTCCATTCCACACTTCGATGGTTCTAAGAAGTGTACAACACAATCATGGATACAAAAGTTGAAGACATACTTTGACTTGAATCTCATGCATGAAGAGGATGCAATTAAATTCGCAGTCCTACATCTTGAGGAGATGCTCATGATTTGGTGACATCATGGTCTTGTTACATAGGGGCACATGAATATTAATACATATGCAAAGTTTACACCGAGGTTGATGAGTAGGTTTGACAGAGGGATCTTGACGGAGTTCTTGAGAGAGTTGACTCACTTGAGACCCGACATGATCTTTGGATGGATACATTGCAGATTTTTAGAGGCTTTCGGTTATGGTTTCTGATGTTTCGAGATGAGATTGACTTTACTCTTTATAGCAAGTTTGTGAGAGATGCACTAGCGAGGAGTTTGTGAAGGCATTTGAGCCTCCTTGATTGCATGATGTTATTAGGAGAGCATGAGATTTGGAGTTAGCTACTCCAAAGTCTAGGCTTCCACCTCGAGTTCAACAAAGGGAACCTTCATGTAGACCGAGATGAGTTTCAATGAAGGAGCCTCCACCTAGGCGGGATGTGGCTTTGAAGCCATTCATTCCCCGAGAGCTTAGAGATGAGTTGATGCGAAAGAAAGTATGTTTTGATTTTTGTACACCTTGGGCTCTAGGCTTGATTGCATAGGGAAAGGGAAGGCTGAATTCGTTGAGGTCTTTAAGGAGAGTGAGGATAATAGAGATGAGGATTTAGAGATCCTGAGGTGGATGATGGAGATGGAGTTGCATTGGACAGTATTGATGTGGAGCAGGAGGATGAGACTTTTCCTCAGGAGATTATAGCTACATTGTCTAGTACCCCGAGGTATAAGGCATTCGGGGTCGGTGTGTGGTGGTGCTCATTGATAGTGGGGCTACCCACACCCTTATTGATGCATCCTTGGTTGAGAGGCGAGGTCTACAACATTGTTATAGCCAATGGAGAGTCTATGAGATACACAAGGAGAGCTCCACAATTGGGAATCACTATAGGTAACTACACACATTGCCGATGATTTCCACATAGTTGGTATAGAGAGACCAACATAGTCTTTGGGAGTGTAGTGACTTCACTCTCTTGGTGAGTTTTGGACTAACTTTTAGACGATGGAGCTGAAGTTTAAGTCCGAGGGCAAGAATGTAATCTTAAGAGGTTTATCTACTGTGGAGCACCCATAGTGGTTCTGACCAAGGGAATGGAGAGGATTTTCCGGCGTGATGAGGTGTTTTACTATTGTTGGCAGATGTGGAGTTCGATGGATATGGGTGTGACCAATAGTGTTGCACATGAGACAATTACAGAGATTGGGGTTACAGGTTCAAATCAACCAATTTTATCATTATGTTGGTTATTTGAGGTTTCGAGAGAGCTGGAGATCTCATTTGCTTGTTGAGTACTCCAAGAACCGACACACTTGTGAGATTCTGGATGGTCACACAAGATGAAAGCTATTGGAGGATGAGATATTCTATCGTGCGGAGTTGTACCTTGTGCATTCATGGTTGAGGATGGAGATCTGCGACATGTGCATTGTTCTTCCATGACCGGACAAATCGGAGCATCATTTTCTTCCGTGATCCTCAACTTTATACGGGGATGCGCGGTTTGTCGTTATGAAAAATCGGAGCATCATTTTCGAGCCAACATGGGATAGTACTCCTATGTACTTTACTGCTTCTACGCACAGTGAGCATATACCCATGTGTTAGTCGGCGGAGGGACGAAGTTGACCCAGTTACCTAGTTATTGAGTAGGTTCACATTTAACAAAGGAGGTGGATGTGAGTTATAGGATGTCTTTTCGTTCTCTTGGGGTGTGCGATGATACTGATGATGAGCATACACATGTATACCATGTGTGATGTTCATTCTCAGTATAGACCTTCAGACTTGGATAAGAGTCATATTGTTGAGTTGCATAGCATTGAGGAGGTTGACATTGGGCAGGTGGATGCTATAAGGTTTAGAGTAGACTTTTGTACCCATGGATTGACTAAAGAAGCAAAGTGATTGTGGTGATCACATGATGATGGCTTCACATTGGCAAGGATTGGGCCAGATTGGTAGTTTCGGTGTGGGTACCAAAGTGGAGAGTTGGTGTGGGCATCATACTACTTCAGGGGCAACATTGCTCTCTACTCGGCATGGAGAGCATGATGATTACATAGGGTGTCTTGGTTACTTCGGATCCCACTGATCATTGAGTGACTGCAGGGTGAGGTGGAGAGACTTGCCTTGTGGTATTTAGTTTGCAAAATTATTTTGATTGACTTGTAGGATGCGGTGGAGAAACTTGCTTTGTGGATTCAAACCTTTGCCGCATGACAAGATAATGCTTGGGGTTAAGCATTTTTCGGGAATGGAAGACTGCAATGCCCCATATGGTTATTGGGTGTGGTTTGTACCTTCATTTCACTTATATGTTATGTTTTGGAGTTGGACACGTACTTTGAGGTGACTTAAGTGAAATAAGGTTGTGAGATGCTCCCCTAAGGTACTTTATGTTATATTTAGTCGATGACTTAAGTGATGGGTGAATATATGGTACTTTATGTTCTATTTCTTCGTTGGGGTGACTTAAGTGTACTTTTTTGGCATGTGCACAATAAAGTAACTTAAGTTATATTATTTCACATGAGAAAATACCCAAAGGGGGCAATTAGGGTCCGTTGGAGGAAAAAGTTATATATTTTTTCCTTGTGGTCATTTGGGTATTCATTCGAGACATTTAGACTTTTGGAGCTATTGCTTATTTGTAACCATTTTGCTTGTGGGAGATCAAATTCTACAGAACCCTAGCTCGTGGTGAGAGATCCATCCCTATTTGGTAGAACATTCTTTGGTGAGGGTTTCCACCATATCCCTAGCTTATTGTTAGCACCATTCGATTTGGATTTAGACTTGCAGGATATAGATAAGAGATTAGAGATATATTGGCCATGTTTTGATCGTAGAGTTCAATTATAGAGGAGAGGACAACTAACCATCATCTGGGTATCCGTTTATTTTTAGTTTTGGGGCAGTTGTGTGTCTCCCACAAGTGGGGCGACTTACCTAGGGTTTTCAGGCAGCGTTTTGGAGGGGTTTTAGTGGCTCTTTTCTAGAGATTTCGAGTTGGAGATTGTTATCATCATGAAGATGCCCTAGAATTCATTTCCATCATTTTTCCATTGTTATTCTGGAAATTATGGTCAGCTGTATTTTTCTCTCATTTTCTGCCCTAAAATAAATTAAATAAAATCAGATCTTTGCAATAAAAATTATTTCTCTATTGTGCATTGTTCTCCATATTTTTCCACTTCCTTTGAAGCTTCTGGGTATTGTTGGAAGTGAGTATTTTTGAAGATATAAATTTTTCTTTATTTTTGTACCTTGCTGTCCTGAAAAATCAGAATTACAGTTTGTTGGATTTTTATAAATTTGTGAGTTTTAAGTGATATCCTAAAAGGGATATTTTAGTGGTATCAGAGCCGGCTTTCCTCTAGCTTGTTGGGTTGTGTATGAAGGTTTATTCTAGGAGGAATACACCCTAGAAAGAAAGGCAAAATATGGTTGACGATGAGGAGCTTAATGAAGAGGTAATGAAAAAATTATTCATCAATATGGTAAAACAACAAGAAACCACAAATCTCTATTTGAGCCAACTCACGAAAAATTATCACAGGGTAGATTTGGGAATCATGTGGAAAGAGGAGAAAATAGTAATACGGGGCAACAGGCTCAAAAGGGTGAAGGTAGCAATTCAGGGCAGCACACTTCCCCTTCCCATAATACACATTCGAGCATGCATGAGCGAACACTCGAAATTTATGATGAGGAGACTTGTTGGCTGAAGTATGAATCATTGAGTGAAGGGTTTAAAGCTAACATGCCTTTTACCGAGTATTGCAAGATGAAGATCGGTAGTAGGCCCAAGAGGGATCACTCTATTCATGTTCCGGAGTTACAGAGGAGATTGGGACAGATTTCCATTCCACACTTCGATGGTTCTAAGAAGTGTACAACGCAATCATGGATACAAAAGTTGAAGACATACTTTGACTTGAATCCCATGCATGAAGAGGATGCAATTAAATTTGCAATCCTACATCTTGAGGGAGATGCTCATGATTGGTGGCATCATGGTCTTGTTACATAGGGGCACATGAATATTAATACATATGCAAAGTTTACACAGAGGTTGATGAGTAGGTTTGACAGGAGGGATCTTGACAGGTTCTTCAGAGAGTTGACTCACTTGAGACAGACAGGATCTTTGGATGGATACATTGCAGATTTTCAGAGGCTTTCGGTTATGGTTTTGATGTTTCAGAGATGAGATTGACTTCACTCTTCATAGCAGGTTTGACAGATGCACTAGCAGGGTTTGTGAAGGCATTTGAGCCTCCTTCATTGCATGATGTTATTAGGAGAGCATGAGATTTGGAGTTAGCTACTCCAAAGTCTAGGTTTCCACCTCGAGTTCAACAAAGGGAACCTCCATCTAGACCGATGAGTTTCAACAGAAGGAGCCTCCACCTAGGCAGGATGTGGCTAAGAAGCCATTCATTCCCGAGAGCTTAGAGATGAGTTGAGGCGAAAGAAACTATGTTTTGATTTTTGTACACCTTGGGCTCTAGGGCATGATTGCATAGGGAAAGGAAAGGCCCAATTCATTGAGGTCTTTGAGGAGAGTGAGGGTAATAGAGATGAGGAGTTAGAGATCCACGAGGTGGATGATGGAGATGGAGTTGCATTGGACAAGTATTGATGTGGAGCAAGAGGATGAGACTTTTCCTCAGGAGATTATAGCTACATTGTCTAGTACCCCGAGGTACAAGGCATTCAGGGTCAGAGTGTGGTGGTGCTCATTGATAGTGGGGCTACCCACAACTTCATTGATGCATCCTTGGTTGAGAGGCGAGGTCTACAACATTGTTGTAGCCAATGGAGAGTCTATGAGATGCACATGGAGAGTTCCACAATTGAGCATCACTATGGGTAACTACACAGTTACCGATGATTTCCACATAGTTGGTATTAGAGAGACCAACATAGTGCTTTGGGAGTGTAGTGGCTTCACTCTCTTGGTGAGTTTTGGACTAACTTTCAGACGATGGAGCTGAAGTTTAAGTCCGAGGGCAAGAATGTAATCTTGAGAGGTTTATCTACAGGAGCACCCAGAGTGGTTACAACCAAGGGAATGGAGAGGATTTTCTGGCGTGATGAGGTGTTTTACTATTGTTGGCAGATGTGGAGTTCGATGGATATGGGTGTGACCAGTAGTGTTGCACATGAGACAGTTACAGAGATTGGGGTTACAGGTTCAAATCAACCGAGTTTATCATTATGTTGGTTATTTGAGGTTTCAGGAGACTGGAGATCTCATTTGCTTGTTGAGTACTCCAAGAACTCGACACACTTGTGAGATTCGGATGGTCACACAAGATGAAAGCTACAGATTGGAGGATGAGATATTCTATCAGGCGCAAAGGTTGTACCTTGTGCTGATTCATGGTTGAGGATGGAGATACTGCGACATGTGCATTGTTCTTCCATGACCGACAAATCGGAGCATCATTTTTCTTCCGTGATCCTCAACTTTATACGGGGATGCGCGGTTTGTCGTTATGACAAATCGGAGCATCATTTTCTGAGCCAACATGGGATAGCACTCCTATGTACTTTACTGCTTCTACGCACAGTGAGCATATCACCCATGTGTTAGTCGGCGGAGGGACGAAGTTGACTCAATTACCTAGTTATTCAGTAGGTTCACATTCAACACAGGAGGTGGATGTGAGTTACAGGATGTCTTTTCGTTCTCTTGGGGTGCCTGATGATACAATGATGAGCATACACAAGTATACCATGTGTGATGTTCATTCTCATTATAGACCTCCGACCTGGATAAGAGTCATATTGTTGAGTTGCATAGCATTGAGGAGGTTGACATTGGGCGTGGGATGCTATAGGGTTTAGAGTGGACTTTTGTACCCATGGGTTGACTAAAGAAGCAGTGATTGTGAGTGATCACATGATGATAGCTTCACATTGGCAAGGATTGGACAGATTGGTAGTTTCAGTGTGGGTACCAATGGAGAGTTGGTGTGGGCATCATACTACTTCAGGGGCAGCATTGCTCTCTACTTGGCATGGAGAGCATGATGATTACATAGGGTGTCTTGGTTACTTCAGATCCCACCGATCATTGAGTGACTGCAGGGTGAGGTGGAGAGACTTGCCTTGTGGTATTCAGTTTGCAACAATTATTTTGATTGACTGTAGGATGAGGTGGAGAAACTTGCTTTGTGGGATTCAGCTTCTGCAGCATGACAAGATAATGCTTGGGGTCAAGCATTTTTCGGGAAGGGAGGACTGTAATGTCCCCATTTCCAAGCAGATGGCCTAGGAGGCTTTTCATCCGTCTTAGCCTTGGTTATGCCCAAGGGGCTAGTGACGTTGATGGTTATTGGGTGTGGTTTGTACCTTCATTTCACTTATATGTTATGTTTTGGAGTTGGACACGTACTTTGAGGTGACTTAAGTGAAATAAGGTTGTGAGATGCTCCCCTAAGGTACTTTATGTTATATTTAGTCGATGACTTAAGTGATGGGTGAATATATGGTACTTTATGTTCTATTTCTTCGTTGGGGTGACTTAAGTGTACTTTTTTGGCATGTGCACAATAAAGTAACTTAAGTTATATTATTTCACATGAGAAAATACCCAAAGGGGGCGATTAGGGTTTGTTGGAGGAAAAAGTTATATATTTTCCCCTTGTGGTCATTTGGGCATTCATTCAGACATTCAAACTTTTGGAGCTATTGTTATTTGCAACCATTTTGCTTGTGGAGGTCAAATTCTACAGGAACCCTAGCTTCGGTGGTGAGAGATCCATCCCTAGTTGGTAGAGCATTCTTCGGTGAGGGTTTCCAACCCATATCCCTAGCTTGTTGTTTGCACCATTCAGATTTGGATTCAAACTTGCAGACATAGAGCAGAGATCAAAGATATATTGGCCATTTTGATTAGAGTTTTAGGTATAGAGCCAACCATCATCCGAGTATCCGTTTATTTTTAGTTTTGGGGCAGCTGTCATGTATCTCCCTCAATTGAGGCGACTTACGTAGGGTTTTTAGGTAGTGTTTTGGAGGGGTTTTAGTGGCTCTTTTCCGGAGATTTCGGAGCTGGAGATTGTTATCATCATGAAGATGCCCTAGAATTCATTTCCATCATTTTTCTATTTTTATTCTAGAAATTACGGTCAGCTATATTTTTCTCTCATTTTCTGCCCTAAAATAAATTAAATAAAATCAGATATTTGCAATAAAAATTATTTCTCTATTGTGCATTGTTCTCCATATTTTTCCACTTCCTTTGAAGCTTCTGGGTATTGTTGGAAGTGAGTATTTTTGAAGATGTAAATTTTTCTTTATTTTCTGTATCTTGCTGTCCTAAAAATCAGAATTACAGTTTGTTGGATTTTTATAAATTTGTGGGTTTTAAGTGATATCCTAAGAGGGATATTTCAAGCTTCTCAAGTAACCTTCCACCCAATTGTTGACCGCTTCAGTTTGCCCATTAGTGTGCGGGTAATAGCTGGTGCTAGGAGTTAATTCTGTGCCCACCAATCTGAAAAGTTGGTGCCAAAATTGACTCAAGAACCTGCTGTCCCTATCACTCACAATATTCCTTAGCAGCCCATGCAATCTAAATACCTGTCTAAAGAAAGAATCAGCCACCACCAGAGCACTATATTTAGTGGGAAGTGGCATGAGATGGGCAATCTTTGTGAGTCTATCAACCACTACAAACAAACAACTCTTACCTTGTACCAATGGCAGCCCCGTAATGAAGTCCGTAGATATGCTTTCCCACTTTTGATTGGGAATGGGAAGTGGCTGCAATAATCCCGCTGGAAACACATGCTCAACCTTATTTTGTTGGCATGTAGGACACTCCCTAATATATTGCAAGACTTCATCTTTGAGACCCTTCCAAACATACCTTTCCCTTGCTTGTTTATATGTCTTGAAAAACCCTTGATGCCCGGCCAATGGAGAATCATGGACAACCTTCAATATTTTATGTTTCACCTTGGAATCTTGTGTTAGGAAAGTTCTATCTTTATATAAAATCAGCCCATCCACTACCTTGTATTTTTCATCATTCAAAGTCCCTTCAATAATAGTTGGTGAACTCATTCGTAGCATATTCCGCTATGATATGAGCCTTCCAATCTGCTGCAATTTCAGTTATGGCACAAAACATAGGCTTTCGAGACAAAGCATCGGCAACCTATGTTGCAAGATTCACCGAATTTCATTGATGAAATTCAAAATTCAGCAAATACCATCACGAAATATGAAATTTGTCAAAATTCGCATATTAAATTCGCTTGGTTTGCAAGAACACTATTAAATCGTAGGGTTGCAAGACTATCGATCACAAGCGTTTGAAGAAAATTGTTGAATCGTAGGGTTTCGACTTGAAGAATGGTAGTGTTTGTGAAAGTGCAGGGAAACTGCTGCGAATCATGGGGGCTTTAAATGCGTAATGCAGGGCACCGATTGATTGAAATCATGTCATGAATGAACTGCTTACAATGACGTCTGGTCCATTAATTTCCAGTTCCAACGACAATTCCTAAATTTCATCCTTCAAAGTTCACGCGACTGATTCTCTATAAAGTCCGTGACACTATTTTATGACATATTTAAGTTTTGCGACTTCAATAGTTTTATTAATGACTATTAATTTATTTAGTTTAAAGATTTAGTAAGGATTAATTAATTAATTGTAATTAACTTTGATGCTATGCTACAATTTTAATGTTTTAATCATTTTTAATTAATATAATATTTATTAATAATTAATATTTATATTTTGTATATAAATATCTATATAAGAAATGACATTTTAAAATATAAATACTAAAAACAAAATAAAGACAAATTAAATTACTAAGTATAAGGTTTTAAACTCAATTATATATTAATTAATAGGTATTTATCTCTTTATTTTTTAATTTTAAAATTAAAAATAATTTTAAAATGTAGATTTATATTCGTCGAATTTAATTACAAACTTTTTCCCGATTTTATAGATTGGTGAATTTGTTCCGAATTTTATCCTCGTCGAACACAAACATGAACACGAACACGAACCTTGTGACTTAGTCGGCAACTATGTTATTCTTCCCCTTAACAAACACAATGTCAAATTCATAGGCTTGTAGCTTACTCACCCACTTTTGTTGCCTATCATTTAGATCATTTTGTCCCAAGAAGTGTATCAAGCTATTGTGATCAGTTTTGACCACAAATCTTCCGCACACCAAATATTGTCTAAACTTAGCCAACACATGCATGATAGCCAACATTTCCTTATCATAAATTGAAAAGCTTCTTTCTATTTCCTTGAGCTTCCTACTCTCAAAAGCAATGGGATGTCCCCTTTGCATCAAAACAGCTCCTACTCCCTCTCCTGAAGCATCACATTCAAGTATAAATGGAATAGAGAAATCTGGAACAACGAGTACAGGGACATGTGCTCATTACCTTTTTAAGTTTCTCAAATGTATCTTGGGCTGTTCCGGACCAGCTGAAAGCTCCTTTCTTGGTTAAATCAGTCAAAGGGGCAGCAAGTTGGGAGAAACCTTTCACAAATCTTCGGTAATAACTGCATAATCCCAAAAATCCCCTTAATTGTGTTGTAGTGGTAGGTGGTGCCCAATCCAAAACAACTTGGATCTTTTGTTGATCCACATGGACACCTTTGGCATTGATGATATGCCCCAAATACAAAATTTCAGTTACACCAAAGTCACATTTTGACTCCTTGGCATAAAGTGACTGCTGCTCCAAAATGCCCAACACTATATCCAAATGTTGGAGATGTTCCTCCCAAGTTTTGCTATACACCAATATGTTGTCAAAGAAGACAAGGACAAATTTCCGCAAGTGTTGATTGAATACATGATTCATGCAAGATTGAAATGTAGCCGGTGCATTAGTCAAACCAAATGGCATCACAAGAAATTCAAAATGCCCAAAGTGACACCTAAAAGCAGCTTTGTAGACATCTTCTTCTCTTACCCGCATTTGATGATACCCGGATCTCAAGTCTATTTTGGAGAAATATGCAGCTCCATGTAACTCATCAATGAGTTCATCAATCCTAGGTATGGGGTACCTATTCTTGATGGTCCTCTTGTTCAATAGACGGTAATCAATGCACATTCTCATAGTCCCATCCTTCTTTTTTACAAGCACAACTGAGGATGCAAAAGGACTAGAGCTAGGCCTTATGTGACCCATTTCCAAGAGTTCTTTGATAGTTTTCTCAATTTCCTCTTTATAGACTCTAGGATGACGGTAAGGAGTAGTAATTACCGCCTTAGTGCCTGGTTCCAACTCAATAGTGTGCTCAAACCCTCTATCTAGTGGTAACCCATGTGGAAGATTATCAAAAACTTTAGCATGCTTGTCACGGATAGCCTGAATATCTTTGTTATACCTCTGCTGTCCCAAAATCTCATCCATAGAGGTTACTAAACATTCCGCTGCCCAAGCAACCTGCCCTCTATGAAATGCTCTCTCCATCCTCTTTGCTGTGACAACCATGGGTGCTCCATTTGCCATGCCATGCAACACTACCTCTTGATCAACTGATTTGAATTTCAGCTCCATTGTTTGATAGTTTTGGGTAAATTCTCCATGAGAGTGCAGCCATTGCACACCCAAAACCAAATCAGTTTCTCCGATTCCTACCACATAGTAATCATCTTCCACCGTGTGCTTACCAAGGGAAATTTTCAGCTGTGATATTTTCTGAGTGCAAGGGATGGTGCTACCAAATAGTGGCAACCCCAATCTCTTAACCAAATCAGCATCTATAAAGTTGTGAGTTGCACCACTATCAATCAAAACAATCACTCTCTTACATTTTATTTCACCTCTTACACGGAAAGGGTAATACCTCGAGCTCCGGATAGTGTACTATCCAATTCTTCTTTTTCCTTGGTCTTCCGCTCTTGAAAGTTCTTCCTTTTTTCTACCTCTTCCTCCTCATCCGAAATTACTTCAATATAGTGCACTTGTCCCTTGCCCAAACAGTGATGGTCGGGAGTCCACGGATCTCTACATGAGAAGCAAATATTTCTTCTTCTTAAGTCATTTCTTGTATCCGCTTCCTTGATGTTCTTTGGAGGCTCTCTTTGGGGTGTCATACCTTGCTGAATTTGCCTTTTTGCTTGGCCAAAAGGAGTTGTTCTTGGCTGCCCTTGAAATGGAGGCCTAGGCTGCCCAAATGAAGTTCCTCTTGGCTGTCCAAAAGGCATATTTCTTCCCTTAACAGCTGAAGATTCCAAATTCAGCGATCTTCTAATTGCATCTTGAAGAGAAGAAGGCTCAAAATCCTTGACCAAGCCCCTAAGAGGTTCCGTTAACCCTTCCATGAACAATATCACCAACAGGTACTATAACTGCAAGCTTCTGAAAATCAGCAATGTATTGATCCACGAAAGCTTCTTGCTTGAGTTGTGCCAACTCTCTAAAGTGCACTTCCATAAGCCTTTGACTGAAGTCATCAAGAGTGGTGATAGATCCATGTCCTTGGGTCACTATGCCATGGTACCACCATTTATGTGCCACACCCTCTAAGTGCAAAATAATAAATTTGAGGGCCTCTTACTCATACATAGGATGCAGTGACAAGTAAGTGTCAAGCTTTTGCAACCAAGCCGTAGCTGAACTTTTTTCAGTCCCATCAAATGAAGGGAGAGTAATCTTACCCAACCTATGTTGGATATCTCTCCTTGGCTCTTGTGAACTCACCTTGTTCTTCCTTGGACCTTCACTCTTTCTAAGTTGGCAAAAATCCCAGAATGAAAGCAAGTCCCTTGTGTTGTCATTTAAAGAGGCATATTCCTCTCCATATAAGTCCCATTCACCTACCACTCCCGAAGCTTGTGGCTGTTCCACTTCTACTTGAGGCTCTTCCCTTTGAAGAAACTTAGCGCGGAAGATTGAAGAGGTAGTCTTACTTGAATTCCTTTCACCGTGATTAGCTGAAGAGCTGCCTTCCCCATGATTTCCTTGGGAATTTGGTATTGTAGTGCCTATCCTACATATAGATCTGCTCAAATCAGCAAGGGCACCAACAAATGCCTCTCTTAGATCCTTTTGGGAATCCAACAATTTGCCTTGCAACTCACTATTGTTCCTACTTAGCACTTCATTCAGATAACTCAACTCATCCGATGGTGCAACCCTCTCTTTATCACCCATACCTTCTTTACCCGGAGTTCTTCTAGAATAGTGATATCTGAAACCCTCTTCACCCGTGTCCATACTACCCCTGCATAGGCTGGGAGAATCACAACTCTGATACCACAGTAATATCCTTGATTTTTGAAACTGAAAATAGACTGAAATAACACAATAAATCTGAACTCCCACTTACAATAAAATACCCAAAATTTGCCAGAATGAATAGCCAAATATTACTTTTTATTCCTCAAATATTCACTTTTCCATGTACCCACAAGGCCAAATATGGCGATTTGGGTGATTGCAATCAAATAAAAATGAAATTAGATTGTTCTAACCTTGACTGATTTTATAAAACTAAAATAGGGTTGAAAAACACCCAAAAATACAGTAGTGAATAATAATTTATGTGTGCCACAAATGAGGTTGGAAGTGATGAAAATATGGTCTTTGAGGATGCCCAAACAGCTCCAAAAAGTTGCAGATCCAGCAACAATAAAAACTCCCAAAATGAAGGATCTGAATTCCCAAAATGGGTTGCTTGGGGTGTCGAAATGCCCAGAAATGTGCAAATTCGATTCCTTTACAATTTCTCTTGTTTGGCTGGTCCAAACACACATAAAACACCAACAACTCAGATCTGATTTTTGCCTAGCTGATCCTTGGACTGCAGCCAACCCAAATATTTTCAAATCTGAAAAATACTTCTCCCAATCACTGACAACAAAAATTGCAGCCCAATGATGAACCCCAGATGGATCCACCTCTCAAAACTGAGGAGTTTTCGTTCCTCAATCTTTGAAACTTTGGAGGTTTTCGTCCCCAATGTTTCCTCTCCTTGAGGGTTTTTTTCCTTAGGAGATTTTGGATGCAAGCTCAAAGCTCAACATGCAAATTCAGATTTTTGTTTGATAAAAGACTCCCATACTTTCTTGGCGGCTTGCATATATAACTGAAAAGGGCACAAATCCCTATAAATGAGTCCCCAAGCTGGTCAACCAAATCTAAAAGGGTACTTTTTATGTTTTTAAGTGTTCTCCTGTTCATTAAGTCGAGAGTTCTTTCCTTGGGAGATAAAGTACCACAAGTTACCTTTTTCTTTATATTATTAATAGTAGTAAAATAACTAAAGTGCTTTTAAAATATACTTTTCAAATTTGCACTTTTAATTAATTTATTAGCGTATGTTTCCCTTCTTCACCATTCCTTAGCCATTGGGAAATAGAAACAGAAGGGGACATTACAAATTGTGCCCACACCCATAAGAGCTACAAGTATGGCACAAAATACAAATGTCTATCCTTCAAAGATTTGGTGTGTTTGCACCACAAATTTCTGCATTTACAACGTTGTAAGTAAACTAGAATTGCCTTTATCAAAGAAGTCTAGTATAATTGAGTCTACAATCATAAGACTCATTTTTCCTTTTACTTGGCTGCTGGTTCATTCGCCTTGGAATGCATAGAGCTGAAGAAAAGAACCTCCCTTTTGCACCCTTGTAGATATGCAACTCATCAAGAATTGTGTCTCTAAGGGTTTCCTTGGGCATCATCCTTTCTATGCATGTGTTGTGGCTATCATGACCTGCTCACCAAACTTAATGGATTTCATTAGTTTGTAAGTTCATAATTGTTCAGGTTACGTTAAGGATCTTTTTGGTGCTCTTTGCCAACACATCATCAAAAACGGTGAAATGGGCTGATTTCAAGAAACCATACTATTTGCTATGAGGAAGAACATGTAATTGTTAAGGTTACCTTAAGGCCCCATGTAGTTAAGTGGTCTGATTTCAAAAAAATATTCAAGTATTAGCTTTATCCTATTTTCTATGAGGAAGAACATGCTTCTAAATGGCATTTTTATAGGTAGCTACGAGGACAAAGTGTGCAAGAGTATACCAGAATTTAGGAGGCAAGCAATTCAAATGGGATTGGAAACCTAATACCATGTGGTGGTTGTCAATCACCCGGTGTTCTTTTAAAAAGCATAAGGAAAGTCCTTGAGGCCAAGCCCAAGATTATCGATGAAGCATGTGTCCAAGCCTAGTACATTAAAATGGATAGGAAGAAGGTTCCTATCAAATCTGCAAACTAGCGAGGTGTACTCTCAAGCAAGAGGAAGAACTATGCGAAACATGAGAAAACCCCCTCCTAGTTGTAAAGATTCTAAGAAACATTGCAACCATGTGACACAAATACACATTCTGATGCACAATGTTGGAAATTGCATGTGGAATGCCATGGCATGCACCACGCTACGAGTCCTATCCCTACCCTATCTATCATGGATCTTATAGGTGATCGATCCTATTAGTCTAATTCTTCTAATCTATTTGAAGTACTGTTGAACTCCGTATCATAGTGTTCATCCCATGTGGTTACTTATTAGTTTTTCTTTTCTAGAAATTAAGGAACATCTCTATGTTTGGCTTATCAATTGATCGATGAGACTTAGTTGGAGCATCTCTTATATCCGTGGCTTACTATATTGGAGCAAGAGCATCTCCTTGTAACGATTCACCAACAAATCTCCTAGGTCCAAGGGTCTTGCATGCTTGTGTTTATGATACCACATGTCCTAGTTCCCTTGATATCGGAGCAAGAACATCTTTTCGGTAATGGCTCACCAATAAATGTTCCTATTGCGAAAGATGGCTTGGGGACTAAAGGTATCTTAAGTTGGACTTACTTCGATTGACTGAGAGACTTTTATGCCCAAGGGTCTTGTATGTGCTTTCTCTTGATATTACGAGTAATTGTGCTCTTGATCTGGTTCTCGGAATTGCATGTCAAGGACCAAAAGAAAACTTAGTCCAAGAAGGCCATGACATTGATGGTACTTGTCCCATCTCTTGTGGATCCTACAAATAATCATTCGACGAGGGAAATTGCCCCACTCTATTTGAAGTACCGGATGAACCTATATCATAGTATTTGTCCCATGCGGTCACCAATCGGTTGTCCTTCCCCCAAACCCAAGGAACATCCCTATGTGTGACTGATCAAAGGATCTTCAAAATTTGGGTGGAGTATCTCTTCTTTGTGGCTTATTGTATTGAAGTAGGAGCATTTATGTGGGATGGATTATCGAAAAATCTCCCTATTGGGAAAGAGGACTTGGGGACGTAAGGCGTGTTACAATGGACTTACTTCAATTGATTGAGAGACTTATAGGCCCAAGGGGCTTATGTTTTCCTGCTCTCGATACTATGAATTCTTGTGCTCTTGATCCAATTCTCAAAATGCATTGCAAGGACCAAGAGAAAGCTTAGTCTAAGAAGGCCATGGCATCCATGGCATAGGGTAGAAAGATTGGGAGCAGTTCAGATGTGGACAACAGAATTGCTGTGTACTTCAACAAAGGAGGTATGTTTCGGTAGCAGCACTCAAAGGTAAGAATGAATTGACCAAACTTTTATACCAAAATTTAAATTAAAAGGATAAAAGTAGATGCACTATTTGATTATTTTTCTCAAGAAAATTTGATTCCCCAAGAGTTGGTATATACTATAGAAGTTTGGGTTAGAGGCATATGATCTCACTCATCCATTTTAATTGGAATGGGTAAACAAAAGAGGGGAGATACATGTCACCAAACAATGCAAAGTGAAGTTTGTGATAAACGGGCTTTTTATTGATGAAATTGTCTTAGATATTGTTCCTCTTGACGCTTGTGGTGTAGTGTTTGGAATCCTCTCTTTGTATGAGGAATGCACGTTTCAAAAGAAGAGCTAACATGTGTAGGCTGATCAAGGAAGGAAAAACTACATCATCAATGCTTACGAGCAGTTTTTCATAGCTTATGTTGTGAAAAAGGATGATGATAGAATTCACAACGAGTCTTCAAAACATCTGTTGTGCACTAATAAAGAAAAACAACAAATGAGTGAGTTGTTGCAGTCCTTTGGAGCTCTTATAACAGCCTAGGGTAATGCCACCCAAGCAAAAGGTTTACCATGCGTTTCATTTTCTACCTGATGTCCCACTTCCAAATAATGGGTTGTGTAGGCAATATTTATTGGTGGGAAACAAAGTGAAGAAGCAACTCCAAAACTTGCAAGAGCAAGGATTTGTCAGGCCTAGTTCATCAAGATGTGGGCCACCTGTTATCATTGAGCCAAAGACGAATGGGACATGGATGCTGTGCATAGAGTACGCGGCCTTAAACAAGATTACCTTCATGAATTACTACCCACTTCCATGCATGGATGACTTGTTGGATCATTTGCAACAAACAAGATACTTCGCCAAGTTAAATCAGTCTACCATCAAGTTTGTGCGGATGAAATGGAAAACTGCATTCAAGACTAGATAAGGTCTGCATGTATTATGAATGCTTTTAGTAGTGCTGTTTTGTTTGTGTAATGCACTTGCAACTTCATTAGGTTGATAAATGATGTTCCTGTGGAATTCTAGTTTTCAACAAAACCTATGAAGAACAAATCATGCATTTGACACAAGCATTGCAAAGTTGAAGGAAAACAAACTGCAGTTAAGTCAGAAGTGTGGATTTGGAAGAGAGTCCCTGGTATATCTAGGACATGTCATTGGAGGAGGAGAGTTGAGGATTTATCTAACAAATATTGAGGCCATTCTCAATTGGCGAAAGTCTTCCAGCATGGTTGAAACAAGGAGTTATGTAGGTGTTGTCTAATATTTGAGCAAGGTCATAACATCACTGCTGGATTGCAGGTTCTTTACAAGCCGTATTTACGGGAAGAAAGTATTTTTCATGGGTAGAAATCAGCAAGAAGTTCCTCTTTATTAATTTAAGCATATAATCAAGAATGCACCCGTGTTAGCACTGCCTAACTTGCATCAAACCTTTCAGGTGGAAATAGATGCAAGCAACTAGAACATGAGAGAAGTCTGAATGCATATATGACAAGGAGTTGTATGGACGTGTTCAAGAAGTCGAGAAGTGAAAGCATTACTTCTTGGGTAAGGAACCAGCATTCATACTGACCATCTGTTTCTCTAATATTTGGAAGCACAAAGTAAACTACAGTAAGGAAGACAATATAAATTGATGGGTTATCTTCAACAATTCCATTTGGTCATTAAGTATAAGAAATGTGTTGCTAATTACTTGATTGATATGTTGTCAAGAGTGAAGCTCATTGGAGAGGTTTACACCTTGAAAGCAAGTGGACAATTTTGAGATATGCAAAGATATGTTTATTGGCATAATATGCAAGATTATGTTTCAAATCTAGTAAGGGTACACTAGTAAGCCAAAGAATAGAAAGTTGATTGTATATGCCATTACTTGTTCCTAATAGGTCACGAGAGAGCATTTCTATGGAGTTTGTGGGGGGGTTTCCTATACTATTTAATATTTATATGTCAAAGAAAGGGCAATAACTTTATTTTTCACAGCTGCCTGGCTCAACAAAATGTACATTATTATTCCACATAAGAAAACCATCAAGGGGCATGAAGCAATTGATTTAGTTTTTCAATAATGTTTGGGTGCACTTTGGTTTTCCTAACTCATTTGTTTGCGATAGAGGTACAAGGTATTAGGGTAGGTTTTGGACCAATTTGTGGGGAGGATGAACTCCAAGTCGAAGAGGTCTACAACATTTCAACAACAAAACCACTGTCAGATTGAAGAAGTGATTAAAACACTGATTCGGCTCTTCAAAGGGTATGATAGGAAACATCATAAGACATGGGGTGCAAATTAGGTATATATTGAGCATGTTTACAACATGGTTGTGCATACACCAACTACTAAGTCTCATTTGTAACTTGTTTTTTTGGGATTTTCCATCTAGTCCATTTGGTGTTGTGATAGGAAAGCCATGGGTTATTGTAAGGAGCAGATTTAAAAATACAAGAAGCCTCAAGGTCAATTGAAAAAATGAGGCAAATTCACTTACAAGGTAAATTCAAGGAGTTACAAGTATTGTTCAAGGCTAGGCACGATCAGCATAGGACTGAGTGTGAGTTCCATGTGGGCAACAAGGTATGACTGTACTTTATCAAAGATAGACTCTGAGCACAAACAAGGAAGCCTTTTGTTAGCTTGGCAAAAATGCCTTTTAGAGCCTTCTATGTTAGATGAAGAAGAAACATGCAATCGAAGACTTGCCATGTTGTGTGCATGAGGAGTTGCAAGAAGATGTGGTGCTGCAGTAGAAAGTGAGGAAGACAAGGAGATGGGAGAAGGGATATTGATTGTCTAGATAAAAGGGGGCTCCTTAGCAAAGCCAAATGATACTCAAGGAGAAAATGGGGAAGTTATACCCTCATCTTGTAGGAAAATAAGCATTTGGCTACTAAAAGCCTCCTGATTGTGTAGCTTTTGGTTACCAAAAGCCTCCTAATTGGGTAGATGTTATCCAAATTGGACCACATAGTAATGTAAACTCACTTTATTCATGTTATATCTTTGTTGTGAATGACTCTTAAGAGGTTTATATGACCCTTAGAGAACCATATTTCATGAAATTGGATATCTCTAAAAGTTGTGATGGTCAAGAAAGAATTGTATAGTTGTTTAGAATTTGTTCTCAATGTAACACCCTTTTGGTACCATTTAGTAAAACATGCATGCACATTTGGTTCACCAAAACCAAAATTAATTATTTCTTGAGATAAATGATATTGTTATAGGACATACTACATTTAATTGAACTCATCATTTATGTGAATGCATATATTGCTATTACATTTGCTATTTTACAAACTTACAAAAAGTGGACCTATTTTAAAATTATACTCTCGGTCCATCAAGGGATTTCAAAAACATTGCTAGACAATCATAGATACCCAAAAATCTAGAAAACAACTATTCATTAGCCCAAAACAGACATCGGATGCTAAAGTTATACTCAACCTTCACAATCCCAAAAATCATTGCAAAACTAATGCGAAACCACTACAAACTATTTTCATGTTAAACCTTCAAATTGCTTTGTTAAACACATAAGTAATTCACTGTCCCAAAAAGCCATTTCACAATAAAAGACCAATAAATTTTAAAAAATCATCAAAGATTTATATTAGTGATAAACCATCGATCTAGGAGCTGCAAATTCACAAAAATGATTCCGATTCGCACAACTCCATTGCAAAGCCAACACAAGGGTCAAAAATTGAAGAAGGTATTGTTAATTGACTCCACACTTGTTTCAATGCTAAGGAAAGGAGAAATAATACATGTTTATGACATTTCTGCCCACAAATTCCAATCGTCAAATTTCTTATAACAAATTAGCAAACACATAGAAGAACATGTGAAGGGATGCAATGGAAAACTTTAACATTATTTTTTCAATAATAAATTTGATAATGAATTCTCAGTATAGGTTTTGTACCAAATAACCAAGAAAAAAATGGATTGAAAGTTTCGATATTTTAGTGAGGTTCCCACATTGAAATTTCAGGAATGCCTTCAAATGAACAATTATTAATGAAATGACTACAAACAACAAGTGTTACTACAAAGTTGTCAAATAGATTTGTTTGATAATTAGGAATTTGGATTCACACTCTTCTTCGTTTCAAATAAAAACAAAGTACTTAACGAGTTTGGTAGCCAAGACTAGTTGTCTAATTAAATGGGTGATATGATAAGGGGGAATATGGAATCGAGCTCGTGTATGAAGATGAAGAGTCGTCCTCATGAGAGCACCTTCATGCTTTCCAAACTTGTCTTCTTAGTCCATTTGGTCTTCTTGGTTTTTAGATTCTTTGCTTTGATTGGTTATATTGAAGAACCGCTGTTTGTTCTGCCTTGATGTTTTAGTCCGTCTTTTGGTAAAGTTTGTGTCTCCTTTTTGTGTTTCTTTGGGCGACCTTGTTTGAAATTGAATGCTTATCATACATCGGACTTAGGTTTGGCCCTCCTTTTGCAAATTGATGAGAGCTGATGGCTCTGCGCGTGTGGATGAAAGTAGGGGAGAGGGAGTTAGGCCAACCATCAAAACAAATGTCGAAAACAAAGATCAAAATACTAATGATATTGCTAATCATCAGTTGGGTCAAAAAAAAAGTGCCTCAGATTGTTGGAATTCTCAAAAACTCCTTCAGATAGGAGGAGGTTGCAACGTTGTCAGTTGGAGAGGAATTTGTTTGAATGGAAATGAGCTTCCCTCAAGAAGGTTCTTTGATAACTGGATTAATGCGGTTTGGGGAAAAAGGGGGATGTATGTCTCTTTTCGTGGAATGATTCAAAAGGGGTTTTCATAGTTTTGTTTAAAAATTCAAATATGCAGAGAAGGGCTATCAACAAACCCTTGTGGAATGTGGGACAATCTTTGTCTAAGGCACTCCCTTGAAACCCAAATCTCAATCATTAGGAACTAACAATTAACATTGTCTCTAGGTGGATTGAACTCCAAAATGTTCCCATGCAATTATGGCACTGTTGCCTAATGCGCTCAAACCGCTTGGTGAGGTTCTTAAAATTGAAGAAATTAAGGTTACTCTCTCCAACATGAATGCCAAAGTATAAATTTGCCTTAAACCGATCGACTTTCTCCCTAATGAAATATCCTTTGGATGTCCCAAAGAGTTATTTACCTATCTTTTGGTTGGGTTGGGTGTTTGAATGCCTGTTTTCTTTGTAAAAATGATAGGTGCTCTATGATAACCGACAATAAAAAGCTATGAATAAACCTAAAAATGTTATCTTTGAGGAAAGAGGGGTGGGTGCCCTTGAAGAATCCCCTCAGTAGAGATCTTTGGCGGCCTAGTTGAAGTGAATGCAATTCAAAGTGATAGTGTCGGATCCCCCGAGAACCCTCAATGCCCACCGGAAGCCCCTTGCAGTGGATTGGTTAGTTTTGATGCTATGGAAATCTGTATTATTCCCGCTCAAAATTTACCTCCACTCCTGAAAACATTGATGTTTTGCCTCCCTCTTGGGAAGAGGGATGGATTTTTTAGGAATATGAGATGTTTTTGGCTAAGCTAGTTGAGTTTCCAACTATAAAGCCTTGGAATGTGGTTGAATTTTCGAAACATGAATTCTTGAACAAAGATAAGGAGAATGTCTCGCCTTGCATCGCTCAAGAACAAACTTAAAATTGATTGCCCCACCGATGGGTCACCCCTTCCGTAGGTCCCTCACAAAGAAGCAAATATTAGAGAAACCTACTATCTTGATTGAGATAGATCCACCTAACAATTGTTCTAAGATGGGTTCAAAAAGACAAAAATTGGAAACTAATAGTGGAATTGTTGGGCCCTGATTCCTTTAAGGACGTTGATGTCAAGAAAAAAAGGATCCTAGCGTAGGGAGAAAATAAATTACCACCGAAAGATTCTAGAATTCCTCAACGCTTTGATAAGATCTATTAGAATAAAGTTCCGTTGAACCCTCCTTCAAAGGATACCATGGGAACAAACTAATCTTGCTCATACGAAATTTTTAAGTTGGAATGTTAGAGGATTGATAACTTTGGAAAGAAAACCGATTGTTAGACAGTTTAGAAACTCTAGACAAGAGCTTGACTTCGTTTTCCTTTAGAAGGTTAAGGAAATTGGGATTGTCATGGAGTTGGCTCTAAAATTTATTTGGTCAAGCTGTGCCCCCCTCTACTAAGCATGTAAAAGGGCTAGGAGGAGCTTCCATTCTCATCTGTCAATAATTGGCAAAGACTGACAAAATATGGGACCTTAGTGATATGGACTACATTTTGTATAGAGAATCATACTTTCGGTATGTGCTCAGTATATGCTCTAAATGACTATAGAGATAGAACTGAACTTTGTAATTGGATGGCTTCCTCTTTCCCTGATGTCCTTTGGATTATTGGAGGTGATTTTAATATGATTGAAAACAAGGAAGACAAGTATGGAGGGAGACCATTTATGTGGAAAGGCAATGAACAATTCTTCTGGGCTAAATTCAAAAGAATTTTAGGAATTGGTGACACACACTGGAAGCAAAAGCAATAGTAAAAATATTTGGTTCACTTGGTGTAACAACCCACACAGGAAGAATAAAGTCTATTCCAGGATGGATAGATTCTTTTTAATAAATAACTCTTCATTGTCCCTTCACTCTCTTAGACCACCATCCCGTCGAAATTACAGTTCAGTTCAATGACAACCCCCCGACCCAAAAAAGCATAGAAAGGGTTGTATAAACTCAATACCTCACATCTCTAGGATCCTGATTGTGTTGCTGGAATTAAAACTTCATGGATGCTTGCTAAATGACTTAATAATCTTGACTCTAAGATCTCTTCATGGGATATATCAATCAACATGTGTAAAAAGTATATGAGAACATATGGTCAGTGTAAAGCAATTTTGAGGACTAGGAAGCAAAGAATTTTCCAAGAACAGTTGATATAGTGGTCCTTATTACAAGAGGATCCCGAAAACACTTCTCTTCTCGATGAGCTACTTAGGATTAAACATCAACATAGGATCCAACAACAATACCTGGCTAGAAGAGCCCAAATCAAGTCTCAACTATTATGGCTGAACGAAGGAGACAAGGGTACAAAATACTTATTCAAAATCTTGAAAGCTAAGCATAATAGAGAGCTGATCAAAGCTATTGACATAGGAGGAAATATCTTTGAAAATATTGCGGATGGAGATTAAAATAACTTTCTTCTCCTTCCACTCTTCCTTATTCACTATTGACGAAGTTGGAGACACTATATTGGCAAATAGGAGGCTTTGTGCTAAGTGTATCCCTTTGAAGCTCTCCCCTATTGCTGCAGATAGTATAGAAGAAGATGTATCCCTGGATGAAACTCTCATAGTAGTTTATTCTCTTAAAGTTGATAAAGCATCTGGTTGTTGTGGTTTTCCTGCTAAAGTCTATAAGACTAATAAATCATGGCTTGCACCTGAACTCTTAGGAGTGTATAGGGAGGCTATCCAGACGGGCTCTCTGGGTAAGAATATCAATAGAGGGGTGGTTAAGCTCATACCTAAGGAAGGTGACCCCAAGCTTATTAAAAATTGGAGACCAATCACCCTCCTCAATGTTTCCTACAAAATACTTGCCAGGATTTTAGCTAAAAGAATTGCACCATTGTTGAACTCTATTATTTCAGTTACCCAGACAAGGTTTGTGGAAGGTAGGTATATTTTGGACAATCTAATTACAAGCTGGGAAGGGATGCACTGGGCCAAAGACAACAACCAAAATGCTTGTATGGCCTTATTGGACTTTGAAAAATCCTATGACATGTTTAAACGGCCCTTTATTGATCTCATGTTAAGAACTGTAGGGTTCATAGATATATTTTGTAGAATGGTAAAGGTCCTATTTTGCGAGGCTTCTGCACAAGTTGAGATTAATGGAGGGTTGGTTTAGCCTTTTAAGTTGCAAAGGTTAATAAGATAGAGCTGTCCCTTTACCCCTGCTCTCTTTGTCATGGCTGTAGAGGCATTGCACTACCTCCTAAGAGATGCCTCTCTTGGCCCCCTTGTCAAAGGTATCAAACTCCCTAATGAGCAAGAGCGATTGATGTCCTATTTGCTAATGATAGTGCACTTTTTGAAGTTCTTAACGAAGACAACCACAACCAAATTGTGAGAAGGCTTAATATTTACTGCTCTGCCTTTCCCTCCTTAATTTCAATTCAGGAATCATCGGTGCTATGATGGGTTGAATCCCCTCATGTCTATTTTCATGCCTTGGGATGGACTCAAGGGGCGAGCCTCATAAAATGGCTAGGTATCTAGGGATTCCCTTCTCTCTCATGTCTTCCTTTAAAGCAATGTGGGATTGGATTTTTAATAAGATTAATAAGTAAGTTACCAAATGGCAAGGGCATCTACTTTCATTACCAAGGAAAATTCAGTTATCTCAGCAGGCATTGTCCTCTTCCACCATCTAGTACTCCTGTTGGCTATTTCTTTGGTCAGATGGTAGAGGCAATTAAAAAAGTCGTGCAATAGTAAGGAGGACTTGTTGAAAATCAAATGTCTTGGGGGACTAGGACTTAAATACACGAAATTTCTCTTGTGGTCAAATGGATTTGAAGGGGGAGTGAGTCTTTGAAGGTCTTGGTAAGACAATATTAGGGAAGGCTATCCAAAGGATAAACCCATTTAGAAAGGATTGCATATGGCTGATTTAATGTTTGGCTCTTTCTCTATTAAGACTGCAGGCTCCCTATCTTTGCTTCTCTATGGAAGGCTTTTGGGATCTTATCTTGGGATCTTACGATGAATTGCAACAATGCTGAAGTGGCTTCTGTAATCAAACCCTAAAAAGATCACACAGAATATTTTTAAATTTAGGAGAATCTAGGTGATTTATTCTAGATTATAATCCTAACACTCAACTATTTTGAGATTTGCATTTACGTTTTGAAGTTTGAACCTATAAAACATGATGTTACACGAACATTTGAAATTGTAAGCATGTTGGTTTTATTAGTTTTTGATTTTTTATGGACTATATATATATATATATATATATATATATTTAATGTATGGGTGGATTCCATGTATTGGATCCGTTTCTGTTACCTGGCAACTTAGATTTTTATCATCAAATCATGTTCAAAAATCGAAAGTGCCTTAGGATACAAAACTGGTGGGATACTATAACTCTCACACTCTTACATAACACTGCATTAGATGTTTTCAGTTCCTTAAAATTTTGGTTGAGACGTTTCTTAAGTTTACAAAACAATGAATGATTAGAGAATTGAAAGTTGATTAATGATATCTATGAGTTAAGAGAGCTTTTGGAAACGGCTTTGTAAGAGCTTTTTTGACCAATGTTTCGGATCACACTCCATGATCCATCATTAGGATTTAACAAATGATTCATTGTTATATCCTAATGATGAATCACAGGCTGTGATCCAAAATGTTGATTAAAAAAGCTATTCCATCAGGGATCTATCATCATAGTTATATCCTGATGATGGATCATGGAGTGTGGTCCGAATTGTTGATTAAAAAAGCTCTTACACAACTGTTTTTAGAAGCACTCTTGAGTCTTTACTCATCTTATGGGCTGTGAAAACATTAGATTTTTAAAAGATTATTTATTTTCTACCCAAAAATAATCTTATGGGAAAATAGAAACAAGTGGCTCATGTAATTCAAATTCTCAAATTGAGCAATTCATGCAAGCTGTGGAGCCTAAGTGATCGAGTCTCCATTCCTGTTACCATGTAACAATCAGCTGTTGCTATGTATACTTACCGTATCATGATGACTTACTAAGATCGTGCTCATTGGCTGTTGCTTGTAAAATGCTACACTTACCTTTGTACAAAATGTATGTTCTTAGAATTTAAATTGTAGTCATACAAATTTCATATTAAACTGAATCATAAACCCAATTTCTTATGCCAGTGGTGGTAATGGCCTTTTTTGATGAGATGAGATTGATAAGGAAAATACAAAATATTGAGGCTAACCACATTTGTTGGGATCATACTACAAAGAAATGTTTTAATATTGACTCTTTTATACTGTTGTGCATATCTCATGCAGCATGCAGCGATTCTGGATCTCGATAGTTGCACATCTTTTTTTGGTGTTTATGATGGTCATGGAGGTATTTTCAAGTTCACATCAATGAAAATTATTTATGATAAACGTTGTATTCTTTTGATATCTTTTAATTAAATCTTTATTTATCATGCATGTCCAATTCAAGCTAGTATTATGTCCTTTTTCCCTTGATTATCATTAGATTATACACGTGCAACTCGTCCTAGAACTTTTCTTCTTGTAGCTAGTCCTCTACTGAGTTATGGCATTGTAATGTGTCTGAAAGATTGTAAAACGTTGTATTCTTTTGATATCTTTAATTAAATCTTTATTTATCATGCATGTCCAATTCAAGCTAGTATTATGTCCTTTTTCCCTTGATTATCATTAGATTATACAAAGGTGCAACTTGTCCTAGAACTTTTCTTCTTGTAGCTAGTCCTCTATTGAGTTATGGCATTGTAATGTGTCCGAAAGATTGTAAAATCTTACTTGCTATAAATATATATTGAAATCTGAAATGATAAAACTGTTATAGATTTCCTAGGAAACGATGCTTGTTATCCCCACTTTGTTCCACATGTGCACTATATGGGTTCACCTAGGGAAATCATTTTTCAGATGATGATCCTTCATCAGTGTGCATCACAGTGCTTCTACCACGTGATACCCAAAGAAGAAGACGTAAAGAAGGGCATACATTCAAATGCCAAAACTATTACTATGCTTACATGTCTTGTTGGTCATGACATAAGATTTAATTGTGTGTAAGAGTCATTCAAAAATTGGGAAGTCTTATCCCCAGGATTAGCTTGATTTGATGGGATCAACGACTTAGGTAGTTTAGGTCTTGAGTTTGATTTTTGGTTTTCCTACGGTGTGTGGAGTGAGGAATTTGCTCGCCGTCTGGTGGTATAGGGGCTTCCTGCTAAAGGCTCACCGAAAGGGTTGCGACAGTCGTTGGGTTGCCAATTTCACCGTTAAAAAAAAGAGGTTGTAAAGTCTTATATTTGGAAGTTGTGAACTTAAAAGTCCTCTACCATGTGGAATAAAAGCACATATGACCATGTGGTCAATATTCATGTCTTATCCTAGATCAAAAGCATGTAAGGTATTTGTCTGACTTAGGATTTAGTAGCGAGGAAGGGGGAGGTTAAATAAGTCATAGATAATATAAAGTCATTCTATCTAATTGATAGCCTAAACAACTATGTACTTTGTAACATGAAGCAAAATACAAGCAAAAGAAATGAATAAGAGATATGCTATATGGGATAAGCGTGTGATGCTCACAAAATAACAAATTTCACATCATAATGAAGACAACAAAGGTGGTAGCTACTAAGTAGTATTGTAACTACCCAAAACGAATTATATAAAAAAATTAAGATGAATAAAAAGATGGCCCCTACTTTAGTCGTGCATATTTCTCTGCTCATTATTTTTTTTGTTTTGGGTATATTATTTTTGGAAAAAAGATGTATGACACGTGCACAACAATTTATCTATGCATGTGAGATCTTTTCAATTCATCTATATGGTATTTGAGATATTTTACTAACAACGAGTTTCTTATTTTAGAATTAATGCAGTTTTATTGAATTTTGTAGTGCTGTTTGAGGAGACACATGCAATATATCTTATAAATCAGCCAAGCTATTCTAAGGAATTTGTTTGATGGGTTTCCTGAAAAATTATATGAAGCTTGCTTCTTCAAGTCGTATTGTTGATGTGGCGACTCATGTGATTGTTTTGTTAGCTTTGACATCAACACAAGAAGTCCAAGAAAGCTTTGTTTTTTCCTCAAAGTTTTGAAGGATCGTGTGCCATTCATATGGAAGACTTAAGTATGAAATTGTTTGTCCTTGCCAATAAAAAAGCCTTTTGGGGAATTTTGTTTCACCAGGAAATCTGATGGTCTTTATACCATTCATATATTTTGGGTTTTGACAGGGTGCTTTGTGTTTTCACTAGAGTTTGTGGATAGCTCATTTATTTTCCAGTTTTGACTATCCATGTATATTCCCATTTTCTGGTGAAAATTGATGAGGAAAAGCTGAAATTCAATACAATTCAATTGTTAACACGAGTCAAGGACAGCAGCAAATGACAAACCTCATGGCTCAGTTATTACAAACAATGCAAAATATGAACACACCAAGACCAACCCAGACCCCTACGGGTGAAGGTAGTGCTTTAGGTAAAATAGAACGGTGATTGGATCAGCACCTTGGCACTTCCAGCCTAAATTTCTTCAGAGAGCAGAGGAGCAACCAAAAGAAGAAGAACAAAATCCTAGAGGAAATAATTTTGCAGCTTTGTTTGATGAGTATAGAGCCCTTGGACCTGATTTCCATGCAGAGATGTCTCTCACAAAGTCCTCCAGTTTGAAGATGAAGAATGGGCATAAAAATAATAGAAGATCAAACACGGACCAGCTTCACATGGATCTACAACAAAGGTTAGGTAAGGTAATTATTCCAGCTTTTAAGTCGTCTAACAAATGCACAACTTGTGCTCGGGTGCAGAAACTGGACACATATTTCTCATTGAACCCCATGTATGAAGAAGAGGCGATTAAGTTTTTCACACTACATTTGGAGGTAATAGCACATGAGTGGTGGTACCATGGTATAGTGACCTAGGGACATAGCCTCATTAGCACACATATGAGGAATTCAGCGAGAGGCTCATTGAGGGATTTGACAGAAAGGCCCCGAGATCCATTTCGAGAGTTGGCACAATTGAGATAGTATGGTACAATGGATAGCTATGTGGCAGACTTCTAGAGATTGTTGGTCATGGTTCCCAATATAGCCAAAAAGAGGCTCACCGTTGTGTTCATGGAGGGATTAATAGAACCTCTCAAAGGTTGGGTAAAGGCTTTTGATCCACCCTCCTTACAGGATGCCATTACTTGGGGAGACCATAAGGTATGTGATGATTCTTACGTTGTGGGATTAGGAGAGACTGATATAGTGTTGGGTGTACAATGGTTGCATTCCCTTGGTGAGTTTTCACAGAATTATAATGTTGGAGCTTAAGATTAAAGATGAAGGGAAAGAGGTAGTGTTTAGAGGCATCCCAAATGGATCACCACGAGTAGTCACAGCTAAAAGAATGGAGAGAACCTTTCGCAAAGGACAAGTGACATGGGTAACAAGTTGTTTAGTGACTGCTACAAATTCATCCATGGATAAACATTGCACTTACCAGGCTGATATTCAGAAGATCTCGAATCAACATAGTGTGGTGTTTAGTGATTTGCCTCTAGATCTCCCACTTGATAGAGGATTTCAGCACATCCTTGAGTTGGAACTAGGACCGAAGCCTGTCATGACTACTCCCTACCACCATCCAAGAATGTACAAAGAATATTGAGAAGGCCATCAAGGAATTCTTGGAGACGAGACATCATGTAATGTCCCTTTCGGGCTCAAATTTGAGGAATTTGGATTTTCCCCAAAACCCTAATGGAACATTGCTGGAATTTATGACAGCAACATGCAAAAACCTGAATTTAATGACAACCACATAGAAATTAGAGCCAAAGAGGGTTAGCGACCTGCTTTTGGTCCCTAAAACCCTAGGCGACCTAGGTGAAATTCATATTTTTGTATTTCTCAAACACAAATCTTCATAAATATATCAACAAATTGAAACCCTTGATGAAATAATGCAGAATTTCTGGAAATATGTGCTTCAACATCAAAGTACAAAATTCTGGAATTAATTATTGGCCACAAACAGCTGAAACTTCAAAAATTCATATCTTTTGAAATACTTGGAGTTACAATGCAAACGATAGCTCAAAATGACCACAAAATGGCAGCTATCAAACAAAATTAAATTCAGATTTTTCCAACCACAAAAAACCGCCGAAATGTTGTCGCAAAATCCCCAAAGGCACCATACAAGCTGGAAATGGGTATGACAGCCCCAAAAAGTGTGCCTTAGCTGGAAATTGTGCCCTAACACAGATGGAAACACTTGCTGTTCGAATTCTGAATATGAAGCTCACTTGTGACTCTGGATGAAACGATCAAGCAACAAATGAGGGTTTTCGTCCTCAAGTGTTGTGACTATTGAGGGGTTTCGTCCTCAATAGGATCCAATGATGGGTTTCACTGTCAAAGGCTGAAAATGTGAGCTCAATGCTCCAATTTTCAAAAGAGAAATATCAAGATTCATCAAAAGACCCTTACAATGAGCCTCCACATTTACCTTTATAGCCTTTTGTCTTTCTTTCCCTTGTGGAGCACTCCATGTGGGATAATAGAAATACTTTATTTCTATTTTTACATTCACTTTTCCCACTTAAGGTGGGACGATCCCCCTTATTACATTCTTTTTCTATTTTGAAGTTGGCGCTTTGCATTTTAGCCACCAACCTATTATTTCTAGTGCTATAATTGGCAATTTACCTTTTACAAAAATATTACAAAGCTGAAAATAGCAAATTACAATTATAACATGAATGTACTTCCCTTATTTTCTCCCTTAAAGCCCATGGGAAGTAGAAATGGGCCCAAAGTCTTCAAATCAAACTAGCTTGGAAAAGGGGACATTACAGTCCTCCCTTCCCAAAATTGCTTGCCCACAAGCAATTGCAACCTTGGCTGTTCTAAAATTTCTGTATCCTTCATCTTTCCATTTTTTATTGCAACATCATCAAAAGAGCAAGGAATTGGCTTCCTTGACAAAGCATCCGCCACCACATTATTTTTCCTTTGACATATTCAATATCAAAATCATATGCTTGAAGTTTACTTACCCACTTTTGTTGCTGGTCATTCAAATCCGTTTGGTGAAGAAAGAACCTCAAGCTATTATGGTCGGTTTTGACCACAAACCAAGTATTGCCAGAATTTGGCCAATGCATGCATGATGGCCAACATTTCCTTATCATAGATGGAGAAATTCCGCTCATGCTCCTTGAGTTTCTGGCTCTCATATGCAATGGGATGCTTATTTTGCATCAAAACAACCCCTATACCTTCACCCAAAGCATCACATTCAAGCATAAATGGAATAAAAATATTGGAACAAGTACGGGCAAGAACTCATCACCCTTTTGAGCTTATCAAATGCTATTTGGGCTTTTTTGACCAGCTGAAAGCTCCCTTCCTAGTTAAATCGGTCAAGGGGACAACAAATTGTGAAAACCCTTTCACAAATCTCCTATAGTAGCAACACAAACCCAAAAATCCCCTCAAATGTGATATATTGGTAGGTGGCGGCCAATCCAAGATGGCCTGAATTTTTTGTTGATCCACATGAACCCCTTATGCATTCACATGTCCCAAATACAAAATTTCAGTCAACCCAAACTCACACTTGGATTCTTTTGCATGAAAAACTGCTGTTCCAAAATTTCCAGCACCTTATCCAAGTGTTGGAGGTGCTCCTCCCATGTCCTACTATAGATCAAGATGTCATCAAAGAAAACCAACACAAATTTCCTCAAATACTTGCTAAAAACATGGTTCATGCATGATTGGAAAGTGGCTGGTGCATTAGTCAAACCAAATGGCATAAATAGAAACTCAAAGTGCCCAAAATGACATCTAAATGCTGTTTTTGCACATCCTCTTCTCTTACCCGAATTTGGTGGTAGCCGGATCTCAAGTCAATTTTGGAAAAGAAGGCTGCCCCATGTAGCTCATCCAACAATTCATCAATCCTAGGTATGGGATACCTATTCTTGATGGTCTTCTTATTCAACAACCGGTAATCAATGCACATCCTTAAAGTTCCATCCTTCTTCTTAACCAACACAACCGAAGCAAAAGGACTAGAACTAGGCCTAATGTGACCCATTTCCAACAACTCCTTAATTGCCTTCTCAATTTCTTCCTTGTAGGCTCTTGGATGGTAGTATGGAGTAGTGATAACCGGTTTAGAACCCGGTTCCAACTCAATGATGTGTTGGAAACCCCTATCCGGTGGCAGCCCATGTGGAATACTACCAAAAACCTTAGCATGCTTATCAATTAAGGGCTGAATATCTATATGATATGGCTGCTGTTCTGAAAATGCATGAGTAGAACTTACCAAACAATGAGCAGCCCACACAACTTGCCCTCTATTGAAGGCTCTTTCCATCCTTTTTGCCGTGACCACTTGTGGAGCTCCATTAGCCATGCCTTGAGTACAACTTCCTTTCCTTCCACCTTAAACTTCAGCTCCATACTTTGGTAATTTTGTGTGAATTCTCCTAAAGAGTGCAACCATTGAACACCAAGTACAAGATCCATCTCACCTATGCCAACCACATAAAAGTCATCACATACCTTATGCCTTCCAAGGGTGAGATTGAGCTTTGGAATCCTCTTGGTGCATGGAATAGAAAACCCATCAGCCACAGTCACTTTGAAACCCTTGAAGTCTTCCGCTTCAAGCCCCATCCTAGCAACCAAACCCTCATCAATGAAATTATGTGTAGCTCCACTATCAATCAAAACCGTTACCTTTTGACCCTTCAACACACCTTTCACACGAAAAGGATGATATCTAGGGGCACCAGATAAAGTGGCAAGAGTGCTGTCCAAAGAGTCAATGTCTTCATCCGGTTCATGCTTTGGCATCACCTCTTCAATTTCAGCTCCTTCTTCCTCTTCACAATCTACGTGCCCCTTACCTAAGCAACGGTGATCCGGTGACCAAGGATCCTTGCAATTGAAGCACAACCCTTTTCTCCTCAAATCATTCCTTGTATCCCATGCATTGCTTGTTTTAGGCAGCTCCTTTTGCATGCTTGGTACTTGCTGTAATGGCTTCTTTGGCTGCCCCAAAGGTGCTGTTTTGGACTGCCCAAAAGGTCCCTTTTCTTCCCATTTGCTGTTGCTGTCCTTGGCTGTCCAACCCCCAATGTTGTCCTTGGCTGCCCACTAACCAAAGTGGTCTTAGGCTGCCCACTAATCATGGCTGTCCTTGGAGCTGAATTTTCTAAATCAAGGGATTTTTTGATTGCTTCTTGGAGTGAAAGAGGGTTGAAAGCTCTTACCAACCCCTTGAGGGGGTCCACCAAACCCTCAACAAACAAAACCACAAGCCTCTTTTCAGATACATCTGGCACCATCACGGAAAGTCTTTGAAATTCAGCCACAGTCATCCATGGAGCTGCATTGTTTCAATTGTGCCAACTCCCTAAAGTGCACTTCCGGATCAACCCTATCAAATATTTCTGCAAGCCTTTGACTAAACTCCTCCAAGGTAGTGATTGATCCATGCCCTTGTGTGATCATGCCATGGTACCACCACTCATGTGCAACTCCTTCCAAGTGGAGGGTGACAAATTTGAGTGCCTCCTCTTCATACATTGGATTCAAGGACAAATAAGTATCCAACTTTTGGAGCCATGCCCTAGTGGAACACTTTGCTGATCCGTCATATGTAGGTAGGGTTATTTTTCCCAACCTTTGTTGAATATCTTACCGTGGATTGATCATTATGAATTCTTCTTCCACCCTTATGACGATTCCTTGACTTCAAGGTACAAAAATCAAGGAGAGAAAGCTCTTGGCGGATGGCTGGCCTCAAAGCTTGGTATTCCACATAGAATCAATCCATCTCATCATCCCCAATTTGCTGCCCTACTTCCACTTGTGCAGAAATTTAGCACAAAAGGTTCTTGTGGGAGGATTAATGGAAGTTCTTTCATTGCCGGAAAAGCTGCCATCACCTAGAGATTTCTTCAATTCTAGAGCACCTTGGATGGCTTGGATCAATTCAATCATTGAAGCCCTCATTGTCCTTTGAAAGCTTTGCTCCATGTCTCTTTGATTCCTCAACATCAACTCTTGCAAGTAGCTCATCTCATTAGAAGGTGGAGGCCTTTGTTCCTTATCCCCATGTTCTTTGCCGAGTCCTTCTTTACACTTTGAACCCTTCCTCACCGGTATTCATGCAAATCTAAAATCTGAATTTACCCTCACATAGGTTGGTGGAAGGATGCTCTGTAATGTCCCCTTCGAACCCAAATTTGAGGAATTTGGATATTCCGCAAAACCCTAATGGAACATTGTTGGAATTTACAAAATTATGAAATTAATTATTGGCCACAAACAACTGAAACTTCAAAAATTTATATCTTTTGAAATACTTGGAGTTACAATGCAAACGATAGCTCAAAATGACCACAAAACTGAAGCTATCAAACAAAATTGAATTCAGATTTTCCAAGCACTGAAAACTGCTGAAATGTTGTCCCAAAATCCCCAAAGGGGTCGCCCAAGCTGGAAATGGGTATGACAGCCCCAAAAAGTGTGCCCTAGCTGGAAATTGTGCCTAACACGGATGGAAACACTTGTTGTTCGGAAATTCTGAATATGAAGCTCACTTGTGACTCCTAGATGAAGCCACCAAAACAACAAATGAGGGTTTTCATCCTCAAGTGTTGTGACTATTGAGGGTTTTGTCCTCAATAGGATCCAATGAGGGTTTTCGTCCTCAAAGGCTGAAAATGTGAGCTCAATGCTCTAATTTTCAAAAGAAAAAAATCAAGATTCATCAAAAGACCCTTACAATGAGCCCCCACATTTACGTTTATAGCCTTTTGTCTTTCTTTCCTTTGTGGAGCGCTCTATCTGGGATAATAGAATATTTCTATTTTTACATTCACTTTTCCCACTCAAGATGGGACGAAACCCCTTTATTACATTCTTTTTCTATTTAGAAGTTTGCGCTTTGCATTTTAGCCACCAACCCACTATTTCTAGTGTTATAATCAGCAATTTGCCTTTTTACAAAAATATTACAAAGCTGAAAATAGCAAAATTACAATTATAACACAAATGTACTTCCCTTATTTTCTCCCTTAAAGCCCATAGGAAGTAGAAATGGGCCCAAGGTCGTCAAATCGAACTAGCTTGGAAAAGGGGAAATTACATATCAGCCTTGTTCTAGCCCATTTGCGTCATTAGTGGTCCTTGTGAAGAAGGATGGTATTATGCAAATGTGTATGGATTATAGAGCCCTGTCTGAAAACCATAAAAACAAGTATTCTATCCCTAGGATTGATGAATTGGTCGATGAGTTGCGTATGGAGCCGTGTGTACTTCGAAAGATTGATTCGAGATTAGGATATAATCAAATTCATGAGAGGGATGAGGATGTACACAAAACGACCTTTAGGTGTCACTATCGGCATTATGAGTTCTTGGTCATGCCATTTGGGCTGGCAAATGCACTTACCACTTTCTAGTCATGCACAAATCATGTATTCTTGGAGCACTTGAGAAAATTTGTTTTGGTTTTCTTTGATGATATTATGATTTATAACAAAACTTGGGAAGACCATTTAAGGTATTTGGACACGCTTCAGGTATATTAGAGCAACAAACTCTCTTTGCAAAAGAGTTCAAATGTGAATTTGGGAGGATAGAAGTTTTGTACTTGGGCCACATCATTAGTGCTCAAGGAGTTTAGGCAGATCGACAAAAGATCCAAGCGGTCTTGGATTGGCCTCCTCCTACTAGATTGACATAGTTGAGAGGATTCCTTGGCCTTTGCAGCTATTATAGGAGATTCCTAAAGGGATTTTCACACTTGTAACACCCTTGACATATAAGACCAAGAAAAGAGCTTTTGTACGGACAAAATCAAGACGAGAGGCTTTTGATAAGTTCAAGGAGGTAATGCATTCATGCCTTGTGTTAATCTGTTCTAGATTTTTCACTTTCATTTGTGTTAGAATGTGATGCATCAGGAGAAGGGATTGGGGTAGTTTTGATGCAGAAAGGGCATCCCATAGCTTTTGAGAGTCGAAAGCTCGGTGAGTCGAAAAAGACTCTCAATAAATGACAAGGAGATGTTGGCCGTAATACATGCCTTGGCCAAATTCGGGCAATATTTAGTTTGTGGCAGATTTGTGGTTAAGATTGACCACAATAGCATGAAATTCTTCCTCAACCAGAGAGATCTGAATGATAGACAACAAAAATGGGTGAGTAAACTTCAAGCTTATGATTTTGATATAGAGTATTTTAAGGGTAAAAACAATGTTGTAGATGATGCCCTATCCAGAAAACCAATTTTATGCTCTATGTTTGAAATCTCTACCGATTGGAAGGTTACTATAATAGCAAGGTATGCAAAGAATACACTTGCTATTGATGTCTTTGAGAGAAAAATATAGGATGACAGGTATGAGGTAGCAAACACTCTCATCCTTTACAAGGATAGGATTTATCTTATCCCAAAATAAAAGGTAAAAGATAAAGTCTTGAGGGCAGTGGATGATACATTATTGGCTAGTCACCCAGGGTACCTCAAGACTTCAAGCAAATCAAGGAGAGACTTTCTTGGAGAAGAATCAAGGAGATGCTCTCAAATACATCAGAGAGTGTATTATCTGCTAGCAAAACAAAACAAAGCAGGTATTCCCTACAAATTTATTGCAGCCCTTACCAATTCCCAATAAAAATGGGAGAGCCTCTCGAATGGATTTCGTCACCAGTCTTCCAAAACTTCAAGGCAAGGATTATATATATGTTGTAGTTGATAGACTCACTAAATATGATCATTTCTTTGCAGTATGATTTGAGATCAAAGCACCACAAGTGGCTGATTTATTTTTTAGAAATGTATTTAGGCTTCATGGGTTGCCTAAGAATATAGTGCGTGACAGAGGTATCGTGTTCCTTAGTTTATTTTGGCAGGAGCTATTTCATTTGACAAGAACCTAGTTGACTCCTGGTACCAGTTAGCACCTTCAAATATATGGGAAAACAAAGATCGTGAACAAGTGGATTGAGGGATACTTGGGGAATTATGTAGTAATACATAAAACATGGATCAAATGGCTCTATTTGGGGGAACAGTGGTACAATACATCACATCACATGTCCATTGGTATGACTCCATTTAGGGCCTTGTATGGTTATGACGCTCTTACTTTTGTGGATTTGATCATCACAGACAATAGAGTGTTAGGGGTAAGAGACTTGGTCAAACAAAGTCGAGAAAATTTGGAGTCACTCAAGGAAAATCTCCAATGAGCACAAAATCAGCAGAAATTGTATGCAGATCAACATCGTATTGATAGGGGCTTTCGAGGTTGGAGACATGGTTTTTTTGAGGTTACAGCCTTATCGACAATCTTCTCTCAAGAGGAGTGGAGCTGAGAAGCTCAAGCCTTGCTTCTACGGACCTTACAGGATCAAGTGGAGGATTGGGGAGGTTGCTTATGAGCTTGAGTTTCTAGAATACAACAAGATTCACAATGTATTTCATGTTTCCTGCCTCAAAAGGGCTCTTGGGCAGCACATCACTCCTTCAACAGAGTTGCCTCCTTTGGATGATGAAGGTAAATTGATCTTGGTTCTAGAGGCCATCATTGACATTAGAGAGCAGAAATTGAGAAATAGGAGCATAAAAAAATATCTGGTGCGTTGGAAAAATCTCCTAGTGGAAGATGCTACATGGGAAGGTGCAAAGATCCTTGAACATCCCAATCTGCAGCTTGCTTGTGGGCAAGCAATTGGGAAGGGGGATTGTCATGTCCGTTTTCAAAATTAAAATAATCGGGAGACTTGTAGCCTATTCCTTATTTCCCGTAGGCTAAGGGATAAAGTTAGGAAATAATTTAATAATAATATTTTAAGTTGTCCTAGTAACTTTATTTTTATAACATTGTAAAAGGGCGACTTAGGTATTTTTCTAATAAAGGGGCCTAATGTAATGTTTTATTAAAAGCATTTCTAGATACTTTTGGAGGGAGTTTTAGGTGAAAAAGGAATTTCAAATTAAAAGGGTGATTATAATGGAGTAGTTGAGAGGAAGAAGACATTCGTATTTTTGTTATCAAACCCCCCTTTGAGAGCTTGAGCATTCTATGTTCAATTTCTTCTCCCAAGACAAAAACCGTAGGACTACATAGATTCATAAGACAAAACTCCTATCCTCCTTTGAGGTGATTCCATCCAGGGATCACATTTGAGTTGAAAGATTGAAGTTTATGTCCAGTTTGAGTTGGGTAGGAAGGATTTTTGAAGATTTTCAGTTTGCGATAGTGTTGCTACAATACTCCATACCACCGCTATAGTACTCTGTATTGCTGTAACAGTGCTGCGCTACGGTATCATCACAACTGCATATTTCGTGAGTTGGGTTTGCTGTTTATTTTGGTAGTTTGAATAATAAATGAACCAAAGATTGCTGTTGTACATCTTCGAATATTATATGCAAAAGGGGTTTGTGGAACCATTGCTACCCTAACATCCAGTAAATGACAGTTTTGGCTTATGTTCAATGCTATGTGTAAGGGTTCAATAACCAATATTGATATTTTTCATTGTTGTTTAGTATTTCATAAGTGTTGCATAGATAGGAAACTTAGAAAATTTGTAGAGGTAATAAAATATTACATCAAATAAAAACATCGTTAAAAACAAAAATCTAAACCATATGGTGTATGCCCTAAACCTATATACACAAATTAAACTAGCAATTTTGTTCATAAATTATGAAAAACTAGTGTAAATTACCAATAAAAATACGGGAATTGAATGGAATGTATTTAAAATTACAAATCATGTTTAGAAACCTAATATTACCATTTTAGAAAGAATTTACATACTTGGAAAGAAAAGAAACAAAAAACCTTGAAACTTGAAATTCCTTAAATCTGATCTACAAATCTGTTATAAAATCCCTCTAATTTGCTCAAAGGATGCTCAAATATTGTTTAATGATAATATGTGGGTGAGTGGGATTCAAAAAGAAGAAAAACTACGTAAAAACCTATGTTTATTGCGTCTTGCATTTGTAGCGGGTATTGTCTTAATGCTCGCTTGTGAATTTCTAGCAAGTTTTTCCATAAAATACTCGTTTTTTAAAATTTTCAGTAAGTACTTGACAACTCACAACTATGATCCTTACAATAAGAATAAAATTCATATTACGATGATCCAATACTCAAGCACTACCACCTATATGTATACCATAATTAAGTTTAGGGGACTCCATACTCCAATTAGGCCGATCATCACTACTAATATAAATTACAGAAATCATCATGTGATTATGTCAAAGATTATGCACACAAGAAGTTGAGCACACATATCTCAAGACATCTAATATGCCAAGGATGCAACACCTAGTAAACAACACTAATGCATTCTTCACATCAAATTGCATGACATTATGCTTGAATGAAAGTAGTTGCAAATGTAGTTTTGAGTATGTCCTTTTTTTCTATCTTGACTTGATGTTATCTAGATAGTCCATCTGCAACTGTCCCTATAGCTTTTGCTGAAAATGGTGGAGTAAAGTGGTCATCGAGCAAGCCTTATTAAGTTCCCTTAAACCAGTGCAGATTCCAATATATTGTCTTCTTATATTGAATAAGCATTGGGCTTATTCAATTTGCGTCTTTGTCGTCGGTAAAATTGTAGTCTTCTAAAACACTAGGACAATAGGTAAGCATAAAAATGACTGCCTATGTTGGCATTTTCACCCAAGCTTGTGCTTGATGTTCATCTGAAATGCAGAAAAGAATATCGAGTTTCTCATTATAGGAGAATATCACAAAGATCATCTGAGTATATGCAAGATAATATGGAAACAACATCTCAAACCCTAACTACTTAAACCTAAAAATATACACAACTATATCGCCATAACACACATAAACACATCGCTCTAATACCACTTGTCATGAATGCTCAAGTTACATAGAAAACATGTCTTTATTCCTCAAGACAAAGCTTATATATCAGATACATCTTTTATCATCCGCCACAATAACATATGATTACAACATATACAAACTCTAATGCATAACCTGTTGATATAATCTAAGCAATGCTGCTGGCTTATTTTGTAAAGTCTTGGTTAGAACTGATGTTATGCAAATGAGGATAAATTCATACACAAGAAAATCTTAAACACATTCCACAATCAAATTTGAGGTAGGCCTCACAATGCAACATAAATAACATAACATCATATATCATAAGAACATACAGAGACACAAATATTCCCTAAATTATCTCTGCTTTATTCATATAATGAAATTCAATACATTGTTCTGTTACAATATACTGCCACATATATAGTCATATACACACTCATTTACTCACTTATACTTCACTCATGCTCCTCATAGAATCTACTTACCTGTAATGCCCAATATTTCACCCCAAAATTTACCCAATTAAACCCCTTGAAAATTACATTGTTCTTGTGATTAATAAACAATCACTTTTAATTGCCACTTACTAAAATCAATTTTATATCAGATCAAAATCTAAAGGTTGTATTGAAAGAATTAATGAGAAGAAAATTTTGAAACACACTTGGTATTCTCTCGCTAAGGGCTTTAGCTATGCAATTGAACGTCCTAATTGAGTTAATTTGGGTGTAAAAATATGGGCATTACATTACCAATCCTACTCTTGTATAAGTACAAACTATATCCGTTATAGAAAGATAACTCTGTTGATCACGTCTATGTCTTCATTCCATGCTGCTAAGCGCTGTACAATACTGCACAGGACCACCTAGTAGTTCGTTGCATAACCGATCACCATGGTATATTTGGGAGCTTTAAGTGGTATATTTATTATGTTGTTAACAATGAAGAACCCTGCCAACATCATCCATGGACTTAATATCTTGTCTTGTCCTTGAGAGAACCTGAATGAAGAACTTGTCAATTGCCTGAATTTTTTATGCTGGTCTTCATTTCTCTCCCTGCTCCGCCGGTTCAGGGGAAAGATGACACTATCAACCGCCCAAATACCTAGGCATTTGGCATAAGGCAATAATGTGTTACCTTTGCTCGGCTTGCCTGAATGGGTTGTGGGATGATGATGTCGCTCCAACGAACTGTTACAAAATTATTGACTCACCCCTTTGGAAGAAACTTGCTGAATCAGGTGGTCAGGTTCTGCTCAAAAGTCTTCCATTCCCCAACTGTGCAGTTGCCTTTTGTTCCTATTGTCACAGAGTCACATTTTCTATGGTTATTTTCGAAAGCTCAGAAAGTTCCGGTGTACCCCCAACACTACTGAAGTATGTTTCTATTTTTGCAGCCACCTTCAACTTTCCCATGTATTCATTCCTAAACCTGACATACCCATCCATATCATTTATAGTTCTAGCTCTTGCAACCTGTTTTTCTTGATACTTGTCTTCCAAATCTATTAACCTCTTCCTCTCTGTGCCGGTAGGATCTTGTTGGACATTGTATGTGTCAGAGGCTTTCTTCAATTCCTCTTCTATGGCATCAAGTTCCTTTCCATCTTGGTTTGCGGCCAACCAACCTACTGAATAAGCAAAATATGCTGCTGCATCACCCAAAGCTGTTCTCAATTCCTCAACTTGTGCCTTCACCGTATTTCTCTATTGCACGTTATCCTTATTGAGTAGAATCCTCTCTGATGTTGCATAGTTCTCAGTCGCCTCATTGTGGATTTTTTGATCTCTTATGACATTAGGTGTAATATGCTCTATCAAGTTTATGACCGTCTCATCAAGTCGCCGTTTTACAGGCCAATTCGGATTTGCTTCATACTGTGGCCTTGCCTTGGATATATTCCCAATTGTTTGCTTCATTATCTCCTCCAATAGCACACATATTTTCATCCAATTCTTTTGGGTGCTATCATTCAATATGCCTCCCAAGTGTGTCTTTTGACTGAGAGTTAGTTGGCCTAGATGCACAGTAGACGCCTTAGAACTATTCTACTATGCCTTTGTCGAGAACTATTGCTATCTGTTTCCTTTAGGTGAGGACAATATTAATTGTTTTAAGGGGGTCCCATGGAGTTGCCGCTTGGGAGGTGCTAACCAATCTCAACGATGTAGGAATTTGTTACTCAAAAGATCCCGCCATTTGGGCCACTTGCTGTGTGTCATTGGCCCTATTTTATTCTACCTCAAGCTTTGCTTTGATAGAAATAATAATTGAGCTATTATTGTATAGTTAATTCATTATAATGCTTAGTAAAACACGTGTTTAGTGTGTTGATTAGGTATCATTGTAATAGGGCTTTACTAGAATAAGGATGTCGTTTCATCCTGTTAAGTTTGACTAGGCCATTGTACTTGCGATTCATGTCACTCTCTTTTGAGTGATTTCTGGCATTGATTGTGGGCATGTGATTGTGTCACATTTGGTTTGAAATTGAGTTGTTCAATATCTTTAAATATTGCAGCTTGTTTTCATTAACGATAATGATCAGATTTGTGTTATTCCAACTTTGTGTATCATGTGTTTTTATCATTTGGTATCAGAGTGGGCTTATGCTGCCCAAGTTTGACCAAGTGCTTATTTAGGGAGGTTTAAGAAGCTTGCAGCAAGAGAGAACTAGGAGGAGCCGCGAGGCACCCACACTCTGTCTACTTTTGCCTCTAGTCCCTGCACCATTTTGCGGAAAATTTGTTTGAAAACATTTTTTTGGCTCTTGCGAAAAGGAGAGTATATTCAGATCTGTGTGCAAAATACAAAAAAAAAAAAGGTTTTTAAAATTTTTATTGGGTTTCACTTGGTGCCATGAGTTCTTGTAGAGCTCCTCAGGCGAGTTGCAGACCTGCAGATTTGAGCAGAAACCTTTGGTGAGGACAGCTGAGTTCTTTATTCAAATATGAGTTGCAGAGATTGAATCCGTGCTTGAGCTTGTTCTCCTTTGCACCCACGAGCTCGTCTCTATCGAGCTCTTCATTGACCACGAGCCTGGCTCGATCGAGCTCTTCATTAACCACGAACTCAGTTTTCCTTGCCCCTGCCCACGAGTTGGTGAGCTACTTTGATACAAAGCGAGTTGGGTTGTGAAGTACTGAGATCCCTCAACGTCCTGCGCTCGTCATATTGCACGGTCCAACTCCCCTGCCCGATCCCTTAGATGAGCTCCTCACGAAGCTCCTATGCGGCAAGATCAGATTTGGATAGAGCTCCTTGGCAGCCATGGACATTTGATTCAACAACCCGTTGCCCCTATCCAAAGCATGGTGCCAACCTACGAAACCCATGGCGGCCATTCCTCAAACCAGGATGGCAAGTGCAAAACAAATAAGAAAAGCGACAACCAAGCTTCTATAAGTGTGCAAATCTATGTATTTTCAAAGTGTGGCGGGGACAAAAATTGCAAAAAGCAGATGAAGCTAGGTGACTCATGACAAAAACAAACCCTAAAGGAATTCCACTATCTCGGAAACCGCACTCCAAATCATGGGCTTTTAAATAAAAATTCTTTAGCAAAGTTTTAAAACTTCTATAGAAATTCTTTTAGCTTTGTAACTAGCTAAGCTCAACTCACTTGGCTAGCTCAACTAGCTTAATGCCTAGTTATCCCACTATGAGGTTGCGGGCTCAAGCCTAGCCTCTCCCCTCACTTTTCTCATAAAAAAATTAAATTTGGCGTTTTAAAAACTTAAATATGACATACCCCATTTCCCTTTTGAAGACAAAGCAAAGCCCAAGCGGCTAGTAAGATAAAGCTAAAGCATTGGCAAGGAGGAGGCCACGGGTTTAACCCTCCTCTGCACTAGCCCAATATTTTGCATAATTTTTTTAAGGGGTCTTTTCTTTTGCAAAATAAGTGGCTTCTTTGTTTTAAACCATTTAAAAAAAAGCAAAGACTCTACCAAGATTTTTGCAACAATAATGTTTTTCTCAAAACTTGAATTAGCTTCTTTGTTTTAAACCATTTAAAAAAAAAAAAGACCTTACCAAGATTTTTTGCAACAATAATGTTTTTCTCAAAACTTGAATTTCACTAATATTGAAAAAATTAGAAAAATATTGTATTTGGATTTTATTGAAGAAATAAAATAAATTTAAAAATTTTCACGTGGAGGGGGTGGAGGGCAAAATTGGAAAACCTCTTTTACTCAAAAATCATGACCAACATCTTGCTTGTCCAAATTTTTTGAAAAAATATTTCCGAGGAGTAGATTCTAAGAGCTATCTAGGAAAATTAATTTTTGGAAATTTTGGTGCATGTTTCTTCCATAAAAATTCTTGGAAGGCTAAAAAGGGCTAAAATTGTGTTTTTGTTGTTTTAAAAAGGGGAAAGTTTTTTTCTTCTATTTTTTTATTTTTGTTGTATATTTTGCATTTTATACTAATTTGCAAATTGCCATACTACTCTAAAGACATTGTGCATGATAAAAATGGTTCTTAAACACTAACAATATCTTTTGATCTCGGCAACATTCAAGATTAGCAATTCCTCTGGACCACACTTATGGGTAAAGCCATCGTGCTTTGGTTTATTGCTTCCAATGCCTAATATAGCTGCAACAATGACGTTTGTGGATTGTTTATGTAAATTGTTGGGGAATAATGGGGACCTTGTCTCATTACCATCCCTCCCTTACCCATTCGCATGATTTTTAGGCGTAAATCCGAAATTGGGAAAATCCGAGTATATTGGAATTTGTCGCCCATGTACAGATCTCGCTTTAAGCGGTGTAATTGATCGAACGAATCCTTCTCATGTACTATGTACCACGTACCACTTTGCTCTTACTTGCATTAATGTCTCTTTCACGTTCGTCGGGTATATCGAAAAGACGAGCTTCTTCCAAGACCGACGGGTATATTGGAAGGGTGCGTATATAGAGAGGTTTGGTGTATCAAACCAATGATATATAGAGAGGAGAACTTATTTTTGGAGTGATAAGGAACCAATCCATCACCTTGATACAAGTTGTGCACAAAATCAATGGAAAATAATGATCCAAATTCTTTCTGCTTGGATTCAAAACTCTCACACGGAGATAACTATCTTGCATGGAAAACCAAGATCAAGACATGTTTGGAATTTTTGGATATCGAATGTTATAAATGGCTCCTTCACCAAACATCTAATAGACATTGATCAACAACATAGATATGATAGAGCTAACCAAAAAGCAAAGCATATCATCATGTTTGGCATAACAGGTCCAACCTCACATAAGAGATGCAAAAACAATCAAATCATTTTGGGACAAACTGAAAGCATTCTATGAAGCTTAAAATTAGAATACTATCCTCCATCTCCAAAGCCAACTACATAGTCTCAAACTCAAGTCAAATGAGACAATTGAAGCTTTTTTGATGTGTTGCAACATTAAGGGCCTCACTTCTAGCATTGAATGAACTGTGGAAGATAAAACACTTGTACCCATAGTGTTGAGAGGATTTTCGCAATCCTATAGAGTGTTTGTCACCACGTTGAATCACTTGGACAAGAAACCAACATTTGAACAATTGGTAAACATGCTACAACAAGAAGAATCCATGCACAATGAGGCAGATAATGAAGACCATGCACTTGCTTCCAACTTCAAGGGAAAGAATAAACAAAAATTCTCCAAGAAGCAAGGAAACAATCGACAACAAAATACATTGAAAAATTAAGGGTCATCCAACAATAAATGTACTCTTTGTGGATATGGGCATGAAATCAAAGAATGTTAGTAAAATGGTTTGACCTAAGGCTCTTCAAATAAGAACCCTAACCATCAACAATCATCAAATAACCAATAAAAGTCTTGTGGACAAAACAAGGGAAACTAGAAGAAGAAACAACAACACCAAGGGAATCTTGTTGATCAAGAGGATGAAAACTCGACAGGATGTTCTATATAGTGCATAATCAAGTGACGAATCATTCTCATCCAACTCTATTTGGTATATTGACTTGGGAGCCACCCGACATATGACTTTGAAGTAAAGACTTGTTCATAAGCTTAGATCTTTCATCCACCAAGAATCATGTTTCTTTGGATGATGACACTTCCTACAAAGCTCAAGGAACGAGGAATATCAAGTTGCCATTCAACAAACATGATTGTAATATCACGGAAGTTCTGTATGTTCTAGGATTTATCAAGAACCTTCTATTTGTCGATCAGCTACTAGACCATGATTAGATGGTTGAATTTGATTTTGCAAGTGGCAGAAATTGTGCCTTATAAGGGATAAGAAGAGGAAATCTCAAATTGTTGCTCATGTATCAAACATTGTCAAGATTTTTCAACTTGAATTTGCCCAATGCAACAATCAAACACTCGTTGCGAAGAATCAAACTCCTCAAACTTGTGGCACCGTAGATATAGGCATGTGAGTTTTGATATCTTGTTTCACTTAGACAACACAAAGTGGTTAGAGGATTGCCATAGATAAAGAAGAATGCATATCTTTGCTTAAGTTGTCTAGTAGGAAAGCAACATAGAGCACCATTCCCAAAGAATCAAAATAGAGCTACAGGCCTATTAAACCTCATTCATACATATCTTTGTGGAAAAATGAGTGAAAGCTCCATTAGATATCAGTATTTTCAGCCATTTGTTGATGATCATTCACGTAAAATGTGGATATACTTGTTACGAACAAAAGATAAAGCGTTTCAAGATTTCAAGTAGTTCAAGGCACTTGTTGAAACTCTAGTAGAAAAATCATAGAACTCCACACACATTGAGGGGGAAATTCACCAACAATGCATTCTCAGCATGTTTGAAAGAAAATGGCATTCGTTTTCAAATGACAACACCCTATCGAATGGTGTTGTAGAGAGAGATGAAACCACACTATCATGGAAATGGTGTTTAGTATAATAGAGGATACGGTTTGGCAAGAACACACTAGGCGGGCAAGCAAAAAAATAATAGAAACCTGCTTGAATAGGTCACCAACGTTTCCACTTGATAACATGACCGCACACAGAATGGTTATGTAAGAAATCATCGTAAAAACGTTTATGGGTTTTTGGAAGTAGAGCGTACATGGTGATCCCTAAACAAAAAAAAACGAGTTGGAGAAGCCCACACCTTACATCCTTCTTGGGTATGATGAAGACTCAATGGGATACATACTTGTGGATCCAAAAACAAGAAATATCTACATAAGCATGGATGTTGAGTTTGATGAGAGAAGTGGCTCAAGTTCATTCTCCACAAATTAAAATACAAAAAGTAAAACAAACAAACCTGTGATCAATCTTGATGATGTAGAAAATGGTGACAATGATAATGGGATTGATGGTGCAAATCAAGCTCCACAACCCACAACACAACATATGCCAAGGTGGTGTACAAATTTGATTAAAGATGCTAAACTAGATTGTGCTCCAACCACATCTACTTCAGGACCAAGAACTCACAAAGAAAACAAGAGAAGAAGTCAACATGGCCCTGATGAGTAGAGTTGTTGAAACAGATGAACCCACCAAGGTTTGAGAAGCGTCGGAGTCGAGACCTTGGAAAGAAGCCATGGAGGTGAATATCAGTCTTTGATCAAGAATAGAACATGACAACTTGTAGATCTTCCACCTGGAAAGAAGCTAGTTGGTTGCGAATGAGTTTTCACAACCAAAATTCAAGCCGATGATAGTGTTGACAAGCACAAGGCAAGGCTTGTCGCAAATGTTAGGAAATTAGTGTCTCACATTATATTTGTATGGGTAATTAAGTTATGTAAATTTAATATTCATATATTACATATAGGGTGAATTAATAACAACTCATCATAAGGTTGGTAGTAAGTTGTTAGAACAACTTGTTTATTCTGAGTGGAGTTGTTTCCTAGATAATAGAAGCCTCTCCTATATGTATGTATTGTGGTCCGAATCAATACAGATGTGTAATTTGAGAATATAGATTATTATTGTGTTAATGCTCTTGCAATTTCTATCAGTGGTATCGGAGCGGTGGAAAATCCTTGAATGACATAAAAAAGCCCTCGGAGCGGTAAATTCCATTTATTATTTCGCTTAATAAAGTCACGAGGATAGATGCATCGTTGATCCGCTCCGATGTATTCACCAAAGTGTGGAAGAACATTGTGAGAATATCGAGATCCCTTCTCCCATCAAATTTGCAAGGTTCCTCTCTTGGTATTTCGTGTTGGAGAACAAACGACATCTCTGCCCAAGCGTTCGACTATTAACCTTATTCAATATTTAATATTGGTTTTGTTAAGCGCCATCTAGCATTGTCTGCATCGCCATTCATATTTGCGGTTTAAACTTTTTAGTAGTTTCAATGTTGACTATCATTTACATTATTATATTGCATATCGGGCATATAAATTACCTCTAAAGATTGTAAGTAGTGTAGCTTTGAAAGGAGATGTAATCTTCAGTCCCATTAGTCGATTATGAGGTATATTGATATGCGGTTCTCATTGATAGCGTGCAAATTTCATTTAGAACAACTTTGTATGCATTTGATCTACCATGTGGTCGATCTACTTGCATTTTCATCTCTCACAAGCTATCAAAGATATGTACTTCTAGGCCTAGATACATATGAGAAGTCAATCTCCACGTCCCCACCACAATCTATAAAGTGGGTTCAAACAATTCAATGGTTTGTTTGTTTAAGTTTCAAGAAAAAGTGTAGTCATTGTAGTCGAAAGTATTATATTTTTTTATTTATTTTCCTCTTCATATAATAGTTGTGCTATTTTTTTTAATTGTTAACTTATGTTTATTGTCACAAGTTTAAATGTATTGTAAGTCAAAAGTAAAAATTTAATATTAAGGTCATCTGTTGTGTCAAACTATTAATAGTTTCCTTAGAGGTCAATTTATTTTCTAATAAATAACTTCTAGTTATATTGAAAATTAAATATCGTTCTAGGTGGTTATATTGAGTCGATATCATTTTGTGTCTATATCAAGAAATGTGTCTCATTATTGTCATTTGTTTGTAAAAGTCTCTGTTCTTTGTGAGTCTTTATCATTAAAATACAATCTTGTTTTGAGAGTCAATTGTCAAATGTGAGTCATCATTAATGTATCTTTTTGTCATCTTGAGTAAAGTCAAATGTGTTTTTGTTATTTTTATTTATTTGTAATAGTCAATAAGTAAATCGAAATGTCTCGTCAGAAAGTTCGAAAAATTAAAAAAAAATTGCCTTACGGATGCATTTTCGGTGTAACTCGACGTCTCGGTAACCATTGATCCTCAAAAGCCAAATTCGTTGAGTTAGCAACATCATCACCTTTGAAGGATGGAGGCAAACGGAGGTTGGAGGTCGGTCAACGACCTCTCGTTAGTCGCCAACGAGTCCGCATGAAGGTTTTGGTGACATCTTTTTCAGAGTGTGTTTGCTTTCAGTGTTTTCAATGTGCTTTAGATTTTAGTGTTCCTGTTGTTCTTGTTTGGTTTGCGGAATAAGTGAAAATTTCACATTTTAGGGGGAACAAAATACCAATGTTCCATTTCCATTGTGACAATTTTTCTTGTGTGTATGAGCAGCAAAATTTCCTATATTATTCCCTGCAGTGAGATGTTGATGAGAGCTGATGAGAGTACTGCACATTGTGATGTGGTTGTTGGTAACCCACTTGCAAACCATCATCTTTTGGTTCGTGGAAAACCACCACTTTTGGTTGTTGGTAAACCATTTGGAAAACCATCATCTTTTGGTTTGTGGTAAACCACTTGTAAAACCACCACTTTTGGTTTTTGGTTAACCATTTGTAAAACCATCACTAGGGTTTGTGATTGTCCTGTGAAAATCACCAAATCATGAGCAGGTGCAAATACAAGACAGGTTTTCCCCATGTTTGCACAAGGGGGGAATGTTAGGAAATTAGTACCGCACATTATATTTGTATGGGTAATTAAGTTATGTATATGTAATATTCATATATTGCATATAGAGTGAGTTAATAACAACTCATCATAAGCTTGTTAGTAAGTTGTACAAGTTGTTAGAACAACTTTATTCTCAATGGAGTTGTTTCCTAGATAATAGTGGAAGCCTCTCCTAAATGTATGTATTGTACCCCAATCAATACAGGATGTGTAATTTGAGAATATAGATTATTATTATGTTAAAGCTCTTGAAATTTCTATCAGCAAAGAGGTATGAACAAGAGAAGGCATTAATTATGAGACATTTCTTCCCGCGGATAAGATAAAAACGATTAGGATGATGTTTTCTCTTGCTACACAATTTGGATGAAAATTCCACTAAATGGATGTTAAAAGTGTTATTCTCAATGGTGATCTTCAAGAGGAAGTCTACATGACACAACCAGAAGGTTTTGTCACTCCAAATTAGGAAACAAAAGTTTGTAGTCTCATCAAGTCACTATATGGTTTAAAACAGGCACTTGACAATGGTACATCAAGATTGATGAACATCCGATTAAAAATCAATTTAAGAGGAATCCCTACGATCCCAATTGGGAGGTGGTGATTATTATAGTCTATGTTGACGATCTAGTAATCAGTAGATCAACCATGTAAAACAATATTTTGAATTTTTCCTGATCTAGTATCTAGTTCGGTGACTATGATTGATCTCGGACTTCTCCACTATTGTCTTGGATTGGAAGTATGGTAAAAAAGAATAATTTTTTTGTGAGTCAAACGATGTATGCCAAGACAATACTCGAGATATGTAGGATGTTGACTGCAAACCTATTGCTACACCTATGGAGGCAACACTTCGGTTGTCTTAATCAAATCCATCATTACAAGTGAATGCAAGTCTCTATCGATGGTTGATTGGGAGTCTCATTTACTTTACCTAGACTAGGCTAGATATCAACTATGTAGTGAGCTACCTTTCTCGAGTCCCGCAAGATCCCAAAGAAAGTCACCGGAAATCGGGGAAGTGGATATTAAGGTATATTAAAGGAACAATTGACTTTAGCATAGAGAACAAAAGAATGACCTATTTTTTTAATAGGATATATGGATTCCGATCATGTTGGAAACATTGATGACAAAAAATCCACTTTTGGATACGTCTTTTCATTGGGTTTTGGTCTTATATCATGGGGGAGAAAGAAGCAAAATGTTGTTTCTTGTTCTTCTACTTGAAGCTAAATATCGTGCTACATTAGGAGCGATCTGCGAAGCGATGTGGCTATGTCGCATTCTTGAAGGTCTAGGTGTTCCAAAAAGCAACCTACCATCTTGTATTGTGACAATGATGGTGTGACTAAACTTGTTCGTCATCCATTATTTCATGAACACCCCAGGCACATTGAAGTACAAATTCACTACATACACAAACATGTTCAAGAGCACAACATATAACTCCATTTTTTCCCGACAAAAGAACAATGTGTAGATATCTTCACCAAATCTATTGCATGTGAAAAATTTGAGGCATTTAGAGAACCTCTCACTTGTTCACTTGAGATCATGTTGCATTAAGGGGGGAATGATAGAAATATTAAATTAGTTATTATTATATTGTTTAATTCATCCTAATGCTCAATAAAGCACATATTTAGTGTGTTGATTAGGTGTCATTGTAATGTTGTTGTCCTTGAATAAGGATGTTGTCTCATCCTGCTAAGTTTGAGTAGGTCATTGTACTTGCAATCCCCATCGTTCTCTTTTGAGCGATTTTTGGCAATCGATTGTGGACATGTTTTAGTGTTAAATTTGGTTTCTAATTCAGCTATTCAATACCTATAAACAATGCAACTTGTTTTCATTAACTATATTGACCATATTTGTTATTGCCATAGTTACCATGTTTTTACGAACTTAGTGAAAATTTGGTTCGAACCGTACTTTTTGGTCTTACCAAACTTACTGAACAAGTTCGGTCGAACATTCTTTTTCTTTATTTTAATTAAAAATTAAAGCGTTTGAATTAAAAGAACTTCAACACAACAAAAACGAAACAAGAAACACTAATACCTAAGCACGTAAAGGAAAAACTCCGTAGATAATATATTTATTTATTATTATGTGTAATTGGTTTTTCTTTTCAAATATCATCATATATGTATAGTATTTATTATTTATATATATTTTCAATTTGTAAATTTTCTAAACCAAACCGAACCGAACCGAACGTTTTGAAAAGCTCTGAACTTCTGAACCTTTTCCCCTTTTGAATTATCCGAACTTTTCGAACATGGTAACTATGGTTATTGCAGCTTTGTGTATCCTATGTTTTTATCATGCTTCCTCAACAGATTTTAATTTTTCCTCTAGCTGTCTTAGCGACTTCATCTGTGGCTTTTTCTTGTCCGCATCTTCCTTTTCCAAGTTTTCTTTCATAGCCTTCGTGGCTTGTTCCTTTCTTTCCTTTTCATTTTGCTTCTCCTCTTCCAATTTTAGCTTAGCTTCCTCTACTAGTTTTTTCATTTATTGCTCCTTTTATTTCCTTTCTTTTTCTATCTGATGTTGTGCCCATAAAGTGTCTTGTTCAATATCTTCTTGGGCTTTCTATTTTTGTTCTTCCAAGAATTATTCTAGTAGCTCTCTCTTCTTTTTGGTTTCTTCTTCTCCCTATTTGAGTTTTTCACTTCTTGTATAAAACTGTGTGGTGTTTAGTCTGCAACTCCTTCCGTAACTGTTTTAATTTTTCTGTTTAATTGGCTCAAATATTATATTTCTCAAGTAGCTTAGTCAATTCAACATCTTGTTATAATTGTGCCTCTTTTGCTGCTTCTCCTCTTATCTCTCATATCTTGTGTTTTACACTTGGTGGCAAGACTTTGACTATATCTGCATACTTGAAGGGATAACTAGAATGTAATCTATAATGGCCTCAATAAAATTAATATGCCCCATCATTTTGGTTGTATCATACCTATTAGTTACTTTAACCAGGCCTCTCTTTTGTTTGCATATTTTTAGTAGAGCTGTGACATCCTTTTCCCTCCACGGGTGCAACTTCCTCGAGACCTCTACCATTCGGATTCCAAACCCTCTTCGTCCTTGGAATCTTCTTTTTCTTCTTCTTCTTGTATTACTTGAATTATGCTCATCTTATGGACTATTCCCTTTTTTTTGAGCGCCTCTTTGTTTTCTTTAGGGACTTTATGCTAGCCTTTATCTTCCAAGTCCTTTTCTTTGTTATTAACACTGTTTTTGGTGGGGCTTGACCTATCTCCCGCGACTCTTTGTCTTGTACTTGAAATTGGGAGGATCTTTTTGCCTCCTACATATTTATTTTCACCTTAACATCATAAGACGGGTTCCTATTTCCCGCATCTGCTCTTCTACCAACCTCTCTAGTCACCGAGGATTAGACATCAAAGTGTTTTTCTTCTCCCATGAGGCCAATCCCTAAACCCAATTCTTCTCGGGCTCTAAGACATTCTTCTCTCTTACCCCGAATCAACATCAAGTATTCTTTGGATGGTCGCCACTTAGTCCTTCTTGCCCTACTACCAATGATGGTCTGTTTTGCCTTTTGCTTCAAATTCTAGCGGTCCGCCATATTGATCTCACATTTCTTCAATTGTGTTTTATTTGTTTTGGGGTATTCTTTTTGTTGGATCAATAGAGAATGTTCTCATTGCTTCGATCACTTGATCTTATTCGACATCCGAAACTTCATAGGGCAAAGGGGCTATTGTAGTAACCCACACAATGTATGGACGTTTAAACAAGCAATCAATGTCTCCCAAAACATTACCTTTTTCTCATATTTTGCCATAGCCTTTTCTAAAATTTTAGCTTTTCCTAATACCATTTTTCTTTCACTTTCCCCCATTGTACTACTTTGTCGATTTGTTTGACCATGTCCATAACATTTAGATGATTGTTATCGAGCTTCTCCTAAAGGTGTGTTTGGTTCCCATTGAACTTTGTCTTCTATGCCTAGGAGGGTGTTTGTAAAGTACATGGCTAAGCAAATAAGAAGGGAGCCATAATAGAAATCATGCTTATCTTTCTTAATTCACTTTGTATCTTCAAATTGTTTTGGCAATCCTTCACACAAGTTGTACTCAAAAGAAGTGTCCACCATCTTGAATATGACCATCGTGCTTCTTGGGTGGGGGCATCCTCTTAGTTTGTGTGATAGACCTTCCATGCAATCACCGTTGTTGCTATCTTAAAACAGGGTTTTGTATTGTGGCAATGGTGACTCTATGTTTATTCTTTGTAGTTCCTAGGAGTCTCGCAGCTTCCTTGTGGCCATGCTATTCTTATTCAACTAGTCAATACTATGTCCTATCCTCATTAGCCCAAGAACTCGTTCAAGAATCTTCTATGTGATCTGATATGGGTTGTATAGATACAACATTCCATTATGCAATCTACTTAGCCAATTCCGAATGGGTATTTCGGGTAGTGTAAAAAATGGGAGCCTACTACATATGTCTAAATTTATTCTTGAGATGATCTTTGCATTCTCCTTCCATTCCTCCTTGTTAGTAGTCTAAAATTAGGTCGCCCAACACATTTAGGGCATCAAATCAACTCCCAAAATTAAAAAATTATTCCCTCCTTATTCCTCCTAATTAATTAACCAAATCGATCCTAGGAAGATTAGATCTTCATAGTTCGACCTCAAATAACCCAATGTTGGCAATAATACAACCCAGAATGGGATTGGAGTATGCCAAAGTGGTGGGTTAGATGAGAGAACTAATTAGAACTCTAATAACATCCAGATCTAATTTTTAGCAACAGTTAATTAATTAATAAATCACTCGAACAACTGAAACTTTAAAAATTAATATCTCAAAAATATTTGGAGTTTTGCAATGAAACACATTGCACAATAAAGTAGAAATCATGAGCTTTCAAATGAACTAACAAACTGAATTTTCTGAGCACTGAAACCCACTCAAATCTGCCCCTGAAATCTGCCTCCAAGTCGCTAGGGTTAGAATAAAATATTTAAATAATTTCCAGCTCACAAAACCCTTCCAAAACACTCAAATAATCAGCCCTTGCATCTGAAATAATTAATTAGACACAACAGCAAATAGATCTAGCATAAACAACTTCAAAACATGATAGATCACACCCCAAACCAAGTCGATTTGCCTCTAATAAATTGCAGCAATAATAACAGTCACAAAGTACCACAAACCCTTCACAAAAATGCAGATTTATCCTCCAAATAAATATGCCAATACCCAAGACCAAGTCGCCAATGCTAGAATGAATATACCATGCATAAACACACCCGACACAAGAGAACACAATGGAGTCTTCAATAATAGATCCAAACGAGAGAGAGGACAATGCAAGAACTAGGGCATACATCCCAATACTCCAAGCATGGAGTGAAATCAAATGATCAATTAACATAACCCCACTAGAGGAAATGCGACCTCTTTTTATAGAGTTAAGGGGTGCAATATTCAATAAAGACCGACCTTTCCCTTTTGGCGGGAAAAGAGAAACTCTCCTTATAATAAAGTCTTTAGTAAACTAAGACTATGTGCACATTATTATTTTTAATTAAATAATAAAAATAACTAGCCTATGTGCACATCAACTAACTAAAGAGCCCTCCAAGGGATTACAAAATAGATAACAAACATCTTAGGACAAATTTCGGATTCAATGCTCGAACCCATTGGGTTGAGGGTCTTCAAATCTTCAATCTCATCAATGTCCTCCCTTCCCAAGATTGCTTGCCCTCAAAGCAATAACAATAAGAACTCTTAGATATAGATAAAGATATAGCATTTGGTCTTTTTCATTAAGAATGTGCAATGTACAGTCTTCTCTAGTTAACACTATGGAGAATAGCCAAAGAGCTCATAGACTCGGCCATAAATAAGTGAAGTTGGCAAAAACATGTGTTAGTTGGACAATTGTTTGACAAATACCCAATAGTATTGATCTAATTGATCAAAATATAATACATGGTCATACATCATTAACACAACCATACATTACACAACTAATAGTTGGCCACCATACATTATTTACGAAACCAAGTCAACTAATACAAAGATATAAGCTTAACTATATAAGCTTAACTATTAAAGCTTGACACTTACATAAGTCAGCTCCATTGTTGCGGCAGTACACTATGGTGGGGCCATAATATTTGAGCAAGTGGATGGAGGCTAGAGATTTGTCATACAATTCTACAACGAGTGACTTAGTATGGGATCCCTCTAGAAAACGTCAACGAGGGAGGCATGAGGTCAAATTGTGAATGCAATTAATAGGGATTTGAAAAATTTGTTTAAATTTTTTTCATTCCATGTCAAGCCCACAATTTTCAAGAGCATATGGACTGCAAAAGAAATGAATAAGGTTCTCGTATTTGTGATTGAGGGTTCTTGTGGAACTAAAGGTGTAGACTAGGAGGAGAGATCACAACAATGTTATTAGCTTACAAAATGTCCTACAAGATGATGACAGGGTATACTCTTTACCGTTGATACATGTCTCAAGTGACTATATCTTTGGCATTTTTAATTAGACTAAGCTTGATGATCATGAGAGCATGAAGGAGAAACTCTTGCAGTTGAACAAGTTGGATTAAAGGCGATGAAAACTTAGTGATGATTGAGATTGTGCAAAAGAGAAGAAAACATGATCATGAAAAAGGTTTTAAGGTGGATGAATTATAGGCTAGAAGACTCAGTATTGAAGTACAATGGTTGACACAAGATAAACTTAGGAAACTTTGAAATGAAATGGTTTGGGCCCTTTAAAAGTTTTTATGTGCTTTGGATAATAGAGATATTTGCTTGGAAATCTTGGACATGACATCATGCATAGATCTAGTTAATGGGTCTTAGTTTATATAGCACTCCAATACTAAGCACCAATTTTTTTAATCATCATTAAAGCGGGTTGAAGGGACCCGTACCCTGTACATGAAGCTGAGGCTAAATCCTCATATTTACAATAGGCTTCATCAACCAAAAGCAAACAGCTGGCAACTAACAATTATAAACCAGTTCATAGACATACATATATAGAAAAACTATATATTAAGCATACTAAACATATGGGCTTTTCAATCCCCAGATGATTATATTTCAAAATCCACTCACTACGGAAAAGCTATTTCCCACCCTGGGACGGGAAATAGTCCTCAATATTACCCATGCGACCTTTTTTACCTTTCCTTTTCTTTACCTCATGCCACTTGCCATTTTCCGATGAAACCACCAGCATGAGATCACTTGGATTTGTTGAAGCCTCCTGAATGTCTGGTTAGGATTCCTGATCGGAATCCGATTTATCAGAGGAGTGTCCTCTTTTCGTTCCGCTTACAACAATAGCCCCCTGAGATTCCTTCGTCCTTTTTCATACGCTACCTTTGCCTTGTCCTCAGTATTGGATTTATTGGGCTCTTCCTTGAACGTCGTGGCAGACACCAAATCCGGATCCAGAGATCCCCATCCGCCAGACGAGGCCGAACCACCCTTTTCGTTGGTTTTTATTCAAAGGACATGATGCTTGCAAATGCCCAGGTTTCTGCAAATTCTACACCGGAATGTTGTATTTTCATAGTCTAAAGGTTGGGAATGCTGAAAATTTCCAAATTTCAAATTGATTCGATCTGCAAACCCTTACTCAAATCGACTTCCACACATATGCGAGTGTAGGAGCACAAACCTAAATGAGTTATGTCCATATCTTCTTTTATAAACTTGCCCAAGACATTTCCAATATCCTCTAGTGCATACCAAAGATGCAAAGGAAGGTTGGGAAGTCTAACCCAAATAGGCGTTTTGGAAATCGAAAGAGTGTTCGGATCAAAATCTGGGAACCATGGAGTCAAAAATAAGCCCGCATTACCCCAGAACCACGGTTCATCCGAGGCATTGCTCGTAGTCCTCTGCCTTTGTAAAATGCACCACAAAAAAACCTCTGGAGCAAAGGGAAATTTCACACTTGTATGTCCAGTTGGAAAATCCACTGGTATAAGGTGGAAGAGGAAGGCCATAGCCCATTGAATTGGCCAATTATGGCATCCCGAGATAGGGTTTGGTAATAATCCTCCACCTCCTGGTTTTCAATGACCAGAGATGGGGTTTCTTCTGCAAGATCAACCAAATATGCCTAACCACTTGGGATACTGCCGCCATTTTTCCCAAGGGCATCCTTAAACGGAAACAGAGGGTCGAACTCCTTGACCATGGGCTCCGCCCTCTGCGTTTACGTTCACTTTGCTCCCACGAAACCCTCTCGAAACACCACCAACCGCTATCTTAGATTTCTCACTGCGAAGAGATGGGTTGGGGCACGGGTTTCTTCTAGCCCCGGATGTCGTCACGCCTCCAACAAGTCCACCCCACTTGGGGCTCCTCCTCGCCCGCCTCCATGCTATGCAATCTCCCACATATTTCCTCGCTCATTGTTCTTTAGATCGATTCTCATTTGCGAGTTTTTTCACATTCGCCGAGTTAGTCTCCATCCTCTCTCCGAAATAGGTATAATCTTCTACTAAGCACCAAAATTAAACGAAGTTAGCAATAAAAATTACATAATATTTTTTGTTTGAAAGAATTAATGAGAACGAGGTTTATGTTTGTGTTGTTTGAACTTAATCCGCTATGCCATCGTGTGGGTCCATTGGGCTTACACACATGCGTGTCATTCACATTGTGTGGTTAGGTAGAAAGATCGTTAGTCAACTAGGGAATTCAAGCAACCGAGTTAACAATTAATATTTACAAGCATTCAACAATTGGATAGCTGCGATCTCAAAGGGATCATCCTCTTAAGTTTGATGAGTCACAAGGTCCTTTCCAAAAGGTTAATGTTAAAGCGGCGATAGTCCACCTTAATTGGGAAGGGGGCTTTATTAATATTAAAACACTAAATTCTCAATAAAGTTCTTAAAATTACGATTTAGTTATCACACCAAAATATATCTCTTTATAAGGCGCTAACTATTATAATTTCATTAAGAACTTATTAATTAATTTACAATGCTTATTCAACATTACTTTTTCCACCTCCTCTTAGAAATAATAAAGCTCACTTTAGTTTAGTTAAAAATAATTTCAATAACTCAAATGAGAAAAGTCAACTTGCAAGTACAAAAGTAGGAGTGGGTGTGGGCCCTTGGATGAAATGATCTTCCTCCATTGATCTCTTATGATTGACCAAAACCCTAAACTTCCTTATGAGGAGGTTATATTTCACTTTGGCTTGTTTTCTCTCATTTTGTTTTGTTTGTTTTCTTGTAGGTTGAGGTTGAAGAGGAGCTCCAATGGAGGCTCCCCAAGTTAAAGGCATGGGTGTATATACATATGTATATACACCATATTTATTTATTTTATTTTGTTTCTTCTAATTTATAATGTTATATTTATTTATTTTAGGGCATTCTTTATTAACCCTTTGGGTCATACATACATACATATGTATATATGTTTGTATTCTTTTATTTATTTATTTTGCCTTAAAAATCTTTTTCTTAAAATGACAATTTCTCCAAATATGCGATCTTGTTTTTTCTGAAATTTTGACAGCGTGATAACAATGTATTCATCTAAAATCCCATTAAATTATTTTTGGATTTCAATTTGTAGAAAAATATTTATGACCGATTTAGTGGCCGTATCTGTTTCTGTTTTATTTTTAAAAATAAAACACATATTATACTTACATTTTTTTATTAGAAAAACATATAAATGTATATGAATATATATACATATTTAGTATCTTATATATCCATATATACATATAAAATTCTCAATTCCTTTCCTTAAAATAAGAAGGTTTTTTTGTAAACAAATAAATGAAAGGGCTAGATTATTAAGTTAAGAGCCCTTTTTGAAAACAAAAAGATAATAAGTTAAATATGGAGATCGATAAGCACAAATACCACTTCATTTTAAACCATCAAAACACAATACACCAATTTTTTTCATTTTTCTTGCAAATTTAATCCATCAAGAAATTAAGTGGAATCATTTGCAAACATTATGCAAGTTAAACAATGACATTTTACAACTCCTAATTCGAAATGCAAACCATGATTTAATAAGTATTCTACTAAACTTAATAAGGTCAACAAAATCCATCTTTTCTTTTATTTAACAATATGATTATTTCCTTACACAACAATATGCCTTCAAATACAAGCCAATTTTTTTCAACAACCCATACCACAAATTTTCTTGCAATTAGTTTTCAAGTGCAACCATGCAACAATAAAACTCTTCCACATAGATTGCAAGTTTTCCAAAAATCATAAGACAAGTACAACTTGCTTCGAGCTCTTCCATCTTCCACTCCATACCAAAACATACTAAGAGGAGGTGAAGGCGACGTTCACCTCCCAGCCATACCACAGGGAAAATCTCATCTCCATTGTCCCACGAAATCCCTTAACTTCCAAAAAGTCTCCATGACCAACAAGGTTTGAAACAAAAAAATAAAACCAAACACACACATATGCAACATCCAAAATTTTCACCAAACAAGCAAGTAAAACATTGATTTGGGAGAAGAGAGAGAGGATAGAGTTAACTATCGAAGCACATCAAATGAACTATCAAGCCAAAACTAGGCTTGCACCGGGAAAGGTAAGTCATTCCTTATACTCACTTATGATCTCCATTAAGGAATGCAGATTAGCCCTTGGTTCCTCCGCAAGAAAGAATATAACTGGATCTAACTCTGTATGCCTTTCAAAACCTATAACCACTTATGATCTCCACGAAGCGAATCTCACATTTGTTTCAGTCATGTTTTAGTTTTCTTCATTTTTTCCACACTTATCCCTTCAAATGACAAACAATTTTTCTCGACACACAACACGTTTGCTAGCGCCACATTGGGTGCATATCAAGTAGTACAACATCACTTAAAATCATAACACGGGCTCAAGTAAGCCATAAAATCACTATATTCATGAAGAGAGGGATAGAGAATAACAATCATTATAAGAAAAAAATCACAAAGAGAAGGTAAATCACCTTGTTCTCAACTTGTCCCACCAAATCTTCAAGCAACAAACACTTCTTCAAGCACTCCTAAGCATTCCAATAACTAGCAGCACTTCCTTAGGACAAAAGGCCTCATAAAAATGAGAGCAAGAGCTTTCTTAAATAGGCAAGAGCTCACATGGAGTATCCGACAAGATTTTGCTAAGTGGCAAATCTCAAAACCCCAAAACAACCTGATTCCCAAGAAGCATTTAAAATTCTCTTACATGCACACATTGCAACAAAAATTTACATACCCACAAAATCAACAACCACCCATACATTTATTTACATGGGTTTGACAAAGAAAATTCAAAAGATCTAAAAATAAGAAAATAATAAATATTAAAAACAATAAAATCAAAAGTGCTCGTACCAAAATAATTTGACTTACAAGCAACCCAATAATACAAAATGAAAAATTAAAATTATAATTGCAACACACATCTCAAGCAAATCTAGAACAAATCAACATGCAAAAATAATAAAGGTCTTGTACAAATCCTTTTAAAAAGAGAAAGGAGGATTTTAAGGCAAATAAATGGGTCTTTTTGAGTCCCAAGTGATTAAGGAGGCTTTAAAAGGTACACCTATAAGGGGAGTTTTTGGAGTATGGGACAAGGTTTACTTGTCCTATACACTTCCCAAAAATGCCTCTAAAGTCTAAATTCAGGATTTCCTAAAATGACAAGTTTCCCAACAACAAAACAAGTCAAATCCATCACAAAATGACAAAAGTAATAATACTTAATCCAACACAAAAATTAATAAAGGTGATTAATCAATTAAATCAAATTAATCAAATTAACCAAATTAAGGGTTCAAAGTGGAGGGAAATAATTTTAAACAAGACAATAATGCAACATTCAAATTTTTACGGGTCACTTTACACATTCCCAACACCCAACTATTTTCAAGCCTAGGTGACCTATGTTGGTCGGGGAGCTTGGGAGTTAGTCCCCCTTCATCCTCCTTGACATGTTTAATCTTTATTTATTTTTTTGTGTATGGCTCACGGGAATTTGTTCACCACCCGCACATTGTAACACACGCACCATGTCCACTTGAAATGATATGCAATTTAAAATCTAACTATGCAAACACAATCAAACATTCATCTCATGTTGATTCACATACACACACTTTGCAATAATTTTAGAATTCCCAAAAATATCAAATATGTTTATCGTAATTGTCATATCTATTTATCTCAATAATACTAGTGCAATCTCATATAAGATCAATCAAATTGCATCATTTGAAATACATGCTTAATATTCACTTATCGTTTCAAAATTTATCATTGACAATCAATTTTACACACATATTTTGACCATGTTGTGATTGGTTTAAATTCCACCAGTTTTAAAAAAACATTTCTCTAAAACCGATATCTCAACAATTAATTAATGCCGTTTATTTTACCGGATTCATAACATTATAATGTTAAACCATTCCAGTTCTTACTTGCACTCCTATCACTAGCTATTTCTATGATTTACTCAGTCATGCAATAGTTAGTTATTCACAGTTTCCAAATTCATCCCTAACTCTCCTAATTTGATCAGTTGTTTGATTCATAGTTTTAACAACAACGTTCACTTGTATTCTCAGCTCAATTACGACACCAAGGTTATAGATAATCTCATTACACACATAACTTTCTAGTCTGTTTCTAGTGCAATAATCAAATATAAATAATTGTAGCATTACAATGATAGAGTTTTACATCTTAAAGCAGTTTTTGAGTTTCAAGCAGTTAGGCACCTTGTGCTCCAAAATAAAACATGATTTGTAAATATAACAAAATTACTATTATTAGCTTAATTATGCCCTGAACAGTGACACAAGAAAACAGGGATTACAGTTTATACGTGCCTCCCATTGAACTTCCTTCTTTTGCGGCTAGTGTGGGAAATAAGATACTATTAGAGAGACTTATCTCGTTAAGCCCACAAACCCCAGTTTGTGATTGAGTTCAAACATGCTTTTCCAGCTTGAATTTTATTTGTTTATATGATGTGCATATAAGTGATGCGATGCTTAAATTCTGGGTTCCATGTTATGATTTGTTTCATGTGTTCTTATTAGTGCCAACACTAACAATAGTGAGATCCAATTAAGTAGAAGTGTAGCATTCCTCTCTCCATTGATCTCATTCAACTTTATTGCTTCGGATCAAAGTTTCATTATTCACTAGCAAGCAAGACACAACTTACATTTATAGGGTATATTTTCAGTCCAAAAGCTGCTCATAATTGTCGTCTGCTCATTTAAGGTTGATTTTCTTTATTAGCAGCTTGTTTGGATCTAAACTCACAATAGTATTTGGTGTATGTGACTAACCTTCTTTATCTCGTTATTTCCACTAAGCGAACAGATTCTTACCTACGTATTTCAATGGGAAGGAAAATAATTTGAATTTATGGTAGAGCATGTGATATTAATTTTTCAGCAGGGTCAAATCATATTCTCCAGTGTTTCATAAAGAGGTCTGCTTTATTAAATAACCACAATATTATGAGTCCCCTTTAAATACTCTATTCTTCTTATTGTAGGAGATTTTGAAATATCATTATATAAACTTGACAACTCCATTTCTCTTGTCAGCTACCAGTTTTTCTTAATCACTTTCTTAGATTATTTCCCTGTTGGCCAAGCTCCCAAAAATCTAAAAAATAATGTATGAGAATGAAGGGATATGATATTATCTGCAACACCCTATATTTTAATAACTAACATTGGCTTTTTATTTCTACCTATGGAAAGCATTTACTAATTGTTTTCCTTAAAGGTCCAGGTTTTGCCTTCATTGAGTTTGCTGGTTATAATCCAATCACGTCTCCAACTGCTTTAGTTTCATATATGTACAGAACACTGAATATATTGAAAACCTTGTGGTTTAGGTTTTTATGGTGTTGACACCCTTTTCTTCAAAAAAAGATTGCAGGAAATCCATAGTTACATTTTTCATGAATTTTCTTACTTCCGAGTAGTACAAATTTTCAGTTTCAGTATGGAAAGATTGTTCTGCACACCTTTATTTGTTCTAAGAGGCCTGAAGAAATTCAAAATGTCTTATAAGAATATAAATTGCAGGGAAAGTTGTTCTTGCCAAGTTTTGTGCAAAGTATCTTCACACACAAGTCGTTAAAAATGAGCTGTATGCAAAGGGTGATTTATGTGGAAGCCTTCAAAGAGCATTTTCAGGTTCTTCAATTCCTCTCTTGTATGCTGTTTGAAATTTAAAATGTAATCCTGGTAGGTAGTATTATAAGTTTCTTGGGTCTTGGAGGTTCCATAGTGCAATGCTTATATTCTTGAAGTTATTCCAAAATGTTGTATCTTAATAGTTACTTAGGTGCATCTTCGAAAGAAATGGAAAGGAAAAAAAAGGAATCATAAACATGGTATGTGTGTGTGTGTAATCACAATGAAGGTTGGACATGATTTATTAATCTACATTGAATATATTTCAAGTACAATTGTAATGTCCCCTTTTAGGACAATTTAGAAAATGGGGAAATATTTGTTGAAATCAAGCAAAGAATGGATAAACCCTTTTGCTTCAACCTAAAATATCCCAATGTCAGCTATTTTGAACCCAAATGGGGTTGGAACTAGCCAAGGTGGTGGGATAGATTGGAAGAAAACAATTGGAATTCAAATCAGATTTTTTAACAAGCGAATTACACCCCAACCGCTGCAATCTTCCAAATTTTATCCCGCTTAACCTTAGAAGCAAAAATCTTCAACCTTAGGATTTTGGGCCACAAAAATATGAAGAACAATGTCCCAAAATCAGTTTTTGCACAACCAACATAAAACCCTAATTTTCCCCTAAAAATTAGGTCGCCCAACACATTTAGGGCATCCAATTAGCTCAAAAATTATAAAATCACTTTCTCCTTATTTCTCCTAATTTCTCCTAATTTCTACAACCAAATCCAATATAAAATCTGACCACAAACTATAAATTTGAAATTAATATTAATTGTTAATAAATGTGAGACAAGCTGAAATATTCTAAAATTCATAACTCCTTCAATACTTAGTGTTTTTCCATGAAACAAGATGCAAAATAAACTAGAAATTTAGGGCTTTCCACTGCATTAAGAATCTGAATTTTCTGAGCATTAAAACCTTGCCAAAACAGCCCCAAAAAACTGATTTCAAGTCGCTAGGGTTAGATAAAATTATATAAAATAATTCCAACTCTTTCTAACCATCCAACACACCCAAAATATCCACCCTTGCACTGAAATAATTAATAACACACAACAGATTTTAGATCAAGCTCATATGACATCAAAATATAATGAAACAAGCTCCAATCCAAGTCGATTTGGTAAAATAAATTGCAGCAACAATAACAATCACAAAAGCACTTCAAACCCTTCACATACAATGCAGATTTACTCTCAAATAAATGCACCAACACTCTAAACCAAGTCACCAATGCTTAGAATGGAGGAACAATGCATAGATTCATCAACAATGATTGCAAGAAGGCTTCAAAGCTAGGGCATACATCCCATTTCTCCAAGCATGGAGTAATTTCAAAAGTTCAATCAACATAACCCTCTAAAGGAAATGCGACCCCTCTTTTATAGAATTAAGAGGTGCAATCTCCAATGACCGACCATTTAATGTTTTCTCATTAAAATAAAATATTTAATGACTACTACCATGTGCACTTTATTATTTTAATTAAATAATAAAAGCGACTAGCCTATGTGCACATTTAACTAACCTAGAGAGCCCCACTTGTAGCGCTAGGCATGCCAAGGGGTTACAATGCAAATAAAAGAGATGAACCCATATATTAGTAATGTCACGAAAAGGGGACATTACAACAATTTTCTTAGTGATGAAGTTTTGGAAGGCTGGTTTTAGTTGATCATTGATCACAAAGTGTCGTAAATGTTGTTATTTGAAAAGAGGGATATATTCTTCAATAGTTTGTAAGTAATACTATATATTTGATAAAAAGTCAATGATCCGACCTTCTCCTATCATTTGTGACTTATCTTTTCCTACTTTTTCCTGAATCACTTTTTTCATCTAGTGGTTGTTTTTCCCTTTGCCCGCTTATCTTTTATTTTTACTTCTTGAGAATTCTCTCTTATTGCATTACTGTATTTTTGTTTCTGTCTAGATAAAAGTGAATATTTTGATGGAAACTAGTAAGAGTCATCTTGCTTCTTGCAGTAGACACAAGTGGACAGTAAAACAACATACAAACAATTACAACTCGAGTATAGTTACATTTATAAACAAATATATTGATTACTTAGTTTGGTTGTATACTAATCTATTTGATTTGGATTAGGACATGCATAAGTGGGTGTTTGGGTGTAATACGTTCGCATTATACGTGCGTGCATGTGCTGTGGAAGGGCATTTTAGTTATGTTTCTACATGTTTTTGAAGAGATGTCCCAGGTTAATGGAGTCAAACTTTTAGTTCATCCCGTTTTTCAAGAGTGATTACATGCAGACCTAGTGGTTAATTTTATCTTTTGATTGTGTTATTCTTTGAGATAAGATTAATCTTTTATGTATGAATATTTCTTTCCTTGTATAAATTGTTTGCAAAAGTTAAACTTGTGAGATTTTTGTCCATGTGTGTTTCAAAAGAGTATCTTCTAATGCTTCCATTATTTTTCTCGAGGTCAATTACAAAGAAGTAGAAAACGATGTTATAGTAGAAAGTTGATATTTCTTTTGAAGCCTCTACTTTGATTGACAAAAATGATTACAGAACTCTATGTTGAACTGCGGTTGAACTAGGAGGTTTTAAACACTTATTCTATAAGTCATTAGTTGCATCATTCTCATCTCACACTAGGTTCAAACAATTTGAAGTCATATGAGTAAAATTCTTGACAGCATTTTCCTTATATTGAAATTAAAGTCAAAACTATACCTTGAGCGGAAGCTAAATAGAGTCATCACATACTTGAGAGATCAAGTATGTTCAATACTTGTCTCATGTCTGCAAGTGTTCCATTCTTGTAGTTTCTCGAACCTAGTGCACCATATTGAAATCAACTGCAACTGTCTACTCTTTTTGTAGTAAGATTTCTAGCCATTCTTTCCTATGATTGAATTATTTCTCGGAGAGAGTTTGTACCATACACAGAACAAACTGTGTGATAACCGTATATGAAGACACATGGCATTCTATTCCTGCCTCTCTTTAGTCATCCATTTCCATGATTGAATCATATCCTGGACAGAGTTTGTAGCATACCCAGAACAAAACCAAGTATGTAGCTACCTACGAAAACATATGGTATTCTATTCCTGGCCCTTTGCAAGGATAATCGAAGCACACTGCAGATAAATACCAGAAAAGCACCGCTTTTATCTTGAACTTGATGTGTATCACGGTGGTATAGTCATAACAATCAGCAAAGACCTTTAGTCTATTACCTGCAACTTTGATTCTTGAAGAAAACGACATGTAAAGTTTCTACCATAGGAATCTAAGTAGCCGATAGTTCGGACTAGGTAGCTGGTATGGGTACAAGTACGGTTACGGGAACCACTGTATGTCGGTACAACCATTTTTAGGGGCTTGGGTATGGCTGTACAAAAATAATATTAAAAACTTAAAAAATATAGCTAAATAAGCAAATTAACCATATAATATGCATAGAGTAAACAAAATAAGCTAAATAACCACAAAACATAATGATAATTCAATGCCAAATGTCATGATATTCATTGGTCGAACTTAGAATAAGTACATTGTGCAAATGTTACAATGTATACACAAAAATCAAGACAAATCAGCATATTCATTATTTTCATAATCATAATGCTCTCTAGTGTATGCAGCAAGAGCATCATCCGAACCATCATGTGGTTCATTAGAAGTAGAACCATCATGTGGTTCATTAGAACTGCAAGGAGTAGTGATGTTGGTCTCGCTAGTTTGACCATGTGAAACACCCTCTAGCTTTGGATCTAACAATGAAAGGTGGCCAATGGATGCTTCCAAGTTTGGAGTCTCGGGTCTACATCCCAACACTTTGTTTCCCCTTGCTTGTACCCATCCTACTTGTGTGTTAGAAGGTGCAGGTTGGAATGCACAAAGACCAAATCCTTTGCTTTTTTTGCTCCCAACTTGTTGCGGTTAATTGAGTGGATAAAGGAGTAGGTACCCCAATTTTGCTCAGTTGAAGAAGAACTCACAACCTATTGAGGCAAGCCACAAAGTCAATGTAAAATCTAAAATTATAAATTATAAAAGTAAAAACTAATTTAAAACGAAATATAGAAAATAATTCAAAGAAAGTTATAAATTTTAAGGAAATAAAATTTTACTTGGAATTTTTTTTATTGCGAGTGTTTCGAGGTGAGAGTGTGCTTTCCCACGGAGGTGCCACCACGAATATCTGTCCATCTTGTACATGTCACAAAGAGCTAGAATGGACTAGCCCCTTCTAGATATAAAAGCCACACAATCCTATTTAATGGCATCATGTACTTTTGGTGATTAGGTAAGAGTTCGGACAAGGTTGTCTTGTACCCCTCACTAACCTCCATATCCCTATATGGTGCGACCCTCCTAGGAAAAGAAAGGATCTCCACACTATAGTATTTTGGACTCAAAGAAAAAGAAAGAAGATGCATCGAGGTGGTCATTTTGTTCCACTTGTCAATGAGATGTGACTGCACTTCTTTGAAGAAGCTCTCTATAAGAGAAATTTTAGTGTTATGCGGGGACGTGCACCCCCTCCATGAAGCCTTTTCGGACATCCGGGATGTCTCGGGGACTTGGGGCGAGGGACGAGGCGTCCCCCTCACGTCCCAACAAAAACAGTTTAAGAAGGGGATGTCCCTTGAGTTCAACGGATGCACTAGGGCGTCCCCGGTACTTCTAAAATATGGGGATCTTTGTGACGTCCTGCGGACCTCCCGACATCCCTTATGGCCCAACAACCATTTAGCTTAAAAAAACATGTTTCCTAAGTTTATAACTTATTTTTTTATTTAAGCTTAAAGCTAATTGCTTCACTCTAACGTTAAAAGCCTCAAAAACAATTTATAAAAAGCACATCTCACACTCATTGTAATTACACAAAGAGCAAACAACAAGAATAAAGAGCAAGGAGAAGGAGAAGGAGAAGGAGAAGGAGCAAGAGCAAGAGCAAGAGGTATGTACAATGACCCGTTAATAGTTTTGTTTTGTAATTTCCAAATGCAAATTTCAAAGTGGGATAAACAAGGGAGGGCATTGCTGGGTTTTTAAAAAACAAATTCTAAGCTCATTCATTGTTGTTTTCTATTTCCAAAGGAAAACAACAAAATGGATTAACAAGCGAGGGCATGGTTTTTTTTAAATTTCAAAGCATATGCATTGTTGTTTTTGTTTTTTCTATTTCCAAATGCAAGTAACAAAATGGGTTAAACAAGGTAAGTGCATACATTGTTGTTTTTTTTTTTAATTGCCAAATGAGAAAATGGGTTGAACAAATGAGTTAGAGAACAAGTATGAAGCTGAATGTGAGATTGAAATGAGTGATGAGATGGGTGGGGGTGTGCAAGGAGAAAAAACAGAAATACCTAGTAGTTCACATGGGAGTGTTGACAAGTTTAGTTGCCCCTCCACGATGTTGAACAAATATGCTAGAGGATTGTTTGACAAAAAAAACCTTTGAAACAATTTGCTCAAATTGTTGAGGGTCCTAGATCAAACATGGGGGCTAAAACATGGAAGTGCAATATATGCTCATTGACTTGGTTGGGTAACATTACTAGGTTGAATGCGCACTTATTGCACATCTCGGGGAAAGGTGTAGGCCTATGTGGACAGCTATCACTTGAAGAGAGGGAAAAAATGGTGAAGTTGTATAATGGAGATATGACAATTTTTTTCCAGCAGTTTGTGCCTATGGTGTTAGTGACACCCCTTCTAGTTCTCACTCTAAGAGAACTAATACTAGTTTCTCAAATATTCCAACAACTTATGAGGTGATTGAAGTGGATGCTTTTGGTAGTAGGGGGAAGAGGAAGGTCGTGGCCTCCAATCTAGTTGTTGACATGTATGATGCAAAGGCTAGGGATGAGGTTAATGATGTTATTGGAAATTTCCTTTTTGCCACTAGCATCCCATTTCATGCCACTCGTTCTCCTTATTCCAAGGAGGCTATGGCTAAGGTAGCCAAAGCAAGTGTAATTTATGTGCCCTCGGGAGACACGAAGTTGAGGACCACAATCTTGGATAAGAACTATTTCAAGGTTAACTTATTGATGGAGGAAATGAGGTGCACATGGGTCTCTCACGGTTGTAGTATCATCATGGATGGGTGGACGAATATTAGACACCACCCATTCATAAATATCATTGTTTCATGTAGAGAGGGTCCTTATTTTTGAGGTAGTTGGCTGTCCAGAAAGAAGAAGGATGCAAAGTTCCATTCACCATTTTTTGAGATGCCATTGAGGAGGTTGGCTCTGTCTACGTTGTGCAGGTTATCACAAATGCAACTTATATGAGCAGGGTGGTAGGTAAGCTCATTACGACTCACTATCGACATATATTTTGGACCTCATGTTGTCTACATGCCATGAACAATGCATTGAAAGACATTAGAAAAATTGATTGGGTCAAAAGTGTAGTGGCAAATGCTACAGATGTGTAGATGTTCATCTGCAACCACCATACATCATTAGCACTCTTTCACAACTTTTTCGAGGAAGGAATTCCTTAAGTCGGTGGACACACGTTTTCCTTAAGTCGTGGTCATGACATCAAAGTGGTCTTGTTGCGATGGTGTAATACCCCCTTCCAAATCGAAGACCCTTAGCCTATTTTGTCTCCCCGACGGCTAAGGAACGAACATAAGGGGGACTTAAGTTCTATTACTTTATTATAAAGTGCTAAAAAAATAAAGTAAACATTATAAAAAGCACTTATAATAATTTAATGAACTTAATAATAAAATAAAACATAGAAAAAGCAACTACATGATAAAGCACTTAGCATAATTGTATTTTTCTAGGAGAAGTGTGACTTGCCTTAGGGGCAATAAAAAATGGTTAGAAAAGGCAAAAGCATATGGGCAAGAGTTATCCACACTAGAAAAATGCGACTTGCTTGAGGAAGGCCTTTTGGGGTGAAAAAAGAATTAAATATTCAAGTTTGCTGATTGGTGGCCTTGGAGGTTGCTTTTGGGCCATTTCTTCTTTAAAAGGGAGAGGTCGACTTAGGAAGGCATTCTATGACCATTACACTTTATGAAATTGGCTTGTAAAGTTGAGCACTTGTTGCTGCAAACTTCTGAGGACGAAACCCCTCAAGAAGGTGAAAGGAGGAACGCAAAAATCCTCCTTAATCTCATCTATTTGTAGGTTGAAGTCATCAAAGGAAAAATCTGATTTTTGGATCATTAATTCCAGCTGGAGCGACCCAACTATTGGCAGATTTTGGTATATTGGAAGGGCATAAATTTCAGATTTTGTTACCTGCTGTTAGAGCTGGATTCGAGTCATCTTTGGAGTGTGTTTCAGAGGTTCCAAACCCTCTCCTTCCACTGTAACTGCAGACTGGTTTTTGCAGAGTTTTTATGAATAAAATCAGCATTATACAGCTCATAACTGGTATTTTATCTCTGCAGAATTATTAAATCATTTCAGTTATGTTTTGCAACTTAAATCTGCATATTTCCTTCAGATATTGGCCTTGAAAAATCTGTATTTCAGTCTTGAGTAGGAAGGGTTAAGTTTAAATCACCGATTCATGTGGATTTACTATTCAACCCTAGTCGCATTTCTCACAAATAATTCTGATCTGCATTACATTTAATTACTTTTACCTTGTTAAATCTGTATTTGGTGTTGGGATTGGTTGAGAATCCAACTTGGGGTAAAAATGTCCATTTGGGGACATTACGCTTATGATGGGTCCAAGACAAAGCAGGGGATGAAGGTGAAAGCTGTGTGGTGAAAGAAACATTTTGGACAGATGTGAGATATATCACATCCACAATATTTTCCGTTTTCGGTGTGATAAAATATGGGGATTACGAGCGCCCAAACCTTGGTGAGATATGTGATTGCATTGACATTATGCTTGGCTAGATCAAGGCTGCTTTATTTGGGCAAGGGACCCTACCTTGGAGTTCTACAATCACCATATTCAGTCTATCACCGAGCGGGATGGGAGAAGTTGAACACCCCTTTACACATGGTTGCATATGCACTAAATCTGAAGTGGTATCTTGAGAGGCTTGACAAGGTTGTCCTCAGAGACGATGAGGAGGTGAGGAAGGGTTTTTGAAAGCCCTAAAAAATGTATAATGTAGAGGATGGTTCATGAGTTAGAACTGATTGGCTCAAGTTTGCTTATCGGAAGGCTACAAAACTCGACAAAGATAGACAGGGGCACATTGGCACAAGAGAGTCCAGTTAGTTGGTGGTGATTGTATGGACCTCCAAGATTGCTACATACACTTGCCATTTGCCTTCTTTCTCAGGTTTTTAGTTCCTCTGCTTTTGAGAGGAATTGGTCAACATATGGGTGGATCCACTCTCTTAAGAGGAACATACTTACCTCTAAGAGAGAAGTGAAATTTATCGTTGTACATTGTGCCTTACGTCTCATGGATCGCAAGACACCTATATACAAGGAGAGCCGAACATTACGGTGGGATGTAGATCCTGAGGATTCAAGGCAGATTGACAAAGATCAGGAGCAACAAGGATTGGTTGATATCCCCTTTGCAGATGTAGATGATGCTTTGATACAAATACTTCTAGTGAAGAGGAGTGAGTGTTCCCTCAAAGGACTCTGATAGTGATTATTGAGCTGCCATTTTGGTTATGTACTTATGAGTTATGATTATGAGTCTATGACATAATATTTAATAACATATGTAGTTGTACTCTTCTCATGCTGATTATTGAAGACTTGTTTTTCATTGTCATATTGATATTGTTGATGTATCATTGTATCTCTATCTAGTATGAAGTATCAATGTATCTCAGATTCTTGGTTCTAATTTCTATGATAATGTCAATGACTCAATATGAAACATTGAAATATGAACATTGAATATTAAATATAGCATTTTGGGCCTTGGCTTATGTGATGAATAATTGGATTAATGGTTTCAATCTTCAAACTTTCAATTTTAAGTCTTAGTTTATTGAATTATTCATGTTATATTTGTAATATATATATATATATATATATATATATATATATATATATATATATATATATATATATATATATATATATTTAAATGTCTCCTTGTTGTCTCGAAAATTTGAATTTTTTTGCCGTCTCGAAACCTTGTCCCTACGTTTAGTTGTCTTGTAGTCTTAGGTAACAATGGATATTTTCTCTGTCATCTATGATGGATTTAATAGACTTAATCATTGAGTCGATTCCATCATAAATATCACCCAAACATGGATGATCCATATCAACAAATCTCAACATACTCGAGATGGGATCAATAAATTTGAGAAAGTCCTCCACATGATCTCACCACCCATCATCAAGGATCAACAATTTCACTTTTTCAATCCTCTCGGTGTTTACATTTTTCCATGTATTCTAATTGTTGCTGATAACCATGAGGCTCAATGCCAATTTCACCTTCATGAGCTGTCTCAGATGAGTGTGTGAAGAAAATCGAGTTTCAAAAATCAATGGTTAGAAAATTAAAAAAAAGTAAAACAATAAAAGAATCAAAATTCTACAAATTGTATGCTAAGTATTATTTTAAAATTTTAATGTTAAAACTTGAAAACAAAATTAAAAAGAAACAAGATAATTACCTTGAACAACAGTAACTTTGAGAAACTCTTAAACATGACTTGGGGCATGTGGTGGTTACAGCTATGTTGCCGGAAATGGAAACGAAAACAGAAATGAGTACGAAACGCTTGTTTACGACAATTTTCAAAAATTGGGATACGAAACATTTTACCTAAACGTCTGCAGTAATATATATATGTGTGTGTGTGTGTGTGTGTGTGTGTGTGCATAGTACTCATTTTATAATTGTAGACTATAAAAGATAATTGATAAAACACTCAAAATATTTTGTATTCATTGAAATTTGAACTTCTAAAGAGTTATCATTCAACATGGTTACAATTTCAATCATAGTAGGAAAACTCACCAAAAACTCACCGAGTTTTGAAAAATTCGCCAAAAAACAAGTAAAATTCAGTAAACCGCTTTGAAAACTTGCTAAGACAACATTTCTTTCCTTTTTGGCATTTCTTTCGTTTTTGGATTTTGAAAGGGTCCTGAAAGATGTAGCGTGCAAAAACTTGCATGTGACATAACTTTCATTCTATGGCTCTGTTTGGTGCCGTTTTCTCTAAAAGTGCATATTTTCTCGAGCTCTACTATGCATTGATGACAATATTTTTCTTATTTTCATAAAAACCATTTTTGTACCTTTTTGGACCAAGCAACTTCTTGATCTTACAAAGAACCATGAGCTTTGATCGCACTGTAGACGGCATTAGTAATTAAAAATATTGGATAGCTTTCCAAAACTCGTAGAGTACTACTGCAAACTCGACGAGTATTCTCCCGTGCTTTCGGACTAATCGTCCCACTATCACTTGGTCTAAAATGTAATTTATTGTATATTGTAACTTGCGTAGATATGAAATTTATGATGATATTTTTCAATGTCAATCATCATAAATTCATATTACTTATCGACCAAGGTTGTTGTATTCGCATGATGATGCAATTTGTCTTGTATTTGTATTCAAATCTAATGAAAACACTTCTCCAACATTTTATGGGCTCATTTGATACATTTTGTAGTCATGTTGCTTAAAATTTATGTTTTTAAAGAAATTTGAGTATTTTTAAGTTCTTAGTATTCATTCAGTATTGGCCTAATATTGGCGAGTTTTTGCCTAGTTTTTTTGGGGGTCAAACGAATTATTTGGATTTGGCGAGTATTCCTACTACGATTTCAATGATGCACATATACATGATAATAATCTAGATTTTGGAATATATCATCTAGATTTTCGTCATAATCATCTCCATGAACACCATTGGCAGTTCCACTCCCACTAGCTCCACTCTCCATCCCTTGTGCAAAAGATCCCGATTCTTCTTCATCAATACCAAGCAGTGAAAGTTGGCTAAGAGTAGCAGCAGAAACATCAAAGTCACTACTCTCAGGATCAATATCCCAAAGTTTGTTGGGACCTCTAATATAGCCTTCAGTCTTGTGTGAGAGGATGCGCAAATTAGAATGTACATACACTAAATCCTCAGCCTTCTTGGATCCTAACTTGTTTTGTCCTTGACTGAGTGGATGAAGGTATATGTACTCCAATTCCGCTTTTGAAGAATTGCTAGCCACCTATTACAAAAAAGAAGTAATAAAATTAAATTACTAAGAAGTAAGAACATACATTTTAAATTTTTAATTAATAAACAAACTTTTGATTTCATTTTAATATTTTATACCTGTGAGAGGACTTTAATGGCAACAGTCGTATGTACTTGGCATCATGGCCATGTACATACCACCACATGAATGGCTTCAGGTTGTACTTGTCACTTAATGCATCTAATTCACCCATGCTACCATTAGATGAAGAGACAAAGCATGCCATTTCATAGCGGAATTATGTAGCTATAACCGAGATCGGGAAAAGCATCCAAAATGATGTCTTAGTTCCATTCAGAACTTCATGGTCATTGTATGGTGCTTGCCTACCAGGTAGCCCAAGTATTTCATTGCTATAATATTTGGGATTCAGGGCATAGGCAAGGAGATGCAATGGGGTGGTCATTTTATTCCACCTTCTCATGATCATAGTCTTAACTTCAATGTAGAAGTTACCTTGAGGATTCTGCTCTTTTTTTGTATGTCTCTAATTATTTCGAGCATAGATTCAATGCCATCATAGATCTCCCCTATGTAAGCATCATCCGTATCTGCATATCCAATCATAGATAAAATAGGCTTAGTAAAACTGAGCAAGTATGCAACCTTTTCCAACCAATCATCATCAAGTATCAATGATTTTATTTTCATGGCTCGTTCTGTGTTTGCTTGCCTCTACAAGGACCAAACATCATCAATCACCATAAGCCTTAAGGCTTGTCTTACCTTCACAAGTCGTCTCAAGACGAGTGTGTGAAAGGCAAATCTTGTTTCAACAACTTATTAAAATAAATTAAAACAAATTAATAAAATATAAAATTAAATTTAAAAGAAATTCAAATGATAATTTGATGTTTCATACAAAGTTAACAAATAAAAATTTGAAACTAGTAAATTTTTTCGTTACATTCAGCCATAGTTTGCATACTCGTACTTGAAAATACTCGAGAAACCAAAAAAATTGACTCGACAAAAGCTCAAATATATTCGGCCAAAAGTTGGGAATACTCGCAACTTAAAAATACACAAATTTCTTTAAAAACATAAATTTTAAGCAACACAATTACAAAATGTATCAAATGAGCCCATAAAATGTTGGAGAAGTGTTTTCTATTAGATTTGAATACAAATACAATAGAAAATCGCATCATCATGCGAATACAATAAGCCGGCTTGATAAGTAATATGAATTTATGATGATTGACATTGAAAAATATATCATCATAAATTTCTTATCTATCATGCGAGTCACAATATACTGATAAGTTACATTTTCCTCTTCCCCAATTTAAAGAAATATTGGGGAGAGGGTCTAGTGCCTCTACTAGTCCCCACACTCACCGTGTCTCCTCGCTCCTCCTGAAAGTTGTGACTTTGGCTCGAACACGGAAGTAGATGGTGGTGTTGGTGGCTCCTTTGCTGCATGTTGGAGATCACCTCCAAAGATGTCATCCAATCCAGTATCTCTTGCATCTGCTAGTGCTTCTCCCTCCATAGCTTCTCTCTCAAAAGAAACAATCTCGTCCTCTGTGAATGCACATATTTCCTCTTCTCGCCTACATCCACTTCTTTGTATGGATCTATCTCATCCACATCAAGATCCTCGATGTGGTCTCCACTTTTTGTGCGAAACCGAAGATTGTACGCACAAAACCAAGTTGTTGAGATTTTTGACTCGGCTTTGTTGCGCTTCTTCATGTGAATGGCCTCAAACAAGCTCCAATTGTGTTGACATCCTGAAGCGCTACACGGTTGAGATAAAATTCAGAGGCTAGCTTTTGAAGATGTGAGGTATTTGCTCCCCAATCCTCCCACTAAGAACCTCTGAAATAAGATAATCAAAAATTTATAAGTAATTAATAAAATCAAATCTGTAACTAAAAAGTTACCTGGTAAAGACTCTAATTTTTATTACCTGGTGACTGCGTGGCTCTCCCTCGAATAACTAGCACCGAAGAAAAGAGCCTCCCCCTAACATGTTTGTAACTCTGCAACTCTAAAATGACGAGGTCCCTCGTCTCAACATCTGGTATCATCTGTTTAATACATGTTGAAAGGTCCTCCATAACCTCTCCGTTCACATCTGTGAAGTAGTTGGAGAAGAAATACTTGGGGTTGAGGTAGTACCCTGCTGCATGAATAGATTGGTGGAGTTGATTGTTCCACCTACGATCAATAATCTCCCAAAAGGGACCATCTCGACGATATCCCCCTGTAATAGTTTTGATAGACTCTTTGGTCCTATCCATGGCCTCATAAATAAACCCCATGGGGTTTTGCTCCCCATCAACCAAATGCAAAACCCTCACCAAGGGCTTTGAGACCTACACACAAATTAAAATGTAAGGTTACAAACTTACAATACAAATAAAGTAAAAAAGTGAAAAGTAAAACAATATATTTATAATTTAACAAATTAATATGAAGGAATGAAATACAAATCGAAGTTCGAAATTACCTTGATGATCTCTATATCTGTCTTTGCAAAGATATAATAAAAACTATCTTTGTAACCCTCTCTCTCCGTCAACTTTCTTTGAATATTGTGAGTCTAGCCATGCTTGACTCACAAACATTTGTTTGAAAGGTGTTAACAAACTAGAAATACTTTGCAACGTCGAAACTAGTTGCAGCCTTGTGACACCGGCTCGAACAAGTTCTTTCCCTTTACGTGTTCTCTTATGAAGCTCAAAACCTAAGGGTGATTGTATATGCGCTTATTTTTTTGCATCTTCTACAACTAGCCTCGGCCCCGATCAATTTTGCCTGTCCTCCAAAAGAAGGTCAAGGCAATGAGCTGCACAAGGAGTCCAAAAGAGTGATGGATGTCTCTCCTGCAGTAGTCTCCCAACCGCCACATATTTGTTGCATTGTCTGTGACAACTTGCACAACATTCTGTACACCAACCTCTAATACAACCGTCTCTAACATAACACTCAAATTCTCTGCATTTTTTACTATGTTAGAGGCATCAATAGACTTCAAAAACACCATCTCACCGTTTGAAGCCACTAAAAAATTAACGAGGGTGCGGTTCCTTCCATCCGTCCACCCATCTGAAAGAATGGTGCATCCGTATTTTTGCCATTGTTTCTTTTTCTCTTTTAGAATGGTAGTGGCATCTGCAACTACACCCTCAAGCAATTTCCCACTCAAATATTTTGGAGAGGGTGCCTTGTACCCTTTACTTGAATCATCAATCTATCACCAAATACTTCCATATGAGCTCTTTGCCACATTGAATGGCAGGTTGTTATAGTACCAGAAATTTGCACAAGCTTTATCCGCTTCCTCGTGCATATCTTTGTTCCAGGTTGTACCTTCCAATGAAGGTTGTGCTCCAGGTGTGTTCCTTGCCACAAAAAGCTTTGTATGCCTTTGCTCAAACTCGATGAAGATGTGCCTCTTTCGGTTCTTCCGCTTCGTATGCATGGACCACGAGTAGAGCCCACAATTGTTGCCGCATCATCCTCTAAATCCTCTATCATTGCAGCCCCGAGATCTCATAGCAAACTGTCTTGTATGGCTGTATCGCACCCTTGCCCTCTCCAGTTTCTTCTCCTCTAGCTCTGCCAGCTCTGCTCTCATCTCTCGCTTTGCCTCTTCCGTCACGTTGGGGCAAACCGCAACATCTCGGCAAACAATAGATGCAAGGTGATATTTCAAATGATTGATGCCTCCAGACATTTTTCTACCATAGAAATTGCAAATAACATCATTTTCACCACCTCCACGTACACCATACTTCCATGCTTTGGTATGAGCATTCACATGAATGGTCCTTGCTAGTGATGCTTGACCCAGATGCCGAACTTGATGCCATTGTTAAGCTCTAATCTGCAACACAATGCACATTTAAAAAATTAGAAAAACGTAAGCTTAATTAAATTAAAAAAAGATGTCCCCTGAATAACAAATTTGCGTAAAAATAAAACATACCTCTTTTGTGAATGACTATAAACATACATAAAATTTAACTAGTTTAGAATGAATGTGTAAAAAAATACATACCTTTGGCTGCAAATGAGTATAAAAAAATTACAAGCAATCGATTTTACATTACATGTATTTAGAATTACAATATGAATCTATAAAACATAAATATTATACACAAAATTTGAAAAAACTTGAAAGAATTTAAAAAAATTGCACTGCGCAAACGTAATTCTGCAAATTCTCTCTTCGAATTCGCTCCAAAATCCGCTCAACACAAGCAATGCAAGCTCAAATGGTTGTGTGAGTGAAAATGATCAAGTGTAGGGCCTTAAAAAGAGCCAAAACCGTGTTTTTTCAGCGTTTTTGACAGTAAATACTGTGTTTCGCGTTTAAACAACGTATGGCCAGTTATATGCTCGAACTCGCCGAGTTGTGGCGAGTACTCGCCGAGTTGACAACTCGCCACAACTCGGCGAGTCCCCTGTAAAGTGTTTACGCGATTATTCGTTTAGCCAAACGAGTGGCGAGTACTCGCCGAGTTTTCCAACTATGCCTTGAACTCCAACTTTGAGAACCTCCTAAAGATAGCTTGGGACATATGATGATTTGTGACAAACATTTGAATCTCATTTACCTCTGTATACACTTCCTCTATCCATGGTATTTTGCCAATCTTCTGTAACATCAAATTCAAGGAGTGCCTTTGCCTGAGGTGTCCAAAAAATGTGCTCATATCTCCCCTCAACAATCATCCTTGCCGCTCTACAATTTTTGGCATTTTCGTGATGACTTGGACAACGTTTTGAGGGCCCATTGACTCAATAACCTCAATCAAAATATTAGCAATAAATTGAGCATCTTTCACTTCACCCTCACAATCAACAACCCTTAAGAACATTGCCCCTTTAGGGCACACTGCAACAATGTTGATTAGGGGTCTATTTCGGGCATCTTTCCATCCATCTGAAATGATAGATACCCTTGATTCCTTCCATGAATCCCTAATTGGCTGCAAAGAAGTATGTACATGGGCCACTTCTTTCGCCAACAATGATGTTCTCACCTTCTCATAACTAGGGCTTTTATACCCTTGTGGTGCATCATTAATTCCTCTCACCATTTGTTGCCAATATGGTGACCGCAACACATTGAAAGGCAACCCACATGCATAAACACATCGAGCAACCAACTCATCAGCTATTTCCCTCTTCTCATTTGCAAATGCTTGCTCTAATGGACCTTTGGAGGTTCTCTTTCGTGACAAGCTCTCTTCCTCTATGGGAGTTTCAACTTCAACTTGAATAAAAGATGGTTTGATGGGGTGGGTGGTTTTTCTAAACCCCTATTTTGCAAAGGAGCGGTTTTAAATCTAGCTTGAAGCTTGCAAATCAGCCTCCTCTTGCTCTTTCATATATGCCAAAATATGTTTCCTTTCAACCTTGACACATTTTCTAATCCTTGTTCCTGATTACTCCATTAAATGAGCTTTGAGTCGGGTATATGAGGCTTTGAATTCAATATTGCAATGATTGCATATCCAAACTCGAGAGCCACCGCCAACAAGGTTCTCCAACACTTGCACATGTCTCCAAAGAGGAGCTTTAGGATCCACAGATTGCACACCCCCACCTTGGCTTGCTTCCCCATGCCCTCCCACTGAAGCTGAATTGGATGCCATTTATGTTTTTAAATTTTATATCTCAAAGAATCAAACCTACATTGAAAAATAAAAACATAAACTTAGATAACAATAAATATAACTACACCCTACATATCCTATTTTGCTTTTGATCACCAAGTTCAGTTTAGGTGCGAGGTGAGAGCATACACAAATTTCAGATTTTTAGTTTTAAAAATAGGAAAAATAATTAAATTATTAAACCCTATGTATCCTATTTTGCTTTTGATCACCAAGTTCACCGTATAGGCGTGAGGTGAGAGCATACACAGAGTTCGGATTTTTTAATTTAAAAATACAAAAAAACTCTTAAAATAGCAAAAAAAAAAAAACCCTATGCATCCTATTCTACTTTTGATCACCAAGTTCACCGTATAGGTGCGAGCATACATAGAGTTTGGATGATATTTATAATTTAAAAAAACAACATATGATTTTTATTTAAAAAACGCAAAGGAAATGTTACATTTTTTATTTTTTTAGCATAGAGTTTAAAAATTACTAAATTAAAACTACATATTGATATCATGATCAATGATCATGAATGATGTGTGCATTATGCACACATCATTCGTGATCATTGATCACATTAACATTTTCTTTAAAAAAAAAAAAAACTTGAAAAATACCTGGTTTTTCCTCCTTGAAGTTGTTCCCTCCTTCCAAATCTGCTTTGAAATTCCTCCTTGATGCTCTTAGCTCTTAGCAGCACCTCCTAAACTCTTCCTTCAAGCTGCTCCTTGATGTCTCTTTGCTCTTCACAATGCTAAATGTTAGTTTAGTGAAAACTGAATTTAGCAAGAGAAAAATGAGAGTGTGATTTAGAATGGACCCAAGATGTCATTATATAGCTTTTAGGAAGTGTCTTTAGCAAGTCTAGGTAGGTAGATTAGGTTTAGGTTCATTAAATGAAGCTATTTTTATTTTTTGAAAATGTTATGATGCTTTAAAATAAAAAATCCGGCAAAAACGTGCCAAACATTTACGGAAATGTATAACACGTTTTAGTGGCGTTTCCCCATTCGTTTCCGTTGCCGAAATGTTTCTAGGGTGAAACGTCACACCCCTAGCCATTTCTTGGCTTCCCAAATGGTTAGTTGTTGATGAACATTTGGATATCACTCGCCTCCTCATAGATTTGTTTGATCCAAGCAATTTTGGTTCTAAATTTTTGTAACATTAGGTTGGCGGCATAAACAACACGAGGTGTCCAAAATATGTGCCCATACCTTTCCTCAACCAACATCCCCTTGTCTTTGCAAGATTTTGCATTCTTTGTTAAACTTGGATAACGTTTTGAGACCCCACCACCTCAATGGACTCTATAAGGATATTCACAATAGATTGGGCATCCTTCACCCACCCTCACAATGAATAGCCCTCAAAGACATTGCTCCTTTAGAGCATGCTACAACCACATTGATCGGTGACCTATTTGCCACATCTTTCCATCCATTAGACACAATAAACACCCTTGTTTGGACCCATGATCTCTTGATGGGCTGCAATGAATCTTCCACATGTTTTTTTTCTTTGGACAATAAGGTGGTATACACCTTTTCATACCCTAGACTGCTGTACCCTTTAGGGGCATCATTGATTGCTCTCATTGCATCCTTCCAATATGGGGATCTAACAACATTAAAAGGGATGCCACATGTGTAAATGAAATGCCCAATTTGCTGGTTGGCTATGTCCCTGCTTTCATTCTTGAATGCCACTTCTAGTGGGCCTACATCTTTTGTTCTCTTGTGACTAAGAGGTGAATCATCTACCTTTGCAGCCATGGAGGATGACAAAAATGGGTGTGTTGGGGTCATGACATTGGCATGTGAAATGTAGGTGGCTTCTGCTACCTGCAATCCTTTCTTTGCCAAAGAATTATTCAATTTTAGAGATGTCGCTACATCTCGCATATTTTTGTTGTTTGATGTATGCAAGAGTTTTTGCATATGCCAACCCCTTTCAATCCGCCCCTCGACAAATTTTGATTCTATGGCCAACAACCCCACATAAATGAAATTTAACTCGACTATACGAGCTCTTAAATTGGAGTTTGCACTTTGAGAAAATTCAAACACCCCTTGCACCTAATAGTTGTTCAATTGCGTGCCGTATCTCCAAATGGGTGAAAATAGATTGTATTTCATGGTTATAACTCTGACCCATGAAACTAGAGCTTGTAGTGATTTAAACAATCCTTGTAGGTTTGTGGTTTACAATTAATACACACACATTATACATGGCATAGAATTTGATTTTTGAATTAGTGTTGATAGCTAGAGGTTGAAAGAGTGTTAAACACCAAAGAGCAAACAAACAAGTTATAAACTACAAACTAGCTTTAAATAAAGCATAGTTACGCTGGGGACGCCCCCCCCCCTCCTAAAATCCTAGGCATCCTGGACGTTCTAGGGACTCGGAAACTTGGAGGAAATGTTTCCTCCACGTTTCCGAACTTCCGACTTGCAAGGGAAACGTCTTGGGGACGTTTGACAAATGTAGGAAACGTCCTGGGGACGTTTGGGACGGGAGGGGCACGTCGGGGACATGTGGGCGTCCAGAGGCGACCGAGAAACGTCCCGGGGACGTCCAGACGTCCCCGACGTCAACAACACTTTTCTTTAAAATAATAACTATTTTCACTTTGTTTTTAAAATTTTTAATTAATTTCTTTGTTGTTTTCTATTTAAAAACATTACCGGTGGACTGTGATATATGAATACAGAAATTTTCGAGCACAAATGCACATGGTGGACTGTCACAACATACTATGAATACCAACAACATACATATTACACATTAATATTAAAAATTATATGAACACATATCTTTGTAACTGTATCTTTGTAACACATATTTATATGGATGTCTCGACATGGACTGTATGCACATGGTGGACTGATATATAAAAATGAACTGTTATTCATAAAATTTCTAAAATTCATCTGTATATTTGTAATATTTATAATTTTATATATTATTTTAATAGCCGTCCCCCTGCCGTCCCGAAATTTTGGAATTTTTTTGCTGTCTCGAAACTCCGTCACCGCGTCCCGCCATCCCGGAGTCTTAGGTAACTATGAAATAAAATAAAACAACACAAACTTACCTTGAATCACCTAGCCTCTTTGTTGCAAGCTCCTTAATCTACTTGGCACTTGGATCAGCCCTTAGCAATTGAAAATCTGAATATGAGAGAGCAAATGTGCAAGGAAAGATAAGTATGCAATGTGAGGTAAATATGCTGTTTTTATTGCTTAAAAAGAGTTTATGGGGTGTATTTTAGGGTTAGGGTTAGGTATTTTAGTTTTAAAAGTTGTATTTGACTTTCTTTGACAAAAAAACCCATTTTTTGGGGCTTGGACATCTCAGGTACATGGGACAATACCTGGGTACAGCTATAAACATGATGGCAAAGGACTATATTTTGCTAGGCATAATTTGAGCTTCTCACGGCCTTTAGAACACCTTGATTTTTCGCCTCTTCGTGCCAAAATTTTGCATTTTGGGATTCGGGATTCCAAAGTTGTATTTACACCAAAAATGCCAACCAAAAACTTAGAAGGGATTTTCACATGCTTTTGCACCTCAAAAGTCCACCCAAGTCATGCTTGGACTTTTGACGTGCTTTGGCATGCAAAAAGTCCTCCCAAGTCATGGTCAGACTTTTGATGTGCTTTTGCACACAAAATGTTTGCCCAAGTATTGGTCAGACTTTTGATGTGCTTTGTACACAAAAAGTTCGCCTAAATATATGGTGGGGAATTGGGATCTAGAAGCACCTTTGCAATTTGCATGTAAACTGCAAATGTGCAAGAAATGTGTGAAAATATGAACTACAAAGGGGAAAGACCATTTCGGTAATTATATGTCCTCATGCAATTTGCATGCAAATTGCAAACGTGCACCAAAAATCCTGAAGTTTGATTTACACTAAGAACTTCTTTTCGAATCTAGGGTTTTGGAGCATTTTGCAACCAACTTGCTAATGTGTTTGAGAAGTCCGAATCTCCGACAAACTCTGATTTTTTCAACATCTAGATTTTGATGGAATTTGATTGATTATGACCAAATTTTCTTGGTGAACTCATATTTTTCCTAAGTTCAAATTTGGGGACAACAAGACATAACTAGCCGTACCCAGTTTACTGTCCCATGTACCGGGATGCCCGCCCCACCTAACCAGGTATGTACCCATCTTGGGTACGTTGCCTACCCATAACCGTACCCATGGGCTGTAATTGTACCCCAATCTATATATAGTGTACCCAACTACCTGGGTTTTGGATACGGCTACGGGTATGAAGAATCTGTTGCACAGATATGGCGATCTTTTTCCCCGGATATGGCTTTGGATACAGCAGTACAAAACTACATAAAAACTAAATATATATCAATTCTGGCTTAGTAAACAAGAATTAACCACATAGTATGCATATAAAAAACAAAATAACCACAAAATACTGATAATTAATCTAGTGCCAATCGAATGCCAAATGAAAAGTCACAAATGTTATGATAACTATTATTAGATTTCGATTTGTTTATTGGAGAATGCAGCAGGGTCTGAATCTTCATGTGATCATTAAAATAGAGGATACGTGTAGCTGTACAGCAAGAGCTTCTGATCTTATTTTCTAGTTTTATAGCAGCAAAAACTAAAACTCAGATTTATTGTGGGATTAAGATTTACTCTCACAATCATTCCTTGTTCAGAAATGAATCTCTGCCTGTAAGTGATCAGATAAAGAGTTTTTGGGTCAATTGTGCTTGTGCCCTCCTGGTCAGATTTATTCCCAAGAAATGAGTAGGATGATCATGTGAAGTTTCAGACCTTGCTGAATTTTGAAGGATTCATAGTGTCTTCTTAAAAATAAATATGGGTCATTTTATGCTTTCATGTTGAAAACAATAGAATACGGATACACCCAGGGTACATCCTAGATTGTCTGCATACGCCTAGATACTTCTGCATATGTATTCGGGCATATCCGTATCCTGTCCTGTTTTCTGGCGTATCAATATCTTAGGTGAGATGCCCCTATCACCTTCTGAGACATGATTTTATATAACCAAGGAGTCACAATTTTCCAATACTTTAGAGGCATTCACTAACCTGAAGGTGCTGTTTTTAGTATTTACCAATATTTTCTTTCTTTTGGGTATTTAATTGGCCGGTTTTGAGCTTCTCTTATTTACACGGAAGTATCTCATCTTGTGGTGCACCCCAAAGTATTGATGACTCCTACACAGCCTGATCAGATATTTTTTTCAAAACACCTTCCTTTTACAGCGTTAACTAATGTTTGGGTTTTTTTCAATATATTGGTTAGAAGGTTTATCCTGAACTAGAGGTTCCCCTTCAATCCTAGTACTGTCTGTGATTGAAGAGGAATAACTCTTTGGATCTTGATCATGGGATTTCTTGGTGTTCAGTATTTCCTTTCCTCCCATACTGTTTCAAGCCTGGATTGTGTCATTCTCTGATTTATCTTTTTTGCCCTATTCCTGATTTTTGCCATCTTCCTTTTTCTTCCCAAATTGACCCGTTCTCTTTGAAGGGAAGTCCTTAATCTGGGGATCTACCAGTCTACATGCAGAGCACATGTGTGCAATATTCAAAGAGTTAATTGATTACTGATTCACTAAGTTATTAAAATCTAATAGGCATCACAGATTGTAGTTCTCTGGATATTCAATCTCAGTACACACTATGGCGTGAAAGCGATATATATTGCATTTTCTGATTCCTAGAAGAGCAGCTTGCCCAAAGGTTTCATAAGTGTGTCCATAATAAGGCTAATCGAATATCCTGTGTTAGGGAACTAAGTCAATACTGGGTAGTACTTCTTTCAGGTTCAACTCAAAGCTCGATGGTGGAGAATAGGTCGAAATACCCATGTGCTTGACAAAATAAGCAAGGACTATGATACTGTGATCTTAACCTCCAAACAGAGTACAATTATGGACTACAATCTAGACTGCACGGATACAGGTACGGGTATGGGTACGGGTACGGTACGCTGATACGGCAAATTTTTAAAAATCTTGGGTACGGTACGCTTTTGGGTACATTTTATATATATATATATATATATATATATATATTATAAATATATAAATATGTATATAAATTATAAATTTAAAGAAGCATTTGCATACTTATTGAAATTTAATTCTCATACATTGCATACTTATTGAAATTTATTATTTCTCTATCACAGTTATTTATCTTAGTGACTGTGATAAGATTCAAGGAGTTTTGATTGTTCATGGTGACCTTCCTTGATCCACTCAGCACGATAGTATTGTCTGACATATTTCCCGAAACATCATAACTAAGCAGGAAAAATATGGATCCAAGCTGGCAGGTGGGATGATTAGTCCGAGCACGGGAGAATACTCACTGAGTTTTGGAAAGCTATCCAGTATTTTTAATTACTAATCTGTCTACAGGCGATCAAAGCTCATGATTCTTTCAGAAGATTGCAAGAAGTTGCTTGGTCCAAAAAGGTGCAAAAATGGATTTTATGAAAATAAGAAAAATATTGCCATCAATGCGTAGAGCTCAAGAAAATATACACTTTTAGAGAAAACGACACCTGAAACGGAGTCACAGAATGAAAGTTATGGCACATGCAAGTTTTTGCTGCTACATCTTCCCGGACCCTTTCCAAAAATGGCAAATTTTTTTCTATGCTTGTGATTTTTTCACCAAAAATCCAAAAAAGGAAAGAATTGCCAAAAAAGGAAAGAAACGCTGTCTTTGGCAAGTTTTTTTGGACGGGTACGGCTGGAAACGTACCCACTCCGGGTCCCTGTGGGTACGTTTCCAGCCGTACCCACAGCGTACCGTACCCGTACCAGTACCTGGTACGTTTCCAGGCTGGTACGGGACCCCCAGGGCGTTTCCGTGCAGTCTAGACTACAAAGCATTCCCTAATTAAAGTTTGACTGTAATTTTAATTGATCCCAGATGACAAAGATGATCTTGGTATGGTTTATTTGATTGTATTCTTTGCAACCTTTATGGAATTCTTGTAGTTGTTGAATTTTCTCGAGAATTTGGAATGATATTTCTATTTTTCATTGAAGCTGTGGAGGATGATGCTATTTGGGTTAAAAGGATTGAACCCAGAACACTGCTTTAAATGGAGTCATATTGATGGATGATTGAGTGCTGCTGTAGGAAACCTAAATGAATGGTGCTTTTCAATCCTAAAGTAATACATAACTTATTTTGGACGAGGATACGGTCTTTAATGCTAAGTTGGCAACTGTTGCTCTTCATCATACAATTGTATTCTTATACTGTAATGCATGCTTTGATATTTTGACTGATGTGATTGTTTAACTGTTAACATATGTCCTCAATTTGGTGTATTCAATATATTTTCCATGAGTTTGTAAATCCTCATTGTTGTTAAGTTAAATTGTGTTCCGAGGCTAATAAAGAGATCTTTCCAAAAAATATCCTTTGAACGTGGAGTCTGTTGCTTACAGTATTTGATCGGGCCATATTTGAAAATGTTATCCGAGAAGATACTGCAATGTCTGCTTTGTGGTTTATTTTTCATGGAATGAATCCTAGAAAGCTGGCAACCATTGCTCTTTGTCATACAATTGTATTCTTATACTGTAATGCATGCTTTGAAATTTTGAATTATGTGATTGTTTAACTGTTAACATATGTCCTCAATTTGGTGTATTCTTTATATTTTTCTATAAGTTTGTATATCCTCTTTGATGTTAAGGTAAATTGTGTTCTGAGGCTATTAAAAAGATCTTTCAGAATTATCCTTTGAATGTCGAGTCTGTTGCTTACAATGTTTTTGATCGGGCCATATTCAAAAACGTTTACAAAAAGATATGGAAATATCTGCATGTGGTTTATTTTACATGGAATGAATCCTTGAAAGTTGGCGAGCCAGTCAGCTATTACAAGGATCTGGTCGTCATGCTTGCTTGTTTTTGTAGATTGGTTACAAAGTCAATAGAAAGGCTACCATTCACATTCAGTAGGCAGTGGCATGAGGTTTCTAGCTAGTGTGTTTCTGGTTGGTATACTTGGAAGTTTTCTGCAGTGTTCACATATTTTTCTTTTTCTTTCTCATTCTCAATATCTGAGATTCTTTATCAGAATGAGCTAGCTATCTCATTCCAGTGTGGGTCTTAATTAAAGTGGATTAATGCAAACTTGCATGTAACCTTAACATAATTCAAAACTTAACTAACATAAGATCTTACTAAGAACAAATTGCCTTTTTATACACATCTGCTTAAAATAGACACACTGAAATAGAAAATCTGTCCCTGAAAAATAGGGTATTCTTCAATATTGGAGAACACATTTGGAATCTAAGAAAATGAAACCTCATGTGTATATGCTTACTTCTATTGTGGAATTTTGGCCTACAAGAAAGCTCTATGCAACTCTGTTGTCAAAATAAAGTGTTGCAGGATGCAAATTTTTCCCACATATTTATCTAATCAGATTTTAAGGCAGATAGCTTTGCAATCAGTGACTGAAGCAGCCGTATGTTGAACCTCCATTGGTCTATGGTACTACTCTCTATTTCTTGCTAAACCATACTATGGTTGCTGATACCAAAGACAACTTAAAAAGCATATATGCAGAAGTAGATTTCCTAGAAGCTAGATCTTCAACCTTGTCACAGTTCTCAAATCCATGTCAACACATATCATCTCCTTTGACATACTTGAGTATATAATGGATTGTACCCTTAAGGTACCAAAGAACATGCTTGGCTTCCTTCTAGTGATTTTGCCTTTGGAGCAACCATAAATTTACTGTTTGTGCTCAATTTTTTTTTTTTTTTGATAGGAGGGAAATTGGTAAGTGAGCCCGCCCGTGAAGCCTCTTTATTGGAGGTCACGAGTTTGAATTGGTCCTCCACTATAACCCCTTGCTAGTGTAGTTGCCCTACTCCCCAACACATTTAAATGGGGGACCAGAACCCAAGACCTCTTAGTCAGGTTGCTTTAATGCAACCTCCTAGAACCAGTCTATAACGTCCTTTTTTCCCACTTGAGAGCCACAATTTGGACTTCTTGCCATTCCTTCTCCATGGCGAAGAAGTCGAGGGGAACATTGAGCTTCCGTTTGCTATGTTTTTTACTAATTTTTTATATTTTCTTTTTAGTGTTTTCCTCTTATAGCAGGTCGGCTGAGTTAAAGCAAATTAATGGAAGCTAATGAAGGAAAAGAACATCTCTTGGGGTCGGCCTTACCTTTTCAAGCTTTGGCGCCAATGGAGGAATATAAAAGGAGTCTTAAGACATCATTAAACATCTAGTTTTTGGCGCATTTATCTTATCTTGAGCATTGTGAGTTTGTGGCTCCTTGTTCTTCCACTTGAGGATGAAAACCCTCTTGTGTGGCTTTCCTAGAAGGACGAAAACCCTTCTAGTGGTTGGGTGAAGGACGAAAACCCTTCATCTTGGCTTGGCATTGAAGTATAAGGCAGATTTGAAGAGATATTTATCATTTTCAGATTGTTATTGGCTTCCTACATGTGGAGCGACCTACCTTGGTGTAGGGTTTGAGGGTTTGGTGAACTTATATTTGCATTTTCAGTTTATAATCTGATTTGTCATAATTTCTAAGGCCGGAATCTGCAATTTCATGATTTTTGGGGGTTTCTAGACCCATAATCTATAATTTTCTTGTGGCTGCTCTTCGCTAGACATTTATTAATTTCCAACAATGTGTTATTTCAGATTTATCATTGTTCTTAGTTCTATTGGATGTATAAAAGATATCTCTAAATTGTGGCAAGTTTATTTGAAGTATATTTGGTGTTTGACATACATTTTTGAAGAGTTCAGTTCGCTGGTTTCTAATTTTCAGTCTGCTACAATAAAAATCAGATTTGAATAATTTGGTGTTTGTCTACATTCCTTGGTTATTGGTCTAATTCCTTGAAAGGGTCATTTCACAGTCGGGCCAGCCTCCGGGGCAGTGTGTGCACTCAACATTATGACAAATCAGTTTTTGCCTTAGCCAGTTATAGAAGAAAACCTATCAGCTGGCAGTAGAATGTGGCATACGTTAACTCTGAAATATCATCTGCTCTTAGCTTCAGACTAGACACCATCAGATTTCTCATAGGCTTGTTGTTTTCATATCGAAGTTTTTAAAGGATTTCAACTGCAGACTTTCTTTGTGAGAAGAAATAGTACCAACATCTTGCCACGCTTGAATCCTAAACAAACAGGCAGCAATCCCGGTCATTCATGTCAAATATACTATTTTCTCTCTCATTTCATGAAATCATTGCTTGGGAGTTAACTGAAATGAGAAGATAGTCACGTAAAGCAACAAAACAAGCACAACAACACTACATTTATAAAATAGAACTTCAAATCTGCTAAAGTTACAGAGAAACGGAAATGAGAACAATATGTATCTATTTACCAAGCTGAAAGGAGCCTCCCTAAGATTGTACAAAGCCTTCTTCAATCAAAAACATGGTCATCTTTTCCCCGAAATTCAAATCCCTTAGGGTGCTTTATGTAAACTACTTCTTGAGTGTTCCCATTAAGAAATGTTGTCTCCACATCCATGTAGAGAAAACTTGAACCAAAATTTGAAGGAAGAAAAATAATAAGCATGGAAGTATACTTGGAGATGGGTATGTTTCATCATAGTAGATCTCTTCCTTTTTGGAGAAGCCACGAGCCACTAATCCAGGGGTTGTACATCTCGATACTACCATTTGCTGTATGTTTTTCCTTAAACAAGCATCTATTGTCAATCACTTACTTTCCTTCACGGTGTCACATACCAAGTATTGTTCAGGATTATACTCTTGCATGGTGAATTCTTCTCGCGTGGCTCCTACCACCGCTCGATACTCCTTTACTTTGCGCTTCTTAAAGTGTTGATGGATCTGCATTAGTTAATGAAATCATTTGTGGAATGATTTGGGAGGATGGTGTACCCACATGGATGTTTAAGGTTCTCCCACAAATTTCTCCACTTCTTGCAAGGATTCATTTAGCCATTTAGTTTTTCCGGCTGTACTTTTGAGGTGGATGAACTCGAGTTAGATTGTTCTTTTGTTTGGAATAATAGGGGTATCTTTCTTGAGAATCACAGGAGAATTCTGTCTTCATTCATCAATATCACATCCTCGACATCAAGGTCTTTCTTTGATGTAGTAGATTGAGTGCCGGTTGATTCTTTCTTTGTAAAGACAAATTCCCCTTCAAAGTTGAATGTTTTAGCTTAGTACTTTTGTCAACCTGATACATGAAAATATATGTGACAACCAAACTCTATATGTAATGTCCCCTTCTAGGACAAGTTAGGAAATAACATAAATTTGATCACACACTGCTGGAAAATAATTAATGTTCAAACCCCAACTGCTGTAATTTTCTAAAATTCATATCTTTGGCTAGAGAAGTCCAAATGAGCTGAAATTTTAGATATTGGGCCACAAAATATGAAGAATAATATTCAAAAATCAGATTTCGCACAACTAACACGAAACCCTAATTTTTCCCTAAAAAGTAGGTCGCCTGACACATTTAGGGCATCAAATCAACTCCCAAAATTTAAAAATTACTCCCTCCTTATTCCTCCTAATTAATTAACCAAATCGATCCTAGGAAGATTAGATCTTCATAGTTCGACCTCAAATAACCCAATGTCGGCAATAATACAATCTAGAATGGGATTGGAGTATGCCAAAGTGGTGGGTTAGATGGGAGAACTAATTAGAACTCTAATAACATCCAGATTTGATTTTTAGCAGCAATTAATTAATTAATAAATCACCCAGAACAACTGAAACTTTAAAAATTAATATCTCACAAAATACTTGGAGTTTTGGCATGAAACGAATTGCACAATAAAGTAGAAATCATGAGCTTTCAAATGAACTAACAAACTGATTTTTCTGAGCACTGAAACCCACTCAAATCTGCCCTTGAAATCTGCCTCCAAGTCACTAGGGTTAGAATAAAATATTTAAATAATTTCCAGCTCACAAAACCCTTCCAAAACACTCAAATAATCAGCCCTTGCATCTGAAATAATTAATTAGACACAACAACAAATAGATCTAGCATAAACAACCTCAAAACATGATAGATCACACCCCAAACCAAGTCGATTTGCCTCTAATAAATTGCAGCAATAATAACAGTTACAAAGTACCACAAACCTTTCACAAAAATGCAGATTTATTCTCCAAATAAATACGCCAATACTTAAGACCAGGGTTTGCAAATGCTAGAATGAATATACCATGTATAAACATATCCAACATAAGAGAGCACAATGGAGAGAACAATGGAGTCTTCAATATTCTTCAATAATAGATCCAAATGAGAGAGAGCACAATGCAAGAACTAGGGCATACATCCCAATACTCCAAGCATGGAGTGAAATCAAATGATCAATCAACATAACCCCACTAGAGGAAATGCGACCTCCTTTTATAGAGTTAAGGGGTGCAATATTCAATAAAGACTGACCTTTCCCTTTTGGAGGGAAAACATAAACTCTCCTTATAATAAAGTCTTTAATAAACTAAGACTATGTGCACTTTATTATTTTTAATTAAATAATAAAAATAACTAGCCTATGTGCACATTAACTAACTAAAGAGCCCTCCAAGGGGTTACAAAATAGATAACAGACATCTTAGGACAACTTTTGAACTCAATCCTTGAACCCATTGGGTTGAGGGTCTTCAAATCTTCAATTTCATCAATGTCCCAAGAAGGGGACATTACACTTTAAGGTCTGAAAAATCAGGTCTTTCAGCTGCAAATAATTCATGCAGAATTTTGTCCCTGAAAATTTTATTTGAACACCTTTTCAACACAAACAGTCATGTTGCATGCTTCAACTCACAATGTCATAGGTAGATTCGTATCATGGATCATTGATTTTGTGCTCGCAATGATTGATTTACTCTTTTGTTTTGCAATTTCGTTTTTCTGTGGATTATATGGAAATGTGAACTCCTGTTTATAACTAGTGTCATGCTTTGAGCCCTCTGGAGATATACTCTGCCCAAGAAAAGAATCTTAATCCGCCTCTCTGCCCCGTTTTCGACCAATGCCTTCAATTTTAAAAAATGGGAAAACTTCAAATGTAGTCCCTGTGGGATAAACCCATGTTTTTCTTCAATGATCATCGATAAAAGTTACAAAATATGAAGTATTTATCATTGAACTAAATGACATCCATCCATACACATTAGAATATATTCTAATTTTGAATTTCTCTGTATTTGTGCTGTCTTGAGTGGAAAATGCCTTTGACATGCTTATTAGCTGAAGTGCAGTCTTTACACATTCCAACATTATTAACTTTTATTGTTGGTAGTCCTACAATATTCTGTAACAAGGGAAATGCACCATAGTGCAGATGGCCAAATCTTTAGTGCCATAGTTCAACTGATTTTGCACTTGCATGTACTAAAGCATTACGTGTCACATTACTTGCCAACAGTATATATAAAGCTCCTTCTTGGATCTCCTTTGCAATTACCTTTAGGGGCTGCAGCTTGAAATCCTTGATCCCACACTAGTGCTCAATAAACTCCACTTTACAGTTTTGATCTGTTATAGTTGAGACACCAAAAAATATTGTTCAATATTGGTGCAAAGAATACGTTATTAAGATCTCCAATATAGCATTTGGGCATATGTGTACATGGATTGCAACCATACTTTCAACTAGATAGGTGGTCTCATCGCCCAAGTCACTCTGACACCCATCTTCTCTTGTTTTACCTCCCTGAAGAATTTTTGATCATGGCTCATATGTCTCAAAACACAGCTATCTACATATCAAACATTTTGAAGTAATGTTTTTAGATAATGCATACATCATTGAAAATGAAGTTTCTACCTTATGTACTTGTTCATGCACATCTTGTGAACTGTCCATGCTGCCAATGGACTGCCCTTCAGTGGAAAATCCCTTTCTGTTTACTGTCTGAATTGGCCTACTTGTTTGGACAGTCCCCGACATAGTGACCCATTTTCTGGCATTTCTAGTACATCACTTTGCACCTTTTTTGGGAAGGATTTGAGATTGAAAATTAACTACAACGGCTCATTTTCCTTGAAATAAGAGCCCAAATTCATCAACAAGCATCTACTAACAATTATCAAATGATTATTAATGAATTTGCAATGAATTAAAGCCAAGTCGAATTGATATATGCAATTAAATACTGCTGGAAATTACTGTTAATGCTCAGAAATCGCAGCAGCCCAAAAGCGGTTTGATTTGCCTAAAATAGTGCCTCGAAATGCGTGAAAATGCAGATTTGGGCTTTATAAAATATGGCGATTTGATTTAGCAAATCGATTTGAAGTTATTTGCACATAATAATTTGAATTTCAATCATATACAAGTTGAACTGGCAGAAATAACTGGAAAATCAGAATTGCACATAAAATGGTGTTCAATATAATAATCTTCTGCAAATATGAATTGTTTAAAGTCAAAAGTGAATGGTTTTCGTCCTTCACAATAGACCTTACATGGGGTTCTTGTCCCAAGTGGAAGACAATGAAATCTCTCTCTCAAAAATCAGATTTTACAAATAAAAGTCCATGCTTACAAATGAACCCTCCAACCCCTATTTATACTATTTCTAAGGATGGCGCCAAAACTGTAAAGACATGACCTTTTGCATATGTCCATTTATTATGCCTTGGCTGACCCCTTTAGTATTATTTTCTCTTCATCATGGCCGACCCATACTTTAATCTATGAACCCTTAAAAACATACTAATAAATAATAGAAAACATATAGTTGGCTTTCTCCTTGCATTCTTCTTCTGGACCGTGGAGAAGGAATGGCCGAAAGATCTTTTTTAATCTGCTATTTTTTAAAAGGGACATTACAGTCCTCCCTTCCCAAGATTGCTTGTCCTCAAGCTGGATCCCAAACAAATTTCAGTTGCTTCTTTGAAAAGTTACCATCCAAACAATGGTGATCCATCATCTCTTTCCTGCTGTCTCGCTCGCTTGAAAATACAAGATGAAGGAAGCTAGAATTCCACCTCCAAATAGTGCAAAAGTGTTATTATGTAGGAAATACATTTTCCAGCTATAGAGATATCTCCGTAAGAACCAAGGCTTGGAGAAGAACAAACTGAAAATGAATAAATCAGCGTACTCCTTCGATGGAACCACCTTCGATATGACCCTTTGGTCAAGGCATTTGCCCTCCCATCTTTCTCCCATGTTTAGACCATTGGGTTCTTGAGGGAAATAGTACCAAAGTGGCTGAATGAGAGTTGCAAAGTGACTACCATAACCAAGAGGTGTTTGGTACCTTCTCCACCATGTACTTTTGTTAAATGGCTGAAAAATTTGTGATCAGCAGTAGGAAGGCGAGTATAATAGATGAATTCACAACATACCTTCAAAGTCTCTTTTGTCTTCCATACTAAGGAAGTTGGCCACAAGATTTCAGCTGATAAAAATTTGAAGAAATGGCTGAAGATGCCCATACGAAAGCTTATGGCAGCATTCTTGAAAATAAGAGATATGGTATTCTTTCTCCATCCCAACAACCACAAGACCATTACCTCATTATTTAATAACTTTAGGAAGTACATTCTTCTTCGTGAATAACTCATAATCTGATTTAGCCTTTCTTCTAAACTCATGGAGTGGGGGAATTTGCGCCAACCCAACTAAAATACATTTTTCCAAAGGGCTGATTCGTGAAGAAGAGTATTATAATGAATTCTTCCCAAAACATTCCCAACTTGCATATATACCAAGCAAATTTGGGAAGGAGTAGTGCTTCTATCATAATCAACATATAAATCAGTCATCCCACATACCTTTTCCAGCTGGAATGGAATGCATATGATGGCGAAGAGGAGCCCACTCATCTCAACTTCCATGCTTTCACTTAAAGGCCCTTTGTTACCCTCATTTCTTGGATCCTTCTCAGCCTTTCTGACATGGTGACATAGCGGAAATCTGCTCTTCAATGACTGCTGCACCAATTCGATTGGAAATGGAGAGTTGTTAGCATGTGCCAACCAAGAAACAAGTGAAATTTTCTTTGGATGATACTGCTGATCAGAACCAGCGAGTATGGGGCCCTTCCTTGCACATATTGCCCACAGTAAGAGAGAAATTCTTCCTTGATATGACTGCTGTTCAAAAATGGAATCAAAGGGTTTGTTTTCATAACATATCATCCATGAAAGGAGCTGCTGTAACTGCTGTTCCAAATCAGCAGCATAAAATTTCACAAAGGCAAGCTTAAGACACCATAAGCCACCCCCTTTATGGCTCTCGATCATATCTTTCAAACTCTGTTGAGTTATTATGCCCGGATCAAAGGAATAACACTCATCCCATACCAACTTTATGCATACAACCATTATGTCAAATGACTGATGAAATGGAAATGCGGAGCTTACCATGTGCCTTTTTGAAGTTATCTTGAATAATTGGTGCCCCTTCACCAAGTGGTGTGAATTCTTCTTCCTCTAAGTGGCCACCGCGAAGCATCATACTTGCCCTCTGTATCTTCCTTTTTCTAGCTTTGTTTGTCTCCATCTTTCTTGGTAATTCTTCTTCAATAAGCTGATACATGCTGCCCTCTTCGATAAGCATGGTGTCCCTTTGGTCATGAAGAAGACTCTTCACCCAGAGTGGGTGATGTGTGCCACCTCTTATACTAAGAATGCTGCCCATAATACTCAGAAATTCTGAGTTTAAATGTAAACCGAATTCTAAGGTCACCTTACCTCCAGGCTCCTTTGTTTTTCGGGTACTTGCCTTCACTATACATTTGTCTGATGCTTCCTTGACAAAACCCTCATTATGATATGAATATGGCAGCGGTATAAAAGAAGGTAAAATGTCATCATACCTCAAATTTTCTATGCATGGAGCTTCTTCATAGTTCTCTCCATGATTATGTATGCCTTCAATTTACCTCCAATGAGCTGCTGCTTTGGGAATTCCAGCAAGCTCATATTCTTCATTCTTTCCCGGAAATTGGTCTTCCATCACCAACTTCACTCTTCCCATGTGCAAATTTGTTTTTTGCTCTTCTTTGGGTTCATGCTCCAAGGTTTCCTCTTCACGAACATGCTCCCTTGTGCTGCTGTTCTGAATGTCAGTCCTTGATTCGTATTTGACAAAGGTGACGGAAGCCTCTGTTGTTTCCAAGGTCTGCTCCATACCCAATACTTTTGGGTTTTCTTCAACTCCTTGCCATATGAAATCATTGGAAGCCAAAGGAATATCATCAAACACCAATAAACATTTACCTTCATGTTGGGTACCAGTCTTCCTTTGTTCTACTCTTTGAGCCTCCGTTGCAATTTGGAAGCTTTTTCCTTCTTTCTCCCTTTGTAGCTTGGCATGCCTAGGTTTAGGCCTAGGTCTTCCACTCTCCAACTCCATGAACGCTGTGAATGACATTGCTTCACGGACTTCTTTGGGAAAAGCCATGTATTCCTTATAGCTTGCTTCAACATTTTCTTTTCCCATGGTGCTTGGATCCTCTTCTGGTAGGACTTCAACTCCGGTCTTCGACTTGATCCTCGGGCTGTTCCTATTGTTTGCTTAGTATTAATTAGATTTTGGATAGACATGGCAAGAAGGTCCAAGGCTTCCGTGAGTCTTTCTTGTCCCGCCATAAATTTATCCATTGAATTTCCCTCAGGCCCTTTGAGAACCAGGTTCTGATACCACTGTAATAACCCTTTTTGAGGGTTTATATGAAATTTCCAGAATTATGGAAATTATTGCAGCAGATTGAAAATTAATTACAACTATTCATTTTCCTTGAAATAAGAGCCCAAATTCATCAACAAGCATCTACTAACAATTATCAAATGATTATTAATGAATTCGCAATGAATTAAAGCCAAGTCGAATTGATATATGCAATTTAATACTGCTGGAAATTACTGTTAATGCTAAGAAATCAAAGCAGCCCAAAAGTGGTTCGATTTGCGTAAAATAGTGCCTCGAAATGCATGAAAATGCAGATTTGGGCTTTGCAAAATATTGCAATTTGATTTAGCAAATCAATTTGAAGTTATGTGCACATAATAATTTAAATTTCAATCATATATAAGTTGAACTAGCAGAAATAACTGGAAAATCAGAATTGCACATAAAATGGTCTTCAATATAATAATCTTCTGCAAATATGAATTGTTTAAAGTCAAAAGTGAAGGGTTTTCGTCCTTCACAATGGACCTCACATGGGGTTTTCGTCCCAAGTGGAAGACAATGAGAGATCTCTCTCAAAAATCAGATTTTACAAATGAAAGTCCATGCTTACAAATGAACCCTCCAACCCCTATTTATACTATTTCTAAGGGTGGCGCCAAAACTGAAAAGACATGACCTTTCCCTTATGTCCATTTATTATGCCTTGGCCGACCCCTTTAGTATTATTTTCTCTTCATCATGGCCGACCCATACTTTAACCTATGAACCCCTAAAAACATACTAATAAATAATAGAAAACATATAGTTGGCTTTCTCCTTGCATTCTTCTTCCGGACCATGGAGAAGGAATGGCCGAAAGATCCTTTTTAATCTACTATTTTGGAAAAAGGGACATTACACCTTCTCGTAATGTCCCCTTTTCGCGACATTTTCCACATTGAAGATTTGAAGACCCTCAACCCAATGGGTTCGAGGAATGAGCTCGAAATTTGTCCTAAGGTGTCTGTTATCTATTTTGTAACCGCTTGGAGGGCCCTTTAGTTAGTTAATGCGCACATAGGATAGTTGTTTTATTATTTAATTAAAACTAATAAAGTGCACATAGTCTTAGTTTATTAGAGACTTAATTTATAATGAGAGTTTATGTTTTCCCTCCAAAAGGGAAAAGGTCGGTTATTGAATATTGCACCCCTTAACTCTATAAAAGGAGGTCGCATTTCCTCTAGTGGGGTTATGTTGGTTGATCATTTGATTTCACTCCATGCTTGGAGTATTGGGATGTATGCCCTAGTTCTTGCATTGTGCTCTCTCTCATTGTAAGCTTCATTTGGATTCATTGTTGAAGACTCTCAAGTAAATTTCAGATCTGTCATTATTGCTTGAGTTATTTCAGATTTTGGCGCCAAGTTTGGAGTGTGAAAGTCATTGGTATTGCTCCTTTTATTTCTGCTGTTATTGCTGCAATTATTTCTACCATAGCGACTTGGATTGGTGATGATTTGATCATGTTTTGATGCCATAAATGCTAGATCTGAAATCTGCCATGTGTTATTAAATATTTCAGAGCAAGGGGCTAATATTTTGGTGTGTTTGGAGGCTAGGAAAGAGCTGGAAATTATTTAATTAATTTTCCCTAACCCTAGCGACTGGTTTTCAGATTTCAGGGAAGATTTGAGTGGGTTTCAGTGTTCAAAAATTCAGTTTGTTAGTTCATTTGAAAGCTCATGATTTCTACTTTATTGTGCAATTCGTTTCATGCCAAAACTCCAAGTATTTTGTGAGATATTAATTTTTTAAGTTTCAGCTATTCTGGGTGATTTATTAATTAAGTTATTTGTTGCTAAAACTTAGATCTGAATGTAATTAGAATTCTAATTAGTTCTCCCATCTAACCCACCACTTTGGCATACTCCAATCCCATTTTGGGTTGTATTATTGCCGACATTGGGTTATTTGAGGTCGGACTATGAAGATCTAATCTTCCTAGGATTGATTTGGTTAATTAATTAGGAGGAATAAGGAGGAAGTAATTTTATAGTTTCGGGAGTTGATTTGATGCCCTAAATGTGTTGGGCGACCTAATTTTTAGGGAAAAATTAGGGTTTCATGTTGGTTGTGCGAAATCTGATTTTTGCATATTATTCTTCATATTTTTGTGGCCCAATATCTAAAATTTCAGCTCATTTGGACTTCTCTAGCCAAAGATATGAATTTTGGAAAATTGCAGCAGTTGGGGTTTGAAAATTAATTATTTTCCAGCAGTTGGGGTTTGAATATTAATTATTTTCCAGCAGTGTGTGATCAAATTTATGTTATTTCCTAACTTGTCCTAGAAGGGGACATTACACCTTCCTTGTGCAAGCTTGAGGGATTGTTGCAAATTTGAGGAAAAATAATCATAATCAAATTTATATTTGCATTGAGTGGCCTCTCCTTGGTGGAGCGACCTACCTTGGAGTGAAGTTTGGTGCCTTAAAGGGCATATATTTGATATTTCACTTCATTTTCAGATTTGTGTATATTTATAAAGCCATGATCTACTTTGTTGTGAATTTTTGGGGTTTCTAAACCCTCTTTTCATAATTATTTTGGAGCTGTACTTCTGCTGGTCATTATTAATTTTCAGCTGAGCATATGCATGTCTTTTTGGGTTGAAAACAGTTCTAGAATATCTCTAAAAGGTTTATAGAAATTGTGGATGCATTGCTAGTTGATATTTTGGGTGAATTTGTGAGTTTTCATACTGCTGTTCCTAAAATCAGTTCGCTATCCAAATCTAGGTTTAATTTCAGTCTGTTGATTTGAAAATCATGTTTGTTTGCTTTGGGGTTTGAGCTAATTTCCTTGATCGTTTCATCCCTTGAAAAGAATGTTTCATCTTACTTATGTTGAACACATACCCAAAGTCCCTATCGTTCGCCCGATGGATGTATGTCAAAGTCAATATGATAAATTTAGGCCTTGGGTTGAGGCGTGACATGGACTAGATAGCCAAGACCTAATGTGTCCAGAGGAGTGGAACAATGAGTTGGCAAATTCTTCAACAAGTCAAGAAATGAAATGTGGGAGGTCTTGGTTAATTAGGTAATCAAGTCGTACGCTCCTACTGGCTTGGGGACAATATTGGTATCGTCTTGCGAAAGAGAGCAAGTGGGGATGGATTGCAGAGTATACTCTCTCATTCGAGACATCGCATTGACTTCTGGTTCTTTTTCTAAATCAACTAGGCCCACAATATTTGTCTTGTTTTGTTGATTTAGGTTGAGGGAAACCCCAAGGTTCCCGGAGGTAGAGGCTTTAATGTCATGGGTTTTGATGGGAATGCCCTTGTTCACATTTGAGGAATTTAGCTTCTGGTCTTCTGGACATTTGTGGAATGCATCCCAATATATGCCCAAGTTTGCATTTTGAGGTGCAATGGCCCCGTATAACCAAATTGTGGATATTCCTCAGAGTTCCCTAGGAACATGTTAATGAATAGTCATCGTTGATCCTCTGGGGTCTCTTGATGAACTTGTTGCACTCTCTACAAGTACGAGGATCGTGACGAACAACGTGGTAAAAGCTGCAATATAAGTTGGCATTATAATCCCTTGGCCTTTGGTTTTGGTTCTGTTTGTTGGTTGAACCCTTGATTGTTGTTCTTGGATTGGTTGTTATATTTGTATTTTTGTGCCCCCAACTAGGGTTTTGGTATTGGTTTTGGCCTTGAATTTGATTTTGTCGAGGCGGGGGACGGTTGAAATCGATTGCATTAACGAGAGGGGATGGGGTTGGATCTCCTTTGATTCCACATGTTGTTCTTTGTGTTACCATTATTAATGACATTGGGCTTATGAACTTGGTCAAGAATAACATTTGTGGTGACACGATGATTGCGGTTCAATACTTTGGGCCCTTGGTTGCTATTTTCATTGTTTTGATAATTTGTGTTGTTTTGGTTTGGAGTTACCAACATCCCGTTGACACCATAGGGTTGCGTCCATTGTTAATGGCCGTTTAGTCTATACAAAGAGCACCTTCTAGCACTTCCTCAGTAAGTGTGAAAGAGAAACTTTGTACTTCCTCCTTGGTTTCACAGCTAAGTTAGTAGGGAAGAGATCACAAAGCTCCATTTGGTCATTGTTAGGTGTGTTTGCGGAAGAATAAAGAACTTGTTGCCATCTCGCATGAAATGAAAAGCAAATTGCTTATTCCTTCTGTTTGATGTGTAGGAATTCTTAGATTCCCATGTGTAGCAACTTATTCATGTCGAAGGCTTTGACGAATCCAGATACAAATTGTTTGAAAGAATGTATGGATGCTTCAAGGATTCGATAATACCAATCTAGAGTGATCCCTTCAAGTGTCTTTGGGAAGATCTTAGCAATTACCACATCCCACGAGAGCAACTTTGTAATCGCAGTAGCATAGGCCTTGATGTGAGATTTAGGGTCTCCCTCTCCGTTAAACTTAGGGAGGTCCGAAAATGGGCAAGGAAGCATGACACCGCGTATTTTGAAATCAAGGGGTTCTTTCAAGTACTTGACATAGGTTCTCATTGTGTAAGATTCTACCATAGAGGTCCCGATGAAAAGGTGGAGGCGGAGGTGCTTGGTAATTTGTAGCATAGGCGTTAGGCTGGAGCATATGGGGTTCCTTGGAATTGTGAGAATGGGTTAGGGAACGCATAAATGTTTGGTTGTGCAGACTTTGAATACACATGCATGTAGGGAGGAACAACACTCAAGAATGCATTTGTGGATGTTTCGTTATGAAAGCATGCACCGTCGGGGATGGCATGTGGAAAGGCATTGCCGGCCAATGTCGTTGGGTAGAGTATACGTATACGTCACGAAGGTTGAGAACCCATTCCCGGTGTGCCAACTCTTGTGAGAAAGTCGCGTGGGTTTGATTGAATTGAATAACCTTGTTGAACGTGTTGTTGTTGGTTGCGTATGTTGGTGAAAGGGGTACGAATTTGATTATCTTCGGGATGACCCACATTTTTCCCTACCATGTGGGTTGGTTGTGAGGTTTTAGAGCTTTCAAGTTCTCAAATCCTTCCCACTAATGTGGAAATAACATTGTTGGGAGATGATTGACACTTTTGTTTAGAAATGTAATTTATATGATTCTCTAGAGGGGATGAATGATATCCCTCTATGAATTGTTCAAGATCGTATTTTTATTTTCCCGCAAAGGGGGCTTCAAGAGTGCGGTTACACCATTGTCGTTTAGCATTTCAGAAGTTCGAGTTTGCTTTCTATTTAAAGACTCGTCTATCAGATGCAATGATCAATGATTCATGCAAAGATCTCATCCTCGGCGTTTGCGAGATAATGTGAGGTCTTGAAAAGATCCTTGTGTGGGAACTAGTCTCACTAGTAAAGGTCATATTGTATGAATTAGATTGAACATCTTGAGTGCTCTGGGGTTTATTGACCTCCTCTATCCTCACATGATTAGTAGGTATGCACGTTGTTGAGACAAAGCCATTCACATCGGGTTCACCATATTTGTACGCATGAAAAGTGACGTGGGTGTTCCTGTGCACTCGACTTCCGTGAGGTTGGGTGAGACAACCGAATCTGTGGGAAAAGGGATGAGTATGAGTAAGTGTAAGACGGTAAATACGAAATAAGTGGGGATGGCTAAGGATCGAGATTCAAAGGATGGGAAACTCTCAATCGATCAACTTGCAAGTACAAAACTTGCTCATCAAGGACAACGAAAACTCATCTTATCTCTCGTGTGTGGAATACTACGATCAAGGATAATTGTTGCACGCAATTCCCAATCTATGTCGGTTAGACCGAAGATGCTTTAGCCAGCCGATGGACTCTTGGGAAATGTCCATTCATCTCTAAATATTGCTCTCCAAAAATAGTCATGCAAGAGTGTAAATGATGCACAAAAGGGAGCAAACTAAAGATCTGGGTTTCTAACTCGGTTTGTTTGAGCGGCTCAAAATTGTTCAATTATGGATAATTGTTTGTTTAGAGCGTCAAACCGGCTGAAGATTTGTGAGGGCAAGGGAGTAGAGCGGAAGATTGCCGCACTTAATCCTTAGTCTATATCTCCCTGGTATAGATTGATATTTGGTGGGTTAACGATTGGTTTGAAAATCCTCCTATGAGGTTGAGATAGACCAGAAATGGTCATGTATGGCCGTCATCAACTCATGAGTGAGAACAAAAAAAACCAAATGGATAACTAAAGGATAGTTAGAGGCTATGAACTGGTAGCGTGAATTCCTAATAACTAGATTTGTTGTCTTGATTTTGGTTCCTAGATTACGTTAAATCCTAACAATGAATAAATAACGTAAGGAAATTTAATTAAACGAAAGATAGATGGATTTATTCCTTTGGGTTATCAAATTCCTTTTTCAATTAATCATCGATAAAATAAATGCAACTACTTTAATTTATCTTTTTGTATTTTGAGAGGCTTTGAAAGGAATGAATTAAAACTAATTAACTAACTAATGTTTTTGATCTTTTCTAGATTATTTAAAAGAAAATAAGATATACAATCTAAAGAAATGAACAAATAACTAAAACTAAATTAATTGCTTCTTCTAATCAAAATAAACTAAATAGTGAATAACCAAATATAATTAGTCCTCTATTGCAAGGGGGTTTTAAACACTAATTCTAATGAGGGAGCATTTAAAATATGGATCTGTCACTTATTGATTTAACGAAAGTAAAGCTTCCTATGATAGGTCTTCGCCTCAGATTTGTCGGGAAGTGAAGATTCTCAGAAGCTATTTCCTTTCTTCTAGGCAAATTTTCCTTGGCAAAACCGCTTCTAATCTAATTAAAAGTAGAATAAATAATAGAAAATGTAGGGATTTCTTCACTTCTTTCTCCAATCGCATTCTGAGAAAATCCATAGGGATAAGCCGGGAAGAGATTATCCAAGGTAGAAGCTTTATTAGAAGAAATCTACCAAAATGAATGCAAGTATAGCATATGCACACAAGAAGTGATGATATCTTCCATTCCAAATAACACTAAGACTAACTTTCTTAATTCCAAAACAATGCTTATATTGAAACTTGAAAGAAATAAAATGCATCCCCAACCTGGTCACTATAGTGTTGTGGTAGCTTGTCCCAATGTTGTTGGTGATGTATTATGTGTCTCCTCAACTTCAGACTCCTTCTAATATGCGAGTTCCAAGTGATCCGGGTGAGCAAAGTAATGACTAACAACAAGAAATCAAGAAAACAGGATGGCTGGTTTGGTATGAAGAATGATGGCGGCAATGTGAGTAGCAGGAAAGCAAGACAGAGAACTGGCTGTCTATACAAGAACCTCTCCAAAATTCAGCAGCTTAACACCTCTTAAAACTTAAAATTGCCAACCTATGAAACAATCGAATGCGGGATATTTATAAGCTGCTGGAGAAGAATAAGCCAGAATACACATGTTGAACGGGATTGTGACTCAGCCAATGGAGAACAATTCAACATGCTATTTTTAGCAAGAAGGAGAGGAGTAAGTAAAGACCATTCCAACAAGCCTATTCTTGGCAGATCTGACCAAGTAAACTTGGAGAGAAGCGAATTGCAATCAAAACATGCATTTAAAAACATGAGTTTTTGTTTTGTTTTCCGCGGTGACACAACTGCTGCTAAAGGAAGGGCAAATTGCGTAAAGAACAACTTGGCAAACAATTTGACAGTTTAAAAGCATGGTGGAGAGGCTTGGCTAAGTCAAGGTAGGTATGCAAGAGGAAAAAGGAGGGATCTAGATCTTGTTCTTGTCTGGGAAGTAACTTTATCATCATCAAAGACATATTACGCTCAAGTGTTGCACCATGTAATTTTTGGGTGCGTACAGAGAGCAGCTTGTGACCATTCTGGGAATCTCTCCAAAAGTCTGCCACTTATCCTTTTCTGACCTCCCCAATCCAAGTTCTTTGTAATTGCATCTCTATAGGAACAAATAAAATACCATTCATGCGAAACTAGAGGAAGATATGTTGCAGTAAAGATCCTTGTTGCAGTTATTTAAAATTTTATCCAGATATTTTGCAGGCATTATAAGACTCCAAGGTTGTTGATGTTCCATTAAAAAGCCTCAAAGCATCTAGGTACCTGGGGCTTGGTTCATGAGTTCAAGGTTTTGCAATTCTGCTCCCCTTGCACTCTTTGAACAACGTACCCTGTCTGACATCAACAGAGGGAATTTCTTTTCCTTTGACACCCCCTGCCAGAGGAAATCTCACAGGAGGTTAATATTTCTGATGACTGATTTAGACACTCTAGTGCTGCAAACAAGTGTATGGGACAGATTGTAGAAGATGAATATGCCTTGCTAGACTGGCAAACTTCCATTTCCATTCAAATGGTTTGGAGTGAAATCTATCAACTAATTACTGCCAAAAAAGTTGACTGCATGTACTAGAGAAGAGATGGATTTTGAGATATAGGGCAGGCTGCCTAGCTCAAATTCCATGATTTCTGTCGAACTGCACTGTCTTCACCCCAGGACATTTAAGAAGAAAATCAATGGCTTGCCTGAATTTATTTCCTGACTGGTACCTCTAGCATATCTTTTCAAAAGACTCTTAAAAGTTAAAGATCCTTGCTTCCCCAAGTTTGGCAGCTCCATACAGATTCGTGTTGTCTATAAATTGATTGTGCATCTGCTCCAAAGTTTGTGGTTATTTTCAGCCCCTTAATCCGGCCTTCCTGTTTTGCTGCTATGATATCCCTTCGAAGAGCCTCGGCCACAATTACAGAGATATGGTGAGACTGGATCACATTATTGGATCCCTCTAGAAGAATTGAAAAAGTCTGCTGGGCAGCTGTTAATGAGTATGGGGAAGTGAGGAGAGGAGATACAATTCCTAATCCATTCACACCATTTTGGACATTATCCAAAACAACAAAAAATATTGTGAAGAAAGTTCCACTCAATGTGGTCATGGGCCTTTCTAATATCCAATTTTATAGTCATTGTTGGCTCTCTTCTCTGTTTGAGTGAATGAAGAAGCACATTGATCATTACTACACTGTCAAAAATCTACTTGCACCTTGCTTAGGGCGTGATAATCTTTGACAAAAGAGGCTTTAATATCTCTGCTATGATTTTTTTAACATTTAAGAGCCTCTTTTGCACCTTAAGCAATTCTCGTAGATAGATTATTCTTGGAGATTCAGGGCCCGAATAACAGAATTACTGGTTCAAAGACTCCAGCTGTATGAGTGTTTTAATGATTTTCAGTTTATTGAACTGAAAACCTAAGAAACCTTTGCTACCTGCATTACTGAAGATATCCTGGCCTCTCTACCTTAGGAACTGAGGTCCCACAACATCAATGTTGAGAAGTATATGGAAAAGGTGGTGTATCACATGGAGAGTGCAATGCCAAATCAACCATACCAAGAATGTGATTTGATAAGAAGCATAATTCAATATGTTCTCAGTTGATAATTATCTGATTGTTCTATGTCTGGACTTGATGCTATTCTCATTCCTATGGGCTATACCTCTGTTTATTTTATATTTTGAAATTTCTCGAATTGCCAAACTAGATTTTGATTAATAAGATGTTTGTTAAGTATCTTCTTTTGTAAGGCATCTCATTAAACTTGTTTTACTCCTAGGCTTTACAGTCATGGTAATTAAGTCGTTTCTGTGGTCAGTTATTACACATATATTTTATTTTTCCAAAGAATAAGAAAAGGTATTGCCTATATATGCTGTACAAATCAATGGATATATACAGATATAATATAATATGTAACCAAATCAATCATACACTTGCAGTGCAATATGTTGTATGTAAATTGAGAAAAAGCCTTATATTTTCATACTTTTCTTGTATTGTTATTTTTTCAAGAATTGCTTACAATATAGTAGGAAGATACAGGTTTTGCAATTTCTTGTCATTCGGTCGATAGAGGAGCTGTGAAGATGCATTTTCTTTGCTCTGTTATGATTACTATATAATTGGGACGTGTTATTCGAATTTGGTTGGAGTTTGATATTCCGTTTTGTGAATAATAAAAACTATATTATAATGGGATGTGTTATTTGAACTTGGTAGGAGTTTGATGTTCAGTTTCTTGAATAATAAATACATCACTGATTAATAAATTTAAAAACCTGTTTGATGTTTTTATTTAGTTGTTAAAACATAAAATATTGTTTGACACAGGATGGATGAGATGATGCGTGGACAAAGAGGGTGGAGAGAATTGGCTATTCTAGGAGATAAGTTCAACAAATTTACTGGCTTGTTAGAGGGATTTATTTGGTCTTCTCCCAAAAATACAGAAGGAAAAGCTGAAGACCAAGAAGACAATTGGGCATTTGAACCAGTTTGTAAATCTTTTCCTTTCCACTACAACATTTGACATCTTTATGATATACTTATTCACGTTTATGATTTTCTAGAGAGAAATTAGCCATTGATGAAAAATTGAGTGAATACCTCATTTTAATTTAGGTAGATTATCAACTAACATTGAGCTTGCAATGTATAACATATTAATTTAGTAGCAGGGACATTTCAGGAGAAACTACCCCATGACATCATTGAAATGAAAAGGATTTACAGTGGGAAGTTTGAACTTTGAATACGAATTACATGTGAGAGGAGGCACAGAAATAAGTCCTTAAAGAGTTGGGCAAGCCATTATTTTGAAATATTGCATTGCTTTTGGTGATTAGGCTGTCGATACGAATGCAGGCCTCTATCTTGTATCCTTATTAAATTTTGCTCTGCATTGCCTTCCTGTTTATGTAGTTTCTATGGCCTGAGTACCTTCAAAACTTAAGACGAATTACCACATATCAAAAGAGATAGAGAAGAGTTGAGAACCTGGTCATCTACCATGTGCTTTTATAAGGGATACCTAGACCTCTGAAAAAACAGGGGAGGGACATGATTCAATATAGAATCATGGAAGCATAGTTGCACCATCAGAAAATACATATAAAAATTTCATTGCTTTCCAATAATACGTTATATGCTTATATTTGGGTGAATTATACAGAGCCGACAATGATTATAAAAATATGTACGGAAGCTAGTATGGTGCCAATGTTAAGAGGGTAGATGAGTAGTCAATGAAATTGGCTTTAAAAAGTCTAATAAAGAAATCCACGAACATATAAATAGATCTAAAAATTAGCCATTTGACTAAAAATGGAAAGGACATCTGATGCTTTTACACCAAATAAGGAGATTACAATGAATGAGACTCAACCATCTTCTATATTATTTGTAAAGGAAACTCCACCTCTACCACAGTCAGTCATTTCAGCATTACAGTGAATTTTAGTTGCCCATTGTTATCCATAAAATTTTTCCATGTAAATGATTTTTAAAGAACTGATTATGTGTGCACAGGAGATGATAAAATCTGTCTTATGTGTGTGACTTGGGGTTTGCCTCTTCTTTTGAGATGTGCTATGTTCTCTCACACAAGAAGACCTTTCTCTCTTTATATACAAGTGTGTGACGAGGGTGAGAGAGATGATTTTAGGGTTTGATTTCTGTTATTTGTACTTTCGTAGTTTCCAACAGGTTATGGGTCCTTTCAACCTGTTCATTTATAGATTTGAACAGGCTATCAGGCTCAACCTGCTCCTTTATGGTTTCCAACAGTTTATGTGTTGTTTCAACACGCTCAAGTCAAGATTATGTATATGCTAGGAACCTATACCACTCAATAGTTGGTGATATAATATAGTTTGATACCTATAGTGATTTTTGATGTGTTTTGAGTGGGTCAGTATGAAAAAGGTGGTACCTTTGATTTTTTTTACCAATTGAAACTTGTGGCTCAAATTTTACTATTTGCTTTAAAACCCGTCATACATTCATTACAACTATTGATGTTTATTTTACTCATTTGTACCAAGCTCCTAGTAACTTGACCTCAATGGCTTGAGTTATATTCCTTGTCTAAGATTCTATCTTTATATGCATTGAAGAAAGAGCACGTCCTAGCCATGCTTATTTTTTTCATTCTTAGGAATCTTTTAATGTGCCTTAGAAACTAATTGAGTGATCGATATAAGTTTAAGAATTGAGGGTATGTTACAAGTCCCCGATAGTCGATTCACAATATGGTATTACTGATCAGATTTCAAAAACATATTGGCTTTTAAAGTACAAAATACCAATATATTTTTATATAGTTACAAAAGTAGACTACATGAGATATAAGCATGTGGTACGTTGGTGCAAATTTGAGAATGGCTGTAAAATTTTTAGGGGTGGAAATTATATTGAAAGAAAACATTGGCTTATACATTAGAGTGTTTACACCTGTGTGTGTGTGTGCGCACACGCACGCATAGCCATGCGTGCACAGGTGTGTGTGCGCGCGTGCTTGCGTGGGTGCGATGTTAAGTGCAAATGTATAGGATGTAAGGGTTCATTACAGGGGGTTATTTTGAATCAATTAATCTATAATTAACCTTGCATAATCAAAATAACACATTAATACTTGCAGTAATAGTGATAAGCAAAAAATAGAAGAGGAGATGAAGACTTAGTTGTACGAGCGGAACAAAGGAGAGCTAGGTGGGCAAATTGAGTGAATAAGTGATCTGAACATGAAGATGCTTTGTTTCGATACATCAGTAGTAGGATACTCTCTGCCTATGACCGTATAGTCTTGCCCTTATTCTATATGGCTCTGCCTCTCTTTTATACGGTCTTAGACCTACTTGCAATGGGGTTCTGTAATTTTTGTGCCCTTTCCTTGTGTAGAAATCTTTGTCAGCGTATGTCACTCTACCTCGCACAATCTCAACACTACCTGTAATGGCCAACAACAAGTGGAAACCTTAGATGCCTATAATACCCTTCATCAAAGCATTATATAAGAAAAGGAAAACTCAGTGTGTGGGTGAGGTTAGACTACCCTTGGCGGTCAACCTCTGTCAAACCAATCCAAGTGATGCATTACATGCCCTCGAGCGGGATCAAGCCTCATGTAGTTCGCCTAGTGCTTTGTGCAAGTGTGAATGCAATCTAAGCGAGACCTCATATGTGTGCCCTCATGTCTCTTAACACAAAGATAGTGGGCTAACTATAGAGTAGATAATGTACCCAACGCGGTAGTAGTGTGATGTGGTGTGCTTTAGGCTGCTAAACTAAACCCTTTTCTCCTTGAAGTCCTTTGACAATGCCTCGGAGTGACTATGCTATTGCTAAGACATGGCTTGTAATGCCCCCTTTTCCAAGCTCTTATTTTAAAGAGAAAAAGAAAATAATAATAACAAATTAATAATTTGATTAAGTGCAAAAATAGTTATTTTACACACTTAGGATTATTATTAATTTAAATTTTTAAGTGGCTTTGAGGAAGTGAAAAGAAAGAGGTCAAAAAGTGCAAACACCGACTTAAAATAAAGAAGGTAATGGAGTTAAAGGTGAATCATAACATCCCAAAAAGGAGATTGGTCTCTTTGGGTTCCTTTTTGTTGTTTGACGCCACCCTAAAGTATTTAAAGGGGTTGCTTGGGGTGGAGGTAGTTAGTTTTTGGTATATGATTTGGTTTTCTTTGAAGAGTTGGGGCACACTTTACTTTCTCTCTCATCCATTGAAGACGGAAACCCTCCATGGAGGTCTATTGAGGACAAAATCCCTCAATAGCATTTAGATTTGAGGAACGAAACCCTTGCATCTTCACTGGTGATCTCATACAGAGGCCACACTTGTGATACAATCAGGTTTATAGAGGTTCAAGGCAGATTTATTAGTGCCAGGGAATCATTCGCAGCTAGGGCAGATCAGATTTGCATTGTTTTGAGTGTGGGACAGCCACACAAGTCTATGTTTGAGCTTGCAAGGGTTTCGGACCAGCTGTTTGGCCAATTTCAGACCCTCTCCTAGGGTAGCGACCCCTCCTTGGGAGTTCATTGGTTTTAGGGCATGACAAGTCAACTTATGTATTTGGATTCTTCATATTTTTGAGACCGATTGTACTTTTCGGAATTGTATTTAGGCATTGGAATCATTATTTCCGGCCTTTTTGTAAGTTGGTTCGTTCTTTATTGCAAAATTAATTATTATACTTCAGCTAGGGTTGTAAAAATTTAATTCTTGGATGGTACTTTCTCTTTCCTCCATGCTTTGGATGGTGTAAACATGGCATTGGTGGTGAATAATTGCAATTTCCCTTGCTGTCATAAGATTTAGACTATTGCAACTTGCCGTTATAAATTTCAGTTGCTTTGATTTGGGTTGGTGTTATTTCCCTTAATTCTTTCAGCTCAGCCCGGAAAGGGGCATTACAGTGGTATTAGAGCATTGATCTTCCCAACCTGCAGGGTCAAAAGCTAACATTTGAGACAAATCTACAATGGACACATGAGTGAAAGGGAACTTAGGAGAGAGAACATGGATTGACGACCTAAGTTCTTACCAAAGAAAGAAGAAGTCATTCCGGAGGTTGAAACACGACATTCAGTGGGTCACAACATTGCGGCCAACTATGAGGAGTATAGGGCTCTTCCAAAAGAGATTCGTGATGCCATTTCACTTGTGGAGTTCATAAGAGTAAGCAAGGGTAGATCAAGGCTTGAGCCTAGATCTCAAGCGCCATAGAAGGATCTTCAACATGCCTTGGGGAAAGTGACACTCTCCACATTTGATGGTTCTAACAAGGGGACAACCGGTGCATGGATGAAGATGCTAGGGTTAAACCCTAGACCACAAGGATATGCCAAGGAGTCAAACCCAAAGGAGTTTCCCTTGAAAGAAGAAAAAGAACCAGCCAAGGTAACAAATACATCAATACCTCAAGAGGTCAAGGAAGAAAGCATGGGGCATGGACCGGAGAAAGAAAATTCAGATCTGCAAGAGGTTTATGAGCCTGAGCTTCAGGATGACCTTATTGAGAGGCATGCCCTTAAAAAGAGGGCCTCACTTTGGATACTCATGTTGGTTTTCAGTTTGTTGGATTTTACGTATCAACAACGAATGGTAAGCAATTTGATTTATTGCATCACCCTCACACCATGTCCTTACAATGTTTTGATTGTCATGAGAATTCTTCTAAAAATGATGAGAGGATGAAGGGTGCTAAATGGGAAGAAGATTTTTTCAAAGAAGCCCATATCCATCTTCCAAGCATTCTTAATATTGAGCCATTACCATTACCATATGAGATGGATTTTCAGGACAACAAAGAACTATTCCAGTTTTGCCATCATTCTGAGAATGGTAAAAGGATGAAGGTAGAACCTTGGGTTCTAAATTGTCCTAAGAAGCCACAATGGGTTGTACAAGGAATCGAACAAGCCACAATGGAACAATTCAAAAATCAGGTAAACCAACTCATACAATCTTTGCTAGCTTCAAATTTAATATTCAAAATGGGATTGCATGGGCCAATACATATGTTATGAGAAGTGGAGATAAATGGCTGCCTTCTAGACAAAGTCCATGGTATGCTAGATAGTGCAACAACATTCTCCTTTCATATTGTTTTTGACTCAGCTGATAAGCATGCATTTGAGGCAAAAATTGTGGGTCACAAGGAGGGAGGTGTTGAGGGTATCTCAACAATTCCTATTTTGGCAAAAAGAATGGAGGAAACTTCTCATAGGAGGCAGGTCCCATGGGCAACACATGATGAGGTAAATCCTACAATCTCATTTTCAGAACAGCAATCATGTCATAAAGATTTTCAGCTCTTGGAAGGAGTCTTTCATTGAAGATAGGTAGTGAGTTCATAAATTCAGCCACTAAGGCTAAGCAAAACAAATATTACAAATCAACCGTTGTCACCTAGAAGTGCACGCTGATAGAGAGTGGTGTGTGTACTCTTTCTTTTGTTGACAGAATGGGAGCACCTCAAGGTTGTGGGTAACCTGTGACTGAGGTGAACCTCCAGTGGGCTGGTTCCCTTGTGAATCACCTAAAACTAACAAATTTGACAAGGAAAAGGGAGAAGGAATGCGGGAAATGGAAAATTGAGGTGATACACCAATGATTTGACACACATACGTACTACTGCATACAGAAAATACAAAGATCCACACACCTGCACAACTCTAAGCTAATCTGCAAAATTAATTCAAAGGTTTGGGTTAAAGGACAACAATAGAGGGAAGAATTTCCACACCAAAGCAATACAATACCCTGCTAAACACGATGAAAACTCAGAAAACCAGCAATATGAGAAGGCAAAATGGAGTTTTTTTATTCAGAGATGCAAGTACAAGCTAGGATTACAATAGCAAAACAGTTGGAAGTAGTGTGTAACTGATTTTCATGATAAAAATCCCTCTATATAGACTGCTGCGTCCCAATTTCAGCCTCCTCTTGCATGCAAAATATTTTATTTTATTTAATTCATCATCCTGTGGCCATGAGGAGCATGCATGAGGATTAAAATAATAAAAAATTGCCCTCCTAAGGCTGCTGCGCCAAACCTGAAGACTGCTGCAATTTATTTAATAAATAAATTAGTCTTTCTTTGGCATGTTGCTGGCTGTTGGGCTGTAGGCTGCATGCTAATCTTCTTTTTATTTATTTTTACCCTATCCTTGGCACAGATCTTAACTGCAGCCTGCCTTATTAAATGTGTATTTTCCATTTATAACCCTTCACCTTTTCCCTTTTGTTTTATCTGCCTTTTGTCTTTTCTTTTTTGTCTTTTCCACATCCTTTTGGCGCAGACTTCATGCATGCTTTTCCTGATTTATTAATAAACTTTTCTCCCATCCAACATACACAGCTATTCTTGGACTGCAGCATGCCCTTTTTTAAAATAAATTTATTTTCTCTTTCCATTTATGGCGCCAACAGTTTGATCTTTATTTATTTCTTCATGCACATTAAAAATAGAACCATGTCTATTTAGAGCAGCAACTTGCTAAATTTATCCAAACCAATCTTATCCATCCATTCATGCTTTCCTAAAAATAGAATTGTAACTGCTATTTTTAGCCAAACTCTTTAGCCAATTGCTATTTTTAGCCAATCTTCTACTTCTAGTCAATTTCTATTTTTAGCACACGCTATTTTTAGCAAACACTAAAAATAGTCAATCTTCCGAAAATAGCCATTTGTCCAAAAATAGCTAAGCCTTTGCTTGAAAAATATGGTAACACCAACATAATATGGCGGGTATGAATATGGGTAATAACTACTATAGTTGATGGTTCTCTAAGGGTTCTGCCACAATTTTTGGAAGGTTTTGTCACCGGAAAGATGCACACTCCATACACGGATATTGGTGAGGCTTTGGCTACCGGTACAAGATGGTTTCCAGCCACCACAATCCCAAGATTGAATGAGAAAATACAATGCTACAACCATGGTATGATGATCTTTCTAAGTTCATGTTTTGGAATAATAGTACTCTCCTTGGACAGCTGTAGATTGGCAAGTATAATGAAGTTTTTGATGCATGAAAAAAGCCACTTGTTGAGAACATCATGGGCAAAAGTTCCAACACCCTTAAGGCGGTTTTGGGAGAAAGTAAGAGCAAGGAGTGATGATCTACTACCTCCCAAGGAAAAGGAGAACATAATGGGGACAACCATGCCCCAAACTTTCAGCTTGAAGGCTAAAATCATCACTACTTCCAGCTGCTACATTGCATCATTTGCAACCATACAAGTGTTTTTAATCATAAAATTGAATGATTTTCCATTTGTTGTTGCTATTGAAGCATTCCCTGTTATTGTATGGCTATTTCCAGCCCCTATGTAGCTAACATTACTGCTTTTTGCGAAGTATTCTCAGTATGGCAGCCGTTGTACTATGCATTTATCTGCTGCCAACAACAGTTCCAACCCCCGTCACACATTTAGCCGTAAAAGAGTTTCCGGTCACAGGGTGGAAGGATCTCCAGCCGAGCACCAATGTTGAAACATTTGAAGCTGCCATAAGGTGGATCCCGACCATTATCATTTTGATTTTGAGGAAGGAAATGCAAGGCTACAACTGTGATTGGGGCAGCATGAATGGACCTTTGAGAGTCCATCATATGAAGGGGAATTTTGAGGAAAATGCAAGCAAGGGAAGGGAGCTAGTTCACATATCTATGAGGCATGAAGAAGTAATGTTGAGAGCTCTTGTATCTTTTAATGTGTTTTCTCTATGTGTGAGTCCAAGAATGGAGAAGAAAGGGAAGAAAAAGTTTAAGTGTGATTTAGACCATCATGTTCACATATATGAGAAGCAAGGCAACAAGGTGAAACAAGATGATAGCATAACAACTGTAATGTCCCCTTTTTCAACTTAAGAGCCTAATTATGGACTTCTTGCCATTCCCTTTTCGTGGCAATGAAGTTGAATGAGCTAGGGAAGGAATTGCATTCCCACTTCATTTTTCTTTTGCTAATTTTTAAATGTTTTCTTTAGTGTTTCTTTATTTAAGCAGGTCAGCTGGGTTAGAAGAGTTTAAAAGAAAATTAAAAGACCCAATGAAGCTTTATGAGGTCGGTCTTGCCTATTTGGTCTTTGGCGCCAAGATTGGGCTATTTAAGGAGACTAATGACTTCATTTGCACACATCTACTTTTGGTGAATTTATTCTAAATTGATATTTGGGCTGATTGCTCTTAGTTCTCTCCACTTTTGGGCGAAAATCCAATTGTGTGGTTCATTCCAAGACGAACGAAAACCCTCCATCCTTGATTGAAGTGAAGTCATCTTGCAGATTTGGGCATTGAAAAGGAAAGGAAGTCATCTACAATCATTTGCATGCATTGATAAGCCTCTCCTAGTTGGAGCGACTTGTGTTAGGGTGTCATTTGGTGCCTTCTAGGGCACATAACTTCTATTTTCTTCCATATTCAGATTTGATATCATTTATAAGGCTGGAAATATCTATATTTTGTGGAGTTTGGGGTTTGGAAACCCTCATTTCATAATTTTCTTTGAGCTGTACTTCTGCTGTTAATAAATAAATTTCCAGCTGAGTATTAGCTTGATTTTTGTGGTGGAAATAGTTCTAAAATATTCCAAAAGGGTTTATAAAAATTGTGGATGCATTGTTGGGTGATATTTGGGTGAAATCTTGATTTTTTCATACTGCTGTTATAAAAATCTGATCGCTGTTCCGTACTGATTTAATTTTCAGTTTGCTGGTCCAAAAATCAGAATTAATATTATTGGGGTTTGTGTGATTTCCTTCTTTTTCAGTTGAAGTCCCAAAAAGGGACATTACAACAACAAAGGTATTACAAAGGGGTTTACAGTGCCTTCAGTCAGGGGAAGGAGTTTTTTTCAGTTGTGACTGCTAATATGATATTTCCAGTCATTACATGGTTGTTCTCAGCCACTACATTGCCCACATTGTTGATTTTTGCAAAAAGGTTTCAATTTGGTACTTGTTGTACCTTTTTCATGTTGTTGGTCATAAAAATAACGGGTAAAGGACTGTTGTTATCAGCTAAGGACAACTGTGCGAGCTTGCACAAAATAAGGGACAATCTTTGATGGAAGAATTTGGCAATCACTCCTGCAAGAGTGCTGTTTTACAGTTCAGTTTCAGATTCTCTGAGGTAATAGTAAGGAAGAATTTATTCGAGAAGGGACTTGCAATTGCTTGAGGGCAAGCAATTTTGGGAAGGGAGGAATGTAATGTCCCCTTTTTCAAGTTTTTCTTTTAAAAAAAAAAGAAAATAATAATAATAAATTAATAATTTGATTAAGTGCAAAAATAGTTATTTTACGCACTTAGGATTATTATTAATTTAAATTTTTAAGTGGCTTTGAGGAAGTGAAAAGAAAGAGGTCAAAAAGTGCAAACACCGACTTAAAATAAAGAAGGTAATGGAGTTAAAGGTGAATCATAACATCCCAAAAAGGAGGTTGGTCTCCTTGGGTTCCTTTTTGGTGTTTGGCACCACCCTCAAGTATTTAAAGGGGTCGCTTGGGGTGGAGGTAGTTAGTTTTGGCATATGATTTGGTTTTCTTTGAAGAGTTGGGGCACGCTTTGCTTTCTCTCTCATCCATTGAGGACGGAAACCCTCCATGGAGGTCTATTGTGGACGAAATCCCTCAATAGCACTTATATTTGAGGACGGAAACCCTTAATATTCATTGATGATCTTATACAGAGGTCACACTTGTGCTATAATCATATTTACAGAGGTTCAATGCATATTTATCATTGCTAGGGCATCATTCGCAGTTAGGGCAAATCAAATTTGCATGGTTTTGTGTGTGGGACAACCACACAAGTCCATGTTTGAGTTTGCAAGGGTTTCAAACTAGCTGTTTGGCTGATTTCAGACCTCTTCTTCGAGGGAAGTGACCCCTCCTTGGGAGGAGTTCATTGGTTTCTAGGGCACGACAACTCACTTTCCTCCTGTATTTGGATTCTTCATATTTTTGGAGGCTGATTGTACTTTCCAGAATTGTATTTAGGCCTTGGAATCATTATTTCTGACCATTTTTGTAAGTGGGTTCGCTATTGTTGCAAAATTAATTATTATACTTCAGCTAGGGTTCTAAAAATTCAGTTCTTGGTTGGTACTTGCTCTAAAATAATAATAATTATTTCCTACATGCTTTGGATGGTGTAAACGTGGTATTGGTGGTGAATAATTGCAATTTCCCTCTTGCTGTCATAAGATTTCAGACTGTTGTAGCTTGCTGTTATAAATTTCAGTTTGCTTTGATTTGGGTTGGTGCTATTTCTCTTTTTCTTTCAGCTCAACTTGGAAAGAGGCATTACATGGTTCTAGGACCTTTGTATGCTTGGAAATGGAGGAAGCTAGACTCTTTTACTTGGTTGAGTGCTTCAAACCTAATGTAGTGGTTGCTCTAAATGATGTGCAACCGGTTTAGGAAGATTTATGAGAGCCTTGAGTGCTTTTTGTATTGATATTTGCAATAGGAGCTTATGAAAGTGTCGGTGAGTTATAAATTGATATTGACTTGCTTATAGGCTTTTGTAGGTGAAATTGTATGATAAGGCCGACCACTAGGAAGATGAAACAACACACTTAAGACACTCAAATGTAAAATAGAGTCGCAAGATAAAAAGGGACAAGACCGTAGAGGTTGGCCATGAACGTAGTCCACTATGGCCCCGGTGTGCGATTTTGTGCAGGCGAGATAGCGAGATAAAAGCTGAAATTTTGGAAAGACTTTTGGAGATAAATGATTGCTTTGGTTAATTGATATTTCTTGGATGAATGATAAAGTCTAGGGATGAGCAAGTTAAGAGAGAGATAACTAGAGAGATGCTTTAATGTTGGGCGTAAAAGTATTCTTAGAGTGTACTTGGATATGGGATCCTTAGATACCCCTAATGAGTAAGGGTGCATGTATTTATATAGGTGACTTGTGCAAATAATTCCATGATCAAGTAACCCTAAATTGACTAAGGCAACTTGTGCATTTCAAAATGCGACCGTTAAAAGTACATCAAATAGTCCGGTTGGCCTTAGACAAAATTTTCGGGTGAGCTTGTCCTAGGATGGCAAACTGTCCGAGTGTTTAAAATAGAATCGTTCGAGACATGAGAAGGATTGCCAACAAATGTGTTATGTATAAGGTGCATTGATTCCGAGTTGATAAGTTGCACATTTCATGACCTAGTGGACTCGAGCATAGGATTGAGAAGGATGCCTTTGAGTTCACTCAATAAATGTGTAAATGGGAATATGTTGGTATAAATGTCAAATGATTATTGCCAAGTCCCATAGGACCAAATTTTGGGTACTACAAAATAATCCAATTTGAGATCGAATATAGATACATAGATACATAGATACATACATACATGCATACATGCATACATACATGCATACATTGTAATGAGACTCATATTCGTAGGTCAATTTTGGACCTCGGTCTCGAAATTAGTCTCCTAGAAAAATAAAATTAAAAGAAGAACACTTGCCTCTCAATATACCAAAAGTAAAACACAAAAAAAACACTTACCTCTCATTGCTCATCTAGGGATGAAACTTTATCAAGAAACTTTATAATCATATTCCTATGCTAGTAGGAGTGCCTATTCATTGCCAAGTTGATTGAGGAGCTTGAAAGGAGGATTCTTGTATTGAAGGTAAGGTTTTACTTTTTTTTCGTTGTACAACCTCGAGCCTTTGGTATTTTCTTTTTATTGTTTTTTGTTATATCTATAACAAGTTGTCAAGTACATGTAGGCTATGCCTTAGGTTTTTATTCATATGGTTAGTATTGCGTTGGTTTTTAAACTTGCAACAATAGGCACTATAATGGTAGCAAGTGCTAGCTCCATGGGCCAACCCCGATTCAGATCTGCATGTTGTCATGTCCTCTTTTTGAAATAATTAAATGGGAGCGAAACGTAGCCTATTTTTATTTCCCGTAGGCTAAAGGGGATTAGAGTGAGGGAAATAAAGTAATAATCATATATTAAGTTATGTCCTCATAATAGATAAATAAAACATTATTAAGGACGACACAAATATTATTATTAAAATAAAGTGGGTCTTTGGAGTAAGGATAAAGGGGACCACTTAAGATCAAATTAGAATGTTTTGATTATGATTTGCATAGTGCTATATAATAGGAGAAATTTCAGAGGGAAACAAAAGTGGTTGAGATCTATATATTCGAAAGCTTCATTCATTTGTAATCTTCAACTAGTTTATATCATTCCTCTCTTTATTGTGAAGCTTTCGATTTTTTTCAATCTCAATGGAAGGACGAAAACCCTATCATTGTAAAAGATTTTGGGGACGAAAAACACTAAATATTTTCTTGGCGATTTCATTCAGAGGTCACATCTATGCTGAAAAGTTGCAGAGTATTTCCAGTTTATGTTGGTTTATGAGTTTTTGGTGAGAATATTGAAGATTTCTGGAATTTTGAAGCTTGCTGCCGTACTCTGAACAACTGCCACAATAGTCTGTATGGATGCTAAAGTATTTGGTACAGATGGTACTGTAATCCGTACCCTTTTGGCATTGGAATCAACACTTTCTAGGGTTTTGAGACATATCCTTTAGCGGTAAAGTACAAAAATTTCAAAGGTGTTTATAAGCATAAATTAACAGTAGCACAGTGGCAGCCTGCTTAGTTGGATATAAGGTTGTAATAACCTTTTTAAAATATGTAAACTGCTGTCAAGGAAATTCATGTGGATTGCAATTTAGTTATATTTTTGCAAACAATAGACTCCTATTATTTTATTCTTCAAATTTTAATTAGGGTTTTACGGACAATCCAAAATTGTTCATATTTGTAAAAAAAGGGATATTACAGTGGTATCGGAGCTGGTATTCTTGCCAGCCTGTTGGGAAACTAATATTGTATGCAGCATCAACTTCATGCACGATAGTATTGGTATTACTAGAGAGAAAAATAGAAGGGTCTAGAACAAGCAAAGGAAGGGTTAGAAGAACAAGATCTAGAATTCGTGGCAAAAAGGAAAAGAAAATTATGGTTGATAAAGATGCAGCTGATGCACGGTTTGACTGACTTGTACAAGGGTAAGAACTCCTAGCTAATATCATGGCCCAGCTTAATACACACAATGCAAAATGTGAACATACCTACTAAAATCAGCATGGTGAAGGAAGCTCTTTAGGGGTTAACAACCACCATACCCAGAGAACCGTGATCGGTTCCACCGCTGACCTTTCTAGCGTAATTTTCTACATAGGGAGGAAGAGCCACCTAAGAGTGAAGTACATAATCTGCAGTTGATGATGTAACTACATGTTATGTTGAATACCGTAGTATCCCCTTTTGGGATATTATCTAAATCTGCAAATTCAACTTATCCAATCTATGCTAGAAGGACTAAACCCTCCTAGTTCAACCTCAAATAACCCAATGTTAGCTTCAATACAATCCAAATGGGGTTGGAGTGAGCCAAGGTGGTGGGTTTGATGGGAGAACTAGTCAGGAAATTAACCACTTCAAAATCTGAACTTAATTGCAGCAGTGAATTGAATAAAAAATGCACCAGAAAAACGGAAACTTAGAAAAGTCATTACTTGCTCAATATTCCATATTTTTCCTTCAAATAAAATGCAAAATTTTCTATAAATCAAGGGATTTCCAAATATCTATCAATCTGAATTTTGAACCACTGTAACCCTTCCAAAACAGCCCCCAAAATCATAAACCCAGTCGCTAGGGTTTGGAGAAATTGTATAAATAAATTCCAGCACTTACTAACCCTCCAAAAACCCTTAAAACATCAGCCCAACAACTGAAATAATTATTAAATTGCAGCAGCATGAAGATCTAACACAAACACCCCAAAATATGATGCAAAATACCTCAAACCCAGTCGATTTGCCTTATATAAATTGCAGCATCAAATATAAGCACAATAACCTTCAAATCATGAACCCCACACTTGGAAAAATATAACAAAACAGATCAGATTGTAGATCTAACTTGAGGACCACCAAATCATACCAAAATAGCCTCCTATGCAAGTCGATTTGGCATAAATAAATTCAGTTGTAACAGCAGATCATAAATCACACTTAAATCCTTCCAAACACATCAATAATAAGCAAATATCCTTCTCAAGTAAATGCCACACATAAGATGAATATATAATGAGATATTCACTCAATGCAAGCTTAGAAGGTCTCACACTCTCCACAATAATGGTGGTGTTGAAGAACACCTTTGTTTGTGATCACAAATGGGTATACATCCCTTCTCTGAAGGTCTCACACTCTCCACAATAATGGTGGTGTTGAAGAACACATTTGTTTGTGATTACAAATGGGCATACATCCCTTCTCCAAGCATGAAGAATTTTTAATAAAATCATCAACATGCCAAAAGGGGACGCCACTTCTCCTTTTATAGATTTTGCACTTCATATCTCCAAGATTCCCCCTCCTTTTGGCGCATTTCTCTAGATAGGAGAGATATCATTTAATAATAGCCTCTTTACTTGAAAAAGGTCAAACTCCAAATAAAATATTAATTCCCTCCAATTAATATTAAATAAATCACAAGAGGGGAATTAAATAAATTTAAAACACATGGAGTAGTTCGACTTGCCCCAATTAAATTAAATATTAATTTGAAAGCTCATGGGATGGTCGATTTTCCCCAAATAATTCCTTTAATCCAAGGGGAGTGGATTAAAGGTCTTCCATAATTATTTTTAATTAAAGCCCAAAGAAAGGGGACATTACAAATACAAATCCCTTGCTCTTGACATTACAAAAGAAATAACCCCAACCAATTTCTGTAACTTGAAGATGAGAAATGGGCCAAGAAATGAGTAGAGGCTCCCAGTAAATCCACACCATAGAGATTTGTAGCATGCACTTGGAAAAGTCATTCTTCCTACATTTGATGGTTCGAATAAGTGTGTAGCCAGGGGATGGATCTAAAAATTGGATATATACTTGTCACTCAAACACATGTTTGAGGAAGAGGCTATTAAGTTCGCCACCCTTCACCTAGAAGACACAACACATGATTGGTGGTATCATGGATTGCTCACTCAGGGTCATAATCTCATCAACACGTATGATGAGTTCAATAGAAGGATGATCAAAAGATTTGACGGAAAGGAACTTGAAATACACTTTAGGGAATTAGCTCATTGAAACAATATGGTACAATGGAGAGTTATGTAGCCGAGTTTAATAAGATATCGATTATGGTTCTTGATGTCTCGAAAAGGAGACTCACAAAGTGTTGTTCATGGAAGGTCTATTTGAAGTCCTCAAGGTTTCATTTTGGTACTCGTTAATCATTTATCAACACTAAACATACACTACAAGATATTACTTATAATTCATTTACCTTATATAAATATCAACCCCTTTTAACCATGTGTTCTCTGAATCAAAATTGAACCTAAGATTAAATGCACATTTCCTAGATGTCCCTGAAAACCAGCATCTCATACATAGCAACAAATTATCAAATACAACCTTTTGTAACGTAGGACAACATTATACATCTATTCATTTAACAATGAACTATATAAATTACAATGATACTAAATGAATTACACATCGCCCTTTCGTCGTCATTCTTTCATCCTACAAAACCACGTGAGCATGATATCAGCGATAATTTGCTGGCATGGCATCCACCCTAATTTAACATAATTATCATTTTCCAGTTTTCTCATTTACATATAATACTAATTACAATTTGCAAGCGAGAGAAAAAGTTTAGAGACATGTATTCAATGCATATCATTTCACTTCATTTTGTAACCCAGGAGAGAGAAAAGAAGGGAAGAGAGAGAAAACACCATTTTGTCAAAAGTTCTATTTCACACAAGTTACACTATAGAGTTTTAAACCGTTATTTGCAGGTGTTAAAAGTTTCCAGGGTGGTTTGGCAACCCTATGAGGGTCCCACAACTTTCTATTTTTACCTTTTCTTACTAGCTACAAAAACGCTCAAACGGGCTTGGAGGCTAAGAAAACGTTTCCAAAAGTTATCTTCCAATGAGAACGCACACCACGATCAATTTTCTACGTGTTCCTAGATATACCAAGAATTCAAAGCAACTGACGGAATTGGGAAAAAGTGAACGGTTTGCATTTGGCGGCTAGTTTTCCGAGGCCACTGGTCGTAGTTGACCCAGTTGTAAAAGGACAAAAATTAGCCCGAGGGCTCAAGAAAACCACGTCCTAAAACTGGTATTCGATGGGTGAGCACGCAACAAGACACTTCCCACTAGTTTCCCCTATATAAGGAGAATTCATCAGAGTCGACGGGACTGAGAACAAAAAAACCATTTTCAAATGGCAACAAGTTTTCTAGAGCGACAAGTCGAAATTGGTCCAGTTTGACCTCGTCAAATTATGACCGGAGGCCTACAAAAAGGATTTGCCAAACTATCCGGAAAAGTGTTTTTCCCTAAACTGAAAGTTCCATGCAATTGTCTAGAAGAAACACGAGAGGTTTGCGAAGACGGATACAAATTTCTCTATCCAGGTTTCAAATGGCGGTTCCAAACGAAAGCCAACTTTCTAGATTTAATAGCTTTCTATTGTTGTAAACCAGTGTAACAGGGCTCCTATAAGAGCGTAAAAAGGTCACATGTGTTCGTTCGGGGTCAATCCAGAGGTCAAGGTGACACCTCACATAACGAGGTACACGAATAAAGTTTAACATCTCGTTTTCAGAGTTACGAAGGGTACTAAATGAGTCTCCGAAAAATGCAAAAATTAACTATTTAAAACGGGAGATGATCAACGTTATTACTGGGAAGTCAATTTCATCTGGTCGATAAAACCATGTTGTAGCGATCCAGTTGGATAGGAAGTTTTCTACATCACCTCAGAATGAGGGTGGAAGTTCATGTTTTAATGTAAACGGGTTATTTTGACTTCGTGAGTTTTTGACATGACATTTCATTGTTTTTGCAACGAGTTGAAATAAACATTTAACGGTATTAAAATTCTTAATATTTTAAAATTCTATTAAGTTGCAAAAGAGAACTAAAACACGAGAATTATGAGAGGTAAGGGAAGATGAACCATGCCTGGAAATGATGAGCGAAACGGGTATAAGGGGGCTCCAAGTGGTTTGCACTCGCGATCCGTTGAGACCATTCCATTGAAAAAGGATTTTCGTCAAACAATTCACGAGCATTGGGTTTATATCCACAACTGTATACTTATCTTCCTGTTCACTTGCAATTTGAAAACAAAATCCGCTGCCCAATATGCTTGTCGGTTGTCTAAAACTGTTCCAAAGCTCCACACCTCAACTTTGGCGGTATCCCCATAACCACAACGCAATGCTTTTTCCTAATGAATTTTTTTTGGAAAGTAACCTTCAACTTCAACATTTGTTTGACTTTGATGTGGCTTACCGTTGCTGCTGCCATGCTCCTCCTCCTTTGATCTTCTCTCTGAAGTTTGCTGCAATTGAAATATAGCAAGCATACCCATAGCTACTAGCGCAACCTTGGCTACTGTACCAGACATTGCATGCAAAGTGTCTGAATTCTTCACAAATTGCACCACAATATCAAGAAAATATGCAAGTCCGCCCCCATGCCATTTTTTTCTCATGCTCTGCAGTGTTGTTACACTTTTTCTCATTAGATTCATATTTGATATCATTAGAATTGAAATGGGCATCCTCTACTTCATCTCCATCACTAGCAAAATCCAGGGCTTCTTTTATAACAATCAGATCTCTGCCCCGATGCTCTTTGAGTCTTTTCAGGAGCATCACCGACTTTCTTCCAAATGCATCAAAGCCGCATCCCTTTCTGCATGTTGCTGCAGCTGCAGGGTATGTAACAAGTGCAATTGGTTTTCGAGCGCCTCCAGAGCATATGCGATTACAACATCTGACAGAATCCCTCTATTTTCTATGCTTTGCTAGATGTCACGCAGGTCTGGGGGGGGCTCATTTTTTGACACAGGCTGGGAGGATGCTGGAAAAGGTTGTGGAGTCTGGCTTTACACGTACCAATTGCATTTGCTTGAAAGTTTCCAAGGCCTTTTCAACAAACTCATTTTTTTGCACATCCTGCAATCATTGCAGTCCATAAAGCACATTTCTTTCAGGCATTGTCGAACAGTTCGCATGCTTCCACATTTTGCATATGTATCTGCCAGGGCACTTGCAACTAAAACACACAAAAATCCCTTCTCCATAATGCTTTGGCGGATGTCTGCACCCAATTTCAAAGCTTTTTTTTTTTTTTTAGCGCGCAGCACTGGGAGAAATATGGCCAAAACAAATCAGACTTCCATTATGCTTTGATGGACTTCCTTACCTTGCTTCACGGTTCCCTATCTAGCACGGTAGGGAGAGTGGAAGAGACAAATCTGGCAGAAAAGCAAGTCAAAGGCAGGGAAGATAGTTTCTGACAGAGACTGCACAAGGGAAGAACCACCACGTCCTATAGCCACCTGCCACACTCCACCCCCAAACATGCAATCACCCCGAACTCTGATCACATGCAAAGGACTAAATCCTTTATTATTTTATTTTATTTTTAAAATGTGTGGGGCACTGCACAACCTTATTGGAAAATGAATTTTTGTGTGGAGAGGATGCATTGCATCCCATTAGGGATGGATAGAATGATGCTAGAAATCCACCTTTGATTAACATGGTTGTAATGCAACCTAAAGGGGAAATAATTTTGAAATTTGTAGATTGTGAGGGGCATGTGAAGGATGCCCAATTCATCGCTAATGTCCTCTTCGAATCCATTGAGGTAGCGGGGTCTCAAAATGTTGTCCAAGTCATAATGGACAACAATATAAATTGTAAAACCACAAGGATGTTAATGGAGGCGAGGTAGGGGCACATGTTTTGGACACCTCAACCAACCTAACATTGCAAACATTAGTCAACAAAATTGAGTGGATGAAGCAAGGGTATGCCAAAGTTGAAGAGATTCAAATCTGTCACAAACCATCATTGTCACAAGCCTTCTTTAGGTCATTCTTGAAGTTGTAGTTGTTTAAGGTTGGTAAGACAATCTATTTAATTTATGTTAGTAAATTTTAATTTACAATTTTAATTTTATATCATCTACTTTGTTTTTAAAACTTAGAAAATAAAACAAATGTTGTAAGCTTTTAATCTCGTACTTGTAGATTTTCGAACATTTTTAGTTTTCTTTGTGTTAATTCCTTAGTAGGTTCTTTGAGACTTGATTCACTTCGCACACAATCGTCTTGTGTCAACTTGTGAAGGTGCAAGAGGCACTTTGCAACATGGTCTTCAACAACCTTTAGATTGTATGGAGGTGGTCAAACACCGAGTAGGTCTAGAAAGTGAAGATGTTTATGTTAGATGCTACGTTGTCGGAGTTACAAATACGAGTATCGGTTTGGATACGAATATGATATGCGGATACGTCAATTTTAAAAAAACCCTTGGATATGATACATCTTGGATATGTCCGCACGCACACGCACACACATATATATGTACATCTACTTATTTTACTCATTTTTAGTCCATAAAAACTGAAATAGTAATACAAAACTTGAATCAATGTTCAAAACATTCAATATACTTAAGACTTTAAATTTTTATTGATCATGTGGCTGCCATACATATGATATATATGAATATCATGTCAACATGAATACGAACAAAACTTGAGATTTTAAAAATATCTTGGGATCCATGTTCAAATTTTCAAAACATACAATATAGTAATATACTTCAGATTTTAGATTTCATTGTTCATGTGGCTGCAAATTGGAGTGCACATATACCAAATCCTCGAGCGTTTTTAGATGCCAACTTGTTTCTTTTAGCTGAGTGGATAAAGCTATAAGTACTCCAATTCCGCTCTGCTGGAAGAATTATTAGCCATCTATTACAAAAAAGTTAGAAAATTGAAATTCAAAGTCAAATTAGTATTAGTAACATACTAAGAATGTGTAAAAAAATATATTAAAATTTAAATAATACTAACTTAATAAAATTTAAAATATTCGAAATGATTATAAATTTTAAAATTTATAAATGTTATACCTGTGAAAGAACTTTTATAGCAATAGGACGTAAGTACTTGGCATCATGGCCATGTACATGCCACCATGTGGTTGGAGTCAAGTTGCTCTTGTCGAAAAGAGCCTCAATTGATCCCACGTTGCCTTCTGAACCAGTAAACATGCCCATTTCACTTCTGACCACACTAGCTATAGATGGATCAAGAAAAATTCTTCTGATTGCTGCCTTGGTTCCATTTCCAACTTCGAGTCGAAAATGGTGCTTGCCTATTTGGTAGCCCAAGTACACATCAAAACTACAAGTACTTTGGGGTCGGTGCATAAGCAAGGAGATGTAATGAGGTGGTCATTTTATTCCACCTCTTCATGACCACACTCTTGACCTCACCGTAGAAGGTCTCGTCGACTTTTTTTTTTTTTTTTGTATTATATCTTTGATACGCTCAAGCATAGAATCTATGCCATCATATATCTCTCCCAAGCATGCTTTATCAATATCTACATATCAGATCATGGAGAGAATGGGATCTATAAAACTCAACAAGTACTCAACGTTGGCCCACCAATCCTCATCAAGGACCCATGATTTTACCCTTGTAGCTTTCTTTGTATTTAACTGCCTCCACACTGACCAAACATTGCTGATCACCGTACTTCTTAAAGCCTCTCTCACCTTCACAAGCCATCTCAAAACAAGCGTGTGAGAGGCAAATCTTGTTTCTGCAACCTTCAACAACTCTAACCTTGAGAATTTCCTGAAAATGGCTTGTGACATATGATGGTTTGTGATAAATATTTGAATGTCATTTGCCTCAGAATAAATTTGCTCAATCCATGGGATTTTCCCAATCTTTTGGAGCATCAAATTAAGGGAGTGGACAGCACAAGGGGTCAAAAAAATGTGCTCATATCTACCCTCTATGATCATTCCTGCTGCTTTACAATTTTTAGCATTGTTCGTGATGACTTGGACAACATTATGGGGGCCCACCGACTCAATTGCCTCTATTAAAATGTTAGCAATAAATTGTGCATCCTTGACTTCCCCTTCATAGTCAATGGCTTTAAGGAACATTGCCCCTTTAGGGCATACTGCAATAACATTTATGAGGGGTCTATTTCTAGCATCTTTCCATCCATCTGAAATGATGGAAATCCCTGTTTCCTTTCATGAGTCTCTGATTGGCTACAAAGTCTTGTGAATGTGTTCCACTTCCTTTCCCAAGAGTGTGGTTCGAACGTTTTTTCGTAACCTGGGGATTTGTACCCTTATGGAGCTTCATTGATACCCTTCACCATTTGATGCCGGTATGGAGATCTCGGTACATTAAATGGCTGCCCACATGCATAAATGGATCGAGCAACAACCTCATCAACAATCTCCCTCTTTTCAATATTAAATGCTTTCTTCAATGCTCCTTTTGGCCTTTTTTGTGAGCTCTCTGGACTCTCTTCATCAAAAGGGGAATCATGTGGTTGACTTTGAGTTTGAATGAAAGGATGAGAAGTAGGTCTAGGTGTGGGTGGTTGTGGTGAAGGCCTTCTTTGCAAAGAAATTATTCTAGTTCTATTTCTTTCAGCTTGTTTAACAACCTCTTCTTGCTCTCTTAAGTACTCTGCCACCTCCTTACCCCCACACCTTCAACACCAGTTAAATGGATTTTCACTCGGCTATATGAGGATTTGTCTTGAGCTTGCAACCATGACATATCCAAACTTGACACCCACCACCAACAATGTTGTCTTCCACTTGTCACATGTCACCAAAGAGGGGAATTAGGATCATGTCTCATAGAACCGATGTGTTTTCAGCTTGGCCGTGCACTCCACCTAAGCAAAACTTGATGCCATCCTAATCTGTTTTTGATCACCAAGTTCACCATAACGGCGTGAGGTGAGAGCAAACACGAGTTAGGATGTTTAAAAAATAAAAACATTTTTCCTTAACATAAATAAATTAGTTATGTCATCCTAATCTGCTTTTGATCACCAAGATCTCCATAAAGGTGCGAGTTGAGAGCATACACAGATTAAGGAATCTAAAAAAATAAAAAAACAAATATATTAACATTGAACAATGCATTTAAAATTAAAAAAACAATTTTTTACCAATTATAAAATTAAATAACCCTAAACTATGCCATCCTAATCTGTTTTTGATCACCAAGATCGCCATAAAGGCGTGAGGTGAGAGCATACACAGATTTAGGATGTGTTTAAACTATAAACTCTTAAAAAAATGCAACATAATAAATAAATAAATAACCGTAAAAAAATAAAACAAAAGGATGAATAAAAAAAATAAAAATACGGTATACCTGTAGTGTAGAGTCGTAGATCCTGGTTGCCTCTAAACAAAATTGCAAATGCTACCTCTTCCTCTCAAGTTTACTCTTCTAGTTTTGTTTCTTAAATGAACAATAAATTTAAAACAATCTCTTCCTCTCAAGTCTCAACAATGGCTTCTTCTCCTTCTCCTCCTTGCAATGGTGGACTCCAAATAATAGAAGCAATGGCTGCCCCTCCTTAAAATCTTTGCCTCCACTAAGCTCTTCACAACTCTTCTTTGGCTCTTTGCTCATTCACTTGCAAAAAGACAATGAAATTGTTTGTGTGATTTCAAATGAGAGGGGTGGGTGCTTTTTATAACTTATTGTGGGGGAGAGGGTGTATTATTTTATTCATTTAGTGTTTAGGGTTCGGTTTTAGGGAGTAAAAAGTCAAAAATAAAAATAAAATGAAATAAAACTTCAAAAATACACGTTTCTTTGCAGATATGTGCTTGATACGTACCTGATACGTCAGGATACGTCACGGATACGTTTATGCGTATCCGTGATGTAATGCCCCATTCATCGTTGCTCTTTTACTCTGTGGCGACCGTGCTTCTAAGGGTTGAACGCTGTTGCGTTCCGTTGAAACATTAGTGTCTTCGCCCTGTCAAGCTTTCCTGTTGGTCGCTGGTAATATGATTAATAATTTTATTTATTTATTTATATAAAAATCATAAAAAATAATGATAAAAATAACATTGTAATTTATTTTTTCGATTGACGATTATTTGGGTTAGTGTCAATTTATTTTATTAATATTGTTAGTAATTACTGCAAATTATTTTTACTTTATTATTAATGATCGTTCTTGCGCTCGAGCTCTCGAGTAAGTGACTTTTGTTTTGGCACTTTTGATTAGTTCGTAAAGACTTTTTTTTTTTTCGAACCCGTTTTGGGGTTAGAACATTTTAAAGCATAATAAAAATAGTTAATAAATGAATCCGTATCAGTGGTATTTTTATTGTGTAAATAAATTATAAAATTTTATGTTGAATTAATAAAGCCTTGTCAGGCCACGTTCCTCATCCACGAGTTGTGAATTTGTTTGGTCGTTTTTCTCTCCTGCGTGGCGTGGAGATGTGTATCTATTATATTTTTAATAGACATATGGATCTGCTTAATAAATTGCTTTATTTGAAATTACTAAGCCTTTTCAGGCATCCACGCATACTTTATATTTCATGTTAATGGAAGTGTGAATTCTCCCAACCACCGACTTGCAAACCATTATGGTCATTAATGTTTTCGGTCTTTGCGTAAGGGAGTTGGGGGTGGGTGAAATCCTGCCTATCCTTCACCGTGGTTTCCTTTATTCCTTTTTTCAATGCGCATTGGCAGTCCTCTGGCACGTTTTTCTTGGTGGGAGGATTTTGGGGGAAGAAACCACTGTTTCCTTCTTGTTGGCTGCGCACTAGACCGACCCTGCCCTGCCATTCTTGCAACCTGCTCTCCCTTTTTCTGTTGGCCGCGTGGGATACACTGGAGGAAGCAACTTGGAGTCTTGCCGAAAGGATGAGACAAAACACTTTGGTCCGCGTGGACTGCATGGAAGAGGATGTCTTCCTACGCGTGGCTGTGGGAAGAGGCATGGAAAAATCAGGCAAGGAACATCCTTTATCCCTTTTACCCTTTTAATTCATCAGAGGTTATAATAAATACATACTGGCAATTTTGGTTTGAGCGAAGAACAAAATGAGTGCATGACAGTTAGGGGTTGCTGTTTTATACTCTTTTTTTGTTCTTTTTACAAATAAAAGTAGTAAATAGTATGACTGAAGAAACTGGGTATCTGATTTTCTTATCTTCTTCTGGTCAAATCATGTTTACCTAGTGTGACTATAAATGAGCAATTTTCATACCCCGGGCTTCATTAATACATCTCACCATATCTTACCAGTATGGTGATCTAACAACATTAAATGGGACACCACATGCATGAATGAAGCGTCCCAACACTTTGATTAGCTATGTCCCTGCTTTCATTCTAGAATGCCCTTTCCAATGGGCCTACATCTTTTGTTCTTTTGTGAGAAAGAGGTGAATCCTCTTCCCCTCCAGTTGCAATAGGTGTAGACAAAAATGGGTGATCTGGGGCCACAACATCAACAAAAGGAGAAACAGGTGGTTTCTTGTGCTATGTGATCTTCCTTTTCTTGCCATAGGATGATTGGATTTTAATGCAATTGTTGCATCTACTTCCTCCTGCTCTTTGATGTATGCAAGGGTCTTTGCACGTGGCAACCCCTTTCCATCCAACCCTCCACATGTTCTAATTTCGTGGCCAATAGCCCCACACAAATGGGCTTTCACCCGACTGTAGGAGCTCTTAAATTGCATATTACATTGTGAGCAAACCCAAATAAAGCCCCCTCCACCTGGTAATTGTTCTAGTTGTTTGACATGGCTCCAAAGGGGGGAGGATGGATCACTTTTGTTAAGGACACCTTTACTACCTTGACCCACAAAACTAGAACTCGCAGCCATTTTAAGTTTTTAACTGCACAATGCATTTTTAAAAAAAAGAAAACAAATTTAGTCTTGAGAAAATGTTGAAACTTTAAAATTAAAATTTAAATGAAATCAAATGTAGAAAAATGAAGCTTAAAACAATAACAAAAAAGTTAAAACAAACAAAAAAACAACTAAAAAATAATAAAATATTAAATACAAACTAAAACACTTTAAAAAATCACAAAATACTTACCTCAATACACCCAACACCAATAATGCAAGCTCCTTGAACTCCTTGGCACTTATTGCAAGCTACTTCAACTATATGGCACTTGAAATCAACCCTAAGCAATTGAAAATAATGGAAAAATTGAAGGTGAGAGTCAAGTATGCAAATAAGAGGCAAGAATGCAAATGTGAGGTAAATGACTTGTTATAGAGTTTGGGGGCACAAATTAGGGTTTAAAAGAATAATTTATTGTTTAAAAAGTCGGTTTGACTTTTTTTTTTTTACCAAAAAACAATTTAAAAAAAAAAAACGTCCAAAACGTGGCGGGTACGGTTGGGTAGGGGCAGGTTCTTCCTGCAGGGCTCAGATACGTCCCATAGATGTACCCGGGCTGTGCCCGGACCTGCAGGAAGAACCACCGCCCGTGCACCCTTGTGAACCGGACTCGTACCCGAACCCGCATGAACCGGACCCGTACTGCAGCCCTAGGGCACGTGCACTGGCTACCTAGCCCAAAACCTTGTTAATACTGAAAAGAATTTGTTTAGGGAGTTCAATTGAAGTGTACACCTAAAAATGGTACCTAATAACATAAAATGCCGTGAGAAATAATAACACTAAATAGGTTAGTAAGGATATAAGTCTCTCAAGAAAAAACACCTGCAAGACAAAAGTTTCTACAACACATGATGAACACAAATGATGCCTCTCTTACTTATATGCCATGTTGGCCACATGTGAGACAAGTGCCATTTGTTTTCTATACAATCTACACTACAAAGAGAATACTATTGCAGAACTATAAGTACATGCCAGAATCAGAACATACTAAACATTATCATAGAAAACATTAGTTTATGTGTATATATCTATTGTTATCAGTGTATATATCTATGTAGTAACTCAAAATATGGTAACTATATATAGACAGAGAAAAATATAAGTTAATGTGTATATATCTATGTAATAAATCAAAATTTACGTAAAATATATGTAAATAGAAAGTAAATTTAATATATGTGAATATGAAAATATAGCTAAAGGCTAAATTCACAGGATATCTTCATATATATGTAAATATTATTTTATGGACATGTAGATGCACCACTGCATGCCTATGCTCTGGAATCGTGAAAATGCATACCCTTGCTTGCACACATAATCACTAACCTCGCAACCTTGGTATTAGAATTATGTGAGGAACATGGCAATTGATTTGCTCGTAGTTATTATGCTACAAAAATCATCACTTTTACATGAAATTTAATCAATTCTCATCTTTTCTAAATAGTTTGAGACATTCTTGAGAAGAATGAATTTATTCTTCACAATATGAATACATCAGACAAGTGCATAAACCTAAGAGGGCTGCATGAGTTTCTTTTGTGACCTCCATAAGCATTTCCTAATGTCAATACACATTATGTGGAGATAATGAATACAGCTTACATATTCTAGAGAAAATCCAGTGTGAATTCCTCTTCAATTACGAAATGCTATAGTTCTTCCATATTTATTATTTATCATTTAGAAGCAATTTGTTGAGATCATGCACGTGTCATCCATTTGATGATTGCAAGATGACTGGTGCTCATATTGACACAGCGGTGGAAAGAATACCCTGTTGTGCTTGGACTTCAAGCAGTTTAGCTTTAACCATTCTAAAGATTCTCTCTTATTGGTTGATTTATTTTGAATCAATTACAAAACGCTATAGTTCTTCCATATTTATTATTTATCGTTTAGAAGCAATTTGTTGAGATCATGCACGTGTCATCCATTTGATGATTGCATATTCTATTCAATTAGTACGCTCTCTATTCTTTACTTTATTCAAGCCATTAAACAAACATGTCTTTTTTTAATAGGGGCCACATGCCGACTTTTCTGGGCCAACTTCAGGAAGCACAGCATGTGTTGCACTTATACAAGACAGTCAACATTGTGGCAAATGCCGGTGATTCACGCTGTGTCCTTTCACGGAAGGGTCAGGTATTCTATTTGTGAAAGTGATAGAATTGTGTGCCATTCATTATTCTTGTTCTCTTTGGGACATCTGAAAATGTTTATGCCTTGGTCTGTAATCAATGTCAGATAAATTTCTTATTATTTTCATTGTTTGCTTATTTTTTATTATGTTTTTATCTATTTAAGTTCTTATAAAGGTATCATGCTTTTATACATGTGACAGGCTTGCGACTTGTCACAAGACCACAAACCGGAGCTTGAGAATGAAAGGGAGAGAATTCTTCGGGCAGGAGGCTTTATTCACGCAGGACGTGTCAATGGAAGTTTAAATTTGGCAAGAGCTATTGGTATGCTACAAAGTGTTCTTGTATTTATGATGCTTTCCAAGTAATTTAACCCCAGTGATTCAAAAAGATCATATTTAAATGGACTTTTAAAGTTTTATTTGTTCTTTGATTGCAGGAGACATGGAGTTCAAACAAAATAAGTTTCTCCCTGCAGAAAAGCAAATTGTAACAGCTGATCCAGATATACATGTTGTATGTAATTTAATCTATTTGAAATGCAATGCACCAGCTAATACATGCCTAAGATAATTCGATTACCAATATTCAATGTGACTGAATATGTGCAACATCAACTCATTTCTGGTCACTTTCAATACTAATGTAGGTGGAGCTATGTGAAGATGATGAGTTCATTGTTTTGGCGTGTGATGGAATCTGGTAAGGAATTTTCTTAGCACCTTGACTCCTTTTATGATCATGATTTATTACAACCTGCCTTATTAGACTATTCCCTATATATCTATATGGCGCGTGATTGATGACAGCCAACATTGATATCTATCACATCATATCACGTGTATAATTGATGGATACATGATACCCCTATCTATCTCCATCTACTCCATCCAGATATAAATGTTATGAGACTTTACAGAGGCAATACAAGTCTTTGATAATGGAGGCACTCGTAAGACAAGGAAATGGAATCGAGTACATGATATTGGGACAAGAGGGGCACAGCAATTTTTTGAAAAAATAGGGTACACATGTGCACACGCGTGTGCACTTGCGCGTGCACACACACAAGAAAACAAATATTACAACTTTGTAATTGAAAATTCAACAATTTGAAATGATTTATAAACATTTAACAATACATGTGCATATGTAATGATATTGAAGTATGCTACGTGAATGGCCAAGAAACATCAAAAGGTAAGCTGATCCAAGAATTCTCAAGCAAGATCAAACTGGAAACCCTTATCCTACATAAGGTTCCTAGAGGAATAGCCCTATTCCATAGTGTTAGAGATGATATACTTGGACGTCAAAATAATTACAAACTCTGTCTCTCTCTCTCTCTCCATCCCTCGCTCCCTCTCTCACACACACACAAACATAGACAAACTCATGCTACGCCATGCTTCCAAGGCTTGTACGATGACAGCAGACTTGCCATCACCGCGCACACCTAGAAGTTGAATTGACACATCCACAAGAAGGCAAACTGCCATCTGTTGCAGAAGTTGAACTGTTTTGTAACCATGTCTTCTTTTGTAACTGCTTTCTTTTATTGTATAAACATTCCTATTCAACCCCAAGGTTGATGCAAGCAAATCATGTTCATTCATGCATTCTGCAATCCAGTCTAGGCAAATCAGCTAGGAAGTGTTTACACCTTGTAATCACAGGAATCTTCATTATCAGTTTTTTGGGCATTCATATGCAAATTTACCGTACCTATTCATTACATTTGAAAAGAGGAGCATTATTCTACTAACTGCGCCTCTTAATGTGTAATGATTTGTCACATCTGGTCTCTATTTCATGTTCATACTATAACTCAATAGAGTACTAGCTATTTTGTTGGGTTGTTCTATGCACAATCTTCCTGGGCCCTGTGGTGCGAATCATCACATGCCTAGCGTACAGTCGGGATAATATATTAAGAGAGCCTACATGCACCCACTAGGTAGATACAGGTACCCAAGAGTTCACCTCAACTTCTGGTGCCACATGTCATGGGAAAATAAAGCCCAGGATTATGATAAACTCAAGTCGGGATTACAATTATGGAGCATACTATTATGCATCAACATCCCCTCTTGATCTTGACTTGGAGCAAGTCATGAATATGTCTCCACTGCTGAGAATTTGTGCCGCCTCCTGAGCTATACTCTTATCACTTGTCACCTGTAATTCTGAAAATCTGGAGATATAATCTTATCACCTTTTGCTTTGCAGTTTTTGAAAGTCTGGAGTAATTGCTCTTATGATTATCACTTTGCCACTTTGAACTTCTTGAAAACCTGAGCATTGGCTCTTACCGCTATTGACTTTACACTTGTTGAAAATCAAAAGCAATTGCTCTTATCACCTGTCACTCTACACTGAATGTTTTTAAAAGTTGTTATTGCAAGAATTATGGATTTGCACATGTATGTATTGCATCGATCCTCAAGTTGAAGAATGATATGGATTGTCCAAATCATTCCTCCTAAATCTAGAATGAAGGAACTTGAAGAAGAAATGCATAATGTGTTAGCAAATATATTTTTCTCATGATGGATTTGATCTGCAGCATGTAGGACAATGTCCTTTGCTATTTCGAAAGCTTTTCTTATTCAATATTCTCACTAATTAAAAGAATATTACAATATACACAAATGTACATAAACAAGCATATGTATTTGTCATCTTGAGTTTTTCAGATTTGAACAAGACAATTAAGCTTTGATCTATGTGCAAGAGATATCAAACTGAAAGTAAATTTGATAGCTCACAAAATTAAAGTAATAGATAACTGCATGATCCTCAAAGCTAATCCATTGACCATCAAGTAATGAGTAAGATAATCAACACTAAGTTCATCGATCACTTGTATTATCTTCAAGGGACTCGGTTTCAACATACAATTACTCTACCAAAATTTGAACATGGTAGAAAGGGCTATAACCTTTAGGAGACGACAAACACACACTCATGCTCACACGTGCACATGCACACGTGTGTGCTCGCATAGACACTTGAAGATGTCGCCATATGCGTCTTCAAGATTGGGATATGTTTCCTAGATAGGAGACAAGTACCAAGGGTTAGGGTGTGACTTTACGAGTAACTATGAGGTTATTGTTTACTCCCTGGTACTTAGTTTTGACTTTCAAGGGAAATTGTGTATTATTATATTACTTTTGCACCAATTGTTGCCTCTTTTAAGATGTATTTGTCGCACTATAGACTGGCAATCAAAAATATTGTAAGTCTCTATGAGTTATTAACTTCTAATATTTATTGATCCTATCGAATTCCATACATTTTTTGTTCTAATTCTTATCAACAAAATATCACTACTAGTCACTCGTTCCAGTTGAGATGGAAGGAAATTTTGAGTTATTAACTTCTAATATTTATTGATCCTATCGAATTCCATACATTTTTGTTCTAATTCTTATCAACAAAATATCACTACTAGTCACTCATTCCAGTTGAGATGGAAGGAAATTTATTCACTTTTGGACTACAATGAAGAATTTTTTCAATGGATTCTACATTTAAATTCAACGTAATGAAGACACGACAACACCCAATTTACCATGCATGTGCAATTGTGAAGAATAGATAAGGTTGGTTGCATAAATAAATTCATTGTAGCCAATTCCCTCAACATGAGACAATTGAAATGCTAACGGCAGAACTTCACTAGAGATGTTACTATAAATAAGGAATATTATAATGCAGACTGCTCATTGTTCTGTGATTTTTTTTTAACTTGATAAAAAGGTGGTTTTGAAGGGCTGACCCAATAAAGAATAAAACAAAAATAACATTTTTACAACATATGAAAGTTCACACAACTATTGACAAGCTATAAAACTACAATCATATTTGATTGTCATTGTAATGTCCCTTTTTCCCACTTGAGAGCCATTATTTGGTCTTCTTTCCATTCCTTCTCCATGGCAAGGAAGTGAAGAAGATGGAGGAGAATATTGAGCTTCCGTATGATATGTTTTTACTAATTTTTAATATTTTCTTTTAGTGTTGTCTTTTATGTCAGGTCGGCTGGGTTTTAATGAATTAATGGAAGCTAATGAAGGAAAATAACCTCTTTAAGGGGTCGGCCTTATCTTTTAATGTTTTGGCGCCAATGGAGGGTTATAAAAGGAGAGCTAAGGCATCATTTGAGATCTAGACTTGGTGCATTTTATCTTACTTGGGCATTGTGAGCTAGTGGCTCCTTGTTCTTACACTTGGGGACAAAAACCCTCATGTGTGCTTGCCTAGAAGGACGAAAACCCTTCATCTTGACTTGGGATTGAAGTATAAGGCAGATTTAAGGAGATATCTATCATTTTTAGATTGTTATTGGCTTCTTTCTAGTGGAGCGACCTACCTTGAGTAGGGTTTTGAGGGTTTGGTGAATTTATATATGCATTTTTAGTTGATAATCTGATTTATCATAATTTCTAAAGCTAGAATCTCAAGTTTCATGATTTTTGGGGGTTTTTAGACCCAAATCTATATTTTCTTGTGGCTGCAGTTGGCTGGACATTAATTAATTTCCAGTCGTGTATTTCTTCAGAATTTTCATTGTTTTTGGTTGTTATGGATGCATAAAATATATATAAAAATTGTGGCAAGTTAATTTGAAGCTTTTGATGGTGTTTGGTATTTATCTACGAAGGATACAATTTGCTGATTTTGCTTTTTTAGTTTGCTGCAATAGAAATCAGATCTGAATAATTTTGGTGTTTGGCTAAATTCCTTTTCTCTTGGTCTAAACCCTTAAAAGGGTCATTACAGTGGTATCAGAGCACGGATTCTCAAGACCTAGGGTTTCAATGGATAGATTGATGAAGGCTCAAGGAAGACTAGCAGGTACCTTGGATTATCTTGCCTCCACCATGCAAATCCTATAAGGAGGAAGGACTTTCAAGGAAGAGCCTAGGGTTTCAAGGGTCAACAAGGTGACGACTAGCTTTGAAGAATATCAAGCCCTTTCGGAGAAGATCCGTGATGCCCTAACATTTTCAGAATTCATGAATTTGGAGAAAGATAGAGTGGGCATTGGAACTTGGTCCAAGCCCCGAGCCATGCACAAGGGTAATGGGAGAAACATCCCAACCCTTGAGGAAAAGAGTCCCATCTTGTTGGGAAAGCAAGGAGTGGCTATGGAGTTTGTTGAAGAAGGGGTCAAAACCCCAAGTTCGCTAGAGGAGGATGGACATGTCTATTGCCCTAAGAACAAGAAAGCGGATGGTATATTGCAGCAGCTGGTTATCGAGAGGGAGCAACCCTTGGGAGAGTTAAAACTCCCGATCCTCTTGCCATGGTTGATCCCTTGGTTGGTTGTCTTCACAATACCTTAGTGACACGAGGGTTTAATGAAATTGTGGAACATGAGCCAAGGAAGGAGGAGCACAGTATTCCAGATTTGCACCATGGAGGAAAGGGAGCCATGAAGGATGATTCAGCCCCTACTTCCATTATTGCTCCGGATGGTCAACATTATGAGGTAAGTATTGATCATTGTTTGACTAATAATGATGATATTTTTGCATATGATGAATTCAGAGGTGAAAGAGGGGTTGTGAACAAGAAGAGGTAGCAATAGGGATGGATGGAACCCATTTCCCAAGTGGAAATGATAACAGTCAGCTCGCTGGTCTATTCCTAACAACAGACAAAGGGAGTTTGTTTGATGGATATCACAGCCCAAGCAAGAAGCCAAGAGTTACCCAAGACAAGCACCAACAACTTGGGAACGAATGCAAGGAAGAAATTATCCCATCCGGCAAGGAAATCATGTCAAGAAGGAATGTTGATTTAAACTCAGAATTTCTGAATGTTATGGGCAGCCCACAGTATGAAGGTATTTCAATTTTTGCCTATGTATCATTTCAGATTTTCTACCATGGACGGATGGTTAGGAGTACTCATGTTTCATGTATGTTGTATCCTCTTTTGTCACCGCTGATTGAACACCTTTGTGCACATCATACTTCATGGGGTAAGGAGGTAAGAAGTGTTGTTTTTTGCAAAGAACATATAGACACTTGGGCTCAATTTCTATGGTGTTTTCACAAGTGGCATATAAGTGCTATGATGAGTCCTTCAAAAGAAGGAATACCTGATTTCAAAATTAGTATGGAAGGAAATAATGGTGATTCTAATTTTCAGTCTCATATGTGGTCAACCCATGATCCCATAATCTAGGCTATGCGGAAATGCCTAAGGCCCCATACCCACTGAAACGTGCAAACTTTGATGCGAGTGCATCTGGCACGGTAGCAGATATGGGTACGCTTGGAAAGCGTACCCACAGGGGATAGAAGTACGGCAGATGCGGCAAAAACTTGTACCCAGACCGTACCTTGTCCCCCTGTGGGTACGTTTCCAACGTACCCATCAAAAAAAAACTTGCCAAAGACTGTTTGTTTCCTTTTTTGGCAATTCTTTCCTTTTTTGGATTTTTGGTGAAAAAATCACAAGGATAGAAAAAAATTTGCCATTTTTGGAAAGGGTCCGGAAAGATGTAGCAATAAAAACTTGCATGTGCCATAACTTTCATTCTGTGACTCCGTTTCAAGTGTCGTTTTCTCTAAAAGTGTATATTTTCTCGAGCTCTACGCATTGATGGCAATATTTTTCTTATTTTCATAAAATCCATTTTTGCACCTTTTTGTACCAAGCAACTTCTTGCAATCTTCTGAAAGAATCATGAGCTTTGATCGCCTGTAGACAGATTAGTAATTAAAAATCTTGGATAGCTTTCCAAAACTCGGCGAGTATTCTCCCGTGCTCGGACTAATCGTCCCACCCGCCACTTGGATCCATATTTTTCTTGCTTAGTTATGATGTTTTAGGAAATATGTCGAACAATACTATCGTCTTGAGTGGATCAAGGAAGGTCACCATGAACAATCAAAACTCCTTGAATCTTATCGAGTCACTAAGATAAATAATCATGATAGAGAAATAATAAATTTCAATAAGTATGCAAATGCTTCTTTAAATTTATAATTTGTATACATATTTATATATTTATATACATGTATATGTATATATATATATAAAAAACGTACTCCAAAAGCGTACATGCCCAAGATTTTTAAAAATTTGCCGTATCGGCGTCATCGCACTACCATTACTCGTTCGTACCCGTATCCATATCCAGACCGTCTAGCCCATAATAATGGGAAAGCTAGAAAGAATGGAATGGATGGGCAACATTCTTACTATAAAATATGGCACACATCACCCATTCCGGGTGAGGAGTCTTCTTCATGACCAAAGGGACACCATGCTTATAGAAAATGGCAATATGCATCAGTTTATTGGAGAAGAATTGGCAAGAAGGATGGGGCCAAACAAGGTTGGTTTCAAAGGCTTCACGGTCACCATAACTTATGGAGCATATCCTCTTTACACAAGGAAGATACCACAGCTCGCTATCCCCATGAAAAGGTATGAGTTTTGTATTGACTTCCTTGTTTTAAGTTCAGCTGAGGAACCTATGGTTTTGGGGTTCAAGAGCTCCAAACTTTGGGGGAATTAACCCTCAAAATCCACAAGAAAGGATTGAAGTTCCACTCACAAAATGAAGAAGTCAGAATTTTTGAAATCAGCAATGGAAATGGTAGTCATGTTAAGCAAGGAAAATCTGATTTTATTTCATTACCAGCAGTAGAGAGGGGACTGATTTTAGCTAAGAATACAAGGAGGAATGTTGCAAACAACATCATGAGGAGGATAAAGAATGAAGAGAAAATGAAACATAGTCATTGGAGCGATCACATCCATACATGTGCAAAGAAAGATGGTACACTTCTCACATATTTTAGAATGGATATAACAGCTGATTGCATATTCTCAGTTCCTCTAGAGCAATTTTCAGTTTCTACCACCTACCAATCATATGTGGACCTCATATTCGGTAAGTACTTAAAGGAATTTGTGCTTGTTTCTTTTGATGATGTCTTGAGATATAGCAAAGCATGGGTGAAGCATCTACAACACCTTAACATAATGATGAGTGCTTTAGGACAACAGTCCTTACTTGCAAAGAAATTCAAATGTGGATTTGGTTGGAGCAAAATTTTGGACCAAGGGTATATCATAGAGTCTCGAGGGGTACATGTGGAGCAACAAAGGATACATGCCATACTTGGTTGGCCTCCTCCCATCTCCATTTCACAACTCAGAAGGTTCCTTGGGTCTAAGAAGGGTTTTTCACATCTTGTTGCCCCTCTAACTGATTTAACTAAGAGGGAGGTACTCCGCTGGTCACTTCTAGCTCAAGAAACATTTGATCAACTCAAGAAGGTAATGTACTCATGTCAAGTGCTTGTTGTACCTGATTCTTCTTTTCCATTTATGGTGGAATTCGATGCATCTAGTGAAGGAATAGGGGTTGTTCTAATGCAAAATCAACGTCTTGTTGCATTGGAAAACAAAGAACTCAAGAAACATGAGCTGAATCTTCACAATTATGATAAGAAGATGATGGCCATTATGCATGTCTTGGTCAAATTTAGGCCATATCTTGTTGATGGGTCAGCAATATACAAGCTTTTGGTTTTTGACATTAGATATGTCAAGAGGAAAAACATTGTAGCAGTTGATGCCTTATCTTGGAAACCAGCTCTTCATAGGAATCAAGAAGGGTCTTCACAAGGAGTCAAGGATTTGGAGCAGCTGAGTTTGTTTCTCACCCAATCACATGGGAGAGCATATGGGGTTTCAGCTGAAGATAGTGAGTTTGTAGTACTTGTATGGGTACCTAATACTTCTACATCTATCATATTACTAAAGCTCACATGGGTTTGTCATATTTGCATCAATTTTATGCTGCTGGTCACAATATTTTCAGTCATGTACAACAGTGTATTTCCATTTTGTAAGTGCATTCCCACATGGAATAATGAGGAAGGAAGATTTCAGTTGAAAGGAGGAATAGAATCAGGTTATGTTGTGTTATTTTCAGACTTGTACCTTCTGATTTTTGAAAGAGAGATGCATGATTACAGTTGTTTTGGGGACAACACTATTGAAGTGAAGGGAAAGCCTATTGTGGTCATGGATGCTTTATCATGGATGCCATCTCCTATTTCATTAGAGGATATAGAACTTCAAAGTGAGGGGAATGAAGAGTACAGGGCAGCAAATACATTGGGTTTGCAATTGCTTGGGGACAAACAATTTTGGGAAGGGAGGATTGTAATGTCCCTTTTTCCCACTTGAGAGCCATTATTTGGTCTTCTTGCCATTCCTTCTCCATGGCAAGGAAGTGAAGAAGATGGAGGAGAACATTGAGCTTCCGTATGATATGTTTTTTACTAATTTTTAATATTTTCTTTTAGTGTTTTGTCTCTTATGTCGGCTGGTTGGGTTTTAATGAATTAATGGAAGCTAATGAAGGAAAAGAACCTCTTTAAGGGGTCGGCCTTATATTTTAATGCTTTGGCACCAATGAAGGGTTATAAAAGGAGAGCTAAGGCATCATTTCAGATCTAGACTTTGGCGCATTTTATCCTACTTGGGCATTGTGAGCTAGTGGCTCCTTGTTCTTACACTTGGAGACGAAAACTCTCATGTGTGCTTGCCTAGAAAGACGAAAACCCTTCTAGAGGTTGAGTGAAGGACAAACCCTTCATTTTGACTGGGATTGAAGTATAAGGTAGATTTAAGGAGATATCTATCATTTTTAGATTGTTATTGGCTTCTTTCTAGTGGAGCGACCTACCTTGAGTAGGGTTTTGAGGGTTTGGTGAATTTATATATGCATTTTCAGTTGATAATCTGATTTATCATAATTTCTAAAGCCGAGAATCTCAAATTTCATGATTTTTGGGGTTTCTAGACCCAAGATCTATATTTTTTGTGGCTGCAGTTGGCTGGACATTAATTAATTTCCAACAGTGTGTTTCTTCAGAATTTTCGTTGTTTTTGGTTCTTACGGATGCATAAAATAAATATATAAAAGTTGTGGCCAGTTAATTTGAAGTTTTTGATGGTGTTTGGTGTTTATTTGTGAAGGATACAGTTCGTTGATATTGCATTTTCAGTCTACTGCAATAAAAATCAGCTCTGAATAATTTTGGTGTTTGGCTAAATTCCTTTTCTCTTGGTCTAAACCCTTAAAAGGGTCATTACAATCATTCAAGTCATAGTAGTTGATAGATTTTGACACTCTAGTGGGAAACCAAGAAAACATCTAGCTAGAAGGCCCTATGGACCAAAGATTTATATTATCCTAGCATTGTCTCAAACCATAGTTCCACCATCGTTTGATGGTGTGACTTGCATTTGACCAAGAAGGAACAAGGGTTGTCCGTCATCCCATCTTGTACTTGGGCTAAAGGACCCGCCATTTCCTCAAAACCATCCTTTTATCTCGAATTTGAACAATCGCAATACCATTTCAATTTCTTCTTACCAAAATGCATATCTCTCTACCAACTCGGCTTTGGTAATGTTAAGCCCATTTAATATAGTCGACAGTTAAATGCGAGCTCTCTTTAACTTGACTAGACTCTTCTTTAGTCAACCATCACTTCTTTTGGTACTCTTTTAAGCTTGCGTCTTGATCTTGTGCTCCATGGTAGGGATCTAACAAATAACAAGCTATACACCCTCTCCCCAATATTTCTCTATAACGGGAAGAGGAAAATGTAACTTTTTGTATATTGTAACTTGCATAGATATGAAATTTATGATGATAATTTTCAATGATAATCATCATAAATTCATAGCACTTATCTTATTAGCCGATTTGTATTCGCATGATGCGATTTTGTATTGTATTTGTATTCAAATCTAATAGAAAACACTTTATCCAACATTTTATAGACTTATGTGATACATTTTGTAGCAATATTTTGCATTAAATTTATGTTTTGTTAAAGAAATTTGAGTATTTTTAAGTTGCCGAATATTCGCGAGTCTTTGCTTTGAGTCAATTTTTTTGGGTTTACCAAATATTTGCCGAATACGAATATGCTATGGATGACTTCAATCATCATATTCTTCCTTTCCTCTCCATTATCTACCAAGCAGATTATGTCTAAGCACTACTTAATCATAGCCGTTTTAGGGGACCTAGCATGAAAGAGTCATTTTAGAAGGAGATTAGATATCCCCAAGTAAAATAGTTTTCTCTCCATCATTGAGCTTAACACATAACACTCCAAGTTAGGGCTGAGAAGGGATTGCAAAACACTGAAGATGAAATGAATAGATGGAAAGAGGTGCCTTGTAAAAAAGGGGGCCCAAGTATGACAACACACTGTATAGGCACCTTGATTAATCATGCAAGCCAAGCCAAATCAGCATTCCACCTAAATACACCACATCTCGGTGTTGTACGAGGATCTTGTGCAAAAACTCGGAGATTTGACAAAAGAAAGAATTATTTCTCAAGCCACCGCATGTTCTCTTTATAATTTTGTAATCATTGCTTTGAATGATTACTCTTTCACCTAGAGTTTTTTCCTATAAGGGTCGACTTGTAAGAGTAATTAGGACCTGGTAAAGTTATCTCAGGCCATGAGGTCCTTTAGCCTTGTCCAATCATTGATGCTCAACCTGAAGATATGTGACTAAGGTGTTTGGTCTATCCATTTTCCAGATCATGTTCCCTTTAAGAAGAAATTTTTTTAATCATTGCCTTGAATGATTACTCTTTCACCTAGATTTTTAGCAATAAAGGTAGACTTGTAAGAGTAATTTGGACTTGATAAGGCTATCTTGGGCCACGAGGTTCTTTAGCTCTATCCAATCATCGATGCTCAAGCTGAAGATATGTGACAAAGGTTCTTGGTCTATCCATTTTCTAGATGGTTCGCATGCCTATTGGCTTTCCCTTAGCAATGTTCACAATTTATTGACTGAAATGCTGGCAACATATCTTGGGCCTCTCTTAGGATACTTTATAGCTACCAACTAGGAGTAAGAACCTCTCTTCATAGCATTACTGATGTCCCAATTATATGAGAATCCCCTTCCACTACTCAGCATCTTACATTTAAGGGAAAAGATAATTTTAGACCCTAAACCAAGGCAGTTACTTCAGTTTCATGATTGGTTTGTTTACGGATGAGAGTAGAAGAAATGCCCTTGAGAGCTTCCTTATCATTTCTCAAGATGCAGTCAACTCTGCCCTTTTCTGTGTCTTTATTCAAATGATATTAGAAATGCTGCCAAAGCGTAGCTTTTGTAAACTGGGGAAACATGGAGACCTCTTTAATTCATGTTTACGTATCTTGGGCCTCTCTCAGCATTTTTCCATCTTCCAACTAAGAGTAAGGTCATCTCTTCATAGAGTTTACAATTATATGTGAATTCCCTTCCACTACTAGGCATCTTACATTCAAGGACAGAGACAATTTAAGACCCTAAACCAAGGCAGCTGCTTTGGCTTCATTTTGATTCCTTCAGGGATGAGAGTAGAATAAGCGCTGTCAAAATCCTCCTTATCGTTTCTCTCAATGAAGCCAGCTCTGGCCTTGCCAGGTTGTCCCTGGAAGCACCATCAAAGTTTAGCTTGTGTAAACCAGGAAAAGGTGGAGACCACTTTACTTCCTAATTACTTTTCTTAAGGTCAACACATTAACGTTTAACAAAATTCTTTCTATTAGAATGAAGTTCCAAAATAAAAAGCAAAAAAATCAATAGAAAGACTCTGATTTTCTTTGTTACTACTCGAGGATAGGAAGTGATTATTGTAACTCTAATTACTTGTAGATGGCAAGAAATAGTCAAAATATGCTCCATTCTTTGTAAATGACACAAGGAAAACAGTTGGCCCTTACAAACATGGGGAAGGAACATGAATGACTCAAATGCAAAAATGAGACAGATCTTGAAATATTTGATGATATTGCAAATGTTTTTGAAACTATTGCTAAAATTAATAACCCTAATATTTATCATTTGTAATTTGACATATGGATATGGTAAATATGATATTTCTGTTCAATTGCCGAATATATATAAACGGGTAAAATTGATTTATATAAGCATCAAAATGAAGATTGCATTAATGAGATTTCAGAAGGATTGCAATTGCTGGTGATTTTCCTATATATATAGATATACATGTATGTATGCATTACGACACTACTACTACTAGGGCACGTACCTATGTGCTGGATATATATACGGGTACGCAACTTGGATACAACCTGGATTTTTTATTTACAACGATCACTAGCCCTTTTTACCCCCAAACCTTATTGATACCATACTCGTCCATATCTAGATACAAACCCATTACTGGGCCGTATAAGATACAGCTGAATATGATATAAAGGCTAATTGTAGCCATATATGATTTATATGTTGAAAAAATGAAAAAGCCCTTGAAAGGTTAAAGCGATAATGAAAAAACTGCATACGACCTTCTAAAATGCATTTTAGCTGCAACAACTAAAAACATGGAGGTGAATGAGTGTTGAATAGCTCCTCTTATGTCAAACTTTCACATTGGCTCTACTCAACTTGCTATGATTTTATCTGATTTGCTTCCTTCCGCTTACTCTACTTTTTTCTTTCATTTCGGTCCACCATTTTTCTTTAGCATAGACAACCTGCAGAAAAAATAATACCCAACTTCCTACCATTCCCGTGGGCTGGGATTGTATAATTTACTTGTAATTTTAATCTAAGATTTACTTCTTTTGATAATATAAAATGGATAGCTATAATTAATATAAAATTTCTTGTGTTTGTGTGTGTGTGTGTGTGTGCGTGTGCCCCTCTAGTAACATGTGGTGGGCAAATACTTATACATATCCGTATCCTCCAATCAAGAGTCCTAGAAATTAGTTGTATCTGTATCCATGGAGCTTTGAATTTTTTTGCACATTGATTTCAACTCATCCCCCCTCTGGGCCTCTAGTAACATTTGGTTGGCATATACTTTGCATTGTTGCTTTCAATATGGAAAAAATAATAGTTACGTGGGGATGAGTCCTTATTTTTAACACGTCTGACGTCCCCGACATCCTGTGGGGAAACTTTCCCCACGTTTCCTAAAATGGGTACATGCTACGAAATGTCCTGGGGACGTTTAAGAGAAGAGGAATCGCATTTTCATCAAGAAACGCTGGGGACATCGGGGCGTCAAAATTCGTCCTCAACTTCCCTATCATGTCCACCGTCCCAACATGCACACTTTACTCTCTCAAAACTATTTTTTTGTAAATCACTTATAACCTATGTTCCACCAAGTTTCCGAGACTGGAGACGACACGGGGACAGGGGATGTGTTTCCGGATGGATTTTTTTAGGCCTTTTTTTAGGGGACAGCAGGCGGCTATTAAAAAATAAGGGAAAATTTAAAAAATATAGGAAATTTCTAATATTCATATGATAACATTGCTAAAGCATTCATCACACACAATATAGAACCTTAATAAATAAAATTAGAGTTGAATTGAGATTTCACATAAGATTTAACCTTTAAAATATAGGAAATTTCAAATTTTCATATGAATAATCATATAATGATAAGTATAACACATTGATAAACTTAATAAAACATTCATCACACACATCATAAAACTTTAGACTTTAATACATAAAACTGGAGCTGAATTGAGATTGCACATAAGATTCAAGTTTCAATTACAATGAAATGCCCAAGGGCAACAAAATGTCTGAAACATAGAAAATCAAAATGAAAATATATAGCTGCCCCTAATCAAACTCCGCTAAAGTGGCATCAAAATCAGACTCGAGTCAGTCACTGGAACTATGAGGGGCTGCCTCATCCAATGGAACCCCAACCAATCCCACTTGTGCCTCCTCATCAATCTGTGAAACATCTTCGGGATCAACATCCCAACGTGTGGCTGGAGTCTGACGATACTCAGGAGTCTGTCGATCCTGAAGTCTCAAGGCACTATGCACGGCTACTAACTTCTCTGCTCGTCGAGAGGTAAGGTGGTTCCTCTTAACTGTGTGGATGAGGCCATATGTGGACCAATTCCTCTCTGCAGCAGAGGAACTAGCAACCTGTGAAAGGAGGTGAGTGGCAAGAATCCTCAAGTCTGGTGCATCCTTGCCATGCCATGTCCACCATCCAATAGGGTCTACTTGAGCTAATGTAGCTCTATCTGTCCTCGCCTCTGGCTTGCTAAATGTTGGTCCACGGAGATTGACAAAGGATAGCCATTGGGTCCGCAATAAAGTGGACTCCTCATCAGTGTACATCTTTCGAAAGGCCTTCATGAGCCCTTCTTTCACCTCTTCATCATCAGATGGAGGCACTCTCCCAGTCGTGTTGCATACCATTTGGGATTTAGAGCATAGGTTGTCATATGAAGCGGGGTGTTCATTGTGTTCCACCGCCGTGTCACAATGGGCCTAATATGCTCCTCATAAAATCCCAAAGTAGGATCCCTGCTATGAATGGTTTGCTTCATTTGTCCAAGCATGTTGTCAAATGTCTCATAAATCTCTCCAAGACTAGGAGAGTCTGTATCAACATATCTTATGACCCCCACTACAGGTGAGATGAAGGAGCAAACATATCTGCAAACAATTTACAAAAAAATAGAAAACATTAAGATTCAAGAATGAAAAACTAAACTAATTTACAAGTTATAAACATGGATAAAAATATTTAAAAATTAAAAACTAAACTTACATATATAAAATCAGCAATAGCTTACCTGACTGTGGTCCACCAATCATCGTCGAGGATCTTTTGTTTCACACCTTTTCCTTCAGAAGTGTTTGCCTCTGGCCATCTACCCCACTCCTAATTAACCATCATTAATTGCAAAGCCTCCTGCACCTCAAGCATCCTCTCTAACAAAATGAAATCGCTGGCATATCTAGTGTTCATGGGCTTGAGGAATTCCTTCCTCGAAAAAGACTTGAATAGAGCAAGTGAGGTGTGATGGTTGCAAATGAACATATGTGTCTAGCCTCTGCCACCACTGCCTTCACCCAATCTATCTTTGCAATGTCTTTCAATGCATTGTTCAACGCATGAACACAACATGGAGTCCAGAAAATGTGCTTGTAAGCACCTTCAACCATCATGCCAACTAACTTACATACGCAGGCTGAATCAGTCACAACTTGTACAACATTAGAGGGCCCAATCTCCTCTATGGCATCCTTCAAAATTTGAAATTGGAAGGTTGCATCCTTCCTCTTCCCAATACAATCAATAGCTCTAAGAAAATAAGGGCTAGCAGGACATGTGACAATGATATTGATGAGTGGCTGATGTTTAATATCGGTCCACCCATATCCAAGTTTGCCTCATCTCCTCCATCACCACACTCACCTTAGAATATTCTTTATCAAGGAGGTTGGTTCGTAGTTTGTGTTCTCTAGGAGGGACATATGAGGAACCAACAACAATTACATCTTTGAACATTTGTTTGAAGAAAGGGGAACGTGACACATGAAATGGTATAGCATTGGCAAAGAAGAATTTGGCAATAGAAGAGTCAGCTACTTCCCTTGATTGCACATTAAACATACCCGTAACAGTAGAAGTCTTTCTCTTTCCCTTTGCATAATCCCCTCCTCGTTGACTTTCAACATCCACGCATTGGGTAGGCACTTGTGTAGTCTCCAATGGCATCCCTTTTTCGTTGTCTCACCCTCCATGTGCAACCTAGTCACCTCGGTCTTCTCTGCTAATGATATTCTTTCACAACCTTTTACCCCTTGTCCAGTTATGCCCAAAAGATGTGAATAAACCCGCGTGTAGCTGCCCCTAAATTCTTTGTTGCAAATATGGCATAACCACACTCTACTCCCCCCTGAATTCTTTTTTTTTCCTTGTTAATGGCTGTTACAAATTGTGAAAGAGGCTTTTTAGCATTGAATGGCCCCTTTGCATAGATTTTGAGGAGTTGTGAAGGGCAATCAAACGGATTATTTGAACCCACTGTTGGTGCAACACTCTCACTCCCTGAAGAAACCCTATTTCTGGTTCTACCTCTATGTTGCATTGCCAATTGAATCTCTTCACCCTCACTACCCTCACTGCTGCTCATTGTTTTGTATTGGAAATGCAACAACCCTACAATTGCAAGTGGAAAAAAAAAAAAAAAAAACTTCCCTAAGTTTGTGAAGCTTGAAACTATGATAAAAAAAAATGAAACAATGAAGAAATAGTTTGTGCAAATTTGTAAAATGAACAAAGGATGATTCTCTTCTTCTCCCTTCACAAAATGAAAAATGAGTTTCTTTTTTTTTTTTGATGTTTGTTTTGAGGTTTTAGGTTTAGGGCACTTAGAAATGCAAGTGGGGGTCCTTGTGGGACCCCACATTGCTTTACTTTTAATTAAAAGTGTGTTTTAAAAAAACCGTTTTTTTAAGGCTTTATGCGCGGGACAACAGGGGACGGCTGGACATCCCCGGTATGATCGAGGGACTTTTAGAAGTCCCCTAAACATACCGAGGACGTCCAGCCGTCCCATGCCGTCCCTTGTTGCTTTTTTGACGTCCTTGGGACATTTCCGATTTTCTAAGAGTTTGGGGACGGGAAGGGGACGTTTCCTACCCGTCCCCGAGGTTCTGAAACGCGTCCGAATGCGGGGACAAGCTGAAAAACGTAAGGGACGCATCCCTATGGAACATAGCTTATAACATAAAAATAACATTCCTAACCTAACCCTAACAATGCAATTTTATGTTATAAATTTACATTATGGGCTAATTTCATATTCACACAAAGCAAGAGCAAGAGCAAAAACAAGAGCAAGAGTAAGTGCAAGAGCAAACAAGAGGTATTTATGATTTTATTTGCTTATAATAATTGAAGTCTTTTTTTTTTTTTAAAAAACTTCGATTATATTTGCATTTTTTAGGGGCTGTTTTTTAGCATTTGCATCTACATTCACAATGTAATCATGCATATAGTTTGTAGGATTTTAAAAAATGCATATTGCATAGGGTTTGGTTGTAAATGGTTACATTTTTTTTTAATGACATTTTTATTTCTAGTTTAAAATTTATATTATATTTGCATTTTTTAGGGGCTGTTTTTTAGCATTTGCATCTACATTCATAATGTAATCATGCATATAGTTTGTGGGATTTTAAAAATGCATATTGCATAGGGTTTGGTTGTAAATGGTTACGTTTTTTTTAATTACATTTTTATTTCTAGTTTAAAATTTATATTATATTTGCATTTTTTAGGGGTTGTTTTTTAGCATTTGCATCTACATTCACAATGTAATCATGCATATAGTTTGTAGGATTTAAAAAATGCATATTGGTTATTTTTAAAAATTAATTCATTACATAATCAATCAATCATATAGTTATGGTTGTTTTTAATTCATTGTAGTAATCATCACCATGAGTTCTTCGAGTATGAGTATGAATCAGAGCGGGGAGAGGGTTGAACGGGAACTTGAGATAGGTGGCCGTGGAAGAGTTGGTGATGTCACAATGGGAGAGAGTGGAGAAGGGACACAAAATGTAGTGGCAGTGGCTGGTAGTTTAGTTGGTAGTCTTTGCAAATTGCCCCTCTCAATGGAGTCATTGGAGTGTTAGGCAGTAGAACCACGGACAAATGTCCCGAGGAAGTTCGTGGTTCTACACTAACACTCCAATGACTCCATTAAGTGTTCATAGGGTGACTTAACAAACATAGTAATACTTTGGTTGGTTCTAGTCTTGGAGTGTCGAAGAATGGAAAGCGAGAGGGAAGAGAAAGGTCGTGGGGCAGCCCCAAATTCAGTTGTTGACATGTTTGATTCAAAGGCAAGGGAAGAGGCAGATGATGCTATTGGGAAATTTTTCTATATTGCTGGGATTCCATTTAATGCCACTCGCTTTCCTTATCACAAGGAAGCAACGGCTAAGGTTGCAAAAGTAGGTACAAGTTATGTGCCTCTGGAGACACAAAATCGAGGACAACAATCTTGGATAGAAACTATTCCAATGTTAATCAGTTGATGGAGGAGATGAAGGTGACATGGGTGTCACATGGATGTAGCATTGTCATGGATGGGTGGACAGATATTAGACACCGTCCTCTTATTAATATCATTGTCTCTTGCAAAAAGATGGACCGTACTTCTTTAGAAGCAATTGATTGCTCACATGGAAGCGGAAAGATGCTTTGAGTTCTAATATTAGATTTTTAAGGATAACGTTGAGGAGGTTGGACCTTGAAACAATGTACGAGTTGTCACGGATGCGACTTATGTGTGCGAGCAGCGGCAATCTAGTGGAACGGGAATACAGCATATTTATTGGACTCCATGTTGTGTGCATGCCATGAACAATGCACTTTGAAAGACATAGGGAAGATTCAAGGGTCAACTAGATAGTGGCGAGGCCGTGGACGTGCGTAGAAGTTCATATGTAATCACCACACATCAATGGCACTTTTTCAAAAAAATTGAGGAAGGAATTTTTGAAACATGTTGGCACCCGCTTTGCATCCTATTTTATTTTGTGGGAGAGGATGTTTGAGTTGTAGGAGCCCCTGCAAATTATGATTATGACACAGGATTGGACTAGGTGGCGTGAGTCCAAGACAGGATCAAGGGAAAAGAGTGCGGGAAGTGGTGTCGCGGGAAACATTTTGGGTTGATATGAAATACATCATATCAATCATAGCTCTAGTTTTTAGTGTCATCAAATATGGTGATTCTAACAGCCCCAATCTTAAATATGGTGATTCTAACAGCCCCAATCTTGGTGAGATCTATGAGTGCATTGACAACATGCTTGGGCAAATGAAGGCAACTATTCGGGTGAGGGACCCCACTTTGGAGTTCTATAATGAACATATACAACCCATTATTCAGCGGAGATGGGAGAAGTTGAACACCCCTCTTCATATGGCTGCATATGCACTGAATCCCAAATGGTATGTGGAGAGGCTAGGCAGAGTTATCCCATTGGATGATGATGAGGTGAAGAAGGGCCTTATGAAGGCCTTTAAAAAAATGTACAATCCACGGGAGGCTTTACACTACTCATTGGTGGCTCAACTTCACCGAACTTGGTGGGTACAAAACATCGTCTTGCCCTAGATAAGGTAACAATAAAGCACGGAGAAGCCAGTGAGTTGGTGGTGACTGTATGGGCTTCCAGGACTGCTGCGACCACTTGCCATTCGCCTCCTTTCCCAAGTTTCTAGCTTTGAGAGAAACTGGTCTACATATGGTTGGATACACTCTATCAAGAGGAATAGGCTTACCTTTTGCGAGAGCGGAGAAGCTTGTAGTTGTACACAGTGCTTTGCGTCTTATGGATTGCAAGACACCTGAGTACAAACAGACCCCAACATTACGGTGGGATGTAGATCCCGAGGAGCCGAGGCAAGTTGAAGAGGACAATATTGTGCAACGGGGATTGATTGGGCTTACCTTTGAGGACGAGGATGCTAGTTCCAACGAGGAGTTCATGGATATTGCTTCAGATGTTGATTTTGATTTTTAGGTTGATACTTGTAGTTGTCCTCTTTTTTTGTAATATTGACCTAAGTAGCCAATACGTTTTGGATACGGGAGCAGGTACGGAGTATCCGATACACGGAAACGGCAAAAAAATTTGGGCTTGGATACGGCGTAGGATACGGCAGTACAAAAATATATAAAAATTAAAAAATATATAAATTTCAGCCTTCTAAATAAGAATTAACCACATATTATGCATATGAAAAACAAAACAAGCTAAATAGCCACAACAAACTACTCATACATTCATAATTTCAATTGTCCCTACCATATCTAGTTGAGGTGTTTATTACATTTATGATTTATCTCATACATGCTATTTTTATCCATGTTTATGATGGCTTGTAACATATACCTTCTGTAGAATAATGGTGCTGCGAAAAACTGTAATTTCTGTTGTAATGATATATTAAATTTAAAATATACCTTTTGTAGAATAATGGTGTCAGAAAATTGTAATTTCTGCTGTAATGATATAATAAATTTAACATATGCCTTCTTGAGAATAATGGTGCTGAAAACTGTAATTTCTGCTGTAATGATATATTAAATTTAAAATATACCTTCTATAGAATAATGGTGCTGCGAAAACTGTAATTTCTGTTGTAATGATATATTAAATTTACACTATTCCTTCTGTAGAATTAAAAAAATAAAAAACAAATTAAAAAAACTGTTTTTTTAGCGGAAGCGAGAAGGGAGCGGCGAGGGCTTGCGGAAAAGGCCGGGTGCACGCACAGCACGGTAGGGAGCGCGGGGCACAGGAAACGGCCGAGTACGACTGTCTTGTGCACCCGGCCGTTTCCGCAAGCCCCTCACTGCTTCTGCCACCGCTCCTGTCCCCGCTCTCGGTGCCCTAGGGAGCTGTTTCGCAACGTAGATATTGACAATAGACAATTGTTGGTGTATTTGGCTATGAGATTAATGATATGAATATTAGCTATTGTCACTTGATCAATCGTAATTTAGAATGGTTTTACTTTTATATTTTATAATATATTTGAAATTTCAGCTTGTCTCAAATTCAAAATTCAAATATGTATTATGAATTTTCAATTTATGACATTAACATATTGCTATTATGGTATTAAGGAATGTATTTGATGTTTATGAGTTCAAGTTTCACCTTATTTAAATCTCAAATGGTTTTATTTCAACTTATTTATATAGTTTAGTCACTATATCTTTATATTTTAAATATTTATATATTTTTTAATTAGCCGTCCCCTCACCGTCCCCCGCTGTCCCCAAAATTTAGAATTTTTTTCCGTCCCAGAAACCCCCTCCTGCTGTCCCAGAGTCTTAGGTAACTATGAAAAAAATGCATGATTTGAGTAGTCTAGCACCCTTTGTAATGCAAGTATCAAACTAGATGATTCCATTGACAAACAGGCTTGGATATTTATACATTTTTCATATTAGTATCTCTTGTTTAGTTCTGAAGAAGACTTATTTTGGTCCTGAGATGCAGAAAGGGTTTAGCCATGAATATGGAATGCTAACATATACCGTTCATTTGACCAGGGATGTCATGTCAAGCCAACAACTTGTTGACTTTGTACGTGAAAACATTAACAATGTAAGTGTCTACCTTTATAACCAACTGATGGTAAATACATGCACGACTTCTACTAATTGCAGAGGCATAGGTTATGTTAATGGTTTGCCAAATGATTAGTGCTCAATTTTTTAACTTGTAGCATGATAATGCAGGAAAATAACCTTTCAGGAGTCTGTGAGAAAGTGCTTTCTAAATGTCTTGCTCCATCAACAACTTTGGGTGAGGGTTGCGACAACATGACCATTATCATAGTGCAATTGAAGAAAAAATGTCAAATAGAATGTGATGTGAGCACAGAAGTTTCATATTAACCCTTATGTTTCAATTAATGCAACTATCATGGAAAGCATAGTCACGCTTCCCATCGTTGTGTATTCATATATTGTGCTTATCGACTCTGTGACAGTGAACACTGTAGCCATAATTTCTTTAATGGTATTCAGAAATATATGATGTTCAAAAATAGTTCATGTTTTAGAAAGCTTTAGCTAGCTATTTCTGAACACAACCTTAAATTGGAAAGAAACAACTTTTACATTGGCATTGAAATTATATGATAGGTAAAAATGTTTTATGGGAGTACGATAAATTTTTAAACTTGAACATAGGATTTGAAATGAGGAAAATAGTTGTATCATATTTGGTAGGCAGAAACTTTCAAACATGTAGATCGCGAGTACTTGTGCAGTTGCAAAGCAGTGTTGGCTGTAACTTGTTAATACTTTCAAAGTAAATAATTGGAAGGAATTTTAGAAGGAAGCATATTTAATAATTGTGAGTAGTTCACTTTTTGCACCTTGGAACATTATTTCTGTAGATGATATTGGTGATCATGTTTACCACACTTAAATAAATGATGTGCTGGTTTCAAGTTCTTAAAAGATGCCAATATTGGATTTGAAATGAGGGATATAGTTGTATAAGATTTGGCAGGTGACAACTTTCGAACATGTAGATCATGAGTACTTGTGCAGTTGCAAGCCTGTGTTGCCTGCAACTTGTTAATGCTAAAAAAGAAACCATTGGTTGGAATTTTAGAAGGAAACATTATTAATAATTTTGAGTACACTTTTTGCATCCTTGAAAACATTATTTCTAGAGATGATATTGGTGATCACATGTACCATAGACTAAAATAAATTAAATACTTGTTTCAAGTTTTTAAAGATGCCCATTTTTCTTTTGTGGAAAACTACCTTATAATACAAAAGAGAGTAATAGTACAACATCAAGAGATGAAAAGCCTTAACATGTTAGCCATAAATGAAAGAATATCAGCAACAATTGATTGGGAGGAATGTATTGCTGAACGAGTAAAAAAATCATGTAGCAAGGATATCAGCGCATTATACTCCTCTTCATAGATTCATTCCTTCACATTTCCAATGCCATTCCATTTACGAGCGACTCTTCATTATCTCATGAACAATTATTGACCTTTTCATGTATGCATACAAACTATGTTGGTAAAAACAAAAAAATATGATAACAAGATGATAGAAAACGGTTAGGTGAGATTTTGGAGCAGAAGATGTCTACATATATGTAGATATATATCCGCACACACCTACATGCATAATGTATATATGTCAATACATATTCATGTCTTTTGCTGCCATTGCTTCCCATTTCTACGTGGACACTACCCATCACCATCCATGATACCAGATGTAGGCATTTGCCTAGATATGTACTCATCCGTAAAGTCCTAAGATTCCTCCCAAGAGTAAGCCATGTCCTTTTATCCCACCACCCAAATCTTTTAAAAATGCTACCACGAATGATAATTCTACCGCTTTTAAAGCTGATCTGCGGAAATTTATTAATTATCATGCCCGTTTTTAGTGATTAAGCCAACATACCTTGTCAAAAAATAATACGGGTCTTACTCCAAGATGGATTCCTCTTCCCTTATCCACTTCTCCTTGGAAGATATGGGGAGCAAAGTTTAATTCTTCTCATAAGAAGATTTATGGGTGTTTAGACAGGGTCCAAAACTTTAGTCGGTCACCTCTTGTAGAAATTCGGCCCGATGTTTATCTTGATGATACCCAAAGGAAATTTCATGACCACCATCTCATCTTATCAAGAAAAGGATGCAATATTCCAAGGCCTATGCTTTATGAAAAAAACAGGCTTGTTTATGAAGTCACAGTCATCGAGATTCAGCCCATTGGGTCGAGCGAGCACTACTATAAGAAAGTGAATGTTTGGAGGAACAAGCAAAGAAACACATTGGAAATGCAATCGAAGAATATATTACAGCTTGAAAGCTTACTATTAGGCATAAGTTAGTAGGAAACCTTTCCGATCATATATTTTTGTTAGCGAGGAACAAATTAGGAGCAATTGGTGGAATATGAGAATATACAATGTTGTTATAGGTTATGCTATAATTATGATCGTCAGCTTGGGTTTGTGTCACTTAATAATGCAAATAATACCAAATGTTCGAGTCAAAAACCAAGAGGGCACTAGCAAAAGCCTTGGATTTGAAGAAATCTTTTGCTCACAAAGAACAAGGTGCCGACTTCCAATATAAAGCATATGGACACTCCATGAGCCCTAGACAAGTAATGCATACATAAGTAAGTCCAAGCAAGTCAATGACTCGTGTTTCAAATTCCCTTTCCTTGAAGAAACATAGGAATTTATTAAAAATCCAATGGAAGAGATCTTTGAGATAGATCAAAAATCTATGAAGGTTTATAATACAATCCCTTAAGTATATTCTTTCCCCAACACAAAACCCTAGAAAATCACTAGATCCGAATATACAGATCATCATAACATCTACAAAACACCATCTAAACGACTTTAGTTCATAAAGGAGTTGAGTATTTGTTAATTAGGGGCCTTCTTTGATTGGGATTAAGGGTGTTCTTAATTGAGGAGCATTGACATGTAGAGATATCTACTTTAGTTTTGTCTGTTAAAAGTCCATAACCTTGTAAAGAATGGAACACTACAACCAATATGCAACCTAAACAACAAAAATAGTCTTCTCATTAAGAAAATCCAACTCACTTTTAGGTTAGAGATGGTGCACCCATATCTTATTATGAAGAAATCACTTACATGAAGCAATAGGCTTAGCACAATTAACAAAAAATAGTGTTTTGGAACTTAAGGGATCAAAAATTGACATGACACTAGCTCAAGAAACAAGAAAACGTCTCTTGCTTTTGGAAGATTTGGCATTTCTTTGTGGGGCAAGAGTGTTATGTATTTGGATGCCATGGGTAGATCAAGAGGATTGCTCATCATATCTAACCCTTGTTCATATGCATCGACTTGATCTCAATCCCACCACTAAGGGAATTACCATAGAAATAAAGATCTTTGAACATATAAATATGTTTTTGGGTTTTTATTTATTTATTAAAGTATGTTAGTTAATGTTCAATGAACTATTACTTAACGACTAACTAATGGTTTATTATGAACTTCCCCAACTATATTGTAATTACTTTTAGCATAATAAATATGAGCACCACACACCTCAATGTGTGTTGCGTACCTTTCACATTTCTCTTTATTTTGTTTTTGTTTACATCTTCTAACATTGGTACCAAAGGCCTAGTGCTTGATAAGTTCGGAGTTCGAGGAATCTTGGAAGAAGGTACAAAGCGCATGAAAGAAGACATAAGTTTGAAGTCCAAGGAAACCCTTGGAATAGGGTACAAACAATGAGGAAAAGAAGAGTCCTATTGCGGACATTTAAGAAGGCAAATTTGCCTAAAATTGTCACGATATTAAAAACCAATCATGAGGGCATAGGTTGTGTCTATTTTCAAGGTAATGTTGTTAATTTGTGCATAATAGGATTTACAATCATGAATGTATGAGTTTCAGTTGAGTTTAAGATTTTAAATTGTGAGTTTCCAATAGGGTTACTAGTTGCCATTAATGATACAAAGTAGTCCATACGAGAAAAACTAAAAAATTGTGAGTTTTCTTGTCAATATTTAGTCACAATTTTTGATGCGACCATGAAGAACCATTTGCCATTGGACTAGGGTACGTCACACACATTATTTTTCATTTTATGAGTACAATTGTGATTGATTTTGAGGCACTTTCGAAGGGTACATGACATAATCGAGGCATTAATTTCTGATTTTTGAAGTTTTTTTTTTTTTTTTTTTGTAGGCGTGATTTTGATGATTTTTGGATGATTATGTTAGCATTGTGTTTTTAATTTAGAGGGCATTGATATACACAAGAAACATTTTTCATTCGCAAGTTAAAAAATGGTGCAAGGTCGTAAGGTCGGGCTTCTTATTACAAAAAGCCCAACCAAGCTTGCTTCAAAGTACACAATGGATTCACACTTACAAACATCAAGTTTCCATTAATTTAAAGGCCTTAATGACATCTATAATGATTTCTTCCTCGAATGGGATAGTACAACAATTAAACAAATTTTTAGAGTTGTTTTAATGGTGGTGTATGTTCTAGGACTCCTTGCATGCTTTCTTTCCCTCTTTAGCTTTGGCTTGACTCTCTCTTCTTGCTTTCATGCTAGCATCCACTTCTTGAATGACTAACTTATGTCCCTTATAAACTTTCCAAGTACCACCCTTTGAAATAGCGAGCTCAACAATCCTTCTCTATTCAAATTCAAATTGATTAATTAAATGCTCCGAGCTACCATGCCATCTAGATGTTTAGGATGATTGTCTTTGGGATCCTTGTCAGATGATTTGTCAATACATTAGACACGCCAAAGTGTCAACATTTTTGTGTGGCTAACACGTGTCTCGTGGTGGTTGATCCTTATTTATTCTTTTTGTCGCTTTTTGACATGTCTTTTATGCAAGATACTTTGGTCGCACGTTCCTACTACGCTCCAACCTCACATATGGTCATATAAAGGTTCCTTGCGCAAGCTTTTGCTCCCATGATTATTGTGCCCATTGCTTCCTTCGCGCCCTTGTTGAAACTTCCGTGCATACTTCACTTGCCCAATTCTTTGCCAAAACCTTGCATGCCCTTCATTGTGCAATCTTGTGCGCACTCCACATTATTCTCCCTTCTCTGCTTAACCTCGGTGCACATCCAAACATAGCCAAAATTATGAAACTTATACATGATATTCTTTTTCCCTGTGATGCTCCTTCGTCAAACACTCCAAGTTAAAAGAAAGTGGGCTACATCTTACGTGTTAGGGTCCTCAAGAGCATGGCCTAGTCAACAAGTTCCATTAAACTCATCCATGTCACATCTTCTCTTGTGTGATTTCTCCACTTCACCAAGTACTCCTTGTATTTTTCTCATGCATTCTCCTTGTTCTTGAGTTTAATATGGGCTCAATCTCTTCTCTTTCCTTTTCTGGTGTTTGTCTTCTCTAGTCAATTGCTTCTAACATTTGTGGTCCTTGTGCACTGCCTTTGCCATATGAGTCTCCGTCGACATACTCGGGTATCCTTGTGTGCTACCTACTTCTTCATGGTACTCATATAAGTCGACAACGTTGAATATAGGGTAATTCAATTTCATGGTCTAATCTTCTTTAGCTTAAGCTTATCATAGGTTATGTGTGGAAACCTTTCTTTGTGCAAATGTGCCAACACTTGATCCCCAATTACAAACTCCTTCATTCTACTCCTTTCATCTTTTTGTGAGTTACTTTGCTCTAACCTTTTGCACACATCTTCATGTAACTTGTGCATATACTCAAATAGTCTTTTGCTTCTATGCTTCATTATCCACTTTGCTTCTCACAATTTGGCGACTCCTCTTGAACTTCTCCCATAAACAATTTTAAATGGATTACTTCATACTTATTGTGAGAATCATTGTAGAAAAACTCTTCTTGTGCCAACACCATATCCCATTGTTTTGGTTTATCTCCAACCAAGTTGCGCGATAAGTTGCCCAAACTTCTATTCACCACCTCTGTTTGTCCATCCATATAGGGGTGATATGTTAAAATAAAATTCAGTTTCGTTCCTAACTTCTTCCATAAGATTCACCAAAAATGACCTATAAAATTCATCTCTATCAATTACTATGTTCAATTACAACCAATGCAACAACACAATATTTTTGAAAAACAAATTTGCAATGCTTGACACATCATTAGTCTTTTTGCATGTAATAAAGCATGTCGTCTTCAAGAATCTATCGACTATCACAAATATGGAGTCATCCCCTCTCTGCATTCTCAGCTATCCAAGAACAAAATCCATGTTGATATTCTCACATGATCTCTTTGGCATGGGTAATGGTGATACAACCTTGTATTTTTTGATGCCCCTTGGCCAATTGGAAAACTCTACACTCTTTTACATATTTGCGCACATCCATGCTCATCCCCACCAATAATAATGCTCCTCCAAATCGTGCTAATGTCTTTTCACCTCCGAGTGACCTCTTAAGCCTTTGTTGTGCTTATCGTTTATCATGTTCTCGTGTGTTGACCCTCTAGGTATATATAGTTGCACTCTTTTGAACAACATTCCACCTTGGCTGAAATAATCCAACCATGGTTTTTATCTAAGTGTGTCGGTTTTGTGCATGCCTCCCATGCATCCTTAAAATCCTCGTCTTGTACATACAACTCCATTACGTCAAACCCCATGACTCCAATACACATTTCATTTAGCAACAAAATCCTTCATTGAACACATCCACAACCTTGTTTGACTCACTTTGATGCTTTAACACAAAAGAGTAAATTTGTAGAAACTCCACCCATTGCATATGCTTCGGTTCAACTTTACCCGACTATTGATGAATTGCAATGCTTGGTGATCTATGCTCAAGACAAATTCATTCGGTAATAAATAACGCCTCCATTTCTTTAGTGCCAATACAATAACATAAAACTCATGGTCATAGACTGAATATCTCCTCTTGGCGTCATTCACTTCTCACTAGATTATACAAAGGGCTTTCCCTCTTGGCTTAATATTGTTCATATGGGTGTGCCACTTGCATCACAATCTACCTGAAATACCGTGTCAAAACACAACAATGTTAACACCGGTTGTGTTGCATCCTCAACTTTAGCTCTTGGAATATGCACTTCACTTCTTTTGGCCATACAAATTCCTTATGACCTCCACTCATGGTCTTCGTGATTTCTCTACACACTCTTTTAATTGTTCCTATGGGTGTGCCACTTACATCACAATCTACTTGAAATACCTTGTCAAAACACAACAATGTTAACAATTGTTGCATTGCAATCCTCAACTTTAGCTCTTGGAATCAACACTTTGCTTCTTTTGGCCATACAAATTCCTTATGACCTCCCCTCATGGTCTTTGTGATTGCTCTACACACTCTGTTAAATTTTTTTGATAAATTTCATATAAAATCTTAGGAGTCCATGAAAACTTTGCACCTTGATCACATTCCTTGGTGACGACCATTCCATTATTGTGCATATCTTCTCTAGGTCCATCTGCCAAAGTGTTTTCGAGATTAAAAAAACCCAAGTAAATCCTTGCATATAAAGCTACACTTATTTATGTTTATCATCAACCTCTCCTCTTGGAAGCACTCCATCACCTTACACAAATGCTCCGGGTGTTTTGCATGTCTTACGAAACACCAAAATGTCATCTAAGTATACAATCACAATTTTTCCAGAAATGGATTCAACACTTCATCCATCAACCTTATAAAGGTACTTGTGGCATTAGTTAACCCGAATGGCATAAACAACCATTCATACAACCCTTTGTTGGCCTTAATGTCATTGTCCACTTGTCTCCTTCCTTGATGTAGATGTGATGGCAACAATTTTTCAAAGCTTTGGTCTTGGAAAAGTATCACACACCACTAAGATAATCCATTTTGTCATCCATTCGTGACAATGGAAATATGTACTTGTTTATGGCTCTTGAGTCCACACGCATGTGCCATTATTGTTTATTCGGTGCCGATGTTGTGGGTATTACTGCATGAGCTTAAGATTTCCTTGACCAAGCCTCTATTTAACAACTCATGCACTTGGCACCTCAATTTTGCATTTTCTTAAGGATTCGTTCTATATGGTGCCTTGGTTTGCAAACTTGACCACGATATTAAGACAATTTGTTGGTTGATAATGTGTGTTGGTGGCAATCCTTGCAGAAAAGTTTCCATCACTATATCTATGAAATCTTTTGGTAGTCACTACACTTCCCTCGAACTTCTTCACCCTTTGTGCACTCCTCATGCACTTTCTTGGGCATAAGTGTGAAACATACCTATCCACTTTCCACTTCTTGAGGGGAACTCCTTTCTCGACTCAACTAATAGTCTTGTGCATACTTAATTGCACACCTTGTCTTCAAGTTTATTTTCCAAAGGCAACAAGTTAAACTTCTTTCCATCCCTCATTATGTCAATAACATTTGCATTCCCATCATGAATTACCTTTTGATAATATTGCCAAGAACTCCCCAATAGATGGAAAATATCCATTGGCATCACATCACACAACATTTCATCGCAATAGTTCCCAATCAGTAACTTGACAAGACTTTGCTCGCTCACTAGCACCTTTTTTCCCTTCTGCAACCATGACACCTTATATGGTTGGGATGTGTAATCTTCTTCATTCCCAACTTATCAACCATTTCACATGAGATGAGATTTTCTTTGCTACCACTATCAACAATCACCTTGTATCATTTGCTTCATGACTTGCATATCTTCCTAAACACATTTCTCCTTTTCGCTAGTTCATCCTTCTTTTGTGGAGTCTTCAACGATACCTTTGTCATCATCAAGGCTTCTCCATGCTCACGGCTGTGTAAAATGTTCACTTGACCCTATGTACTTAAATAATATTATCTTTAGGAAATAGATAAATCAAAAGAATTTTGTTTGCAAGCATGCACAACATGCATTAGATTTTAGACTGCAGTTCTAAGTCTAGGAAGCTCTATTTAGAGATTTTTATTGTTATTTTTAGCAAAAGTCATTTTTATATAATAGAAAGCAATTGTAATTGTTGTAGATGCATAAAAGATGCATAACAAAGTGTTTTACACACACAAGTCTCGAATGTAATGAGCCGAAGCTATGACAGAAGAAGAATTAATAAATCAGATTACGCAAAACAATGTTGATTTTAGTGAATACTCTGTTTTATTTATGTTTTATTCTATTATTTGTTTGTTGTTCATTGTATAAGACTGCTTAATTTCTACAAATTGGTATAAGAGTGTTGTTTTCTAGCAGGTTATTAAATTGACAACAAGCTATGGCTTCTATATCCGGTATGCGGAACAACTTTGTAGTTTAATGGAAAGAATTACTTGTATTGGTTGTTAACAATGAAGGAACTATTCAGATCTGAGGATGTGTGGGAGATTGTTGAGAATGGGTACAAAAAGCTCATAGATGCAACAACGTATATTGCACTCTCGCAAAACAGAGAAAAGAAACTTTGAAAGAATTAAGAAATAAAGACGGAAAATATCTTTTCTATATTCATCAAGCCATGCATGAAAGCATCCTTCCTAGAGTGGCAAGTAGCCAATCAAGCAAAAATCACATGGGACATTCTCCAAGTTGTGTATCAAGGTAAGGAGAAAGTAAAACACATCAAACTATAATTACTTTGAAGAGATTTTTGAAAATATGTCAATGAAAGATTCAAATTCCGTAGAAGCGTTTTTACTTTTGTAGTTGGCCTAGTCAATCAAATTAAATCCCATGGTGAAACTATTGAAGATAGAAGGATTATTGAAAAATTGTGGAGGAGTTTTCCTACAAAATTTGATCCTTTGGTAGTTGTTATTGAAGAAACTAAGGATCTAAGTTAATTTTTAATAGATGAGTTGCATGTATCACTAATAAATTGTGAACATAAGTTGAATAGATCACATGCGATTTGTAGATCAAGCTTTTGCATCTCAGACAACAAGAATTCGTGGAAGAGGAAGGTTTAACCCTAGAGGTAGAGGAAGAATTTCATTTAGAGGACGAAGCAGCGGTTCATCAAACTCAAGTGGAAGAGGACGTAATCAAGAAAACATATGTGCTCGAGATATAGGATAAGTCTCACGTATAGTGCCACTATTACAAGAAGTACGAGCACTATGCTTATGATTGTAAGGAAAAAAGTATGACCAGAATATGCATAATCAAAATCAGGTTGGAAGCTCTACTCCTAGCTCCATGTTTATTACATGCACAAGGATTGTTGAAGCAATACCTTCTTTATCGCCTATTGAATGTAATTTATCACAAGAGAGTCCACTGTGATGTTTGGTATTTGGATTTTGGTTGCAGTAATCACATGTCAGGTAACTTAGATTTATTTTCTAGTTTGGATGAATCAATGAAGAGTGATGTTACTCTTGGGAATAACAATACAATGTTTGTAAAAGGAAAATGAACAATCAACATTCTAACTAAAAATGGGGAGAAAAAGATTATGCATGATGTTTACTATGTTGCAAGTTTAAAGCACAATCTTATGAGTATTGGATAGTTTGTACAAAAAGGATACAAAGTTTATATTGAAGATAATGAATGCGTAATTGTGGACAAATACCCTTACCACTAAAGTGATTACAAAAGTGAATATGAACAACAATAGAATGTTTCCCTTGAGATTACAACTAGGAAAAAGATAAAATCAAATCTGCTTGTATTCAAATCAGCGGATCACTCATGCGCTAGGTAAATGAGTCCTATGCCAATGCAAATGAGTCTTGTGTTAATGCAAGTGAGTCCTGCACTAATATAGTTGAGTCCCGCGCTCAAGGAACCCAATCAAATTTTCAATCAGTTATAAAAGATGAATCATGGCTTTTGGCATCTCACGTTTGGACACTTAAATTTTGGAGGTTAAAATTTATTAAACATGAAAAATATTGTAAAAGGTTTTCCTTTGATTCAGAAATCAGAAAGAGTATGTGAAGGGTCTATTTTGGGAAGCAACATAGAGAGTCTTTCCCAGTTGGCAAAAACAACAAGAGCAAGTGCACCACTTGAAATTGTTCATTGATTTATGTGGACCTATGCAAACAAATTCTATTGGAGGTTGTTCATATTTTATGACATTCATTGATGATTATACATGGAAGACATGGGTGTATTTTTTGAGACATAAATAAGATGCTTTTAATATATTTTAATAGTTTAAGGATTTAGTGGAAAAGAAAAGTTGATACTACATCAAATCTTTAAGGATAGATAGAGGAGGTGAGTATGTTTCCAATGATTTTCTAAATTTTTACAAATATCATGGAATCCACAAGCAATTTACTACAAGGTATACACCACAACAGAATGGTGTGGCAAAGAGGAAAAATAAAACCATTATGGAAATGGAAAGAAGTATGATGAAGGCAAAGAATCTTACAAATGAATATTGGGTAGAAGTAGTAGCAATTGTTTATATTTTAAATAGGTGTCCAACAAAAATTGTTAGAAACATGGTTCCTCAACAAGCTTGGACTAACATGAAACACAATGTTTCTCATTTTATAATTTTTGGTTGTGTGGCATATGCACATGTGCCTGATGAGATAAGGAAGAAATTAGACAAAAAGGAGAAAAGTGTATATTTGTTGGATATTCAGATAATACAAAAGCATACAAGTTGTATAATCCAGTCACTAGAAAGGTTGTGATCAGTAAAGATGTACAATTTATTGAAAATGAAGCATGGGATGGAAGTATTGAGAGAATATTTAGTATAGCAACAACTATTTCTCATGATGATATGGTAGATGAAACTATATAACAACAAGGTATTGTATCTTCTTGAATCTTGGACATGCATCTCAAGCTACACCTCCATCTACAACCAGGAGGTCTCCAAGATTTCAATCATCTTTAACCATGCAAGAGACACCACAAAGAACAAAATAAGCAACTCTTTCACCACAAAATAGTCCATTTGACAACCCTTTGCAATGGAAAACAAGGAGTCTTAGTGAGATTTATAATATTGATACAACTAACTCTTTTTCCATTTTTGCATTTTTTCTCATGCTACGGATCCAGATATTCTTTAAAGAGGATATAAACAATGAAGTTTGGGTTCAAGTGTAGATGATGAAGTTGATGTTATACGAGAAGAATCAAATAGGGGAGTTGGTGGATCTTATAAAAGGAAAGGATATGATATGAGTGAAGTGGGTCTACAAGACCAAATATAGTGTTGATGGAAAAGTATAGAAACATAAAGCAAGATTGGTTACAAGTGGTTTTAATATGGAGTGGATTACAATGAAATTTTTTCACTTTGTAGCATGTTTGGACATAATAAGAATGGTTTTAGCAATTGCAGCTCAAAACAAATGGCCTATTTATCGATGGATGTAAAATCAACATTCTTGAATGGTTTTCTTGAAGAGGAAGTGTATGTAAATCAACCAGAAGGTTATGATATTGAAGGTCATGAAGGAAAGGTATATAGGTTAAGAAAAACACTCTATGGTCTCAAGAAAACACCTAGAGCTTGGTACAACATAATTGATTCTTATTTGATTTAGAATGGTTTTAGTAGGAGCAAAAAAGAGCCCACTATATACACCAAGACAAATGAACAAGGTAAGATTCTGATTGTTTATTTATATGTGGATGATTTAATCATTACTTTGTAAATCTATCTATAGATTCATTCAAATCAGCCATGAAGAAAGAATTTGAGATGATAGATATAGGTCTTATGCATTACTTTTTGGGCATTGAAGTTCAACAATTAGAAGATGGAGTTTTTATTTCACAAGAAAAGTATGCTAATGACATTTTGAAGATATTTAACATGTTGAATTGCAAGCCAATGCCAACACTAGTTGCAATAGGTTTGAAGTTAAGCAAAGAAGATAACAGATCATTTGTGGATCCAACATTGTTTAAAAGGTTAGTTGGAAGTCTCATGTATTTGATGGCCACAAGTCCTGATATTATATATGGTGTGAGCCTCATATCAAGGTTCATGGAATCTCCAAAAGATTCACATTAACAAGCTAGAAAAATGATTTTGAGGTATGTATGTGGAACTAAGAATCATGGAATTTTGTATTCAACTTCAAATGAGTTCAAACTCATAGGTTATACAAACAGTGATAGTGTTGGAAGTATAGATGACAGGAAAAACACATCCGGCTATTCTTTTCATTTTGGAATAGAGGTGATTTCATGGGAATCAAAGAAGCATCCCATTGTCACACTATCTTTAGCAGATGCAGAGTATGTAGCAACAATAAGAGCAACATGTCAAGTTGTGTGGATGAGAAGAGTATTGAAAGATTTGAGGTAGAATCAAGAGGATGTTATGCAGATTTTTGTGACAACTCAGCAATAACATTGTCCAAAAATCATGTTTTTCACAAGAGGAACAAACATATTGACACAAGGTATCACTTCATCAGGGAGTTGGTTAACAACAAAGAGATTTGTCTTGAATTTTATAGATCCGAAGAGCAATTTGTTGATATTTTTACAAAAGCTTTGGAAAAGGAGGTTTTTGAGTATTTGAGAGGTTGTTTGGGAGTTTGTGATCAGGAATATGTTAGATCTAGAAATACAAACTCAACTCCGAATGATGAAATATTCAAGGTCGTAATTAACGGGGGTGTTGGAATATGCTCGTGTAATTTCTCCCGTATGATTTTGGAAAGAGAAGTTTAGTTTAGCATGCACAACATGCAGTTTAGATTTAGAGAAATATTATCTTCGAAATAGATAAATCAAATAAAATAAATAATTTTGTTTGTAATCATACACAACATGCGTTACATTTTAGACTATAATTTTAATTCTAGGAAGCTTTGTTTAGAGTTGTCGATGTTATTTTTAGCGAAGTCATTTTTTATATAATGTAAAGCAATTGTAATTGTTGTAGATGCATAGTATATGCATAACAGTGTTATACATGCACAAGTCTGAATGTAATGAGCCGCATGGCTGCACAGCGAAGAATAATTAATAAATCGATTACGCATAGTAGTGCATATTTTAGTGAATACTTTGTTTTATTTTATTATTGGTAGAAATTAAGCGAGACTTATACAACGAACAACAAACAAATAATAAAAGAAGACAAATAAAAAGAGTATTCACTAAAATCAATGTTGTTGTGCATAATCGATTTATTAATTATTTTTATGTCAAAGCTTTAAATCATTCCATTCGGACACGTGTGTGTACAACACTTTGGTTTGCATATGCTATGCATCTACCATACTTGAAACATGTTTCATAGAATCCTCTTTCCCCTTCACGACTAAATTTTGTGTGTTCACACGACGAGTATGACAACCCTTCTTGCACACTTCTTTGTGCGTGCATTTGTGCACTTGCGTGCTCTTCCTCTTGTGGTCTTTGTATCTATAACCATTACCTCCTAGTTTATGCACATTTCAGTCTTCACTTTAGGTTGTGTTTCTACCTTTTTGTTTCATCTTCTCTTTATCCTTCAAAGCCAACTAAGCCTCTTCAATTGTTTGAATCTATAACGAGACTTAGCTCCTCCTAAATGCTAAATGTCAAACCATTAACATACTTTGCGAATTTTTGTGGTCAACCTTCACATGCCTAGATTGAATCAAAATACTTTGTATTCTCTTTGATGAACATGTCCTTCGCCTTTGATTTTGTAGTTTCATGAACAAGTTCATATGGTAGTTTGCAAGAAAAAAATTGTCTTTCATTTTGGCCACCATTCTATCGCAACGCCTAATCTTGCCTTTTCCTCTCCTTAGACATTCATTTTGAATTTCTTTCCACTACAGGGTTGCATACTCCTTGAAGTTGGTTTCATGGAAAATTTTAGTGGTGAATATTCGTAATTTGGCTAATAATAGGAATTCTAGAATATGAATTTGGCCATTTCTATGACCATAGTAGTACCCGGTTTTTGTCCAAAATCTCCACAAACCTTAATTTGTCCCATGCGAATAACTAATGGATATCCAATCCCAACTTATATTTTATTATTGAATTGCCACGTGATCGATGAGTCGTGATTTTAAAATATTCTTGGATCGCCAAGAAATCAATTTAACCTTCATGGTCATTTGGTCTCATTTGCCGACATGTTTGGAATTTTTTTTGAAATTTGATTAAATTTTCCATATATATACATAGATCTAGATTGTAGAAACTAATCACTAAGTGAAACCCAATCACTTTGAAGAGGGTCGGAATGTCGACACATGTCCCTATTGATGCTCTTGATCTACACCATGTGTCTCCTTCCTTGTCCGTCACATGTCCTCCATTGATCGTTGACCCAAGACCTAACCCCAGCTGTGAACCCGAAAGTTATATTAAATATGAATTATTTCGTGGTCTTCAAGTCCACCAAGCCTTTGATTGGGATATCTCCAGAATGGTGACACGTGTCATGTCGTTGACGGGCATTTGGATGTTTGGTGAAGTCTCTATAACTAGTGGGTCTTTTAAATTTGGTGAAATTTCAAATGTAAAGTGTTTCTCTACTTGTAGAGAATGGATAAGTACATAATATGATAAATTATCCTTCATTCACCACTCAATCCAAAATTTCCTTCAAACAATGTATGTTATTTCGCCAATGCCATGAATGTTGATTTTAGATAATTCGCCAAGCTAGCGAATCTAGTTAAGCCATATTTGCCACAATTTATTTAAGTTTTTTCAGGCGGGTTCCTTAAATTTTTCCCCTCGGTGTGATTTCCTCGTTCCTTCGTGTTCACATGGATCCGAGAAAAGCATGTAATGCTAACATCAACATAAGTAGATATTGGGACAAAAGCAGCTCAAGATACAGACTGAATACAATGCGAGTAGGAGAGGGATAGTGCAAGAGTACAGAGCTTGGCTTATGTAATTCCTAGCGGGATTTATTGTGAGTCATGCAACATGAAACGTCCAGAACCTGAAACTATCCTATTTGAAGAACAAAACCTACAACTTTAATGGCTTCCTATTGAAAACAAACTATTCTACTCCAATGGATTGGATAAAATGATAACAACACCTACACAAGATGGATATGTGGCTTCCTAACAACAAAACAACACTAACTAGGCATGCAATGAAAGAAACTAAGAACTCTAAGCAAAATGAAAAATAAATCTATTGCAAAGAGAAATTTAGAGGCAAATTTGAGGGGCCATTTGCTTGAGCACAAGCCAACTATTTATAGCATTTGCATTTACCCAAGGTAAAAACCAAATAGAACTCTTAAACTATAAACAATGGCAAAACACTATTCCAGGGAACCAAAATCATAAATGCAAGCTTATGGTGGTGAAAGAAAGCTGGTAAAAATTGAAATTACGTGAGTCGTGTTAAAAGAGCTTTCTGGAAAACGCGTAAAGGACCGCCGCCGCCTGCGGGGTGGCGGTTTTTCTTGAAGAGCAAAAGGCCAAGAAAAGAGGGGGAAAGGGAAAAACAAAGCACGCGGGGGCTAAACGGGGCATGCGGGATGTTAACACACACTTAGAGATCTTTTTCCGGATCCCGAACACCTTGCGAGGATACCTGTATCATCATTGGGGCACCTGTTACGTTGTTTCGGTGATGATACCTTACAATTTTGGGTACGTATAGTAGCATATGTCAAACCTATTGTCTAGTAGTATGTGTCACCAAGAGCATATGTCAGCCCCATTGGTGGTAGCATGTGTCGGTGGTAGCATATGTCATCCATGTCGGCTAGTAGCATGTGTCGGTCGATAACATTTGTCACCCGATAGCATGTGAAACTAGAAACGATCCATATTTCTAAAATTTCTCAATTTTTTCTAAGTGTTTAGATTTATAAGGCATGTTTTCGAAGGATAATAATTCCCCCAAAAATTAGAGTGCCCCAAAACATGGAAAATACCTATTTTCTCCATCTTTATCTTGAAGACTTCAACATAGTGCCCAAGTATGAACTTTTGCAAGTTAGAACATTTGTAGGGGGTGCAAAATTGGATAATAGGAACAGCCCTAAACCTTTGTTCCATGATTTTTTTTTGTTTTCTTGGTCATACAAAGGAAAACCTGGAAGCCAATGTTATCACCAGTCGCAGATTATCACAATAGTGAGTGACAATCCTCTGGTTCCATTACCCTTCCCATATAAGTGGGCCCTCAACTTGCGACACCCTATGTCATGTAGTTGATGTAGAAACATCGTATAATATCCTTCTAGATAGTGTTGGCTCCCGAAATTTCACCACAAGGAATTGAGAATCTAATTGGAACTAGGATGACCCTAAGCTAATGATGAAAAATAGATATTTTCTGTCATTGATATCGAGGATATGCTCAATCATTTAACCCAATGAATCAATTCTTGGAGGTGACCAGGAAATACCTTAACTAAGGGGATGGATTCACCCTGTTGCTTTTGGCTCTGTCTGGACATAGGTGAGAGGACTTGGAGGGATGATCTAAATAAAGGAAAGGTTATCTTGGCTTGGTTTGCTTTATAGTTGTTATGAATCAATTTCAAGAAAGTGAATCCATAGATACAATACTCACTCATGAGAGTTGTCACTTGATTATTGTACGCACTTGACACATCAAATACAAATAAAAAAGATAGATAATGAGTAATCCCAAACATCATCTCTTCATAATAGTATCGACCAAAGGTGATTTAGATGGTACTTGGGTCACATACTTGGTAGGATTTCAGCAAAGCAATCGGTAGTGAACAAGTTTTAATATGAATTTACAAAGCAAGCATATGTATGGTATACAAGTTTGATATGCTTAATAGGTGTGAAGATAATTGGATATTCTTAATTGAAATTGAAGGCGGAGGGAAATTTCTTTTATGACTCTAGTATGTTAACGTTTTCATGGAAAGAATCCATCCTTGATGGTGATGCCTAGAAAGAAAAATCACTTCAACATAATTTGTGAAATAAAATTTACATTCATTGATACTCAATTTGCACACATGTCATTGAAATTATTGGAGATACTAACCACAATACTTGAGTTATAATTTAGATAGATTACTCATTATATTTGTTTCATACGCCCAAAATACCATTAAGTGATAACAACAACCCTTCAAAAAATAATATTGCCCTTAGTATTTTACAACATGAAAAAATTATTTAAGAGTATACACTACTCTACAATATCCTCATAGTGACAAGAGAAATGCAAAAATTGAAGAAGTACCTTTGCATATTAAACAAATAAATACTCGTACAAGATTGCAATAGAAATTATATCTACTCATTCATAATTTTAAAACATAATAAACAAAAAAGTATAGTTTCATCAAATAGAGAGAATCCATTTATGTGAGTTTTAGTGAGGATACATAAAAAAATTCCTTAAAAACCTGATAATGGTTGTGCAACAACGCAACCACCTTAGCATTTCCTCACAGAGTTGGATAATTACAAAATGTTTTGTGAAAAAATAGAAACTGGAACTAAAGCTAAACTTGATTAAAAAAATTATACAACTACCCACCCCTAGAATGAGGACAAGACCCTCATTCTTATACAAATTTTTACCAAAATATCTTCCCAATTTTCCCCCCAAAACCTTCCTAAGGAATCCTTCAAAATTTTCTTTGTGCAATCCAAGATATTCTTCAAAATGAGGGGGAAAATATTCTAACTGAAAATATTCCCTCCTTCCTCTGATTGGGGTGAGGGAAAAGATGCAACATAGTGACACTTGGAGGAAATAAAAAGGATATTCCTTTATCCTTCAACAATTTTTTTCCTTTAAAAAACTACATTTTGTTTGGAGAAATCCTCATACTTGGATGTTTACAAAATACCCCAATGTGACGACAAGTTTTTTTATTCCTTTCCTCTTACTTCTTTAGATTTATTTGTTTACATTAATGGGTTTCTTCACCAAATTATCCCTTATCCTATCCCTGTAAGCATCAAATTTCTCAAATATTTGTAGGATAGATTCTTTGTCAAGCCCTACAAATGGTACTTGTAAAATTATTTTCTTCCTAAAACCTACATCATTAAGCTCCACAAAAACATTTCTTCCCTTATTTATTTTCTTCATCAGTTTATCGAGTTGTCCTCTCAATTTACACCCATCATTACATAATAGACAAGTTAAAGTCCTTGATTCTCTTGGCTTACCAAGAGCATGATCTCTGAAGAGCCTAATAAATTTTTTTTTTTGTATTTTCCATCCCGAGCCTTTCCCCACTATTTTCTCTAGTCAACTTTTTAATTAAAGAATGGAGACTATCAATGTGCTCGGTTTCTTTATCCTTGCTTCTTCGAGAATTTTGATAGAATTTATGAAAATCCCTACCCTTACCTTCATAGCTTCATGGTATTCATGCTGATTTCCTACATAATCAAGAGACATAATTACTTCCTTAAAAACCAAGTCATCATACAAGTTTGTAAGGGTCTCCAACTTTGCAACATATCATTCCAGTTTTCATTCGGCCTCACACTTGTCTAGTAATGCCTTGGTTGTTTCTATTTTATCAAATATATGGGAGTAGCGTTTCACATATTCCTTGATTACTTCCTCGCCTTTGGAAACTAAATTATTTTCCCATTGGATGGTGGCCTCCCATTTTCTCCTAGATCACTTACTCTTTTGATATCATCGTTGGTGATTTTAGGGATTTTAACTTGCCCTACCCTGTGGGTCCTAGTCAATTTCTTAACCAAGTTATATAGGGATTCATTTTTGGCTTTTAGATCCTTCTTAGTCTCCTTAAATTCATCAATTTTCTGTAAGATTCCTACTACCACAGAGAAATCATGTTTAATTTCTTTGGTGGAGGGCTTACCCAATGGGATCCTTGTGACCTAGAAATCAGATGGAGATGCCTCACTTTGGAGCATACTAGCCTTGAAAGTTGCAACCTCTACAAATATTTATCCCTTCTTATTTAGAAGTGCACTTGACACAACTCTTGATCTTTTGGGTGGCCTAGAGGGATTGATAGTGGCAAGAATTTTTAGATCATCATCATCTAATTTTATTTCTACATTTTTCTTCTTTGAGATAACATGCTCTATCCAATATCCCACTGGTAACCCATGTTCTTCAGGTGATTATGGTATTAAAGCTATATGAATAATTGTAAGGGTTTTTAAAGATAAAGGAGTGGAAGAAATGTTTTCGGTGGCCACATGTGTTGGTTCTTATCAAGAAAATTCCTACACAAGTCCGCAACGATCGTCTGTTTTATCCATAGGATCAAATTGATCCCTTATTTCCTCATTCCTTAAGGATGGTTGATTATCGATCTCTCCTCTTGCTTGTGCCAAGTTTTCATCTATTTTCTCGTTGGAAGTGGGGATAATTTTACAATTCTCCGGGAGAAACATTTATCATTAGAAACTAGGTTTCAAAACCTCCACAACCACTTCCGAGTTCCCTAAGGTGTCATTGCGACTATGACATCTAGCATTTCCCCCTTCGTTGTTTTTACTTCAATCCCTTTTTTGTGAGATTGTGTTATTTCATCCTCAATTTCCTTGTTGACATCTTGAACTTCATGCTCACTATATTGTTATTTTTCTACCACTACAATACTTGGAAATTATTTTGGGGTAATCTCAATTCCCATTCCAACTTTATATGTATCGGTTCCTCTGAAGGTTTCTCTACTATTTGCATCTTAGTGCTCTACATCGAGAAGGAAATATATTGGATAGAGGAACATTAAAAATTGGTTGTTCTTTAATGGATGAAATAATGTGCTTTGGTAGGGAAATATGGGTTGGTTTAATAGAACTGCTTCCATAAAGCAAGTGGAATCACTTGGAGACCCAGGAAATGGTGGGTAAGGGGATAGGGATATTAGGACATTGTTTGTTTGAGTGTCTCTAATTCCTCTAAATCAACCCATTCAGATACCTTGGTCCATTTTCATCTTCGGAGGTAAACTTGTTCCTCCTCCTCTTTCAAGTATTGTAGACCCATCTCTCGTGTTGGTACTTTATGAGGTGCTTCAAAAAAAACTTACTCGTTTAGAATTTATCGGAGTATATGCTATTACCTTTTCCTTCCATTTTGATCATGAAGTAGATCTGGAACAAATTGAAAAGGAGTAGCATAAACAACATGGGCCTTATTAATACTTCCATGAAATACCTCCTCAATATTTTTAGTTAGTTGATTAAGGAAGTCCCCATTTCGCTAATCTTTGCAATCACATCATCCGTTACTTGTGTGGATGTCAACTTATTAAACGGGAATTTAACCCCTGCTTCCCCTGAAACATATCTAGTAGCACGAATCTTATTGTATGAGGAAAGTACATCATTAAGTAACTTAGTATCCCTCTATTCCATTAAAAAAGAAGTGTTTTGGTAACTTATGTCCACACCCTTTAAGAACATCCACCTTAGAGAGAGCTCTGCCGACATTTCAAGTCCTAGTTTTATTATTCCTTATTTCATTAACTTCCCAATTGATTGGTGGTAAAGGTTAAAAGGAAATATTCCCTTGATGTAATCATCACTGATTACATTGTTATTATCTTCTAATCCCTCAGGATCCTGAATAATCCCAAAATCCACCATCTGGGAAAGCATCATCCTTGAGTAGTCCCTTTGTCTAACTTCCCTCTCATTTCCACAATCCATCCATATGTCTTCATAACAAGATTCATGCTTCATCTGAGTGCTTGTAATACTATGTATAATTTGTTTTATATCATATTGAGGCATGGCCTCAAATCTATCCATCATACATCTACCCATTTCTGCTTCCAACATTATTTCCTTCTAGATGTTTGGGAAAGTATAATTCCCAATAGTCATAGGAAACTTGATAGGGGATGTGAGATGTTTGTTGGTGATGATCTGATGTATTGGTAGCAATTTCCTCACCAATTCCATTAGTGCCCACTTTTCATCCACATTCATAGGGAGCATGTAAGGACTCCCATCAAAACCAATAACCTTGATATAAGAAAATGTTTGAAATTAAATGAAATAACATCCATATTGAGTGATATCTCGATTAATGTCCTGGGAAAATATTTCAATCTCCCAATTGGGATGAAAAATTCATATTACGAGAAAAAAGAAGAGATTAACAACATTACGTGTAGTCTGTCACATAACTTTCCAATTTTCACTAAAAGAAGACATCATATACCTTAGCACTACTAAGATCCCCTCTACCATCAAATTCGGGAAAATTCTATGAAAAAAATGTTCTATACCAAGTAAGATATTGTAACAAATTTATCCATACCATCCTTTTCTCCTCTTACAATTTGGGCAACCCCCATCATTTGTTTATGAATTCATCATCTTATTATCTTGGCCCAAGGGAGAGGTTTCTTATTTGTGAGTATTACCTCAATGAATTGAAACATCGATTCATGAAAAAGGCTAGTAGATTCCATTCCCATTAGTTGGTTAAACAATGTAATCACATCTCTAACCTCCTTAATGAATTTGGTTATGTTAAGATTTTTAGACATACAGAACCATGATGATTATCGAGCAATGATTGTTCATAAACTCAATCCATTTTCTTTACTGCAAGTTCCAATGTGACTTGTTTAATTACATGGTGATGGCACCTTCCTCTCGTGTATGAGGAAAATTCAACATTCTATCAAATTCTTGCTCTTGGAAAGATAAGACCAGACCCTTGTTACCATCTCGAACTTCTCTTGCTATAGGGCTATAATGTTGGGTGTATATCCATATAAGTTTTGGGCATGGTGTAGTGGGAGGGAAAATAATGAATAGGTCAATATAAATACTAGACGCATGGTACATAGTTTTAGTTATTTCGGGGAGTGTAATCACTTCCTAAAATCATCTAAGTTAGCATTAATAAGGTCAAGAATCTGTAATTCCATCCAGGAGGAATTGAGAACTTCATGGAAGTTCTTTTTTTTAATATACATGAATCTTCATGGTCTTAACACTATTTGGAATTGAGACTAGTTGTTGTTTGGAATTTGAATGAAAAACACCATAACTCCTTTCATGATCTTTGAGTACAACTTTTTTATCCTTCCTCAAGCGCCACTTTGGTGATTTCTAAAGGTTATGATATTTTAGATGCAAAGTGTATATTTATATCAAATTTTCACATTAATTACTGTCGAATTCTTTGCATTAATGCCAAAGATTGCATTCGTGAGAAATTATTTGTAATTCCCAACTTTTTATATTTTTAATTGTTGCAATTTTTTTAGGTATTATCACCCTCGTATTTCCATTACACGAGTCATTCCCTACTGACCAATCCGCTTCCGCATATTTAGATCATATACGGCTAGTACATTTATGACCCTCAATTTATTGATGGGCCTCAGGAAAATATTGCAAGAAAACACACAAATCCTCTTTTTAAAATATAAAATGCAATTCCTTTCTACTTATGTTTACATGAAACATATTTAGTCAATATATTTAAGTCATGAGATACTTTATACCTTTTTTGTCCGGTACCCTAATTGTTAACTTCATAACTCCTCCATCATGACTTCGGGGCCGAGGCACTTTACACAATCATAAAAGTAAAAAAGTACAAAAACTATGTGTATTTCTATACACATCCTCTGAACCCTTGATAACATCCTGTTTATGGACTTCAGAGAAAACATGCGTCTTGTAACCGCATGACTAAGTGTTTCATTGTTAGCCCAAGGGAAATAATAACCATGTTTTATCACATTTTCAGGAACAAGAATGGTCCCAACCAGTCATAATTAGGAAACTGGGAGGCAACATGAATTCCTACAAGAATTATCCATACCCAATTCTTTGAATTCTCAAACAAAAAGAACTCAAATCAAAAAGCAACTAGGATCAACTATACAAATTACACAATAGTTCCTAGATTTATTAGGACAAAATAAGGGCACAAAAAATGGCTCCAAATTGGGGATGGAATCCCCGGTGAAGTGTCTAAAGAATCACATAAATGAATATGGGAATAAAAGGCCGATGCATATCCATTGGGTAACGAGTCTCAAACGATGAAAAACAAATTGAAACACAAAGCATAAGAAGAAAAGAACCACTCGACAAAAAATTGAAACAAAAAACCATATGAAACAAAAAAAAGAGAAACAAAAAGTGAGAAAAGAACAAGAGAAACTATACACTTTATAATAATACAAAGACATACCTTTTAGTCAAGGAAATGCTTCAAATGTCTGTCATTGACATGACATGAAATTCCAATATTTCTTCATCCAAGTCTCGTAGGAAAAAGGTGTTCTTGCCAATTTTGACCTCTCATGGTAGAATAGGGCCATATCTAAAGGGCATTGAATTTCCCATACTTACGTTTATCCTTATGTATGATGCCCCCATGATAATACCAAATCTCCTACATTGAAAGTTTGAGGAGTAACCTATTTGTCAAGTATTTTCTTGAGTCTTTCTCTCGAACTTAACATGTTTTAGATAAGATTATCTCTTGAATTAATCCAACTAAATATTTTGATTTATCCTGGCCTCATAAGTGTTGATAACCTCCCCATCCTCTAGTTTCTACATGAATTGATAAGCTGACAATTAAAAATGAAGGGGTAGAAGTGCTTGAACACCATAAACTAGTTCAAACGGGATTTTACATGTGGATCTCTTAGTTGTAACTCTATCATCCCATAGTGCAAACTTGAGTTTCTCTCCCCATTTTATTTTATTTATCTCTAACATTCTTTAGAGTATTTTGAGAAGATTCTTATTGTTGGATTCTGCTTGCCCATTTCCTTGTAGGTTATAGTTAGAGGCATAGGTAAGAGTTATACCGTACTCATGACACATTGTCATTAAATGATTAGCCCTAAAACTCATAACATTGTCAACAACCAACTTAGAAGGAACACCAAACCTATAAATTATATGATTAAGGATAAAATCCATAACCACTTGATGAGTTTCTTTCCTAGTAGGAATAACCTCAACCCATTTAGTAAAATAGTTTGTAGCTACTAAGATCCACTTATGTCCAACACTTGAAGGATCTGACATTTCACCAATAAAATCTAACCCCCATTTCTTAAAAGGGGCATCTATAGAAATATGTTGTAAGGGGAGAGACCCAAATTATTTCAATCTTCTAAAAAACACTTTATCAACTTTCAAATTTTCTAACCATTAAAGTAACATATTTAAACAAGGACGACCACATGTAACCAGCTCTCGAGAATTTTATGCGCCTTGACCTTTCCAGAAAAAAATGTCCCCACATAATCCCGCATCAAATTCATGGATCATCGTTGGGGCTTCTTCTTCAATAATGCATCTTAATAAGACTCCCTTTGGTATTTTCCAGGCTAGTCCGTAGTCTATCAAGATGTATTTCTAGGATACCAACTTGAGTTTTTCCTCTAGTTCTTCCAATTTGAAAGAATCACCTCTCTGTGGGGATATTGCTCATTTTATTCAACAAGTATGAATTTCAAAAATTGAAAATTTGTCTCTTCCATCAATCTCATAAGGCCTAGACCCCTCACCAACTTTTTAATTTGTTTATCCATGTCATATTATTATAGCTTATTAACCCATATTCACCTTTTACTAGAGATATGCACTATTTTTTTGTGAGGTACATATGCTACAATATTTGAACTAAGAATATAAGGTCTGAAGATTTTGGTTGCTTTGACCAAAGTGAAAGATTTATTTTCCATGACAAAATACTTCATCTCAGATCCTTGCAAGGATTTGCTAAAAAATGCAATAGGATTTTCATGACCTTCTTCATTCTTTTGTAATAACACAAAGGCAATAGTGAATTCAGAGGCAAATGAAAACATCTAAAATCCTTTTTATAATCAAGAATCACCAACACAGGAGTAGTCTTGAGTGCATCTTTACTCCTTTGAAATCTTGGGTCACTTTTTCATTCCACTTAATTACCCAATCCTTTTTAACATATTGGTGATTGGTAGAGTGATTTCAAGAAAATTGGAGATGAATCTTCTCACAAAATTATTTTCTCGAAGAAATATTGATTACCATTATTTGAAAAGGGGATAGGAACTCTATCAATAGCTTCTACTATTTCTGGATCAATCATGACTCCTTGATGAGATACTATGTGTCCAAGTAGTTTGGCATTTTGCATACCAAAATGACATTTCTTTGGATTCAAAGAGATTCTGTATTCCCTACATTGAATCAAGATATTATCCAAATGCATCGGTGGTCACCTCTTTTCGGAAAAAACCATGATATCATCATGTCACACAAAAATAAAATAATTTATAAATCCTATAAAAGCTACGCCCATTGCTCTCTAGAATGTAGCTTCAAAATTCATCAATCCAAATGGAATTCTAACATACACATAAGTGCCCCATGGAGTGGTAAACACAATCTTATACTATTTTGATTCTTTTACCACAACATGATTTTATCCTGAGAAACCATCTAGAGTAAACAATAGTTCTGATCCCATTACCTTTTGCAATAGATTATCCATATTTGAAATGGGTAATTATCTTTGAGTGAAGTCCTATTTAGATTTCTAAAATCAACACAAAGCCTTATGTCCCCATTATTTTTCTCACCGATCTTGAATTGGCCACCCATGAAGAATATCGAGTAGGATTTATGATGTCTCCATCTCGCAAATTCTTCAACTCTTCCTACATCTTGGTTACAATAATGGCTTCATAGGTCTCTTATTTTTCTTGAAAGGCTTAGTGTGGGGTTCCAATGGTATCTTATGTTGGAACAAATCCTCCATGTAATATTTTAGCATATAATAAGACCAAACAAGGAAATATTGATACTTTATTAACAACTTAGTATAAGCCTTTCTTTCTTCCTCATTCAAATTACTCCCTAACCATACATTTCTAGGATCTTGGCATGAACCCACATTACACTCCACAACATCTCTTGGAAAAGTAGTAGATTTACAAAATTCTCTGTCAGTGCTATCAAAGGAAGACTCTAGACTAAATAACCCCCTTGGGATCAAATTAGTTTTTAATTGGATTACTTAATTTCCAAAAGGGGTTTCTTCCCTCACATACCTCTACCATAGGTTCCAAATCAATGATCTGGTCAGTGAACTCACCTTGACAATTCAAAAATATTTTGATGTGTGAATCATCATCAAATACTTGCCAGTGTTGAATATTATCAGGTATAGAAGGTCGAACCAATACTCTACTTAAAAATTACAGTAAGGGGATGAATCCTGATTGTCATATTGTGAACCCAAAACTACTATTTTATCAACACTACATTTTGGCTTCTCTCATGGTACTCGATATTAAATGAATCAAAAAATTCAAGGAGATCCCATACTTGCATTTTGGTACTACTTTAACCTTTGATTTTTGCCACATATATTTTCTTACTTTCTTGATTACTAATTCAAAATCCCCTTTAACCAGGAGATATTTTATCCCATGTCTCCAAGCAATTCTTAATCCTAACAAGAGTGCTTCATACTCAACCACATTATTCATGTAGACAAAACTCAATCTAAAGGAGAAATTAAAAGACCCACGGTTTGAGAGAGCTCAACACCACTCCTATCCCATTACCACTACTTGAGCATGCTCCATCAAAGGTCATGGTCCATGGGACCTCTGGTCTTCAAACTGAGAATTTTCATCCATATATTGTTCTTCAAAATCAGCATTACCTATAAAATTCTCCAAGTCTACATTAGCAAAAAGTACTTCATAAGAAGCATTATTAGGATCCTCAATGAGGTGCAACATTTTATCTTCTCTATATAACTTGACCAATTTCCCTTCTAATGGTATGGAAGTATATGACATATCAATTTGGACACTTCCACCCATACTAGCTTCCCACTTTCTTGACAACAACATTCCCCATTTGGTGGGGCAATAAAAAATGACAACATTCATAGTTAAGTACATTCCTAGATGGGATGCCAACTAAACAATCAATATTTTCACATAGCTAACCATAGATACCTCACTAGTATCCATATGATAACATCTCCTAAAGTAGTAGCTATATTAACATTTAATTAAGTTTTGATTGCAAGAGGCATTATGTTACACAAATCTCCAAAATCAAACATAAAATTGTGTAAGAGCCATCCACTTTTAATAATGGATGTGAAAAAGGGGTTGAAATCTAATTATGTTTCCACTAAAGAAGTTCCTAAATATAGCTCAGGATAATTTTACATTTCCTCTTCAATTTCTTGTACCTCATTCTCAACAATTGTGGGGATGATTCTTTGTCAATAAGAGCCTTGTTTGTAATGATATCATCTTTTTAAAAAACCAAATACTCAAAAGCTCACTTTTTATGCTCAGGGATCCTTAAAAAATATACAATGGGAACCATAATATTTATTTGGCTTAGGATCTGGGCCATATCACACACATTATATTTAGGAAGGGGAGCATTAGAGGGCACTGTGACTCTTTTTTTGGATGGAAAAAGGTTTTTCTAGTGGAAGATGTGGAAGCACTATTTGGATGAAGTTGAATTATAGGATTTTTGTTCAATACACCCTTTAGGGGAGCATATTTGGGGACATTAGAGAGAATAGGTATATATTTTTGGTTGCAAGAGATGATCCCTTAATTTTCCTATTTATGAGGTTATATTCCTTTTCTTGAGCAATGGTAACATTGATGAGTAATTTTAAATCATCACTAGAAGGAACATCACCATCATATTTCTTGATAATCACAGATCTTAAATACTCAAAATCATGATTAGGTACTTCAAAATAGTGGGCCATATTAGCCTCAACACTAATTTCAATAGGGAGGGACATAACCTTTTTAACACAAGTCCAGAAATGAACCATAGTTTGGGAAAAAGGAGGTCAATAGAAGATACATCCCACTCATATTCTAGTTAACATTCCATCATGCATACATTAATAAAATAAACATAATCACTTTCATCATCTGCAAGAGGATCACAGGAACATGGGGCAATAGGAATTTATCAAACCAATCAATCACATGTTCTTCCTCGATATCCACTACTCTTCCCACCAAAGGGTCATGAATTACTTTATTATCTCTGATTTTTTTTTGTTTACTAGTGTGACTCATAAGACCTTTTCCTCTATCTACTCCCCTAAAATCCCCTTTGGATTGATTTCCAAATCTATTGTGCCCAACTTTCGATGTTGAGTCTTTGGATTAGGAGACAATCCCTTCTTAACCCGTGCTAACTTATAAGAAATTTCCTTAACATCACCTGCCAAAGTCTTGACAACTTCTTCAAGGTCAACAATATTTCTAGTCTGAGGATTCTCTGGGTTGATAAAATTCACACCCTCTCTCTTTGGTGGTTTCCTAACATATTTAATATTATTATCAATCTGGATAGCCATGGTAAAATCTTGTCTCAGGGTCCAAGGATTTTTATCTCTCAAGTAGTATGCTAACTTCTTATCAAATGCTTCAATACTTAATAAGACAAGACTCATCACTAGGCCTTATATTATTAGGAAACCTTGTCATGGTTTTATTGAATCTGGTATTGAAGTCTTGGAAATTTCTTCTTGATATTTTCAAATTTAGACAACAAAAATATTGGATCATTTCTATCACCATACAAAACCTTGAATGCATTTTTCATCTCTTTCCATGAATCAATTGATCCATTGGGAAAGGCCCTAAACCATTCATGAGCATCTTCTTCCGAGTGTGCAAAAATAACTTCACATATACATCCTCAAACTCAACCTCATAATCATCCATTACATTTTGAAATAACTTTAAATGGTGATCACCACTAATAGCATTATTTCCTTGAACTTAGGAAACCTCATCCTAATCTCATTAGGGACCTCATTAGGATAACCTTCCATGCCATTAAAATTGATAGGTCCATACATGTTGACTCTGAAAGTTTCCCTAGGATGGGGGTAAACCATGTTATCTTGTACAGGAACTTCAGGTGGAGGATGGTGTAACCAATGTTGGACAGGGGTTTTTTTGGTTTGAAGGATTTGAAAAAAATTGATAAGGGCTTCGGGAAAGTAAATTCTAAACCAAATCCCCAGTTCTCATTAGTAAATAAATGAACAAGATTAGGATTACCTCTTGTAGCCTCGGAATCGGGAACTTGCTTGTAAAAGGAGTGTAAATGAAAATCTGGACTAGATGCGTCAAAGTTGTCAGATGTGTTAGAGTAGTCCTCAACTAGCGGAATATTAAGCTTAGTAACTTGAATGAAATTTCTCTTTCAAATCTAAATAGTTATAGGATTCCATATCTGCTTCCTTTTCATAACAACTTATATAACTCGGAAGTAATTTATTTGTGGGATCAAAATTGAAAGAATACCATAATCCTTATAGTTTTACAAAATGGAAAGAAAATTAGTAAATAAAATTGTATGAAACTAGTCTATCCCAAATTTACTTGAATGAGTCACTACTATAATATAAAATTCTAGAAATATATGGAACTCAAAACATGTAAGTATTATTTTCAAGAAAAATAGTCACAAAACTCAAAAATAGTGATGGTATAAAATTTTAATGTCCCCTAAACACCGCCACTCGGGTGTTGGATCAAAAATTGCACTACAAGGAATTGAGCGACTAATTGGAACTAAGATGGCCTTGAGAGAATAATGAACAATGGAGATTTTATGTCATTAATCACCGGGAATATGCTCAATCATTCAACCCAATGACTCATTTATGAGAGGTGATCAAGAGACACCTTAACTAAGGGGATGGCTTTTCCCCTGCTACTTTTGGATTTGTCTAGACCAAGGTGAGAGGGCCTAGAGGGAGGACTGAATAAATAACAGGTTGTCTTGGATTTATCTCCTTTATAGTTGGTATGACTCAATTTAAAGCAAGTGAAACCATAGATACAATACTCACTCGCTAGATTTGTCACTTGATTATTGTACGCACTTGACACATCAAATATAGATCAAAACAGATAGATAATGAATAATCCCAAACATCATCTCTGCGTAATAGTATCAACCAAGGGTGCTTTTGATGGTACTGGGTCATTGACTTGGTGGGATTTCAGCAAAGCATACTGGTAGTGAACAATTTTTAATACATCTTTGCATAGTAACCGTATATATGGTATACATGTTTGATATGCTTAATAGGTGTGAAGATAATTGGATATTCTTAATTAAAATTGAAGGTGGAGGGAAATTTCTTTTATGACTTTGGTATGTTAATGTTTCCATGGAAAGAATCCATCCTTAACGGTGATGCCTAAAAAGAACAATCACTTAAACATAATTTTTGAAATAACATTTTCATTCATTGATACTAAATTTACACAAATTTCATTGACATTTTTGAGATCCTACAAAAATCCTTGAGTTATAATTTAAATAGAGTGCTAAATAACTCTTTGTTGGCTTTCTAGCAGGAGAAAGCTGAGATGTCTTTGCATGAAGGGCTCATCCTTATGTTGTTTGAAAATGGGAAACTTTTTTGTCCTCTTCTTTGAAAGATAAGGCGAAGAGGATGACCTCACTTTCACAGAATGCATCACTAAGATGAAGGCTAGGAATGAGTAGAAAGGTTTAGTACTTAGAGGGGGTGCTTCAGAAATGGAGGAAACGAATTTTGTTCAAAGGGAAAATATGTTAGATGTCATTAAAACTTCTAAGTAAATTGTCTTTTCTCAGGTGAAGTCCAAGCAAAATTTTCTTCGGGTTGGAGTACCAAGTCAAAAAGATGAGTGACAGTTGGAAGGGATGGAGGAGGGCACTAAAAGAAGGAACTTTAACTTGCGCATCAGTAGCTCTGAGGATGAGCTGGAGGAAGATATAAATGTCAAGGGTCTTTGAGGGTGCCGAGATCAAAGACATTCATGATGGTAGTAGTGAAGGATCTCCAAAAATTAGCTAGTGTTTCTAGACTGTTGGTAGAATTTTGGTGAACTTTTGTTGTTTTGTAGTTTTGGAGACTGTTTCTCTTTCTCTCTATTTCTCTCTCTTTGGTACAAAGTCTTGTTCTTTAATGTAAGAGTTAAGCATGTTTAACTCCTTTCTTGGACTTTTTCATTTCCTTCTTGTTAGTGGGTTTCTGTTCCTTATTTTGTAATGGCTACTGAGCCAATCCTATTTTTACCTTATTTAATAAAAAGGTTTAAATGTTAGTGTTATTATATATATATATATATATATATATATATATATATATATCACAAAAGAAGAATATGCAAACAAAAAAGAGAAAGGTGATATAACTAACATGGCTAGACATGATTTCATATTGTATAGATTATCAAACAACAAATTAGAAAGCAATAACTTATTAGAATTTATTTATTGACACATCTATTTGTTACATTTAGGTTTTCAAAGGTTTTTCATACTACACATGGACATAAAGATGGTAAACATGGAGATGTTACATAGATCATGAGCAAAACTTCTGATGGGTATTTTTTTTGAGATTTGGTGAGGTGATTTCACATAACACTATTTGATAGGAATGAGACTGGGATGGTGTTGTGCTAGAAGAAATGCATCTCTATGAGTCCTTTTTATCCCGGGGTCTACTATTCTCAACGTATGAGCTAATTTTCAAGTAAACAATAACCAGTTCTTGCTTTAACAACCCAAATTATTTTCATATTAATTCATTCCACTCGAAACCCTTAAAATAGATAAAAGTGTGCCCTAATTTTTTTTGAAGGGGAAAAATTGGATTTTGGTCATTTTATTCCTTTTCCACTTGCCTAAGAGGAATTTTTTTCACAAATCTAAATCAATCCAATTTTGAAACTAGTAGTAGTACACTCTTATGTTGTTTCCTGATCTAATTTTATAAGGTTCCATAAGAAAAATAGTTGGAGCAAGCTCGTGTTGATATAACTTTTCTACATTTCATGGAGAGCAGCGTGTGTAGTTCAAGCCAAAATAAACTAAATTCTAGATACAATTACGGGAAAATGAAAATAATAATATGATTATTGGGTTTGTGTTCTCTTTAAATGATTTTCTTGCATGATCTCATGTCATGTTGACATGGAAAATAATAAATGTGGGTCCAGTATTAATCTTGTGATGAACTTCTATCTGGTTGAAGGATTGAAATCATATAACAAACAAAGGTATAATAGTTGATTATTGTATTAATTTTGTGAAGTCAAGGATGAAAGTAGTTGGGAATTGAAGTGAAATTAATAACCCATTTTAAAAATTTGTTAGTAATCAAACAAAAGTGCAACTATTCTCTGTTAGGAATTAGAGAACAAATATGCAGAAACAATTCCTCAAATCACAACAAAGAGGAAACTATATAGCAGAATTATAACAACATAAATAAATAATGCACAAAAGGAGACAAGAAAAGATTTAACATGGTTCACCCAATGTGGGCTACATCCACCAAAACTTTCTCATATTTTATTATCAATAAGAGTAAAACAAATCTCACAGATCTTCTCTCAGTTATGAACTCACAAATAAATTCCAAAGATGCTAAACCACATCTAAACCACAATTGACACCCAATTGCTTAACCTTGATCACCTCTTGATCACCAAGAATCAAAACCTCTTGAACACACAAGATATCTTCAAGATACCCTAACACCTCTATTTATAGGATTACAATCCTTTAAGAAGTCCAAAATTTGACCCTAGAAGTTTGAAAGTCACGACCTTTCATCTTCCCACGGATGGAAAAGAAACTGTCATGACCTTTCATCTTCCCATGGCTGGAAAAGAAAGTCATGACCTTTCATCTTCCCAATTTGAATTCCACACTTCAATACTGATTTGAGAAGACCAAAAACAAGCTCCACACCCCAACAATCTCCCACTTGGAGATTGTTCCTATAAAGAAAAGTTCTCAACCCTTCATTATCAACCATGAAGGACAATAAAATTTGAACACAACTTCAACTTCTCCCTTGTAACTGCCTTCATCATCATATCTGCAGGATTTTAACTGGTATGAATCTTTTCCAGCTTCAACTTATCTTCTTCCAAAGCTTCCCTGATGAAATGATATCTCAGTTGAATGTGCTTCATCCTAGAGTGAAAAGTGGAGTTCTTCTCTAAATTAATAGCACTATGAATATCACCATGTAGTCTCCCATCTTCCTGCTTATGACCCAACTCATCAAGCAACTACTGTATCCAAATCATCTCCTTGTTTGCCTCTGTGGTAGCAATATTCTCATCCTCTGTGGTTGACATGAAAGTCACAACCTTCTGTAACCATGAAATCCAACTCACCGGTGTATCACTAATCAAATACATAACCTTGTCAGTAATCCTCCTACTATCCAAATCTCCCGCCATGTATCGATCTACATAAACCCATAATGTAGTGTTTGATCCATCAAACAAAATGCTACTCCCTTGGTCCCTCTCAAATACCAAAGGACCCACTTCACTACCTGCCAATGCTCTCTACCGGATCACACATAAACCTTATCACTTTGCTCCCACTACATGGGAAATGTCAGGCCTAATGTATACCATAGCATACACAACCTACCAACCAGCATGAGTACAATACCTTGGACATATGTATTTTATCCTCCTCAGTCTTGGGACTCTTCTCCTTTGATAATTTAAAGTGACCTGCCAAAGGAGTACTAACCAGTTTAGCATCCTGCATACTAAACCTCTCCAAGACCTTCTTTATGTAATATTATTGAGATAATACTAGCTTCCTCTCCTTCCTATTCTGAGTTATTCTCATACCAAGGATTTTTTTTGCTACCCCCAAATCCTTCATAGCAAAGGAGTCACCTAGTTGCTTCTTGAGTACCTTTATTTCCTGCATGTTCTTCCCTGCAACAAGCATATCATCCACATACAGGCATAGAATAATATAACTACCATCAAGAAACTTCTTGATGTACACGCAATGGTTTAAGTGACACTGGAGTAACCCTCGCTTCTGCATAAAACTGTCAAACTTCTTGTACCACTTTTGTGGAGCTTGTTTTAGGCCATACAAGCTCTTCTTCAATTTTCACACTAACCTCTCCTTCCCTTTGACCTCATAACCTTGTGGCTGCTGCATATACAATTCCTCCTCCAAATCACCATGAAGGAATGTAGTCTTCACATCTAACTGCTCTAAGTGTAGGTCTTCTACTGCTACTAAACCAAGAACAGTTCTAATAGAAGTCATTTTAACAATAGGAGAAAAAAATTCATCAAAGTCTATACCTTTCTTCTATGCAAATCCCTTGACCACCAACCGGGCCTTGTATCTTTTCCTACCTCCATCTTCCTCTTTGATTCTATACACCCACTTGTTCTGCAATGCTCTCTTTCCCTTGGGTAGCTCCACCAGATCCCAAGTCTGGTTTTCCATAAGATATCTATGCTCTTCATCCATGGCCTACTCCCACTTCTTCCTGACATCCACCTACACTACTTCCTCAAATCACTCTGGCTCTCCACTTGTCAGTGAGAAATAAATAATTCAAATATGGAGTAAATCATTCAGGTTCCCTTCTTACCCTAGAAGACCTTCTCACCTCAGGAGTTTAGGGTTCCTGATGAGTAGGTTCCTAAACTGGTTGTGCAAAACATGCTTTGCACCTAAACCAGCCCCTTAGACACCTTGTTGTCCGCAATGTCCTCTAACACTATGTATTATTTCTTTGATTCCTCTTTCTGTTCCTGCAACTAATCTTTATACATGAATTTTTCATTAAAGACAATATCTCTAGACTTGAAATATTTTCTTGTCCTTAAGACTCCAAACACGGAAACCAAAGTCATCCTCACCATATCCAACAAAGGTGCATTTCTCGACTTAGCCTCTAACTTGTTCCTATCATCTTTATCAATGTGAAAAAATACCTCACATCCAAATACTCTAAGAAATGAGTAATCAATTTTCTTACTAGACCAATCCTCCTCAGGTATACCTCCATCCAAAGCCATAGGGTCCTCTGTTAATCAGATAAATAGTTGTGCTCACCGCTTCCACCCAAAACATGAGTGGAAGCCCCACATGTAACCTCATACACCTAGCATGCTCCATGATTGTCCTGTTCATTCTCTCTAACACTCCATTTTCTTGTGGAGTATTTGGAACCATTCTTTTCCTGCAGATCCCATTTACTAAACAATAATCAAGAAATTCATTGCTGCAATACTCCCCTCCATTATCCGACCTGAGACATTTCAACTTGAGACTTGTTTCATTCTCAACCAAGGCTTTCCATCTTTTGAAGGTTTCAAACACATCAAATTTATTTCTAATGCAATATACCCAAACTTTTCTAGTTGCATCATCAATGAAAGTGACATAATAACATGAACCACCAATAGATTTTACCTTAGTTTCCCCCCATACATCTGTATACACTAAATCCAATGTACCCTCCTTCCTGGTAGGTCCAACCTTGAGGAATATCACCCGCTTCGTTTTCCATAAACACAGTCCTCACAGAAGTCTAAATCTAACTCCTTTAATCCGAGCAACCTGTCCTTTATAATCTGCATGCCCTTTTGACTCATATGACCAAGTCTCTAGTGCCAAAAAGTTACATCTCCATTTGCAGCAACTAAATTACAATAATCAACACCACTGGTTAAATAAAAAGTACCAATTTTCTTACCTCTTGCAACCACAAGAGCTCCCTTGGTAACCTTCCAAGAATCCACTGTAAAACTGACTGTACAGCCATCACTACCCAGCTGACCCATTGATATCAAGTTCCACCTCAACTTAGGCACATGTCTGACATCCTTAAGTAGCCATGTGTTCCCATTTTACATTTTCACCTAAACACAACCTTTCCCTACTATTCTACATGGTTCATCATCACCAAGATATACATGTCCAAAATCTCCTTGAACAAAATCAGTAAAGTAATGTCTATGTGGGGTGGCATGGAAAGAAGCCCCTAAATCTAACACCCAAGACTCAACAATATTATCTAAAGAAATAATTAAGGCATCCTAACAAACATCACCTGCTACCACATTTACCTCTTTAGTTTCCTCCTTGTTCTTCTTATCTTGAAGATCCCAACAATCTTTCTTAGCATGACCAACCTTCCCACAGTGCCAACATTCTAACTTACTCTTGGACTTTGACCTTCTCGCAATCATTTGACTTCCCATGGTTACCTTTCCCTCTGTTATTTTGTCTCCCTTTGCTCTCCACCGTCAAATTATTTCCAGAAGTAGAAGAATCTCTAGTGCTCTTCCTTCACATTTTCTTTCTTAGGATCACACCTATTACATCCTCAAACTTCAGCTTTGAATTATTATAGACTAAATTACTTACAACCATAACCAAGTTGTCCCAACTATTTGGTAAGGAGCACAAAATCAACAAATCCCTGACCTCATCATCAAAGTCAATTTTTACCGAGTTTAACATACTCACAACCATATTAAATTCATTCAAATGAACAACAATAGAACCATTCTTAGAAATCTTCATATTAAATAACTTTTTCATCAAAAATATTTTATTAGAGGAAAAGGGTTTTTCATATAACTTTCCCAACACACTCATGAGACCTTCCATGGTCTTCTCCTGTGATATGTTGAAAGCAACCGAAGATGCAAGGCATAACCAAATTGCCCCAAGTGCCTTTCTATCCAGCAACTCCCAATCCTCATCCGACATGGTTGTAGGTTTCTTTGCTTTCCTAGCCAAAGGAACATGGAGGTCCTTTTGATATAAGTAATCCTCCATTTGCATCTTCCACAAACCAAAGTTCTGCCCATTGAAATTCTCAACCCTTGATTTTCCCTCATTCACCATAGCTCCCACTTAAGATAAACTTTCCTGTGATTTACCACTTCAACAAAAACCCACCAAAGCTCGATACCAGCTTATTAGGAATTAGAGAACAAATACACGGAAACAATTCCTCAAATCACAAAGCAGTAGGAAACTATATAACATAATTATACATGCATAAATATAACATCATAAATAAATAATGCACAAAAGGAGACAAGACAAGATTTAATGTAGTTCACCCAATGTGGGCTACGTCCACCAAGAAATTTCTCATATTTTATTATCAACAAGAGTAAAACAACTCTCATAGTCTTCTCTATGTTATGAAATCACAACAAAATTCCAAATATGCTAAACCACATCTAAACCACAATTGACACCAAATTTCCTAACCTTGATCACTCTTGATCACCTCTTGATCACTAAGACTCAAGACCTCTTGAACACACAAGATATCTTTAAGATACCCTAACACCTCTATTTATAGGATTACAATCCTTTAAGAAGTCCAAAAGCCGACCCTAGAAGTTTGAAAGTCATGACCTTTCATCTTCCCATAGCTAGAAAAGAAACTGTCATGACCTTTCATCTTCCCATGGCTGGAAAAGAAATGGTCATGACCTTTCATCTTCCCAATTCAAACTCCACACTTCAATACTAATTTGAGAAGACCAAAAACAAGCTTAAAAATTGGATTTTGGGCATTTTATTCCTTTTCCACTTGCCTAAGAGGATTTTTTTCATCAAATCTAAATCAATCCACTTCTAATACTAGTAGTAGTACACTCTTATGTTGTTGCCTTCTCTAATTGTATAAGGATCCATAAGAAAAATAGTTGGAGCAAGCTCGTGTTGATATAATTTTTGCTACATTTTACGAGAGAGCAGCATGTGTAGTTCAAACCAAGATAAACTTAATTGTAGATACAATTACAAGTAAATGAAAATAATAATATGATTATTGGGTTTTTTTCTCTTTAAATGATTTTCTTGCATGATCCCATGTCATGTTGACATGGAAAAGAATAAATTTGGGTCCAGTATTAATTTTGTGATGAACTTCCATCTGGTTGGAGGATTGAACTGATATAACAAACAAAGGTATAGTCATTGATTATTGTATTAATTTTGTGAAGTCAAGGATGAAAGTAGTTGGGGATTGAAGTGAAATTAATAACCAATTTTTAAATTTGTTAGTAATTGAACATAAGTCCAACTAGTCTCGTGGATGATAAAAGTTATTCTTAGTTGTAGGATTTAACTCTTAAGTGACTTCAGACTGGTGTGGGTATATATATTAACTTTAATTTAATTTTTTTTTGTTCTAGGTAAAAATTGGAAATTGGTTTCTTAATTACATTTTATTCAATTATCATGTATAATATTACAAATTTGTTGGCTTAAAGTGATTATGTCATCGCAATTCTTACTTTTTTAGTCACAAGTCGGTCTCACTTTATACCACACACGTAAAAAATGTGTTCGCTATAATTTTCACAACAAAGGCACTCCATTATGCAACATGGGTCCCCTCTCACATTTATTGAATCCCAATAAATCAAATAACTTATACCGTTCGGCATTCACATTGCACTTTGTACACATGTAATTGCTAATATATATATTATAAAGGAAGAATCTTGAGTTTATTTAGTTATATATATAGTATAAAGGAAGAATCTTGAGTTTATTGTATGCGCCACATGGAAAAATCCATTGCTACTAGGTTGTGTGTAATATATTATTTTGAGCTTAGTGGTTGCTATCATTTAACAAGTTACTTGAATGATATTTTGAACTTAGCATCTATTAGCTTATGACACAACATAATATTTGGATCTTAGTGGTCTCTAGGTTTCAAAAAAAGAAAGTAAGATATTATTTGGATCTTAGTGGTCACTGGGATTTAACAAATTAAATCAACATAGTTTGAGCTTAGCAATGGCTGCTAGGTATTTGAACAATATAATATTTTGAGCTAAAGAGTCACTACCATTTAACAAGCTAAAGAAAGACATATTGAGTTTAGTTTCTACTAGTATATCAAGTTACTGAATGATATTTTGAACTTTGCATCCTCTAGCTTATGACACAACATAATATTTGGATCTTAGCGGTCTCTTGGTTTCAAAAAAATAAAGTAAGATATTTTAAGCTTAGTGGCCGATAGGTTACACCAAAACATAATATTTGGATCTTATTGGTCACTAGGATTTAACAAATTAAATCAACATAGTTTGAGCTTAGTGGCCACTAGGTATTTAAACAATATAATATTTCGAGCTAAAGAGTCACTACCATTTAAAAATTAAATAAAGACATATTGAGTTTAGTTTCTGCTAGTATATCAAGTTATTGAATGATATTTTGAACTTAACGTCCACTAGCTTATGACACAACATAATATTTCAATCTTAGCGGTCTCTAGGTTTCAACAAAATAATAAAATGATTATTGCATTTGTATTCTCTTTAAATTCTTTTCTTGCATGATCCTAGGTCATGTTGACATGGAAAAGCATAAATGTATGTCTAGTATTAATCTTAATTGATATAACAAAAAAGGTATAGTAGTTGATTATTGCATTAATTTTGTGAAGTTGATAATGACAGTAGTTGGGGATTGAAGTTAAATTTGTGAACTATTTTTTAAAATTGTTACTACTCGAACATAAGTGTAACTAGCCACGTGGATGTTAAAAGTTCTTATTAGTTGTAGGATTGAACTCCCACGTGATTTAGTATCGGTGTGGGTATATATATATTAACTTGAATCAAGATTGTTCTATTTGGTGGTGTAAATCAACTTGAAGCAATTAATATGTTGTTAATTAATCTACAATCATGTAATTATCAAACCAAGGGATGTATACTTTCAATAGTGTCAGTATTGTATGTACAGTTAGAGGTATTTAGGAGGTAAAGAAGTAAATTATTGTCACTACAATTTGGGAAATATCATTGCTTGGAAACAAACTAAATTTAGATTGGAAGTAAATACTATAACTAAGGTAAAGCATGTAAATGCAGAATGCAGGTAAATAAATGAGTGCTTCTAGTCTAATCATGTAATAATTCAAATCAACAAACGATGGAGGGGTTAGCAAACCGCAAGTGGGACCTGCCTTGGGTGTTAATCCCTCCTAAGGATTGTGACTAAAGATAATGAATAGAAATCATACTTTTATTGCATTGGTGTGAAGATTCCCATTGGGTATACAATGATTCCAGATCTACATACATTCACTTATTATCTCTTTAGCATTAATCCTTTTATTTTTATACATCTCATTGTAGCAGAAGTGTGAAGAAATAGATGTCAAATAGGATTTTGAACCATATTAAAGAAAATATATCAACCAAATAATCATGGGCCTAGATACATACAATGGAATTAATCAACAAGTATTTACATGTCAATCACATAACTTAAGTAACTAATCAATTTGATCAATCAATTCCTAAATCATGAATTTAATCAGTTAGTTCCTTGTTAAGTTGCAATGCATAATCAGATGTTGGAGTTGAGTCATCTCCTAGTTCTCATGTTTTAATTATAATTGCTTCTTCCATCAACATGTGAAAACTCAAGTGTGATGTCCACATTCCATGATCTTCTCAGGATCACAACTTTTTCATGTGTGTGACTTCCTTTGGTTGTGGACGCCTGCTGCAGACAAGTCCTTTGGTTACATGTGAGTTACCGTGAACGGTCCATTAGTCATGGATGATCCTTTTGACTTTGGGTGGGTTACTGCATATGGATCCTTTGGATGCATGTGATTTGCTACAGATAACAAGTTTATTATAAATAAGGTTTGCATCATACAAAGCATCATTTAAGAACCTTATTGTGATCAAGAGAATAAATGCATACTCAAAATACAACAAAATGAAGTAAACTAGTAATAACTCTATTAATTAATATTCATTCAGGTTAAAATCAAATGTATAAGCAATATAACAAAGGGAATACAAGTGCAAGGCTATGAATGGTTCAACAAATTACAAAAGATGATTTTTAGAAAGGTATTTAAATAACTCATCAAACCTCCAGATTTAACTCCTTGAATGTCCTCATTTAGGTTGCTTAGGTTCTTTAGGTTTCTTAGGTTCCTCCTGAATGGTGTTGCATAAGCATCTGAAATCCATTTTGGTAGCTGTCCCTTTAGGCTCTATGAAGAAGTATTCTCCATTCATCATGTACCTATTCATGACTCTGTATTATACTACTTCATCCAAGGGTTGATTACCAGACCAATGTGGTATAGGAAAGTGGAATATTGGTGGGTGATAACCAATTGGAAACCAAGTTTTGGCACATGCAACAAAAACATCAATATATGCATTCACTCTTCTCAAGGTTGGAATGATATTATGATAAGAGTGCATTTATTTCTTTTGCATCTCAGGGGCATCTCTTGCTAGTGCATCCTATAGAAATATAACATCTCTCTTGTTTTTCACTTAATATTGTCCCTAACTTCCTCATGAGATTCTTTCCACATCTACCATACCCTATTTTTTGTTGTCCTATTCTCCATATACTTGTCATATTCTTCAATAATTTACTTTGTGTTAGTTTTTTCCCGATCATCAATGGATCTACTTTTTCCAAGTGCCTGTACAATTATATTTGTTTCTCCCTATCCAATTCATTGTTAAAATAAGAGAAAAGTGCTCTAACTGGAACATCTCCAATGTACATTATTGGGATCCAATCCCTATCATACTCAAGGGAATAATTGTACATGTATAATTCACACAACAAGAGCTGAATTTCATGGGGCATTTTTAGATATATTCTAAAGAAATCCTAGATGAACCAATATCAAATGGAATATTAGAGTTAATACATGTAAGCTTGAGCTGCAACATCTTTTCTTTTAATAAAATGGCATAGACATTAGAAGGAGGCTTGTGTTTGATTATCTCATAGGCCACTTTAAGTGTCTCATCATGCTTCTTCTTTAGCCTTTCAATCTCTTTATATTTTTCCTTCATTTCCCTATCTTTTTCCTCCATGTCTTGCTGGTGCTAGAAGATAAGTTCTTCCTTTTCTCTCTCCCATTTTCCTTGTAACCTATTGACATAGGTTTCAAACTGATAGACCCAATAATCTAACATTGTTTTTGTATTTCCATGTCCCTAAAAATTGGTTTGACTGGATCTTTTACAACTTCTTGAATGATAATTTGTGGAAAAAATGGTGGTTTATTCTCCAGTACTGTCTCAACTATTTCATCAAGAACTACAAGAAATTTCTCTTGTATTGTCTCGAGTTCCACGAGACATGTGCCCTTCCTCAATTCCATGGATAAAGTGCTTAATAAATTCTTCAATATCTTGGGGAATATCTTCACCAATTCATTTCTTATGAACTGCGTGGTCAACTTCCTCTTCCATCCTCACCTCGTGGCCTTTGGGTGGGAACCATCTCCTTAGTTTCCTTTTCAACTTATTTTTGTTCATGCCCTTCATGATGCACATCAACATGAACTTCCTCTCCATGTACTCTTCAGGCATCCTTGTACGCATCTCTCCATTACCCTCTTCTTCTTTCCTCCTCCAAAGCCTCATTAGTTCCTCCCTACTCAATATCCATTGGTATGGCCTCAATGTTCTCCTCAACAACTTCCATATCACTATCAAGTGATATGGTTTGAGGTTTTTTTGGCTAGGAGGTTTTTGGAATTTTAGTATGTAGCTTGTGTGAACACATTGATGGTTTGGGAGTGGTTTTGGAATATTTCCTTTTATCTTTAGAAGAATATGACTCAGGGGTAGAAATCTTCAGGAGGGTTTCGGAAATAAAGATTCTTTTAGGGGAAACTGGTTCAGGGTTTGGTTCAGAAGATGGTAAATTATCGTGAGATAGGAGTTTCTTCAGGCTGGGAAGTTGATGCTAAGGGTTCAGCTGCATGTGTGGAAGAACTTATAGTACTTCTCCTCCTCTTCCTTCTATGTCCCAATAATTCATTAATATGCTTGACTCTTGCAAAATCCTCCCATTTCAGTTCAGGATGTTCTCTCTGCAAGGTGTGTTTTATAACCAGAGTAACAAGACAGTGGTGTGAAAGTGTTGACCTCCCTCTCTATGCTTCCTTACTCATTCTTTTCAATATCTCATTTAATAAATTAGGCACATTGACATGCCTATTATTCTTCAGATGATTGAGAAATTTGAATTGGACTATATTTAGTCTAGAATATATACCCTCACAAGTAAAATACTTAATAACATAGTTTGCAAGTTCAACCCATAGAGGCTTGAGAGAGGCTCTATATGTGCCTTGGTGATCATTGATGAAGACATCATCATCATCAGTGAAGTCTCATCTTGCTGCCTCTAGGATTGGATTTATCAATAAATGGTTCACCCTCTGTAGGAAGTCCACACCTTGTAGAAAAAAATTCACCATTCACTTTCACCACTAAGCCCTTGATATTAGCCTCACCATATTTGAATGTAGAAACAAATTCTTTAACCATAGACTCATTGAAGCCCTGAAATTTGTTAATATAATCCAACCATCCACTGTTTTGGAAATATTACATAATTTTTGGTTGGTTGAGAAGTTGGGAGTGCTCTGTCGGCTCATGATGGATTAAATCTCCACCCATTTTCAATTATGCAGCTTTCTCGGCTTTGGTAATGCAATCACTCAATTTTGGAGGAATAATGCAAAAATTGGATTATGGGGAATGTTTGGAGTACCTTGTTTTTGAATTTTGAGACCGACACACATGCAATATAGAAAAGAGAAATGCATTCAATTGATTTTATTTTAGGAATGTGTGAGGTAAAGTGGTGCTATAGAGTGGGATGACATGTATGGACACATCATGGCATAAAAGACAGCGGTATCTAAAATGTATTAAATACATAACAATTTGGCATAAATACGAATCAATAATAATTATTCTAATTATACTTTAGTAAAGTGGAAATCAAGTGCACTTAACTCAATTTTTATTTGGAATGATTATTGTGCATGCTTGTTAATTTTTTCTTTTCTGCATGTTATCTTGCTATTATGTTGTGGATGTCGCTTATGATTTTTCATACATGTGCCAAAAATTTATTTTGGGAATATTAATTTTTGGAGTGTCTATTGCTTCTTCTTTCTTTGCACACGTGTAGATATCCCTTATTTGCTTCATGGAATCATGAGTTCTACCAAACATGAAAACACAACCAAACTTTGTTGCATGCTACTGCAAGTGGAACATCTAGTCTTTGCATTGTCTCCTGTGTCAAAGACTATGCACTCTTGCAACATATACATCAAATCTTGCAAAAAAACTCTAAGAAAATAAAATGTTAGCAGAGTGTTTTTGATCACCAAAAGGGTTGATCACAACACTTTTATTCATCTTTGGAATATCCAACAAGATGAATATACCAAGGCCATTGAAATATCTCAATCCTCTGAAATTTCAGAAGATGAGCTACCCGAATCAACTTTTGATCTTAACTTTGATGTTCTCATCTCCATTTTGTTTTTCCTCCTTTAAAATATTGCATGAAGGTACTCCGACTAGTGGGATTCTTATACAACCTTAACTTGTGACCATTGACCAGTAGCTTGAACCTTACAGGATCTATGGTTGTGAGTTTTATAGCTCCATTGGGAAAGATTTTATCAATTTCATATGGAGCTAGCCACATTGTCCTAAGTTTTCCCATGTGGTCCTTTTACTTTGAGTCAAAAATAAGGCCCTGTCACCTTCTTGAAATTAACTTGTCTTGATGAAACTGTCATGTCATTTGATCCTCTACTTTTGTACTACCTCAGTATTGTGTATATAACATGTCTTCTCATTTCGTCCAACTCATTGAGTTTGAGAATCCTCTTCCTCTGAGCTTCAGATAAGTATATTCCTAGCTCTAGTGTAGTCCTTAGTGTCTTGTGCTCAAATTTTATAGGGAGAGAAAAAAAATCTTACCATACAAAAGCTGGAATGGCATGAAGCTAGTTGTTATCTTCCACATTGTGTTGAATGCCCATACTACCTTTGGAATCCCTTTTGACCAATCCTTCCTATGGAGTGTAATGGTTTTTGTCAAGATAACTTCTATTTACCTATTTTCCACCTCAAGTTGGCCATTAGATTGGGGGTGGTACGGTGTAGAATTCCTATATCTGATTTCATACTTTCTAGCTAGATCAAAAATAACTTCGGCAAAGAAAGTGTGTACCTTGATCAGTAATAATTTATCTTTGCACTCCATACTTGGTGAAGATGTGATCATAGAGAAATTTTGTCTACTTTCTCACTCTTCTAACTTGGTAGTGATTTTACCTCTATCCACTTCATTAGATAATCTGTGCATACCAAGATGTATTGTTTCTGCTAAGATTTAGGGTTTATAGAACCAATGAAGTCTAAGTCCCATTTATCAAATGGATCTAAGACCTACTAAGGCTGCAATGGAATTTCATCTGATTTGGTAAGCTTACCCATTATTTGGAATTTATCACATCTCCTTGTGTATAGTGCTGCATCTTTATGAAGTATTGGCCAATAATAACTAGTTGTTAATACCTTATGCATTGTTCTTTTTGCAACAAAGTTTCCTCCACATGGTTCACTATGGAATGCTTTGAGGACATCATATATTTCCTCATCATCTATACATCTTCTCATGACATGATATTTCCCTGTGTGAAACAAAATCTAGCTATCCAAGAAAAATGCACACTCTTCTCAACTATGTATTTCTTTTCAAAATATAAGTAGTGTGGAGGTGTTTTACCTGAAACTAGATAGTTGGCTATGTCTGCATACCAAGGTGTTTTTGTGGAGATAGAAAATAAATTATCATTAGGGAAAGAGTCATCAACTACCTATTCTTCATCATTAGTCTCCATTCTTGAAAGGAAATATGCTACCATGTTGTCCTTTCCAGGCTTATCCAATATTATGACATCAAACTCTTGTAGAAGGAGCAACCATCTAATAATTCTGCTACTTACAACTGGTTTGTTATTCAAGTATTTAATTACTTTGCATGGTCAGTGTGAATAAATATTGGATAACTTGTGATGTAGTGCCTGAAATTCTTAACAACATATACAACTAGCTAAGAATTCTTTTATTGTGAATGTGTAATTGAGCTTAACATGTTGCAAGTTCTTGCTCATGTAATAAATTGCATAGTTTAAAACTCCATCCTTCTATCCTAAAACATCTCCAATGACATGGTCTGATGCATCAGTATAGATGTGGAATGGTAAGTTCTAATCATTTCCTCTTAATACAGGGGTAGTATTTAACATCTTCTTAAAGGTTTGGAATGTAGCCTCACATTTTTAGTCCACTCAAAGGCAACATCCTTTCCTAGTAGTACAAACAATGACACTACAATCTTGCTAAAGTCTTGGATGAATCTCCTGTAATAACCAACATGGCCTAAGAAGCTCCTAACATCCTTTTGTTTCTTTGGTGTTGGAAGATTTATGATAACTGATATCTTTACTAGATCAACTTGAATTCCATTAGAAGAGAGATAGTGTCCCAAAACTATACCTTCAGACATCATCATGTAGCATTTTTCATTACTCAAGGACATATTGTGCTCCTTACATCTCTTCAATACTTTATCTAGATTTTGCATGGCTTCTTCAAAATTTTTGCCATAGATTGTGAAATCATCCATGTATACCTCCATGCAATCATTTATTAGATCTAAAAAATGTTCAAGACTACCCTTTGAAATGTAATAAGTGCATTACACAAGCCAAATGGAAGAACAAAATATGCAAACGTTCCTCATGGGAATGTGATGGTAGTTTTGTTTTGAGCCTCTAGTAGAATCTGAATTTGATTATAGCCACTATATCCATCAAGAAAATAAAAATATTTCTTACCAACCAAAGTGTCAAGTACCTAATCAATGAAAGGAAGTGGAAAATGATCCTTATTTGTTGTTGCATTCAACTCTATAATATACATAGATCCTCCATTTTCCATTCTTCTTTGGTACAATGACAAGGGGTGACACCCATTGACTATCTGAAATTGGATATATAAATCTAACATCCAATAACTTCTTTAATTCCCATTTCATAATGTCTCACTTTTGGGTTCATTCTTATTTGTGGCTACTTGATTAGTTTTTAATTGTCTTTAATATAAAATTTATGAGTACACAACTTGGGGTGAATCCCATGCAAGTCACCATAATCCCAAGAAAATGTTGCTTTGTGTTTTTGCAGAAGAGTAGACAGAATTTTCTCTTTTTGTATGTTTATCATTTTATTCACATTGAGTGGCCTTCCTGAGGTTATCTCCACTTGCTTTGAGAGATCAGACATTGAACATACATTGTTACTTACAAAATTTAGTATACAAGTCATGTGGAAGAAGTTGATGGAGAATACAACTCTTACCTAGAATGTCCTTGGCGCTTTGCTAAAGGAGAACTTGGTTCAAGGGAAAATTCAAACACCTCAAAGTTTCATCCGCTTCTTAGTTTATTCCATATTTATTCCTCAAGACATTTTAAAGAACAACTTATTCTTCTTGGCATTCAATGGTATAAGAATTATCCAACATCATAAGTTGTACAAAGTTCTGATCTGCGCTTCTAGTTCTTCTACCCAAATGGTTTGATCTTCATCACTCAACGGTTGGGCAGGAGGATAGAGCATGAGATTTTTAGTACCACTTCCATTAGAAATAATCATATTTCCATAGCTCAAACCTATGAGCTCATTAGCAGTGTCCAACCATGGCCTTCCTAGGATGATAAGATATCCTCCTAAACTTTATTTTGGTTGAAGAACAATAAAGTCAAGGTATTCCCAAGATTCTACCACCAAAACTATTTCTTCAAGTAATCCTTCAGTCTCACTTTGTTGATCTATCTCGCAAGTTGTAAAAATCTAGCTACGGCCTTAGTCCCTCTAATTTTATCTCACCCATAATCTATTTTTTTTCATGATGTTTATAAGCCCCCAATTCAATCAAAGTGTTCTTTATTATTGTGCCATTAATTTTAATGTTTACCTAAGGACTGCATGTATCTATATACTTTGGTAAAACTAAATTTCCAAGCATGATATTAACCAACTATCTAATAACTTGCATAGATGGATCCTTTCTCTTTCTACCTAGTTTTTAATGCATAGGTCCTTAACCAACTTGTTGTAGATGGGAACATCCTTGATTTCTTGTATAAGAGGAATTTTGACACAAATATCTCTCAACTGGTTGAAAAAATCAGAATCAGATTCTAATTTGAGGTCAATATTATTTTCTTGTAACCTTTCTAAAAATGGTGGTTCATTATCCCACACTTTACTTTTAATAGAACTCTTCTTAGGTTATTGTGGATTAGCTTGCAACATTTATTTTTTCTTTTTTCATGGGATCGACCACAACTATTGTGGTTCATTTGTAATTTTTGTAATGGTGTATCCATTTGGTAGAGGAAGTTATCTTCATGAGTGTAGGTGGATGTTCTTTACATTAATGGAATATGTAGGGTATTGAGTTGGTTCAAAGTGGAATATGTTGGTTGAGCAACCTGTTATCACAAAGTCACCGCACCCCTCGAATGACCTAAGTAAAAATGAGACATTCGGTGTGATTGGGTAACATGGGATCACCTCTCAAGTTATGGGACTTGCAACTTGAGGTGAACCTCCAGAGAAGGCTAGATTCCTCTTCCTAAACTAAGCACTATACTACTCCTAATGTAAAAAAACAACTACCTAGACCTATACTACCATTTCAAGGGGATTAGGGAGAGAGATTTGCAAGAAATAAAACCTAAATTAGAAGTGGTGATGCACCAAGAAAGGGTTTTGCTAGAAAAAATTCCATCTTGCCAATGAAGAAAGATGATCATGGGAAGAATGAACATGCATTACAAACCCAACCGCATATAATACTCCATTCCCAGATAAGCACAATAACTCCAAAACTTGCAAAAGAAACATTGGTTGCACAATTCACTGCAAATAGAAGTATAAAAATGATGTAAAGACATATAATTGATCACAAAACATAATTTCCATTACTCCAAGCACTTACGCAATGCATCACTACAGTAGGGAAAGGCATATAGGCCACCGTTACAATATTGAGAAGAAAGGCTTGAAAACCTGTAAATTCACAAAAACTCAGCTTGTGAAGAGAGGGGAAGCTTTGGAAAATTCTAAATTTTATGGAATAGGAATCCCCTTTACAGTTATAGAAAATTCTGAGTTGTTGAGAGAAATAAGGAAGAATCCCTAAAACTAGTAAAGTTTGTAGCTGAACAAGTCAACCATGTTTGCCTCATTAATAACAACTCCACCTTTTAGGCACCATTCACGAAATGAGTAAAATATGCAATTTTTGAGTTCAAAACTTATGAAAATCCATGTTCTAATGATTTCATGGCATAAATATCTCTATCTCTCTCTGTCTCTCTCTCTCTCTCTCGATTCGAATGACTATAATTTTTTGGAAAACGGGCTATCGGGGAGGGAGTTATGAGTTCTTGAGTAAAAGTTGCTTGTTAGGCATCCTAGATATTGGGCTCAATCAGAGCTCATAAATTCACAAATTTGAATTTATCCAAAAAATAATAATATTTAAAATATTTTCCTCCATTTATATTAAAAATACATTTAATATTTTAAAATGATTTCAAATATGTCTTTGTTGGAGCTATCTTGAGTGCAATATTGTGTTTTAGGTTGTTTAGATGAGCAACTTCTAAAATAGCTCATTCGAGCTCCTCCTATTTCCACATTACATGCATTGAGTGGATTTCCATTTTCCAGTACTGTTGAATTCCTTGGTCTACATTTTGAGATCCTCAAGCATGAAAATATCTCATCTTGCATTGAATTAAGTGCCTCCACATCTTTGTTTTAATTATTTAAACCTCCTCGGTCTGGTGGCTTAGTTGGCTACTTCAACCTCTCGACATGTCGCTGAGCTAAATAAAAACATCCCACCACATCCCAACCGCAATAACTCAGGATTTTTATCCACCAAGATTTTACACTAAGTGGTCGACTACCTGGAAATTCATCGCTTGCAGATTTTTGCCAATATCTGACGTAGGTAGTAAACACACCAAGTAATTTGGTCCCAAAACATATGTGTGGCATGACGTCCACATAGCTTACAACCTGACCTATCTACCAAGTTTTTTAGGCAACATGCCATGTTGTGTTGACCGAGCAACTTGGTTGTATTTGGATTCTCATTAGGCTTACCACTTTTCTTTGGTCCACCGAGATGCCAACATTTCCGTCTAGCTTCTTGAGATAAATTTATACATACCATCTTGGACTTTCCCAAAACTTCTCGTTGGATGACTCGGTGGGAACCTTATCATCGACTGCGCTACATGGCATATACACCGCATCTCTTGGTGAGATCACATGTCCAAAATCCCAATATGTTTTAACCCTGACATGAGTTTTGAACTTATGTTCATCTAAGTTCCAAAATGGTAAAAACCTGAAAGAAGTTAACTCTAAAACCTGAAGTCTGAATTTCAGACTTTAAGGTTTAGAATTCGAGCTTCAATTTCATCAACTCAGCCTATATTCCTCCAAAAATATAAAGCTCGAATCCCTAAAATGGCTTGATAGTTCAACCTCTAAAACCCCTTCACGAAGTCTCAAACGTTGAAAAATCGGGTCCCTTATAGTAAACAACTCTAACGACCTACAAATACCTCCACTATGAACTTGATCGAGCCATCACCTCATGAGCCCTCCATTTAATCAAATGCCTATGAAATTTCATCCCTTCTAAAACATTCACCGAGCTAACTCACTCCCGCCTTGTGTGTAATTTCCTTGATCCCAGCCGAATTCCTTCACTCGGGAATCAAGCTCCCCGTGTCAAGTTTGACATTTCGTGACTCAACTCGAACTCACACCTTATTCCTTGGCATGTCGATTTCATGGCTTGGTTTCACCTAGCTTCGCGAACCTCAACTTTGATTGTATGGTGCCATAAAATGGCCTCCTTTGCATGAGTTTTCTACACAAAACATCACGTTTTATGCCCAAAGTCATGATGTTAAGCCCAACACCATGTAACACAAGCTCCTATTATATCAGCTATCCCACTATAGGCTCGACCCATTCTATGTAAACTAATGAGCTCATCCTCCAAGGTCTCTTTGATTGATGTCTTGAATCACTTTGGTGAGCATCCCGCCTATCTACCCGAGCCTAGCTCACCGCCCACATTCGATTACCTTCACGCAGGCTAGTTTAATCTCCTTCACCGTGGATCACTCGTCAATTCATAATTTATCCTAACTGAGCCATCCCAATGGCTCACTTGACACGGCATGCTTAGAGTGAAATTTCATAACACTATTTCCCACTTTTGGTCTCAACAACCGAACTTTTTATGCCACTAAGCTCCCAATGTTCAAACCTAGAATCCATGCCTTCACCTCCAAACTCGTCAATGCATGTACTAGCCTCTAACTTCTACCATCTAATGCACCCGAGATCCTTTGAGTTTAAGCTTGCAAGTTTCATTCTACGGCTCAATGACATAAGCATGCTAAGATCAACATCAAAACTTGATATTTATTTATTTATTCCGTCAAGCCATAGAAGATCTCCATTTCTGCTACAATGCCATGATATCTCTCAATCCTTCCTTTATAAACCAATCCATCCTATATCTAATCAAGGCATCCCTAATGAACCTGATTTCTTCTACCTACTACTTAGATATATTCAAACTCTAAATTGAAACTTTGTAAGGGCTCGACAAAATGACAATGAATTGTGCCCTACCCGCAACCATCCTTTAGAATGATGAGATACTCATGTTACTCCTTTGTTGATGGCTTGACTAAGCATTTCATGCTAAAACTACCGAGCTCCATCCTTAATTCATCTCACGTGGGTCACCCATCATTCATGCAAACAAATCATTTATGCAACGTCGCGGAGTGGAATGACTCCACTAACAAGGTGAGTTAAGCCATGAAACCCCAAATGAGTTACTCGTGCCACTTCAATCACCCATTCATAGCTCATCCCTTCATTCCATTCACACATAGCTCAGCCCTTCATGTCATACACTCAAGCTTATCTTAATGATGCAAAGTTGTTCATTTTCCCATTGAGCTTTTACAACGATCGACTCATTTTCCGAGCTTGATCTCTACGATCTACACCAACACTTTTCCCCATTTATGGACTGTGTTTGATCTTATTCACTAATGCATTTGAGTTCATGACTTAGCTCAATGAACAAGCCACCTGTGAACTTAGGAAACTCGATAGGATGTCATTAAAAACCGAGTCATTTTTGGAGCTCTCGTTCCCGTGGATGCATACCAAATCGATAATTTAAATGCAAGTTCCTTATATGTCAATTTTAGCTCAAACTAGCTATTGGAGGTCCATGCTCACTATACATAGTGCAAGCTCGTTGAGCAGCTCGTTGATCCGGCTCAACGAGCTATTTTGGCTTGAGCCCCTTTGTGGGTCATTGTTCTGTTTCAATTTTTTCCTAAATCATCGGGATTTCCTTAAATTTCCTGAACCAAGAAGGCCATGTAGATTGAGTGGAGTACCTTTTGGGACCATACTCTTATTTTTTTCATTTTCGTATGTTTTGATGAACTTCAACGTGCGAGAGGAAAATTACTCCTTCTGACAAACCATGAGCCCGAAATGCCCCAAAATATTTTTAGTGTATGGCCATTACATGGATCTTCCAAATCTTTGTCACTTGTAGCTTGACTGTTCCAAAAAGAATCCAATAAATTGATCAATATATCATTTGGGACATTAATCAATAGTCCCGATGTTTGTTTCCTCATCAAATTGTGTAAAAATTTAGCATCTTCATCTGCGACCTCGTATTTGAAACATTTGATGTTGTGAGTAGATACTCATTATGTGACTTGATTCTCATAGGTCAAGATGGATTAAAAAAAATGTAGCCTCATTTAATGAACAAAATTCAAGAATTGCTCCCTAACGAACTTTTCCTAGTCCCAAGATGTAATTTACCACCGTTGTCCATTTTTGACCAATCAGGAAAAAGATGGATAACATTTTTGGTGATTTCTTGGGGATGCTTACCTATTAAGCATTAGTCCAATAGCCTATAACACCTATTGGGCATGTATTCATTAGTGATATCTCAAAACTGATCTCGAGCTTGAAATAGACCATTTGACCTTGTCTCGAGAATCTGATGTTCTTAAATATGAAGCACATTAGAACCCATGACTACCTGAAATGCATGACACACTACAAAAATTCAAGTAAACATTTGAAAAGTTTAGGACATCATGGAACTCTATTAAACTTGATTTTTCCTTCTTCTTCTGAAAACTCTTCTTCCAACACATTGTGCAAGAACAACGATGAAATACAACACACACCAAAACTAAAAATCATACATGCTTCAAATGAACCAAGAAAAGTGTGTCATGCACTTATTGTGTTGAAAACAAACATATCCCTACTCTACACTAATTGGAGGCACAGGTGAGCTAAATAAACCATGCTACTAGTTGTGAAAAATAGCTCCCTTTCCTCACAGTAAGAAGCCATGCGGTTGATTTGGTAATGGACATGGTTGAGACTAGAGAGTGAAAAACTAAAACAAGCCCAATTCTCCACTTGGTTCACTAAGGCATCAACTGGAAAGAGAAAATATGCCTCTTGTAGTTGCTCTACATTTATTTTGTAGAGGTATTGCAACTGATCCTTGGGACTGTGAAACTCATCATCACATTCTGAAGTGAATTTGGTTGGATGCGACTTCTCGTTTGGATCCAAATAAGCCAAATACCTTATGGTACATGGTGTAATCCTTTGAAAATATCCCTATTTTGAGCTTCAACTTTAACATGAAGGTCTAGTTGAAGACATCCTTGAAAAATATGATTATCTATGAGCTGATTTTTCTCTTATTTCCCATTTACAAACAACTCATCTTCCACATGAATGGATGGTCCCAATGTGATGCTCCCTTCACTCTTTTCCCCTCCTTTAACAACAAAGAGTTACTCTTCAATATGAAGTTGCTCATCTAAGAATTCCTTCTCCTTCAACTGAAGATAAAATTGACTTACACACTTAACCTCTCCATTAATCATGAAATTTAAAAATTCAAACCCTCCTACTTGCAGCTTTTGAAGACTATTAAGGGCCAAAAGATCCTCATGAATATTCTCCTCCACTAAATCTTCATCGATCGCATCAATTTTTATAACAAAAAACAAGAAGCTATCCATGATATAATCTTCGTTCAATGCATCTAAATCACTTGTAGCTTCTCTGTGTAATCCTCCTCCATGTGTGATGAGGGATATGGAAGACTCAATTCCTTCAATTCCAATTCAAAAGGACAGTTATGAATAATGATATCTTCTTGAGCATTTCCCTCCATAGCACTAGGCACTTTGTGTTGGAAAATAAGTGATAGAATAACAAATCTGTCAAGCTCCATAGGCTCATGTCCATCAAAAATTATTCCAAATCTGATAGATAATCTACTTCTTCATTCTTTGGTTGTGTCAAGGATTCCTCTTCAATCATAGTGTCCTCTAAACTAGTAACTTGTTCACCCTGACAATATTCATCCTCAAACATGAAATTAGAAATGTTAAACTCATCTAAGAAATCATATTTTTGAAAGAATGAAGGAGGGGAAGGATTTGAAACCTCTCGTGCTTCTGTTTTGTACTCAAAACTATTGAGTCTGTATTACTTTCCTTCACAACATGAACCTCCTTGTGGCTGATTTCAACATCCAATGAAGCTCTTGGAAAACTGCTGCAATGTTCCATAAATGTTGTAATTTCTTGACATGCAAGACAATTAGGATCACTGCACTCACTTGAAGCATCTTACACATTTGAGAGTTTTTCTTCATTTGTTTTGCACATGTTCCTCTTCTTGTGGATTTGAAACCAACTCTTGCACTTCTACAACTGGTTTTTCCACTTGTGGTGATCCAACCTCCTTTGATGATATGGAACCAATATGGATGTTGCATTTTGAATAGGTAGATTGATGGTCATCATTTACTTGTGCTTTCTCTTGTGTACATTCAGTCTTCGCCACCTATTTTTGAGCTTCAACCTTGGATGGAGGCTGAATAATCGAGAGAACTTGCTTGATGTTCAATCTTACAACCCACTCCTTCAAATTCTTTGCAAGCTCATCCTTACTAAGTTCCTTAACACTCTCCTCTTCCTCTTCACTATAATCATATTCTTGGTCTTCCCAAAATGGGTTGGGGCTGAACTATTTCATTCTTTATTTGAAGTGGTGCAAGAGACACAACTTCTTATATTGGTGGCCTTTGTAGAAAGGAAGGAATCCTAGAAGAACGAGGAACATAAGATGTTAGGAAATAAGGGATAAAATATGTGGAACAATCCTTCTTAGAATCGCAACAATGGAAACTAATATGCAGAAAATATTACATATCTCAAATAAAAGTGCAGAATAAAATAACACAACACAAAAAGAAAATATTTAACATGGTTCACCCAATTTGGGCTACGTCTACCAAGAAGCACTTGCTCATATTTTATTTCAATCCACCTCTCTCTCAATACAATACCGAGATCTATTTAGAGCTATGCTCAACAAACTCTGAGAATTCACACATGAATTCAGACACATCAACAATGTTACATAATACCTACCATATACACAAAACCACATAAGTAGACAACTACTTAAGTAGTTTTACAAAACCATGGGTATTAAAACCATGGGCCGTAATCGTCCATAAACATTTGGATCAAAAACCCGCCCATATGAGAAAATAACATTTCTGGTATATTGGACACATTTTGTTTTGAGGCCAAAAAAACAATTCGGGGTTGTGCCCCGAACCTCGGTGAGACAACTATGGAAAGTTTACAGTAATCTTAGTGTACAGTCTTCAACACTTTCACACATGAAAATAGGCTCCACAACCTAACATAAGATTTATAGTAGAATGGTAAGATAGGGGATGCATAAATGGGATTCACAACATGGGTAGTAGGTGAAAAGCCCGAGATTTGAGGTTTAGAGTGAAATTACATTGGTGGGAATGGAAAGAATAATCTAAGGTTGTGGTGTAGGAATTACCCATTGAGAAGGATTCCTTGCATCAAACTCATAGGTCTCTATCCCTTCTATCCAACCTTCAATTTGAGGTAGTAATTCATTCATGAAACCAATCTTTTCTTGTAGGATGTAAAAACTTGGCGTAGGGCCAACCCTTGGAAAAGGTACCTTGAAGCTAATCTTGAATGCCTTCATTTAAGATGTTTATTTTTTTATCTCTTTTTATTTCAAGCATATGATTTAACCTTGGAATATTTAATGATATTTATCATTTTCAAATTCTCCATCCTATGTTTAAGATTTAAGTGGTCATGCTACTAATTTTCTCTTTTTATGTGTGGATATAGTTGAAAATGAACTTTATATTCGAAGGAGGAGCATATGTGGATTTACCCTCCAAAGATGTGATAGTTGTAGAGGGACTAGTATATCCATTCAGAACTACACTCCATTGCATAGAGAAATGGGGTTTAGCTTATTCTTTGTCACAAGAAGAGTGAGACCATAGAAGAAAGTGAAAACAAGGGATAAGCCAGTATTGATGTCATGAAATCGAAAGAGAACCCATTATTGATATAAACAAAATTGGTTGAATGGTAAGAGGAGGGAAGTAAATGTAAATATAGGAAAACACAATAGGTAGTAAATGGAAATACAAGAAAACATAAACAACTGCCAAGTAGTGTCACAACTATTGCATTGATATCCATAACGGTGGAGAGAAATTATGATATATCACCACACATGTCTCGTTAAGTGGGACATTTGTCCCATGTTTCAATCACCAAGAATAACTTATTTGTCAAATGTGATAAGTGCACAGAGGTTAAGAACAAATGTGCATCCACTTCATGTCTAGAAACAATGGCACAAGTAGATCAATGTCGAAATGGAAAATTGATTATATTTCAAATTTGTCATTCAACTTACTATGCTTGTACATGATGGGAATATGATACTAGTAACGTATCTATATGGATGGGAAAGGTAGAACAAATTCCAATACATGATGTCCACACAAAGGCTCAATAGATAAGGGTAAGTTGGTGGGAACCCACAAGAAAAGAAAATACAAGAAAAAGAAAGGTACCATGAATGCTTAAAGAAAAAGAAATGGTGGCCAAAATGAAAAGGAGATCAAATAATTCTTTGTGACATATATTCTATTCTCAAATGTAACAATAAATCTATTAAATTGTTAAAAATGTTGTTCAAGAGAAGTTTTAAAATGTTGTTTAAAAATTAGTTACAATTAGTTTCAATGTTTGAAGTCTTTAATATATAAATATATATCAAAGTGGGAAATTGTAATTCACAATATTAATAAAATTATAATGTAATAAAGTTATGATAAATGATTTAGAAAAATATTGAGTGTGACATGTTTGATAAGTAAAAATAATAAATATAATGACATCATGCATTCTTGAATAGGTGGCATGTACTTATTAATATTATATTTTGAAAATGAAGAACACTTTTTTACACTTATTAAATGTTGATGTTAAAGCTCTCATAATTTTTATGACACTTGTTGATTGAAGATTTTTCCTTCAAATATTATTGAAAAATATGTACTTGATTCAAATACGACCCTTAATTTATCTTATCATGAAAAAGTAACCAATAGAAAATAAAATAAATCAATTTAATTGATTTTTAAAATTATCAAATTGTTTAATTTATATTCCAACATTTGAAATATAGACACTAGAAAAAATAAATGTCTTTGATTGGAGGATATGGCAAGAACTAATAAGTTGTGGTGAAAGGTATAATAACCTCCCATAGGTAGGAACTAGTAAACTATGAAATCCATGTTTGAAAACAATGTGTTTAACGTAATTATTAACTCTTTGTTGTTCTGTATGATTTATAGACTAGAAAATCATAAAATTAGTTCACATTATCTGGATTATCTTCTATTTTGAACTGCCTAGTACTGATAATTTCCATTACAATGATTTCCATTTTACAAAATTATCAAATAAGTGTTGATAAGATGTATCTTAGTGGTTGTTATGATTATGTGTCTTATCGACCACAAGGATTATGTAACTTATCGATCGCTTATGTAACTTAACGACCACAAGGCTTATGCAACTTAGTGGATGTTAGGGTTATGTAGCTTAGTGGTGGAAAAGAAGATGTAAGTTAGTGTCCACTACACTTATTTCACCTAGTAGGTGCTTTCATCATGTAAGTTAGTGGTTGCTAGGCTTATGTAAGTTAGCAACCATTAGGCTTATGTAAGATAGCAATCGTTAGGATTATGTAGGGGAATCAAATAATAACAAAAGATAAATCCTAAAATAGCGAAGTTGAAATCCTAAAATCGGGATTTAGAAATTGGATTCCAATAGTGGTGAAATCAGAATTAATAATAGCACTATCAGAATCCAATAATAGTGAAATTGGAATCTAATAATAGGGAAATTGGAATCCAATTATAGCAAAATCAAAATCCAATACTAACAAAATTGGAACTCGAATTAGTCCAATAAGGAAAATATTGGAATCAAATATTGCTACTAATGGATTCCAATAATAGTAATAATGGAATCCAATATAAACAAAAATGGAATCCAATATATGCAAAAATTAAGATGGATTTCTTCTAAACTTGTAATAATGGAGTATAGATTCACTGGAATATGTCCAAATTTAGTGAAATAAGCGTTTATGTAAGTCCTCATCCTAATAATAAAAAAATCATAGTTAGTCCCATCAAACATAGGATATTTTCTACTCTGTTGAATCGTTATTTTTTTTTCGCTTCAAAGGATCTCCTTTAAGTAGTTAAACTTTCTTCAAAAGGACCTTGATTTGATACTATTTTTATACCATGATTTTTGTTACACCAAAACCCGGAGGCATCGATCTCCACCACAATCACAAGAGTTAGGATCCATGAGAGGGGTTAACCCATGTCACGAAAATCACAGGGGATTTTTAGACACACATGCCAAGAATCTCCCCCAAGTGTTACCTAGGTGAGTTTCGAACTTGAGATATGTTGCTCGATAACAATTGTTGGAATCAAAATGACTTGGGGGTGAATCGGTCCCTTAAAATTTTTTCTCAATTAACCATGAAAATTCAAACATACATATGAGAAAATTGTATAATGACACAAGATGTAAGTAGGAAACCCTCAAGGGGAATAAAACCCATTGAAACTTCTGTATACATTACTCAATAAAAATTATTTGTTTAGTGAAGCACCCACATCGGAAAGAGCACCAACCCCTACAAATTTAGTGAGGCACCAACCCCTATTTAGTAGAGCACCCACTCTCTAAGGAGGATATAAAACCAAAATATGAGAAATAACCCACTTAGCCAACTAAATATGAAGATCACCTAATGTCTTTGTTGCTCAACCAACTAATTATGATCACTTTTTCAGCCCTCTTCACTCAAAACCTTCGCAAACTTCTCTATCTCCTTCTTCGCTCATACATGCACCATAATATGTTGATTAGGTCATATGACCTTAAAGATATGATCCCCTTCTCTTCTCACCTTATCATTTTATTCTTTGGCTCTACTCTAGATCCCTCTTTCCTCTTCACACATTTCCTATTATTCGTTCAAACCTTTATTCTCTTGATGAACTCAAATGAGCTTCACACTTTACTTTTATACATGACTCTTATCACACACCACTCTAGGTCGGAAAATACCAATATGACCATGAAATTTCAGTCATAAACAACACTAATACACACTCTACAAATTCATATAAATCGCTTAAAGGGACCTTATAGGTCGACATAAGCCTAGACAATACAATGCTTCTCAATCGTGCCTAAAAACAAGCCTTCTTTTCCAACGGTCGCAACTTTAATTCCAAGGGAAAAGAGAAGAACAATAATGAATCCAGAAGATTTATACATGTAATAAAAACCTTTCAACATCATTTACAAGCTTGAACAACTCTGTAACCTTCATCTTTAATGTGGAACACTTCATTTTGCAAGAAACTCCTATTAGGTCTAAACACTTAATTTACTGGTCCTCAAAAGTGAACAAATTCACATATCAAATCATGATGTTAATAATTATTGGGAATATTTATTGATAGAACATGATCCTAACTAACTAACTAAATCTATGAGACACCATCAAACAGGGCATAATACTCCAAAACCATCATTCTCTAACCTAGTTTAAGCATGTTGATAATGCTCAAAAATAGGTCTTCAAAACAAGTTGGTTCATACAACAAATCACCTCTTCAAGAAACATGTGGCATATCAATAGAAATATCTCAACCTCATACAACTCATACCATCCTTTAAATTAGGGCACAATAACCTAAATCAATTTCATCTCTCGAAATTGTTCAAACTTGGTTCTAGGTCTCAAGAACCAGTCTTCTACTCATCAAGCTCCAACACCTCTAAGGAAACTTCCAAGAACTACCACCACTTAGAAAAATTAACTAGGGACTGAACCAACATTTTCATGTACTTAGATTCGTATCTCACACTCGAATCTTGTACTTTCATACATGTTCCAACCACCTTCTGAAATGTAGAGTAGGGATGTTTAGGCCATTAGGTATCTAATATGGAAACACCTCAACCGATCAAACCAAGAGCTTAAACACCATGTTATGGAACCTCAATAAAATATCCATGCTTAAATAACCCTACTACACCATGCATTTCTATTGTTGTGCTCTCAAAATTCCCCCTCTTTTGAAAGTCAAAAATTAAAAATTTTGAATTGACACCCTTCAGTGATGTTCTAGTGAAGTGAAAATTTGAGGAGATAGTAAAAATTCACGTTTTTTGGAGTCATTTTGGTGATTTGCGGGTCTGTCGGACATTTTTTTCCCTCATGTCCCAAGTCTTCTAGGCCTTCTATTCCCGATTAGCCGCATTCCACGAAAATCTGTTAACTTTCGGTTATGTTGGAACTTTTTGGTCCGTATGTTCCAAGTTCGTCCGGGTTTTTTTCCCGATCGGCCACATCGGTTGGATCGGGTCCTTCACATACTTTTGTCCCATCTGTCCCAAAACATCTCGTGCCTTTTGTCCCATCTGTCCCAAAACATCTCGTGCCTTTTGTCCCTAATTTTCCTACATCACACGCTTCCCGACCGATTGTGTCTTTGCATCCCTTGCATCCCTCGTTTTCCAAGGTTTTGAACCGCTTATGCTCATTTGGCCCACTTTACCTACATCGCCCATGTCGGTCGAATCGCGTCTTGGCATCCCTTATGTCCCAAATGTACCAAAGACCATCCGCAGTTTTTTCCACTCTTCCCGATTCTTTCCATTTTAAGTCAGTGCAATATGAATTTAATGCACATTTATGACCTTCTCTCTCCTAAATGGCTATTTAATGGGACTACCCTCTACACATTTGACACATTGCTCACTTGCCATCATTCACTCGAGTCCCTACAATTAAGATCATCTGCTCGTGCTCCCGTTCCCTTTACATTTTTCATTGGATTCGATCTATGAAGGTTGTTTCTCTGTACGTTGCAAACATGAAGATTAAATTCCAAGGTCAAGAACACATTTCACCTCTTGAGTCCTCTGTTCCCGATATCGGGGATAGTGAGGTTCGACACTTGGATTTTGGCAATTTTTGGAATAGATTGACTAGCCCTAATCCTTCCCCCATGGCATAGATGATCAATGATAGTGGTCTTGTGTATGTGGCGGGCTTCCCTATCTCAATACAATGTGCTGACATCGTGCTCACCTATGGGGCTCACTTTAACCCAGACACCAAGGAATTGTCTAATGTGCACGGGAGCTGATTGCTAAACTGGATGTTGTTACCATTACTACTTGCTCTACGGATTCTAGAAGTTGAAGACTCCATTGTTATCACTCAGGCTCAAGCTCAGACTCTATTCGAGTAGGACAATGATAAATATAAGGTGAGGATAGAAAAATCATGGTTGAAGAACCCTAAGAAGGGAGCATCCCGACTTTCCAAGGCATTATTTAGAGCTGATTTCAATGAAGAGTTGTCTGATTTCATTATCTTGCTAGCTCATGTCATGGGATTTCCCTCTACCAATTAATTTCACTTTTGGATGTGCCCGCTCATCAACATCATCTATGAAGGTAGTCAGAACATAAATTGGGAAAAATCATTTGCATGAATTTGACCGAGAAATTGTCCAATGTGCAACAGACTAAGAAGTTCTATATGACTTCTTATCTCATGTATGCCCTAGCAGCGTCCCGGTAGTGGTTTGGACTCACATACATAGAGGGTAAGAAGGATGAACCTATTTATGCATATTGCCCTCAATTCACCCTTGAAACTAGCAACCAAAACATCAGGAGGGTTAATGATGCCTTTACCATGTATATTGTGAGTCTCCTAGAAGGTGATACTACCAGGAGATTTTCTGATAAGGCCATGAACCTGATAGCAAAGTATGTAACTTTCTTCATTTAGTTCAGGAGGTTTTCATATATCAGGCTGGCTGGTTATGAGAACACACCTCTCAAGCTTCCCATGTTTTGTAATGACAAGGTGGATTTGATTGAATTATGCAGGTAATTAGATAAATTGCATAGAACCTACAGGGACACGAAAATGTCTAGTTTGCATTTCCATTTTTCCTTGGGTAATTATACATGCAAAACAGCCTTGGATGCTCAAAATATAGAAAGGTCCCTTGCTCCCATCACTGTCCACTTTTTCAGGCCTAGGACCTATTTTGATTTGAAGAAGTTCATTGAGAAAAACCTTAGAATTAATTATCATCATAGGTCAGATACTGAGGACTACTGGCTGATTGTGCAGATGAATTTGAAGCAAGGCGAGGCACTATGGCAGATTCTCTCTGCAGCTTGATAAAGGAGCTCAATCTCTACCAAATTCCTGAAGGGTTCCAAGATGATAATGAATACTGGATGTCTTATGAATATGAGACATTAATCAAGCATACTCCTTTGGAAGATCTGGACTGGTACAAGAAGGAGAAGGATGACTTGGTTGATATTTTGGCCCCTGTCCTTGTAAGAACCAAGGTTTGGTTTGACATAAAGGTTTGAGAGCTTAGGAAGAATCAAATTGGATCTTCTTCTAGAGATACTTCAACACCTAGGAAGGAATCACATACACCCAGCATGGAGGTACTTATACAAACCCCTCCTCCTTCCTCAAATAAAGAACCTAAATCATCTACTCCCTCTTCTTCCACTCAAGTGTATCAAAAGAAGGTAAAAGAGGTTAAACAAGAGCCAATTGAGGAAGAACCCATTTTAGGGCATTCAGAACTACTTTAGGGCCGAGAAAATTAATTTTCTCAGTGAAAGTGATGATGGTGAGGTACCAAACCTGCAGGAACTTCAAAAGTTACAACAGAAAAAGAGAAGGAAGTGCCTAGCACTAAACCTCCAAGTGCCACTGATTCCTCTACTCAAGAAGCTCCAAATGCCTCACTCACATCTCTACTAGAAGCAACAATGGTGAATAATTTAAGTGCCATGAGCTCACTTGCTCTTGGACCTCTTGTTCCTTCTTCTTCTCCCTCTACTTTTGCATGGGTGCAACCCCTAGTTGACAGTAGGAAGAGGAAACCTTCTTCCCATTTGTCAAGACCAAACTTTTATGTTTTGGTAGCCTTTTTAGGCACTACTACTTCTCCCATAGCAAAGAGAGCCAAAGAAACTTCAAGAATAGTGACAGATGCTCAAGGCCAACAATTTCTAGAGGTTGTAAAGCCTAAAGTTGATAAGGCAAAGCAAGATCTATTAGCCTCTGACCTGGAGCTTTCTAGGATTCTAATGGGAGAATCCACTCCTGAGAGTGAGGTGCATAACCTCCAAGAAATAGTAACCAAGGTTATTGAGAGAGTGGAGAAGGGTAAACAAACTATAGAATAGTTGGAAGAACAAAATCAAGTTCTTTCTAGCTTCATCAAATCATTGTTGACTAAAGATAAAGTTTTGGATCCTACTCCACTAACTGCCCTTCCACCTCCTATGATTCTCAGTTAGATGAGGTTCAGAGTATCAAGGATATACACAGGTATTCCACTTATGGAAGGGCTATGGAAGCCATGGTTGATGACATGATCATTGCAGGCTTGAATTTCATTGTAGAAGCCTTCAAACTCAATGAGAAGGTGGCCAACCTACAACAAAAACTCTCCTCCTCTATTGGAACCATGGACAAAGAACTAAAGATTTGGAGTAGTTGCATCATAGATCTTTTCCTAATGGAATAGGCAAATGAAAAGATATTGATGGCCAATAAATTTTTTGATGATGCCAAGGACAACTTGTCAAGGTCATGGGTTTTCAATGTTGAATGGAAAATAAAATTTCTGGAAGAATCCTTGGAGAATTGAGGAGCAATTGGCAGAAGGGAGAATCCTTCAAAGATATTCATCATCTTCATGATGAAACTTTAGGTGTTCCTTTCTCTCTTCAAGAGATTAAAACTTAGTTCAGGGCATTTGTTAAAGAAAACCTGTTCAAGGAGGAATTGATTACCAAAGAGAAGATAAAGGAGATTTTCTCTCTTCAATCTACTATTGAAGAGGATAATAAAGAATACCTTGAGCATACCAAGTTTGATAAGGACATGGAGAAATGCCTAGGCACTTGGTCTCAAGCCACTGCCAACACATCAGTCCCACGAGGTAGAGAGATAGCTGAAGCATTGAAAATATTTAGGCAATGATTCTCAAGTCGGTGGGCCCTCCCCAACAATAAGTGGATGTTTTCTCTTCTAGCTTCTCCTCTCCTTCTTTTTTAAAATCAAGCTCATTGTAAACTAATTAAGGATCTTGTGTCAAGCACTTCCTTAATTAACATTTTAGTTAAAAGAAATGGTTACCAAGTGTAACCAATTTGTAAGTTATATAATGGGCTCTCTGTGCCATTTTCAGGGGTTGGAACTCTGTTTATTTTTGAAAGTGTAAAGGAGTTAAAAAGCTATCAATACAAGAAGATCTCTTTTATGTTTCCATCTGCTCTTGTTCTTTCATTGCTATATATTAAAAGTTATTGATCATTAGTCTATTTTACTTCAAGAAGCTTTGTATTCTTGTGGATGTCATCTCTGGAACTTTGTGTCTATGAAATAACATCTTGTGGTTTTAAATGAAAATGATTATGTTCTATATGATTCCCTTATGGCATGAGTAAGGAATTATTTTGTTATCTATATTTCTGAGAGTGCTATTCTACCCCCTCCCATTCCTTAATTCTTCTATCTTTTTGTATTGATGATCTGTTATATCAAACACTTTCATAATATCAGAGTTCCTCATTAAAGCTAAACATTGTACATTTGTAAATAGGTTTTTTCCTTTAAATAAGGGAACCTCTCCCATTAAAGAGGAGGAATTTCTATCCCCATTGACTGTTGCTTTCAATAAAGTCCTTATTTGACAACCAGTAGTTTTGGTGATTCTATTGTGGATTCATTTTGAATGTATTCCAGTTTTATGAACATTTTCTTGATCATTCTTTGATCTTGGCGACTCTACGATTTACTCATGGCAGGAGAGCCCTTGGTATTGAAGATTCTCAGTTTCAGCTCTTGGAGCGGCAAGGTTTCCCTCTTCCTTCAACAGGGAGAAATAGAAGAGTTTGTTCCACAAGTACGCCTCCTGTTGAAAATAGAACCCCTATGAGTGGTATCCCTCCAGAGAAACTCAGCCCTAATCTTCGTGATTTAATTCTTGTTGGTGTTTTAATTCCCTTTCAAGTAGTCTTTCCAAGGATGGTAGTTCCATTACCTTGGGGCCATCATGTTGGGCCTCTTTCCCTTCCTCAACCTTTGCTTGAGTTACTCCAGGGGTAACAGAAGAACTTCCCCAAGTTCAGAGGTGATGATAAGGTGCATCCTAATGAACATATTACAGCCTTCATAGTTGCATGTGGAGTCCTCGGAGTTGAACATGAAGATGTCTCAATGAGGCTTTTTGTAAAACTTTGCAAGATAATGCAACAGATTGGTTTTATCATCTTCCTGTTGGGGCCATTACCAGTTGGACCATGATGAGGACAAAATTTAAGAACCATTTCAAACCTACAGAGGATGTGCATGTTTTGTTGGCCCAGATTTCTCAAATAAAGAAAGAATCAAAAGAGCCCATGAGAGAATTTATGGCCAGGTTTAACAATTTGATTAACAAGATCCCACCAGACACTCAGCCTGTAGATCAAATTCAAAAAAATTCTTCCTGAATGCTCAATTTCCTGAAGTTAGCTACGCATTAAGAAGAGCCAACCTTGCAACATTGGTGAGGATCAGAGATTAGCTATTAGCATTGAAGATGACTTGATCATGTCTGGTAAGTTGAAAAGAGATCCTTCCAAATCTAGAGCTTCTTTTTCCTCTTCTTCTACCCCCGGAGCTAATATAGATCCATTAGTACAAAAGCTTCCTAATGACCTCATTGCCATCAAGAAACAATTGGCCTAGCACACTCCTTATGTAGATGTTCCAAGGAGGAATTTTCAGCCTAGAAATCATTTTCCTTCCTCTCGACAAGGCTTGGTAATTGAGGGCCACCCATCAAGGTCCTTGTTGATGCAACTTGTGAGGGTTAAGAGCCTGAAGATGAAGAGATTAATGAAGATTGTGAAGAACCTGAAGAAGAAGCTAATGAAGAACTGGAGGAACTTGAGGGATCTCGAGTTAATTTCTTCACCACTAAGGTGTTGATGAAGAGGATGATTATGATGAAGTAGTAGAAGATATGAATAGGGAATCATACACTGTCATGACTTAGGAATAGACAAATAAGAAGGAGAAAGTGATGCGACTGCTAAGAGATCCAAGGAACATCCCATTGAAAGAGGGTTTAAAACCCACAAGTGAGGATCATGAGGGATGATGTGCACATCAACGGATGTGCGAATGACAATGTGAAGAGATCTCGGGAGGAGTGAGCATTAACCGAATGTGCATGCAAAGATTTGAAACATGGGAAGAACCTAGTTAAGCCATAAAACTCTCCTTTATCTCATAGATCAAATGGGGTGTACATATAGGAGGTGCTGAGTAACCCCCAATCATGACAACTCAAGTAGAGAGGGGGAGTTACATTCCTAGAATAGAAGTGTAACTCCCAATGACGCATATGACACACTGAAACACCGACGTGTTGATGCACTGACGCATTGACATGTAAGAGAATCTCATAATGACCCCTAAATGACACATGGACCTACGATCTCACCTAAGTGAGATGAATCACTTAATGATGTGGAAAATAACACACACCAACACCCATAACTATCCCCGTTGTTACAAAAGAGGATCTCTTATTCCCACTACATCCACACAGAAGGTGAGTTCTGCTAATTCTTCTTTTCCTAATACTACTACTAAAGCTTTTTCTTCTCTAACTCCTAAACCTGATAAGCCTAAGATTCCTAGTGATGATAGCCCATCCACCTCTGGATCTTTTGATATCATTGATCACCTTAAGAAGACAAAGGTTCAAATTTTAGAGGCTGAGTATTATCAAACCCACCCTAAAGCCTTTGCCAAAATGGTCCACTTTGTCAATTCCCATTCCAAAACTACCTCTAAAGGCCTTTTTCCTACTCCATCCTCTACACCCCAACCCAACCTTGTAGCTACAGTCACCTCACCTAATGAGAAAATCAAACCATTTTATGTGACTCTTCTTATAGTAGGCCATAAACTTAGCAACTATGTCATAGATTCAGGAGCATCAGATAATGTAATGCCTACCAAAGTGGCTCATGCTTTGGGTCTTACTCTCACACGCACTTATGGGTCTTGCTATTCTATGGAGAGTAAGGAGGTGCCTTTGGTTAGAAGGATTAAAGATGCACAAGTAGCTTTTGCCACTTTACCAGAGAAGAAGGTTTTGGCTACTATTCTAGTAGTTGATATCCCTCCTTCATATGGTATGTTGTTAAGTAGGAATTTTTGTAAAGATGTGGGAGGAGAGATTCAAATGGATTGGTCACATGCCCTCATACCAGTCAATGGAAAGATGAAGAAGTTGTTGCCTGAGAAGCAATCTGAGTATATTGTGCAAAAACGGATGATCCCAAAGCACAAATACTCTATGAGGATATTGGGCATGGTAACTATATGATTATGTCTCCGAGGAAACTCAACTTCCCAAAGAAGTACTTCATGATCCTAATGGTGTTTGGAATCTAGAATTTGATGGAAGTTACTCCTCAGCCGGTTCTGGAGTAGGTGTGGTATTGATATCTCTGAGGGAAAAATTCATCCTTTCTCATTCAAGCTATAGTTTGAAAATACCAATAATACAACAAAGTATGAAGCCCTCATCCTTGGACTTAATGTGGCAAAAGAAAAAGGTGTGAAGAATCTTTTGGCTCGTGGAGATGCAGAACTAGTTGTTAAACAAGTCAGAGACCTTTTTCAAGTAAAGAATAGAAGGTTGAAGCATTATAGGAATCAAGTTTGGGATTCTATTGAACTTCTTGATGCCTTCTCCATTGAAGTTATGCCGAGAGAAAGAACACTAGGGCTGATTCACTAGCTATCTCAGGATCGTTGCTGATACCTCACCCTGATTTCTCTCAGGATAAATTTACCATTGAAATGATCCATAGGCCAAGTGTGCCTGATAATGCAAGTAACTGGAAAATTTTCAATGATGATCAACATTTTCTTTCTTTCTTGGAGCTCAGGGATAACTTTGAACAATTGTACTTTGAAGGAAGTAACAATTTTCCTCGTGAGAATGTATCTTCCCATGAGGAGGGTGTTAAAGAGGAGACAAATCAAGATGGGTGCATCAAACTCAGAGGTAACAAGATTCCTAAAGGGCTGGTGAGTTTGGAGGAATTTTTGATAAACATGACATGTATATTAAGTCTAAAGCTTCTACAGGAGTGCGGCAATCTGCTGAGTATGAAAATATTAACATTGGGAGCTCTGCTGACCCCAAAATGGTGAACATTGGAACATGTTGTACACAAGAAGAAAAGAAGAAGGTGGTGAACCTCTTAAAAAATTATAGGGATGTTCTTGCATATTCATATGAGGATCTAAAAGCTTTCCAACCAAAGGAAATGCAACATTTCATTCCTCTCAAACCTAGGATTAAACCTTTCAAGAAAAAGCAAAGGTAGTACAATCCAAAGATTGTTGACACCATTTTTCAGGAAATACAAAAATTATTGAAAGCTAAAATTATCTTCCCCATTCACCATTCGACATGGATTGCCAATATTGTGCCTGTCAAGAAGAAAAATGGTGAGATTTGTATTCTGTGTTGACTTCAGGAATTTGAATCAGGCCTCTTTAAAAGACAACTACCCTCTACCCATGATGGATCAAGTTTTGCAAGCTGTTACGGGATCTGAAATGTTTTCCATGCTTGATGGCTTCTTAGGGTATAATCAAGTGGAAGTTAATACCAAAGATCAGCACAAGATGGCCTTCACCACCCCCAGGGTACTTTTTCCTACAAGAGGATGCCTTTTGGACTCATTAATGTCAGTGCCACTTTTCAAAGGGCTATGGACTTGGATTTTGGAAGTTTGAAAGGGAAATGTATTGTTGTGTATCTAGATGACCTGATTGTGTTTTCCAAAACTAGAGCAGATCATTTTCAGCATCTGGAAATAGTTCTCTTGAAATACGAGAGAACATGGGTTTCTTTGAATCCCAAGAAATATGTCTTTTGTGTCACGGAGGAAAATTTTGGGGCATGTTGTCTCTAAAGATGGAATCAAAATTGATCCTGAATGAGTTCAAGCTATTCAATAGATTCCTCTTCCCACAAGTAAGAAGGGAGTGCATTCTTTCTTCGGTAAGATCAACTTCCTGAGAAGATTCATTCCTGATTTTATAGAGCTAACTTTGAATATCTCTCAAATGATGAAAGGAAAAAAATGTTTGGTTGGTCCTTTAAAGGAAAGAAGCTTTTGAAGGTATTAAAAGGCTATTGCTAGGACTCCTATCTTAGCATGTCCAAATTTTAGTAAAGATTTTATTATTTATTGCTATGCCACAGAAAGCACCCTAGCTGCAGTATTGACCCAGAGAGATTTTGATGATCATGAGCTCCCAATTGCATTCATGAGCTACATTCTTAAAAATCACGAGTTGAAATACACCATGATGGAGAAGCATGCTTTCGTAGTGGTTAAAGTTATCAAGTAGTTTTGATTTTATATTCTTAACTCTCACTCTGTGGTGCTTGTGCCTGATACTACCATCAAGTCTATTCTTACGCAACAAGAATTTGGAACTAAGAGAGGAAACTAGGTAGCAAAGGTTCAAGAATATGATATTGACATCAGACCAACCAAACTAGTTCAGGGTAAAGGCTTGTGTGAGCTCATCACTGAAGGAGCTGGTCATGAATTACCTAAGGAGGAGGTTGATGTTCCTATTGTTCTATTTCTCAGCTCTGAATGGTATGCTGATATTGCTCATTTTCTCACCTATGGGGAGTGTCCCTCTAACTTGACTACTAAGGAGAAGAGAGCTATCAAGCTAAGATCATCCCAGTATGTGTTGTGGGAGAATGCTTTGTTCAAACGTGGAATGGATGGGAGATTTCTAAATGCGTTGACAAAGAACAACGAAGAATCTTTTCTCAGCTTTCCATGATCAAGCATGTGGAGGTCATTACTCATCTGCTATTACTGCCCACAAGATTCTTCATGCTAGATACTATTGGCCTACCTTGTTTAAAGATGCATCAAAATGGGTTGATAAATGTGAAGCTTGTCAGACTTTTGTGGGAAGACCCAAATTGGCTGCCTTGCCGCTTAAACTAGTTGTGATTGAAGAGCCCTTTCAACAGTGGGGTTTAGATTTCATTAGAACACTCAACCCATCTTCAAGTGTAGGACATACTCATGTGTTGACTACCACAGATTACTTCACTAAGTGGGTAGAAGCCATTCTAGTAAAGAGTACTACTTCTGAAGTAGTATGTAATTTTATCAAAGAAAACATCTTGGTAAGGTTTGGAGTGCCAAACAAGATTGTGACTGATAATGCTTCAAATTTTTCTTCTGCTGAGATGATGGATTTCTGTTATGGATATGGCATTTCCCTTGCTCACTCTTCAGATTATTATCCTCAAGGGAATGGACAGGCAGAATCAACAAACAAGAATCTGGTGGCTATAGTAAGGAAACTGGTTAATGAATCTCAGAGGAACTGGCACAAGAAACTCTATGATGCTCTCTGGGTAGATAGGATTACACCTAAAAGAGCTATTGGGATGTCCCCTTTTCAAGTGGTGTATGGTGTGGAAGCTCAATTACCAGTAACAATGGAGCTACCGGCTTTGTACTTAATGAAGGCCATTGAAGACACTAGCTTCGATGATTCTTTAGATAAAAGGATCATGTATCTTCATAAGTTGAATGAAGATAGGCTGCAAGTTGTTGATAGAATATCTACCCACCAACAGAAGGTGAAATATTTGTTTGACAAGAAGGCTAGATCTAGAGATTTCAAAGTTGGAGACATTGTTTTTCTGTGGGATAAAAGACATGAGCCTCGAGGAAGCCATGGTAAGTTTGATTCTCTTTGGCTCGGTCCTTTCAAAATCAGGCACTTTGTTGGTGAGAATTCTTTCTATCTTGATTACATGGATGGTTCCTCTCTCCCACTTCCTTATAGTGGGCAATACCTAAAATTGTTCAAGTCCTAGGTGAATAGGAAGTCTCTTTGTATATTATGTATAGGGTGTGTTTGCTTTCCCTATTTTTGGTGTGTTTCTTTTCCCTTTGTTTGTGTGTTGTCTTCTATATTGGTTTGCTTTTGGACTCTATGGCCCAATGGATAAAGCACTGGTTTTCTTCCCCTAGATTTCCCAGAGTTCTTGCCTTGTCTCATTCTTTTGATCTAGCCAAGTCATCCCCAGAAAGAGCCAGCTATTGTCCTCTCAAAATTCCCCCTCTCTTTCGAAAGTCAAAAATTGAAAATTTTGAGTTGACACCCTTCAGTGATGTTCTAGTGAAGTGAAAATTCAAGGAGATAGTAAAAATTCACGTTTTTGGAGTCATTTTGGTGATTTTCGGTCTCAGACATTTTTGTCCCTCATGTCCCAAGTCTTCCAGGGCCTTCGTTCCCGATCGTCCACATTCCCAAAAATCTGTTAACTTTGGTTATGTCAAAACTTTTCAGTCCGTATGTTCCAAGTTCATTTGGGCTTTCTGTTCCCTGATTGCCCACATCGGCCGGATCGGGTCCTTCACATACTTTTGTCCCATCTATCCCAAAAGCATCTGTGAATTCTATCCCCGATTTTCCCCAATCGCGCGTGTCGATTGAATCACGTCTTCACGTCCCTCATGCTTCTAAGTTTCCAAACCATTTGTTCTCATTTGGCCTACTTTACCTACATCACCCGCGTCGGCCAGATCGCATCTTCACATCCCTCATGTCCCAAATGTACCAAAGACCATCCGGGCAGTTTTTTCACTCTTCCCGATTCTTTCCTTTTAAGTCGGTGCAATATGAATTTAATGCATTTATGACCTTCTCTCTCCTAAACGGATATTTAATGGGACTACCCTCTATGCATTTGACACACTGCTCACTTGCCATCATTCACTCGAATCCCTGTAATTAAGATCATCTGCTCGTGCTCCCATTCCCTTTGCATTTTTCATTGGATTCGATCTGTGAAGTATGTTTAACTATACATTGTTGTAAACATGAAGATTAAATTCCAAGGTCAAGAACATGTTTCACCTCTTGAGTCCTCTATTCCCGATATCGGGGATAGTGAGGTTCGACACCTGGATTTTGGTGATTTCTAGAATAGATTGACTAGCCCTAATCCTTCCCCATGGCACGATGATCAATGACAGTGGTCTTGCGTATGTGGCGGGCTTCCCTATCTCAGTACAATGTGCCGACACCATGCTCACCTATGGGGCTCACTTTAACCCAGACACCAAGGAATTGTCTAATGTGCATGGGGAGCTGATTGCTAAACTGGATGTTGCTACCATTATTGCTAGCTCTATGGATTCTAGTTGAAGACTCCATTGTTATCACTTAGGCTCAAGCTCAGACTCTATTCGAGTAGGACAGTGATAAATATAAGGTGAGGATAGAAAAATCATGGTTGAAGAACCCTAAGAAGGGAGTGTCCCGACTTTCTAAGGCATTATTTAGGGCTGATTTCAATGAAGAGTTGTCTGATTTCATTATCTTGCTAGCTCGTGTCATGGGATTTCCCTCTACCAATGAATTTCACTTTTGGATGTGCCCTCTCATCAACATCGTCTGTGAAGGTAGTCAGAACATAAATTGGGTAGAAATCATTTGCATGAATTTGACCAAGCAATTGTCCAATGTGCAACAGACTAAGAAGTTCTATATGACTTCTTATCTCATGTATTCCCTAGCAGCATCCCGGTAGTGGTTTGGATTCACATACATGGAGGGCCAGAAGGATGAACCCATTTATGCATACTACCCTCAATTCACCCTTGAAACTAGCAACCACAACTTCAAGAGGGTTAATGATGCCTTTACCATGTATATTGTGAGGCTCTTAGAAGGTGATACTAGCCAGGAGATTTTCTGATGAGGCCATGAACCTGATAGCAAAGTATGGAGCTTTCTTCATTCAGTTCAGGAGGTTTTCATATATCAGGTTGGCTGGTTATGAGAACACACCTCTCAAGCTCCCCATGTTTTGTAATGACAAGATGGCTTTGATTGAAGTGTGCAGGCAATTGGATAAATTACATAGAACCTACGAGGGACAAGAAAATATCTGGTCTGCATTTCCCTATTTCCTTGGGTAATTATACATGAAAAACAACCTTGGATGCTCAAAATATAGAAAGGGCCCTTGCTCCCATCACTTTGTCCACTTTTTCAGGCCTAGGACCTATTTTGATTTGAAGAAGTTCATTGAGAAAAACCTTAGAATTAATTATCATCACAGGTCAGATACTGAGGACTACTTGGGCTGATTGTGTAGATGACTTTGAAGCAAGGCAGGAGGCACTATGGCAGATTCTCTCTACAATTGATAAAGGAGCTCAATCTCTACCAAATTCTTGAAGGGTTCCAAGATGATAATGAATATTGGCTATCCTATGAATATGAGACATTAATCAAACATACTCCTTTGGAAGATATGGACTGGTACAAGAAGGAGAAGGATGACTTGGTTGAGATTTTGGCCCCTGTCCTTGTAAGAACCAAGGTTTGGTTTGATAGAAAGGTTCGAGAGCTTAGGAAGAATCAAAGTGGATCTTCTTCCAGAGATACTTCAACACCTAGGAAGGAATCACATACACCCATGGAGGTACCTGCACAAACCCCTCCTCCTTCCTCAAATAAAGAACTTGAATCATCTACTCCCTCTTCTTCCACTCAAGTGTATCAAAAGAAGGTAAAAGAGGTTAAACAAGAGCCAATTGAGGAAGAACCCCTTTCGGGCATTTAAAACTACCTTCGGGCTAAGAGAACGTTATTGTTCTTAGTGAAAGTGATGATGGTGAGGTACTAGACCCTGCAGGAACTTCAGAAGTTACAACAGAAAAAGAGAAGGAAGTGCCTAGCACTAAACCTCCAAGTACCACTGATTCCTCTACTCAAGAAGCTCCAGATGCCTCACTCACATCTCTACTAGAAGCAATAGTGGTGAATACTTTAAGTGCCATGAGCTCACTTGCTCTTGGACCTCTTGTTCCTTCTTCTTCTCTCCTCTACTTTTGCATGGGTGCAACCCTGGTTGATAGTAGGAAGAGGAAACCTTCTTCCCGTTTGTCAGGACCAAACTTTGATGTTGTGGCAGCCTTGTTAGGCACTACTCCTCCTCCTCCAGCAAAGAGAGCCAAAGAAACTTCAAGAATAGTGACAGATGCTCAAGGCCAACAATTTCTAGAGGTTGCAAATCCTAAAGTTGATAAGGCAGAGCAAGATCTATTAGCCTCTGACCTGAGCTTTCTAGGATTCCAATGGGAGAATCCACTCCTAAGAGTGAGGTGCATAACCTCCAGGAAATAGTAACCAAGGTTATTGAGAGAGTGGAGAAGGGTAAACAAACTATAGAATAGTTGGAAGAACAAAATCAAGTTCTTTCTAGCTTCATCAAATCATTGTTGACTAAAGATAAAGTTTTGGATCCTGCTCCACTAACTGCCCTTCCACCTCCTATGATTCTCAGTCAGGATGAGGTTCATAGTATCAAGGATATACATAGGTATTCCACTTATGGAAGGGCTATGGAAGCCATGGTTGATGACATGATCATTGTAGCTTGAATTTCATTGTAGAAGCCTTCAAACTCAATGAGAAGGTGGCCAACCTACAACAAAAACTCTCCTCCTCTATTGGAACCATGGAAAAGAATTGAAGCTTTGGAGTAGTTACATCATAGATCTTCTCCTGATGGAATAAGCCGATGAAAAGATATTGATGGCCAATAAATTTTTGATGATGCCAAGGACAACTTGTCAAGGTCATGGGTTTTCAGTGTTGAATGGAAAATAAAAGTTCTAGAAGAAGCCTTGGGAGAATTGAGGAATAGTTGGCAGAAGGGAGAATCCTTCAAAACTTGTGTTGTGTCTGCCTTCAAAGATATTCACTGTCATCTTCATGATGAAACTTTAGGTGTTCCTTTCTCTCTCTAAGAGATTAAAACTTAGTTCAGGGCATTTGTTAAAGAAAACCTATTCAAGGAGGAATTGATTACCAAAGAGAAGATAAAGGATATTTGCTCTCTTCAATCTACTATTGAAGAGGCTAATAAAGAATACCTTGAGCATACCGAGTTTGATAAGGACATGGAGAAATTCCTAGGAACTTGGTCTCAAGCCACTGCCAACACATCAGTCCCATGAGGCAGAGAGATAGCTGAAGCATTGAAAAGATTCAGGCAACGGATTCTCAAGTCAGGTGGGCCCTCCCCAGTAATAAGTGGATGTTTTCTCTTCTAGCTTCTCCTCTCCTTCTTTTTTTGAAATCAATCTCATTGTAAACTAATTAAGGATCTTGTGTTAAGCACTTCCTTAATTAACATTTTAGTTAAAAGAAACGGTTATCAAGTGTAACCAATTTGTAAGTTATATAATGGGCCCTCTGTGCCATTTTCAAGGGCTGGAACTCTGTTGATTTTTGAAAGTGTAAAGGAGTTAAAAAGCTATCAATACAAGAAGATCTCTCTTTTTGTTTCCATCTGCTCTTGTTCTTTCATTGCTATCTGATTAAAAGTTATTGGATCATTAGTCTGTTTTACTTCAAGAAGCTTTGTATTCTTGTGGATGTCATCTCTGGAACTTTGTGTCTATGAAATAACATCTTGTGGTTTTAAATGCAAATGATTCTGTTCTATATGATTCCCTTATGGTGTGAGTAAGGAATTATTTTGTTATCTATATTTCCTAAGAGTGTTATTTTTCCCCCTCCCATTCCTTAATTCTTCTATCTTTTTGTATTGATGATCTATTATATCAAACACTTTCATAATATCATAGTTCCTCATTAAAGCTAAACATTGTACATTTGTAAATAGGTTTTTACCTTTAAATAAGGGAACCTCTCCCATTAAAGAGGAGGGAATTTCTATCCCCTGACTATTGCTTTCAATAAATTCCTTATTTGACAACAAAAATAGTTTTGGTGACTCTATTGGGGATTCATTTTGAATGTATTCCAGTTTTATGAACATTTTCTTGATCATTCTTTGATCTGGTGACTCTATGATTTACTCATGGTAGGAGAGCCCTTGGTATTTAAGATTCTCACTTTCAACTCTTTAAGTGGCATGGTTTCCCTCTTCCTTCAACAAGGAGAAATAGAAGAGTTCATTCCACAAGTATGCCTCCCATTGAAAATAGAACCCCTGTGAGTGGTATCCCTCCAGAGAAACTCAACCCTAATCTTTGTGCTTTAATTCTTGTTGGTGTTTTAGTTCCCCTTCAAGCAGTCTTTCCAAGGATGGTAGTTCCATTACCTTGGGGCCATCATGTTGGGCCTCTTGCCCTTCCTCAGCCTTTGCATGAGTTACCTAGGGGTAATAGGAAGAAATTCCCCAAGTTCAGAGGTGATGGCAAGGTGTATCCTGATGAACATATTGCAGCCTTCATAGTTGCATGTGGAGTCCTCGGAGTTGAACATGAAGATGTCTCGGTGAGGCTTTTTGTAGAAAATTTGCAAGATAATGTAGCAGATTGGTTCTATCATCTTCCTACTAGGGCCATTACCAATTGGACCATGATGAGGACAAGATTTGAGAACCATTTCAAACCTGTACAAGGATGTGCATGCTTTGTTGGCCCATATTTCTCAAATAAAGAAAGAATCACAAGAGCCCATGAGGGAATTTGTGGCCAGGTTCAACAAGTTGATTAACAAGATCCCACCAGACACTCAGCTTGTAGATCAAATTCAAAAATGTTTCTTCCTGAATGCTCAATTGCCTGAAGTTAGCTACGCATTGAGAAGAGCCAACCTTGCAACATTGGCTGAGGATCAGAGATTAGCTGTTAGCATTGAAGATGACTTGATCATGTCTGGTAAGTTGAAAAGAGATCCTTCCAAATCTAGAGCTTCTTCTTCCTCTTCTTCTACCCCTGGAGCTAATACAGATCCATTAGTACAAAATCTTGCTAATGACCTCATTGCCATCAAGAAACAATTGGCCCAACATGCTCCTTATGCAGATGTTCCAAGGAGGAATTTTCAGCCTAGAAATCATTTGCCTTCCTCTCAGACAAGGCTGAAATTGAGGGGCCACCCATCAAGGTCCTTGTTAATGCAACTTGTGAGGTTGAAGAACCTGAAGATGAAGAGATTAATGAAGATTGTGAAGAACCTGAAGAAGAAGCTGATGAAGAACTAGAGGAACTTGAGGGATCTCGAGTTAATTTCTTCACCACTGAAGGTGTTGATGAAGAGGATGATTATGATGAAGTAGTAGCAGATATGAATAGTGAATCATACGCTGTCATGACTTAGAATAGAAAAATAAGAAGGAAAAAGTGATGCATCCTACTAAGAGATCCAAGGAACATCCCACGACTATCCCCGTTGTTGCAAAAAGAGGATCTCCTATTCCCACTACATCCACATAGAAGGTGAGTTATGCTAATTCTTCTTTTCCTAATACTATTGCTAAATATTTTTCTTCTCCAGCTCCTAAACTTGATAAGCCTAAGATTCCTAGTGATGATAGCCCATCCACCTCTGGATCTTTTGATATCATTGATCACCTTAAGAAGACAAAGGTTCAAATTTCAGAGGCTGAGTATTATCAAACCCACCCTAAAGCCTTTGCCAAAATGGTCCACTTTGTCAATTCCCATTCCAAAACTACCTCTAAAGGCCTTTTGCCTACTCCATCCCCTGTACCCCAACCCAACCTTGTAGCTGCAGTCACCTCACCTAATGAGAAAATCAAACCATTTTATGTGACTCTTCTTATAACAGGCCATAAACTTAGCAACTATGTCATAGATTCAGGAGCATCAGATAATGTAATGCCTACCAAAGTGGCTCATGCTTTGGGTCTTACTCTCACACACTTATGGGTCTTGCTATTCTATGGAGAGTAAGGAGGTGCCCTGGTTGGAAGGATTAAAGATTCACAAATAGATTTTTCCACTTTACCAGAGAAGAAGGTTTCTGCTACTATTCTGGTAGCTAATATCCCTCCTTCATATGGTATGCTATTAAGTAGGAATTTTTGTAAAGATGTGGGAGGAGAGATTCAAATATTTGTCACATGCCCTCATACCAGTGAATGGAAAGATGAAGAATTTGTTGCCTAAGAAGCAATCTGAGTATATTGTGCAAAAAACAGATGATCCCAAAGAACAAATACTCTATGAGGATATTGGGCATGGTAACTATATGATTATGTCTCCGTAGGAAACTCAACTTCCTAAAGAATTACTTCATGATCCTAATGGTGTTTGGAATCTAGAATTTGATGGAAGCTACTCCTCGATCCGTTCTCAAGCAGGTGTGGTATTGATATCTCCTGAGGGAAAAATTCATCCTTTCTTATTCAAGATACAGTTTGAAAATACCAATAATACAACAAAGTATGAAGCCCTCATCCTTGGACTTAATGTGGCAAAAGAAAAAGGTGTGAAGAATCTTCTAGCTCGTGGAGATGTAGAACTAGTTATTAAACAAGTCAGAGACCTTTTTCAAATAAATAATAGAAGGTTGAAGCATTACATGAATCAAGTTTGGGACTCTATAGAACTTCTTGATGACTTCTCCATTTAAGTTGTGTCAAAAGAAAAGAACACCAGGGCTGATTCGCTAGCTGTCTCAAGATCGTTGCTGATACCTCACCCTAATTTCTCTCAGGATAAATTTACCATTGAAATGATCCATAGGCCAAGTGTGCCTGATAATGCTAGTAACTTGAAAATTTTCAATGACGATCAACATTTGATTTTTTTCTTGGACCTCAGGGATAAATTTGAACAATTGTACTTCGAAGGAAGTAAAAAATTTGCCTCGTGAGAATGTATCTTCCCATGAGGAGGGTGTCAAAGAGGAGACATATCAAGATGGGTGCATCAAACTCAAGAGGTAACAAGATTCCTAAAGGGCTGGTGAGTTTAGAGGAATTGTTTGATAAACATGACAGGTATGTTAAGTCTAAAGCTTCTACAGGAGTGCGGCAATCTACTAAGTATGAAAATATTAACATTGGGAGCTCTGTTGACCCCAAAATGGTGAATGTTGGAACATGTTGTACACAAGAGGAAAAGAAGAAGGTGGTGAACCTCTTAAAAAAGTATAGGGATGTTCTTACATATTCATATGAGGATCTAAAAGATTTCTAACCAAAGGAAATGCAACATTTCATTCCTCTCAAACCTAGGATTAAACCTTTCAAGAAAAAGAAAAGGTAGTATAATCCAAAGATTGCTGACACCATTTTTCAGGAAATACAAAAATTATTGAAAGCTAAAATTATCTTCCCCATTCACCATTCGACATGGATTGCCAACATTGTGCATGTCAGGAAGAAAAATGGTGAGATTCGTATCTATGTTGACTTCAAGAATCTAAATCAGGCCTCTTTAAAAGACAACTACCCTCTACCCATGATGGATCAAGTTTTGCAAGTTGTTATAGGGTCTGAAATGTTGTCCATGCTTGATGGCTTCTCAGGGTATAATCAAGTGGAAGTTAATACCACAGATCAGCACAAGATGACCTTCACCACCCCCTGGGGTAATTTTTCCTACAAGAGGATGCCTTTTGCAATCATTAATGCCGGTGCCACTTTTCAATTAGCTATGGACTTGGCTTTTGGAATTTTGAAAGGGAAATGTATTGTTGTGTATCTAGATGACTTGACTATTTTTTCCAAAACTAAAGCAAATCATTTTTCAGCATCTGGAAACAATTCTCTTGAAATATAGAGAACATGGGGTTTCTTTGAATCCAATGAAATATGTTTTTTGTGTGACAGAGGGAAAATTGTTGGCACATGTTGTCTCTAAATATGGAATCAAAATTTATCCCAAACGAGTTCAATCTATTTAGCAGATTCCTCTTCCCATAAGTAAGAAGGGAGTGCATTCTTTCTTCGGTAAGATCAACTTCCTGAGAAGATTCATTCCTGATTTTGCAGAGATAACTTTGAATATATCTCAAATGATGAAAGGAAAACAAACATTTGGCTGGTCCTTTGAAGGGAAAGAAGCTTTTGAAGGTATAAAAAAGGCTATTGCTAGGACTCCTATCTTAGCATGTCCAGATTTTAGTAAAGATTTTATTATTTATTGTTATGCCACAGAAAGCACCCTGGCTGCTTTGTATTGACCCAGAGAGATTCTGATGATCATGAGCTCCCAATTGCATTCATGAGCTACATTATTAAAAATCATGAGTTGAAATACACCATGATGGAGAAGCATGCTTTCGCAGTGGTTAAAGTTATCAAGCAAGTTTCAATTTTATATTCTTAACTCTCACTCTATGGTGCTTGTGCCTGATACTACCATCAATTCTATTCTTACGTAGCAAGAATTTGGAACTAAGAGAGGAAACTAGGTAGAAAGGTTCAAGAATATGATATTGACATCAGACCAACCAAACTAGTTTGGGGTAAAGGCTTGTGTGAGATCATCATTGAAGGAGCTGGTCGTGAATTACCTCGGGATGAAGTTGATGTTTCTATTGTTCTATTTCTTAGCTTGACTGATGAATGGTATGTTGATATCACTCATTTTCTCACCTATGGGGAGTGTCCCTCTAACTTGATTGCCAAGGAGAAGAGAGCTATCAAGCTAAGATCAGCCCGATATGTGTTGTGGGAGAATGTTTTGTTCAAATGTGGAATGGATGGGAGATTTCAAAAATGCATTGACAAAGAACAACAGAAGAAGATTTTCTCATCTTTCTATGATCAAGCATGTGGAGGTCATTAGTCATCTGCTGTCATTGCCCACAAGATTATTTGTGTTGGATACTATTGGCCTACCTTGTTTAAAGATGCATCAAAATGGGTTGATAAATGTGAAGCTTGTCACACTTTTGTGGGAAGACCCAAATTGACTACCTTGCCGCTTAAAACAGCTTATGATCAAGAGACCTTTTAATAGTGGGGTTTAGATTTCATTAGAACACTCAACCCATATTCAAGTGCAGGACATAATCATGTGTTGACTGCCACAGATTACTTCACTAAGTGGGTAAAAGCCATTCTAGTAAAGAGTACTACTTCTGAAGTAGTATGTAATTTTATCAAAGAAAACATCTTGGTACGGTTTGGAGTGCCAAACAAGATTGTGATTGATAATGCTTCAAAATTTTCTTCTGCTGAGATGATGGATTTATGTTATGGATATGGCATTTCCCTTCCTCACTCTTCATATTATTATCCTCAAGGAATGGACAGCAAGTAATCAACAAATAAGAATCTGGTGGCTATAGTAAGCAAATCGGTTAATGAATCTCGAGGAACTGCACAATAAACTCTATGATGCTCTCTGGGTAGATAGGATTACACCTAAAAGAGCTATTGAGATTTCCCCATTTCAAGTGGTGTATGGTGTGGAATCTCAATTAATAGTAATAGTTGAGCTACTAGCTTTGTACTTAATGAAGGCCATTAAAGACACTAGCTTCAATGATTCTTTAGATAAAAGGATCCTGTATCTTCATAAGTTGAATGAAGACAGGCTGCAAGTTGTTGATATAATATCTACCCACTAGTAGAAGGTGAAATATTTGTTTGACAATAAGGCCAGAGATAGAGATTTCAAAGTTGGAGACATTGTTTTACTATGGGATAAAAGACATGAGCCTCGAGGAAGCCATGGTAAGTTTGATTCTCTTTGGCTCAGTCCTTTCAAAATTAGGCACTTTGCTGGTGAGAATCATTTCTATCTTGATTACGTGGATGGTTAGTCTCTCCCACTTCCTTATAGTGGGAAATACCTGAAATTGTTCAAGTCCTAGGTGAATAGGAAGTCTCTTTGTATATTATGTATAGGGTGTGTTTGCTTTCCCTGCTTTTGGTGTGTTTCTTTTCCCTGTTTGTGTGTTGTCTTCTATATTGGTTTGATTTTGGACTCGTGGCCCAATGGATAAAGGACTTGTTTTATTCCCCTAGATTTCCCGAGTTCTTAATTTTTCTTGTTCTTCTGATCTAGCCAAGTCATTCCCAGAAAGAGCTAGATGTTGTCCTCTCAAAATTGCCCCTCTTTCGAAAGTCAAAAATTGAAAATTTTGAGTTGACACCCTTCAATGATGTTCTAGTGAAGTGAAAATTCAAGGAGATAGTAAAAATTCACGTTTTTTGGAGTCATTTTGGTGATTTGTGGGTCTGTCGAACATTTTTGTCCCTCATGTCCCAAGTCTGTTGGGCCTTCTGTTCCCCGATCGACCGCATTCCCCAAAAATCTGTTAAATTTCGGTTATGTCTAAATTTTTCAGTCTGTATGTTCCAAGTTCATCCAAGCTTTCTATTCCCCGATCACTCGCATCAGCCGATCACGTCCTTCACATACTTTTGTCCCATCTGTCCCAAAAGCATCTGTGCCTTCTATCCTGATTTTCCCACATCGCATGCATCGGTTGAATTGTGTCTTTGCCTCCTCAAGTTTTTAAGTTTCGAACTGCTGTGCTCATTTTTTTTTTCCACTTTACCCGCATCGCCCGTGTCGACCGGATCGTGTCTTCACATCCCTCATGTCCCAAATGTACCAAAGACCATTCGGGCCAGTTTTTTCCGCTCTTCCCAATTCTTGCCTTTTTAAGTCGGTGCAATATGAATTTAATGCACATTTATGACCTTATCTCTCCTAAATGGCTATTTAATGGGACTACCCTCTACGCATTTGACACATTACTCACTTGCCATCATTCACTCGAATCCCTGTAATTAAGATCATCTGCTTGTGCTCCCGTTCCCTTTGCATTTTTCATTGTGGATTCAATCTATGAAGTCTATTTCTCTGTATGTTGCAAACATGAAGATTAAATTCCAAGGTCAAGAACACGTTTCGCCTCTTGAGTCCTCTATTCCCGATATCGGGGATAGTGAGGTTCGACACCTAGATTTTGGTGATTTCTTGAACAGATTGAGTAGCCCTAATCCTTTCCCCATGGTGTAGATGATCAATGATAGTGGTCTTGCGTATGTGGTGGGCTTCCCTATCTCAGTACAATGTGTCGACACCGTACTTGCCTGTGGGGCTTACTTTAACCCAGACACCAAGGAATTGTCTAATGTGCACAGGGAGCTGATTGCTAAACTAGATGTTGCTACCTTTATTACTAGTCTATGGATTCCAAAATTTGAAGAATCCATTGTTATCACTTAGGCTCAAGCTCAGACTCTATTTGAGCAGACAAAGTGATAAATATAAGGAAAGGATAGAAAAATCATGGTTGAAGAACCCTAAGAAGGGAGCGTCCCAACTTTCCAAGGCATTATTTAGAGCTGATTTCAATGAAGAGTTGTCTGATTTCATTATCTTGCTAGCTCATGTCATGGGATTTCCCTCTACCAATGAATTTCACTTTTGGATGTGCCCTCTCATCAACATCATCTGCGAAGGTAGTCAGAACATAAATTGGGTAGAAATCATTTGCATGAATTTGACCGAGCAATTGTCCAATGTGTAACAGACTAAGAAGTTCTATATGACTTCTTATCTCATTTATGCCCTAGGAGCATCCCAACCGTGGTTTGGATTCACATACATAGAGGGTCAGAAGGATGAACCTATTTATACATACTACCCTCAATTCACCTTTAAAACTAGCAACCACAACTTCAGGAGGGTTAATGATGCCTTTACCATGTATATTGTGAGGCTCTTAGAAGGTGATACTGCCAGGAGATTTTCTGATGAGGCCATGAACTTGATAGCAAAGTATGAAGCTTTCTTCATTCAGTTTAGGAGGTTTTCATATATCAAGTTGGCTGGTTATGAGAACACACCTCTCAAGCTCCCCATGTTTTGTAATGACAAGATGGATTTAATTGAAGTGTGCAGGAATTGGATAAATTACATAGAACCTGCAGGGACAAGAAAATATCTGGTCTGCATTTCCCTATTTCCTTGGGTAATTATACATGTAAAACAACCTTGGATGCTCAAAATATAGAAAGGGCCCTTGCTCCCATCACTATCCACTTTTTCAGGCCTAGGACCTATTTTGATTTGAAGAAGTTCATTGAGCAAAACATTAGAATTAATTATCATCACAGGTCAGATAATGAGGACTACTGGGCTGATTGCGTAGATGAATTTGAAGCAAAGTGGAGGCACTATGGCAGATTCTCTCTGGCAGTGATAAAGGAGCTCAATATCTACCAAATTCTTGAAGGGTTCCAAGATGATAATGAAGACTGGTTGTCTTATGAATATGATACATTAATCAAGCATACTCCTTTGGAAGATCTGGATTGGTACAAGAAGGAGAAGGATGACTTGGTTGAGATTTTGGCCCCTATCCTTGTAAGAACCAAGGTTTGGTTTGACAGAAAGGTTTGAGAGCTTAGGAAGAATCAAAGTGGATCTTCTTCCAGAGATACTTCAACACCTAAGAAGGAATCACATACACCTAGCATGGAGGTAGTTGCACAAACCCCTCCTCCTTCCTCAAATAAAGAACCTGAATCATCTACTCCCTCTTCTTCCACTCAAGTGTATCAAAAGAAGGTAAAAGAGGTTAAACAAGAGCTAATTGAGGAATAACAACTTTCAGGGCATTTAGAACTACCTTAAGGGCCAGAAAATTATTGTTCTCAGTGAAAGTGATGATGGTGAGGTACCAAACCCTACAGGAACTTCATAAGTTACAATAGAAAAAGAGAAGGAAATGCCTAGCATTGAACCTCCAAGTACCACTGATTCCTCTGCTCAAGAAGCTCCAGATTCCTCACTCACATCTCTACTGGAAGAAATAGTGGTGAATAATTTAAGTTTCATGATCTCACTTTCTCTTAGGCCTCTTGTTCCTTCTTCTTCTCCCTCTACTTTTACATGGGTGCAACCCCTGGTTAACAAAGATGGGAAGAGGAAACCTTCTTCTCATTTATTAGGACAAATCTTTGATGTTGTGGCAGCCTTGTTAGGCTTTACTCCTCCTCCAGAAAAGAGAGCCAAAGAAAATTCAAGTATAGTGACAGATGCTCAAGGCCAACAATTTCTAGAGGTTGTAAAGCCTAAAGTTGATAAGGCAGAGAAAGATCTATTAGCCTCTAACCTAGAGCTTTCTAGGATTCTAATGGGAGAATCCACTCCTGAGAGTGAGCTGCATAACTTCCAGGAAATATTAACCAAGGTTATTGAGAGAGTGGAGAAGGGTAAAACAACTATAGAATAGTTGTAAGAACAAAATCAAGTCCTTTCTAGCTTCAAAAAATCATTGTTGACTAAAGATAAAGTTTTGGATCCTGCTCCACTAATTGCCCTTCCACCTCCTATGATTCTCAGTCAGGATGAGGTTCAGAGTATCAAGGATATACATAGGTATTCCACTTATGGAAGGGCTATGGAAGCCATGGTTGATGAAATGATCATTGCAGGCTTGAATTTCATTGTAGAAGCCTTCAAACTCAATGAGAAGGTGGCCAACTTGCAACAAAAACTCTCCTCCTCTATTGGAACCATGGACAAAGAACTGAAGCTTTGGAGTAGTTGCATCATAGATATTCACCTGATGGAACAGGCTGATGAAAATATATTGATGGCCAATAAAGTTTTTGATGATGCCAAGGACAATTTGTCAAGGTCATGGGTTTTCAGTGTTGAATGGAAAATAAAATTTCTGAAGAAGCCTTGGGAGAATTGAGGAACAGTTGGTAGAAGGGAGAAGCCTTCAAAACTTGTGTTGTGTCTACCTTCAAAGATATTCACTGTCATCTTCATGATGAAACTTCAGGTGTTCCTTTCTCTCTCCAAGAGATTAAAACTCAGTTTAGGGCATTTGTTAAAGAAAACCTATTCAAGGAGGAATTGATTACCAAAGAGAAGATAAAGGAGATTTGCTCTCTTCAATTTGCTATTGAAGAGGCTAATAAAGAATACCTTGAGTATACCAAGTTTGATAAGGACATGGAGAAATGCCTAGGCACTTGGTCTCAAGCCATTGCTAACACATCAATCCCACAAGGTAGAGATAGTAAGCAAGAAAAAGATTCAGCAAAAGATTCTCAAGTCGGTGGGCCCTCCCAACAATAACCGGATGTTTTCTCTTCTAGCTTCTCCTCTCCTCCTTTTTTGAAATCGAGCTCATTGTAAACTAATTAAGGATCTTGCATCAAGCACTTCCTTAATTAACATTTTAGTTAAAAGAAATGGTTATCAAGCGTAACCAATTTAAAATTTATATAATGGGCCCTTTGCACCATTTTTCAAGGGCTGGAAATCATTGATTTTTTTGAAAGTGTAAAGGAGTTAAAAAGCTATCAATACAAGAAGATCTCTCTTTCTGTTTCCATCTGCTCTTGTTCTTTCATTGCTATCTGTTAAAAGTTATTAGATCATTAGTCTGTTTTACTTCAAGAAGCTTTGTATTCTTGTGGATGTCATCTCTAGAACTTTGTGTCTATGAAATAACATCTTGTGGTTTTAAATGCAAATGATTATGTTCTATATGATTCCCTTATGGCATGAGTAAGGAATTATTTTGTTATCTATATTTCCTGAGAGTGTTATTCGCCCCCTCCCATTCCTTAATTCTTCTATCTTTTTGTATTGATGATCTGTTATATCAAACACTTTCATGATATTAGAGTTCCTCATTAAAACTAAACATTGTACATTTGTAAATAGGTTTTTGCCTTTAAATAAGGGAGCCTCTCCCCTTAAAGAGGATGGAATTTCTATCCCCTGATTGTTGCTTTCAATAAATTCCTTATTTGACAACCAACATCTATCAAATAGCTCTTGGACCTTCATGACTAGTTTTTAACTCACAAGGCCATTAGCGGTAGGTCAGCTTGGAAGAAGGATTTCACCCATTTTTCGCATAGAACCTATCCAAATATTTTCATGATAACTTATAAAAATCCCATATTATCTCCTACAAATTTTATTTCATCATGAAACTTTAAAAACATGCATATACCTAAAAATATCCATGAAACATGGGTTTTTTTGTACCTTTTCATCACTGGAGTATCCCATAGCCCCCAAAATGAGCTATGATGAATTTTATACAAGCTTGAACCTTCACATTAGCCTTCCCAAGTAATAACATGGAAAAAATCTTCATAATTTCTCCATCGCTACAAGACAAGGGTGTTAGGAGGGTTTAAACCCACTTGGCTTCTTAATAATGGTTCATAAAATCTTGACCACCAAATGAACCCATTTTACTTGGAAAAGTTTCTCAGGAGACCTCTTCAACTTTCCCCAAAATCTCATCCGCCCATGAAAATCACACACATGTGGGTGAGCATGAAAACTTGACCCTCAAGTCAGTAAATGATAGTTTTGAGAGCTCAGTAGAGCTTTGTAGATACAAAATCTATGCACTTGGGTACATTTATAGGTCATAAAGCATACTAATGTATACATGATTCCTATGCAAGAAAACTAGTGGTTGGAAACTTATTTTTGGACTTTTACTTTATCTCTTGCACTTTTATTGGCCTTATATATCTAATAGCTCTGTTGGAAATTTATTACTGATTTATCTTTTATAGCCTCGACACTAGCACCTAGTAAGGAAAAAAGAACCCAGGTGATCCTATCCCTCATGGGTGAGCTTGGCCTTCTTTATCTTCTTCTTAATATTTTTTCTCTCTCACTTTTTGGTCACCTTTTAGAACTTTGGGTTGGGCTTTCAGTTGTCAATTACAAAATTCAAACAAGGGAATCATATATATACTTAGTTATTTCTCTCAAACAAGGGGCCACACATCATATGCATTATCTATCATAACCTAATTTTGCATTCAAAGGAAAAATATCATTACAAGGAATCCATCTAGCACACTAATGCAAGTGACAAGGGTTGTATCAATCTGCATACACACATATAGAAGGGGAGTTCATTATATTCCATCACACACATTCTACATACTTGGTACATTATAGATCTATCCCACTATCATCATGCAACTTACACAAGGGCATCCTAGGGAATAATTACATGCACAAGCATAAAGAACTACATGGATTCTGAGATGTAGTGTAATGCTCATTTGTAAGTTCACTTTTCAAGTGACCACCGAGTTAGTAGACTCTACATTCGACATAATTTTAATTATATTTGATGTGGTTTGTGGACATGTTCAGGTATATATCTATTTTTCAAGTTACAAGTATGACTAACAACATTATGGTGAAATGAGAGTGACAAAGAGAGATCAACAATGAAGCTCCTATAACCCATAAAAGACCAGAACCTAAGCATATAAGAAGTCACTAGCACCCAAAATAGTCATTAGTTCCTAGGCATTCCTATCCTCCTATGGGAAATTTTGTCCAACAAAATTTCAAGTCCAAGAACCATCAATGAGCTTTAAACATTGTTTTCAGTCTGTTTTAGCAGTTACCCAGTCTAGACCACTCCTAGATCACACAAAATCAACTAAGTCATCTTCCCTCTTTCATTTTCTTAGGGTTTCATATCTTTTAATGCTTATTTTTTGTCCATTACTATATATTATCATTTTTATATCAATACTAGTAAGAGTATGGTACTCTAAAATAAAGGTTTAATATAATTTAGATCAAATCATTTGGTGAACCCCAACTCGTGATCGACCATCCATATCCTTTATTTTCCTATTCTATTGGAATTGTCTTCTCTTAACCCCAAACCCTAGTTGCATCAGGGTTCATATTTTTTGTAATGGAATTACTTGAATATAAATGAAAATATGCTAGAATATATATAATATAGTATTAAGCCACTTTGAGGGGGAAACCTCCTACGTCTTACAATAATACACTAACTCAAATTCTTCACACTCATGGGGAGGATTTACTCACCCATATATATAGGTATGATTGTGAAATGTCATGCCCCATTAATTATTATTAGTTTATACCTAATGACTAACTAACTAATAAATATAAGTATAAATGTTATATAAGTCATATGTTATCCCACACTTATATCTAAACATGCCGTAGGTTAATTTCTTATCATGCCCTTCCCCTTTAAAACAACGTTTCCCTTAATTCTGATCAACTGAGGATGGTTTTATATAAAAATCATAATCTTTGGTCACCTCTTATGCCTTCATTTCCTCTGCATCTCCTGCATCTTCATTGGACCCTTTAATGCAAAACAATTTATTTTTAGCACATTTATGTTCCCTAGTCCATTTTCTATCACAATTGAAACATACACCTTTTCCTCTTTTTTTTCAATTTGTTGAGGATTCAATCAATTAGGTCGAGGGAATGATTGTAATGACCCTATAAGATCTATATTATCATTGAAATACCTTATTTCTGATAGTTCTCTTTCTGTCTGTCATGCAAATATCATGGATTCAACTATAGAACTTGGATTGAACATGCACACATCCAATTGGATATTATCCTTTAGGCCTCCTAAGAACAAATCATTTAGGTTGTTTTTCAAAGATATCATCCACCCTTAAGGATAAGTTCTAGAATTGTTGAATATAATCCTTTATTGTACCCATTTTTCATAACTTGGATAACTGGCTAAAGTAGTTGTCTATTACATTATTAGAGTAGTGCAATTGCATTTCATCTGTGAGTACTTGACCAAGTGACATTAAGACCCTTCTTTTTCTTCTAGGTACAAATCCATCTATACCAAATGAATTGCTCTAGATCAAGATATAAGGATTCTATTATAACCTTATGTCCACAAGGTATTTTATGTACATCAAAAAATTCTCCATTTGATTGATCCAAGTTACTTTGGATCCTTACCATCAAACTTACACATTTCTACTTTTGGAAACATGTTCCTTCCTTGATGTGTATTGTTATATACATTGGCATGGGTAGAAGATCCACCATGGTTTGGTTGTGTATAAATATGTGTTGAAGTGGGTTGAGGTTGAGAAATATTCAAGTTTGGAATGAGGTGTTGCATAAGATCATCTAAGAGCTGATTGATCTGGTCCATTTTAGTGTTCATATCCAATTGTAAGTTACGCATATCATATTCAATCTGCTCACTTTATGATCCGTCAAAGAAAACCCAAGAGTAGATGTTTTTTTAATCCTGTTTCTGATTCCATATCATATTTATAAGGTGTTTTACCTGGAGTATCATAATTCTTGTTCTTACCCCTAGTTTGTGGACCTGCCATAACAAAGGATTGCCCTTAGACAATTCAATTTGCCTTGTTTGATTGAATTTGACCAACAAATTTCTCAATGTAGATGACCTCAAATTTGAAAATGTAAATAATATACCTATATGGAAATTTGAATATCTTTCCAAAATGTAAAAATATTTGTAAAATTCTCAAAATGTTACTGCCGCAGTCGATTTACAAAAAAATAGTATATATGCAATAACTCTCACAAAATAGAGAAACAAATTCTAATTTTTTTACTTGAAGAAGCTTGGTAATATGCATCCCTAGATGTGGTAAAACAATATCTAAAAAATTCACAACTTTATTTGAGTTATAGAAAAAAACTAGTCATTGGTGAAATCGATGCTCTGATACTATATGTAATGGAATTACTTGAATATAAATGCAAATATGTCATAATATATAATATATTATTAAGACACTTTGAGGGGGAAACCTCCTAAGTATTAAAATAAGATACTAACTCACACTCTTCACATTTATGGGGAGGAATTACTCACCCATATATATAGGTATGATTGTGAAAGGTCATACCCCTTCATTATTATTAGTTTATACCTAATGACTAACTAACTAATAAATATAAGTATAAATGTTATATAAGTCATATGTTAGCCCACACTTATATCTATACGTGTGGTAGGTTAATATCTTATCACTTTCATCTATTTTCTATCATAAATATTATCTACATAGTTTTTCCTAAGGTTTCATCCTTGGTCCTATCCTCTGGTAACTTTCTAGGGATCTTACTTCACACATTACCTTATCTTTCATGGACCCTAAGGTTCCTCAAGTATGCTTGTATCAATTACTTAAAATGCGCCCTCGAAAAGATGTTCTCCAAAATCCATCCACACTATGTACCTCCCTCATGATATGCCACCTTCAAAAGTAAGTTACATTTTCAATCATCTCTCGACTCCTTATCAATCCCGATAACACAACTAATCAATCCATTTTTGATTCAATTCAATATTTACATCTTTTTCCCAAGATAAATTTCAAGCTATGGAAGCCACAATTCAATCCCTCACAACCAGAATCCAGCATCTCAAGGATGTTTCTCATGCACATGTTAGTCATTCTTCTACATCTCATCCCGATCCCATATCTACTACATGTACTCATATAAGCGAGGTTAAGGTCTTACCACAACAATTACCTCTCAAGTTTGATCAAAATGCTAGGAAACACGATATTATTTCGAGCTCTATAATCACTAGTTAATTACATTCTTCTAGGGGCATCACGACCCTTCTCATCTACAAAATTTTCATATTGTAACACACCATCACATGCACACCATATTTACACATCCTGGTTATGTTCACTCTTGTTAGCTTATACTACTTACATGTACAATTCATTTCCTATACTAGTTGGATACTTAGTATGTCATCGTATTTTTCTATACACACATGCGCGTTCACTTGGTATCTTGAGATGAATTCATGACATTTCCATATTCTCACAGGGATGCATGATGCTCAACACTACTATTTACTAGTCCTACCAAGGCTCTTGGGGGAATCTACCTTTACTACTCTCATACTACAAGATAAAAGGTTCTATTGTTACCGTATCTATCACTTCTTGTCATTTACTTTTCGTTGATCTATACATGCTTTAACATACTATTTATCTTTCTAACATGATAACATGTGCTTCATGTGTTGCATTTTACTTATAGGACTATACAACCATGGTTATCTCTGTCACTTTTTTACTTGTTATTTTCAGCTATTGTTTTCTATTTTTTTGCCGAATATGCCCTATGTTACGCTTGATCATTGTTTTCTTATGGCCACTTCAGTTCTGATTGTCTTGTGACATTATGAGCAATGTCCCATGTATACAACCTGATTTTCATGGTCCCTCTTGTCTTCATAATTACATATTCCATTGTATTCTATTACATGTTAGTTTTTTTCTAACACTCATTTCTAGCCCATATTGTTTGCACGTGACTTGGTTTCTACCATGCACATCCCATAACCCCTACAGTACCAAATATATAATATGCATATTAGCTTTCGGTCTTCTCTTTTGGGTCATATCATCCTACATTGGTCACATACACCCCAAATGAGGGGGAATCCATTGGGTGACAAAATCACCCTTCCATCGAACAAAGTTATAGACCGAACAAAAAAAGTAAAAAATTGGCCAAAGCGTCTAGAATCGAGAATTGTGCCACAAATATAGAGTAGACATAAGCACCTAGAATAAACAGTAAAAATGGGTGCTTGTTACTGGGGAAAAAATAGACAGCTTTCTTAGTTCAAAAAATGTCTAGTAGTTTATAGTACGCTTCTACACTATCAATCACTTGACTCCAATTATAGAATTCATTTAAATGGTTACAATTCAAACTGCAATACATTTACAAATTGGTTACAAAATGGGACATGTCAATCTATATAGTGGATATCTGAGAAGCATTAGGGAAGGAGATAAAAGTATGTCTTCCTCAACACTCTTATCTTGGCATGAGATCACTTGAAAAACTTTCTCTTGACGTGAGATCACCCAAAAACCTCACCGTTTTTCAACAAGACACTCAAATCCAACAACATCTTGAAAGAAAAATAAGACAAATTCCTATTCTTTACTCTCTCATACGTCATGTATAATATTTCCTCAGCTCTTTACTTACTTATACATACATTACACTGATTTTTCATATATAGGACATTGACTAATATTTTTCTCTTCTTTTGTAAGTATATCCTTCTAAGAAAGCTCACATCTACAAGCACAAGCTCTAGCATCACGCTACTACGCATACACTTCACCCCTAGGGTCTACCTCCCTTTCCTAGTTTCTATGCTTCACATTATGATCACTTCACACTTCACTTATCCACTCAGCATGCTATTAGCTACACTCTTCTCTACAGGATCACAAGGTACACATATTCTATTTACTTTATGTTATTGAGTATTCACTCAAAAAAATAAAGTGGGGGAAAATATAGATACAAAATCTATGCACTTGGATACATTTCTAGGTCCTAAATCATACTAATGTATACATGATTCCTAAGAAATAAAAGTAGTGTTTGAAAACTTCTTTTAGGTATTTTGCTCTATCTCTTGCACTTTTATTGGCCTTACATATCTGGAATCTCTGCCAAAAACTTTGGTGATTTATATTTTATGGCCTCAGACACTAGTACCGATTAGGATAAAATATCCTAGGTGCTCCTTTCCCTCTTGGGTTCTCCTAAAATTATTTATCTTCTTATTACTCTTTTTGGGTTTCTTTCACTTTTTGGTCACTTTTTAGAACTTTGGGTCAGCCTTTTAGTTATCAATTATGAAATTCAAACAAGGGAATCATATATATATATACTTAGTTATTACTCTCAAATAAGGGGAAAACATCATAAGAATTATCTATCATCACCTAATCTTGCATTCAAAGGCACAATAGAATTATAAGACATCCATATAACACACTCATATAATGTACAATGGGTGCATCAATCTGCATACACAACATAGGAGGGGAAGTTCATTCTATTCCATAAAACACATTCTACATACTTGGTACATTATAGATCTAGCCCGCTATCATCATGAAACTTGCATAAGGGCATCCTATGAAATCATTACACACGCAACAAAAATTAAGTACATAGAGTCGATATGTAGTGCAATGCTTGGTCGTAAGTTCACTCTTCGGGTGACCACTGGGGTCATTATGACTCTAGATTCTGCATCTTTTTATTAAAGTTGATGTGATTTTTAACATGTGCAGGTAAATAGATATTTTACAAGTTATGGGTAGGACCGATTTACATTATGGAGAAACTAGAGCAACAAAGAGAGATCAAAAGAAAAGATCCTCTAGCCTAGAAAAGACCAGAACTTGAGAATCGAGTAAGAACTAGCGCACAAAACAATCACTAGCACCCAAACATTCATTTCCTCCTTTGGGAACTTCTATCTAACAAAATTTTGAGTCCCATAACACTCATTGAGACTTGATGATATTGTTTCAGTTTGTTCTAACAATTACTTATTCCAGGACTACTCCTAGATCACCCAAAATAAGCTAAGTCATCTTCCCTATTTCATTTTATTAGGGTTTCATATATTTTAATGCTTATTTCTTATCCGTTACTATATATTATCATACGTATATCATTATTTACAATAAATTAATCGGAAATAAGGTTTGATACAATTTATATTAAATCAAGCTCAAAACAACTTTTCATGCTCTGTCTTGATTCTGACCTCAAACTTTACACTCACCTCTGTAAGAATCTCCTTAATGATATCCATTCTCATTCATGTTTTCTTACCTAGGGACTCCTATTTGTATATAGGAGATCTACCAAACCTACCTAAAACACATCATACACCTTGGTTTTCCCATGTTTTCTTACCTTTCCTTCTTGTACTTACTTTTAATGACCTTGAATATGCACCATATACCTGAATCATGGACTTGTACATATTACTTGTATCTTATGCGACCTCAAAACATGTTTCACATTCTCATAATAACATGATCTTCCTTATACCTCAAGCTATCATGCAATTTGATTACACTAGGTCTAGGATTAGGCCTATAATGGATTCCTTCAACTCATGCCTTAAGTAAAACGACATGTTTTCCATCTTGTAGACTAACTAACACCTCTGATACATATCTCTAAACATGCTAGACACCATATAAACTTCATATAACCGCTGGAGCTCATACCCAACTGGTGCTTGTTATAACCATCCATCAAGAGTATACAAACACTCCTAGACACCAAGCTACTTCACTAATGCAACACATCATGACACCTCAACCTTCATGATTCTTGATGAATTGACACCTCATACCGACTCATATGCCACATGGAAATCATTTTCCATCAATTCCACTTGACATCAATGAAAAAACCAATGACACTATGTGTAATATCCACCTCATATATTATATTATTTATACTAAAAGATCGAGGATCATTATAAAATACACAAGTTGGTAGTTATATCTTTATTTTTCTCCTATGGAATACAAACAAAACTTATATAATATGAAAAAAGAAAAATCCAAGACCTCCATGTGCCTTGCTAATTCATTATATAAATTTAAGCATAATGAATATTCATATTTATCACTATAAATACCTCATATACTTTTGCAATTGATCTTCATAGTACAAATAAGATGGTTGCATATATACACCTCATGTCTACCTAAAATTTATGCATTGGGTACAACACACCACATTGGGGGCATACCTACACCGAGGGAATTATAATTATTGAACTCATATAGATTACATGTTTATAAACTAGTTCTCTAGTAATACATCACCCCTCTTTCCCATCTTATACTCCTTCATATCTTACGACACATACTATATTGTGATTCATTAGAAGATCACATTGGTTTTTCTAGATAATTAGTTGATGTACTCCATGCCTACTAATTATTATACATTTACTTTATTATTTTCTTACTACATATTGCTATAATTGTTTGACTACTATTGGCCTTCAAATCCTACTTTTAAATATTTCATATTTCTTCATACATCTTTCATCTCTTGGGTACACATTATATAGTTTTTGTTCTATGTTATGCTTCTAGTTTCTTCCATGAACTTGTATGCTTCTATGGTCATATTTAATTCCATACACTTGTATGCTCATGTTTTCTTTTATGATCATGTATTCTCTATTATCTTGTTTGCACATATTCTCTTGTATACTCTACAATATTTTTGTTTCCATGAATGTGTATGATTCTATGCTCATATTTTCTTCTATAAAATGATATTTTATATGATCATTTTTATTCTATGTAATTATATGTTATATGCTCATGTCTACTTTAATATCTTGTATGCTTTATGCTCTATTTGATTCTATGAATTTATAATATCTTCAATTTTGTATTCTCTATTCTTTGTCTACTATAATTTATTTTGTGTTATATGATGTTGGTCATCAAACTTGCACCCATGTCTCATATATAGAAGGATCAATTTGTTTAAGACAACAATGGAACCTTCTTTAAGTTGTGGGACATTACACTCTTGAGACAAATCTTTGGAGAAGGCTAGTTCCTCTATCTATTTATACTACTACTGCTACTCCTACTTCTGGAAGGGGAAAAAAAATAACAATGCTAAGGGACCAGGGATAAAAGGATAACACGAAAGGAAACCTACACTAAAAGGTGATAGCACTAGAAAAGAGGGATGAACACTATCATTATGAGCAAAAATGAAGGGAAATGCGTGAAAGAAGGCTAGACACATGTAACACAGCTTAAAACGTATTTACCATATCATTTTCATGGAACACAACTAAATAAGGAGTTGCAAGGGACGTAGAATGGCACAACAAGCATGCAATGCAAAAGAAAAGGTAAGAAGAAGGAATGTAAACATGTTAGGACAAAGAATAGTCACAAAATGATGCTTCTATTACTTCCAGAAATGCACAAAGTTGTTAAAATGGTGAAAGAGGATGATATCCACATACAAGAGCCATATCTAGAGGTCTATGACTCAAGTATAGAAAAAAATGAAGTCCTTAGAAAAATGCATAAGGATCCAAAATGTCCAACATTAATAATGAGCCCATCTCTTACATTTATATATGAATCCATTGAAGAAGAAGAGAAGAAGGAGGGAAAACCCGAATTTGAAATACAACCACCAACAATAAGCATTTAATGCCTATAAATCCACCTAAAAATCTGTCAAATAAATTTCCCCAAGTCTGTTTGGTGTGTTGGAGAAGGAAGGAGGGAAGATCATATCAAATTGTGTGGTTGAATCAATCAGATCTGCTCATTAATGCCCATAAAGATGTTTTTCCATTTCTCACCTACCAGATCCACCAAGAATTTGAATTTGAATGTTTAGCATTGTAGCCCATGTCAGTAGCTATTGATTGAGCCTATACGCATGTCAATAAGAGATTTGTATAAAATGATATGGCTGTCGGGAAGATGTCAAAGTCATCTGGGCACGCAAGACATGTGGCATGTGTAGATTGACTAAAGAAATTGGCCAACTGTTCATTTGATTTGTTGTTTCTGCCATGTGTCATTCATTGGTTGGTTGTTAGGATTTGACACCCTGTTGGCACACTTTGATTGGTTACGTGTGGCACACTCAAGCATGTCAAAGGATGATGTGGCACAAAAAGGTGTGAAGGAGGGTGTGAAGGAGGGTGAAAAGATAATGCGCGTGGAAGAATGAGGCATGGGAAGGAGGTAGAAGGAAGGCTCACAAGGGGAAGATGGAACAAAGAGGAAAAGGAACAAGGAAGAAGGGAAAAGTGTGCAAGGCGCTCGAGGAAAAGAAGGGGGCACACGAGGAAATGCAACTAAGGGAATGTACCAAGGAGACAATTGACGTGTGCGCCATTACAATGAAGAACTATGAGTCATTATATGTATGTAGGCTGTCCAAATAACTAGGAGATTTATTTGGATAACATTTTTCTTCATGAATTTTTTTTTCTATGATATGTTTATGTTAGACCATTATATTCTCTATGTTTTTGTGCTCATCTACCATTGATTATAGGCATTGATTTATTACTACTTGTTTACTTCATGTTATTTTACAAATGGTGCCTTCCACCCATATTGTTTCTTAGACACATTAATTAATACATCTATAAATTGAAACACATCTCTTATGACATATTTCTTGAGGCACATCTTCTTTGAGTCATTTTTGTTTACACATACAGCTCTTCTTATGACACAATTTGATTAGAAATATATTGATTATGAACCATATTTTTAGACATGCATTTCTTGTAACAAAATTTGTTTAGGAACACATTTATTATGACAAATAATATTTATATATACATATAATTACATATCTTTCTCATAACACATTGATTTATACATATTTTGATCTATCTCGTGCTCATGACACGTTTCTTGTTACATATATTTATCATAGCACTTTTTAACACATATTTTGATCCATCTCATCTGCACACCTCAATTTTAATGCTTGTTAATATTTTATCTTTTGAATTATTTTTTGATGTATTATCCTCCTAATAAAGTAACTAAAGGGGCCTTATGGGATATGGGTGTGATTGGCCCTGGTCATGTGGACTAGACCACAACATTTAGAGAAATATGGCTATGTGTAGTTCCTTATACTGCTACCCCCGATAGTTGAGGGTGAAGAAAATTTCATGAAATGGTTTCTCTTGGAAAACACCCTAGTTTGGCATTTTTGTGAGGACTTTCATTTGAAATTTAATTTGACTCGAGATCAATCCCATAATATAAAATCATACCCTCATGTTTTTTTATTAGGGGTAAAGAGGGATAAAGGGTCCCTTCCCCATACAAAAACAAAGCTCCTTTATTGACACAATATCCAACGATACACAAACCAACATGAAAGGTCAATCATTAACCATATCCAAAAACAACACAAAGACAAACTAAAAACAAACCAACAACAAAGTAGCGTAGGAATACATTAAACTAACAACATTCCAAAGCCCACAATAATTCATCATATTTTTCCATGTAAGTCAAGTAATGTAGAACATTATCGGCCAAATTCTCAATTGAAGCACCCAGGTTTGTAAGATCCACCTCGCCAAGCCTCTGTTTATTTCCTTAGAGGCCTCTTCATTTTCACATTTTCTATAAGCACTAATAAGTTGAGCTAGCAGGTGGAGGTGTTGAATTGTGGAATTTATGTGAATCATACTCCATTGTGTCACTTGTTTCAGTAGGTCCTTAAGACGTTCAAATTATTTTTCTAGAGATTTACACTTGTCTTGTAATAACTCCACATTTCCATTGTTCAAGATTTGAGCCATATTGTCGACCTTGTTCCTCATTATGTGCCAATCATTTTGTATGAATTGGATCATACTTTTTGTGAGTTTAGTATCAGTCCTTAGGCTATCAATGTTATCATTTTCCTTTACCATCTCATTCTAGTAGCCTTTACCCTACATCTACCCACTTTCCTCCATGACATGTTGTTTGGCCTTCCCCTTCCCTCTTTCCTCCAAGTTTTTTTCAGTGGATTACTTCTATTTTTTTCAGTTCCCAAAGGCCCTTCATGGCCTCTTCAACATCCTTGGGTTCATCAATCTTCCTTAGATGAAGGGATCCTACTAGAATCCTCCTCATCTTCTGATTCAGAGACCTTCCCAATTTCATACCCGCCGAGCTTGAGCCAACGATCCTATATAATCAATGAGACATTGTCACATCATTCAAGCCCCTTTTAATCATTACCATTATAGGACATTGGTGGAGAGGCACCAAAATTTTAATCTTTTTATATTATTCCATAGTGGCACATAAGGACCTTAGCATGTAATAATGAAATCTATAAGCGTGGGTCATGACATGGATGTAGTTTAACATAGCCAGTGATATGCTAAAATGGTCTTGTGACGACCCTCATATTTTTGTTTATAAATTAAATAGGATATCATTATTATTGTCATTGTATATATAAATAAGAAAAAATAATATTATTTTAAACTAACAAAATAAAATAAATAAACTAAATAAGAAAAAATAATAATAATGAAGAAAATCCCAAAATGGTGAATTAGGGAAAATAGAGTTTTTAAAAAAATTAAGGTCTTTCTTCATATTTTATCTTATTTGGAAGCCATGATATCTTCATGGAAATTCATTTGGCAAAGTGCCAAAAACCAAACTCCACAATAGTTTCATGTCCTCCCAACCTGTAAAAATGAGAGTTTTGGAATAGGGTACATGGACACCATCAAACATATTTGAAAAGAGGTTTATGTCGATGTTGTTTTTGCAAGTGTTTTTGTGTCCATGGATGTAAATGTGGAAGCATTTTGAAGGTGTTTAAAAATTTTGACAGTGCCTCAAGGACAACTTTGTCTCTTGGAGAACACCTTGATTGTGTAAGATCAATTTTCATTTTATTTACATCCTAGCACACATGTCTATGGATGAGGGTTTTAATACTTCAATGGTGGGAGCGCCTCTTGTAAAAATCAAGGAATAAAAATGTAATAATCATTTTGTGTGTGTGTTTTACCTTCTTGGCTGCACCTATTATCTTTAATAAACTCTAAAATTTTATCATTAATGTGCCAATCAATCCTATGGTGGCTATGAGGATGTGTTTTCTTTATTCTTGAAGTGCACATAAGAATGTGGAGTCACCACTATTCAAAGGAACTCTCATTTGTAATATGGATAATCAAAATGTTTCTATTTAGGTTCTCATATAAAATTTCTATGTAGAAGTGATAGTTGTGTTACGAATTATTTCACTTATCATTACCAATAATCTCTTATAGATACTTTTTTGAAATGATGGAATTGATTTCATCTCCCACAAAAAAATTTATTTCAAAAATTTGGGAATGAACTCGGTTTCAAAGGGAATTCTACACATAATCAAAGGTTCTTGATGACTCCAATAGTTATTTGGGAAGCATAGACAAAGCACATGAACTGTTTAATAGAATTCCTCAAAGGAGTGTGTCTTCATCTACCAAAATGGTTGCAAAGAGATAAACAAAATGGATGTGATGAAAATTCCTTGGAACCCTCAAGAAAATATAACTGGAATGTGTAATGTAAAACTCCACAATTCTATCTCACTTTGGATTGACATAGGCATGTATCATCTCTCTCCCTTCTCAACTTGTTTTTGGGTGCTTATAATTTTAATTTAAGGGGGATATTTTTTTAATGTGGATTAATACAAATGATCATTGGTTGTTATTAATCTAGACATTTGTACCTCTTTAAAGTAACTTTGAGAAGTTTTCTAAAACAAGCAATCTCTAAATCCCCTTCAAAACCTATATTGTGTGTATACACCTATTTTTTCATGCTTTCTATTTTCATACATGTTACTAAAAAATGTATCTTTTCAAGTCAGAGGTCACTAATGCATCTATTTATGGGAAAAATTTCCTTAAGGGGCTCATTTTGGGATAGGGGTATGGTTATTCACATAGCCATTGGGTTAGGGATAATACATGGAGAGAGAATAGATTTTGGTCCTATTTATCCACCTCTTTTTCTATCATCTTCTTGTTTTTCTTCACATTCTTCTGACACCTTAAATGACCATGGTTGTATTATTTCTACCTTGCATTCCCTTTGTCCATCACATTACACATACCCCATAGCATTTGCCTCCCTAGCCGATGTCATCACCCATGGGTGATTGCTTCCATGCTATTGCAAAATCTGCTAACGCCTTCACCCACGGGTGATGGCGTAAGTATAAATGCCAAAAATAAATCTTTAACACATAACAAATAACAAAAATTTCACAGGAACTTGCCATTAGCTCTGCTCTTTTGTGCCAACTTGCATCTACTCGCTCAGTTATTGGATTTCTTACATCTCGACTCTTGGCTCGAGAGATTCTTATTGATTGGATTGTTTTAGTTGCACTTTTAGGTCACCTATAATGATATAAGACTGTATTATCTCCCATTTTCCACCAAAAATATAATTTGTCTTAGTGTATGGTCTTTTGGGAAACAAATGCTTTAAGGACTCGCCCCACTAACAAATAAGTTCTCTAACTTGGCTTGTCATTTTGTATAGAGTAGTCTCCCATCTTTCTTTGTTACTTTATGTTAGCTTAGTATTTTATGCACATGCTAGGTTAGCATATTGTATTTCATTTCCTTATTTCATGTTACATGATTTACTTCAGTTAGCATAGGCTTTGCATGTTTATCTTATCTTTTATTACCCCCATAGTGTTGATATCTCAATAGGGTTCCTTCCTCTTCTTCGACCTAGGGCCTTGGAAACCTTAGGTTGTCCTAGTGTAAGGGTTACTTCCCTTTGGATATGTGATCTTAGTGGTCCCTGTACCCCCTTTAATTCTATCAATTATGTTTCGGTCTTTGTGTATCTCTTACTCGTTGCCTCAATACCCTAGTTGAATGAATGATGAGAGTGCATGTTGTCTAGACACATTTTTTCCTGCCATACATCCTTGGTGAACTGAATCAATATTTATTTATCACCTTTTGATCAAGCACAACTTGTTAAAAACATCCATTTTTCATTTTTTTCTTGTTTCAATACTTAAAAATTCATAAAAACTCTAAAAAATCAATTTTCCTAGACATCATCAGCCCTTGTGTTAATTTTGTGTAGGGTCGATCCTGTCTGTTATGTCCAAATTTTAACACAAACACCTTCAACCCCTATAAAACCCTTTTTATAGGGCCAATTGTGTTGGTAGCCTATTTTATGAGACTATCCTGGGTCAGATTAGTACTCCATCATGGAGTATCTTGTTTTGGGGCTCTTCAATTCTGATGAACAGTCATTTCCAGAAACTAATAGTCCAGAATCTAGCTTTCCTTTCTACTCAGATTATTATGTGGTAGGAGATAACATAAAAAATTATAACACCCAAAAAAATAATGTCTCAGGTGATGAAGAGGAAGAGATTCATATTAAGGACATATCTAATATTCCACCTGAGATTCAGAAATTCCTTGACCAATTTCCTCAATACAAAGGGGAACTGAATTAGTAATCCACAAGTGTCTTCTTGATTTTATATCTAAGAAACTTGACAATAGGGTAGATAGTGGGAAGGATATTATGGAAGGATCATATGGTAATTCCTCTAGTTTTTATCCTACTAATATTATCCTCCAACTTATATATAAAGTGAGCTAACAACAAAATGCAACTATGGCCCAACTTCTTCAAATACAAACCAACATGGTTCAAATGGTTGACCATCCCAACCCGAGCTCTGGGGTTGCAATTCCCCCTCCCTTACCTAATAGACCTGATGAGATACCTAATTCCTAACCTCACATTCACAAAAAGTTTTGTGGGTAGTACAACAAGAGCCTCTGCAGTCTACATTGCTAGCATGGATATTGGAGACATTTCCCCTTCTATTTCCTATGATGGATTGATGATCCCACTCTCCATATTAAATATTTTAGCAACATTTATAAATAATGGATCAAAGTTAATTCCTATGATTCCACTAAAATTTTAGCCAAGACTCTTACTAGGGATTCCTTATATTGGTATCATAATTTACACCCTAACTCTATTATGGATCTAGAATCTTTAGTAACAACCCTAGTTAATGAATTCCAATATCATGATTTACCTAAAAATAATATCAATGATTTTATTAACTATCAAAAACATGAGAGTGGATCATCTCAAACATTCATCCAACGTTGGAAGACCCTATTTACTAAGTCAAAACATAACATGTCAAATGATAGCCTATTCCAACTTTTCCTTCGAGCCCTAGAACCCCGCCTTTCAAAATAAGGTTAGACATTTATCTCTCAATTCTCTAGATGAATATTTTGAACAAGATAAGATACATTATTACCTCATGAGGGAATTTTAGAAGTCTCCTCCTAAGACTCAAGTAACCAAAAAATACAAACTCTCCAAAATTCAAAGAAAAGAATGCCACAGATGACGAGGTCTCAAATACTCTTCCTATTATGAATTCTTCAAATAGGAATGTATTTAATATTGATCCAAAACTAATAATAATAAAAATAATACTTATTATTATCATCCATTGACCAAGGATGAGTATACAAGACACATGCCTAAACCATTTAGTCAGATCCTTGATCCTTCTCGACCTATCCCTCAATGACATAATGAGAACAAGTTCTGTTGGTGACACACTAACTGGGGCCATTCTCATGAGAATTTTTATTCCATTCACATGGATTCAATTACATTAATCTTGGGTCCTCAATTTGACCATGATTCTATCACTAGAGAGAGTTTGAATGAAGCAACCAAGGCTCGTGACGTTAAAAAATAAAAGTATTTTCATAATTCTATCAATCAAGCTAGTGAAGAACTCAAAGTTTTCTATGACCCTATGCCTAACCACAATATGGGAAAAATCTCTAAGAAACTGTAAAATTCTACAACAAACGTGGTTGATCCCAATTATCCTCCTAAGAACACATTTTCCATAAATGATGTGAGGTATATTATAGTATAAATTGAGCATCTCCATCATCTCGACCTCGACTCATAGAGCCATTTACCCTTGTGTCTTTCAAAATAAAACCTCTAAAGACAAAATTTCATCTTCTACAAATGTCATCGGTCCCTGTGATAAAAATCTACAAGGTCGTAGGTGTCTCAAACTCCTCCAATCATAGATGCATTCGATGGGATGATGGTGTCGAGTAGAAACAAAAATAAATTTATGAGATATCTTTAATCACTCATCCTCCTTCCAAGCCTTTTTTTTTTATGAGGATCCTCCACAATATTAGCCTACTTCTTAGTAAAGCCATGAAAAGTGGGATCCTTGAAGCAATGTCTCAAATTTATGCTCTAATCCCATTTTTAGAACTCAGTGCACACATCACCTCACAATTGTGAGTGGCTTATGAATGCATTGGCTGATATGAACATCTGCTTCCCTCATACTTTTGGGTTGTCTCCTACATTACATAGGTTGGAAGAAATCATTCACCGTCAATGTGAGGAAATTTACATTTTCATGAATCATACCACTAATATTCAAACCTATATCTATTTCCTTGTAGTTTATATGATTCTGGATGAGCTCTTGCTTTGGGCAAAATATCCTCCACTTTTTATCTATGTATAAATTTTTCAAAACAAAGTCAAGCGTGCCCTTATTGATGAAGGTGATGGTACATATTTGACCTCTTTACATTTCATTAAAGACCTAGGTTAATTTATAGACAACCTTAAAACCACATGTACTACTTGTTAGGGGTATGATCATCGACAAATGCCTCCTATGGGTTACATTTGGCTACCCATCACTATTCCTCCTAGGACCGTACATGTGAAATTCATGGTCTTTAACTTCCCCTTATCTTACAATATCCTTCTACCTTAGACCTTAGACCTACCACCACATGTGTGTGGTCTCCTCTTCTACATATCAATGTGTCAAGTTTGCACATCAAGGGGCTATCTATAAAATTCAAGGTGACCCAAATCCTTGGAATTATGACACTCTACAACAAAAGGGGACATATAAATTCCCAACCCTTCAAGAACTATCTCCCATCCCATTCTGCAAATATCAGCACTTTAACTATCTTGTTGAGTATATTTGTGGTAATGGGGTTGTCCAAAATTGTTCGGATGTCATCTCTCAATTTCTTGGATTTTGATTATGATAATCCCTATGAGATTAGTTTTATGATTAATACCTCGACCTACCGATATCATCATATATCAACTTCTGCCTAACTTGTGACCTTACAATAAGGATCCATCCATTTCCATTACTATTTCGCGTACACCTCAACCTCCACTAGAAAAAACAATTAAATTACAAATTATGGTCTACTCTTATGTGATAAATATCTCTACTCCTAAATATGATGAAATTTATGCTTTGGATGATCCCCCTTTTTCCAGCTTACACCCAAATTTGGGAAAGATAATTCTGATGCTACAAAAGAACCCTCCACAAGACACTCACTCATGATGTACATGAAATTCTTATACAAGAAGACTCTTCACACTCGGTTGAACCTCCTCCTATTTGACTGGTTCTTGAGCCTCAGATAGCTCCACAAGCCTTGCCCCACCTTGCAACTCCATTACAAGATCACATCGTATACCTCCTCATATAGATGAAGGGGAACAAATACCTGGTTTTAACTATGAGGCTGATGACCTTATGGATGATGAAGCATAATATGCACTGAAATCATCCATGTCAACCCATATTAGTCATTCAAATCCTTCCCTACCTCTTTCCCTTATGGCTCCATGGCCCTCGGGGGAAAATCCGTATTGTACATGGCATGAAGCTATGGGGAACAATGTATTTGATTGTAGAGCTTAAAGAAAACACAAAAGAAAACTTGAAGTGGAAGTTATAAGAGATCAATATCGAAAGGCTACATGACCTTTCATCTCATCTTTGTTTTATTGTTCACACCATGGCTACTTCTCACATACTAACATAGATTATTGGGTCATGTATAGTAGTCACCTAGTTCCCAAGTCTTTATCACATGGAAATAAGCATATAAATTAATTTTCTTGGATCATCCCACCTTCCCCTAGACCATCTAGACCACAACCTACATATGGGCCTCCACCTCACCCTAAACCTCACCCCTATCTTAATGATATTTGGTGTGGTGTCCTCACTTGGTTGGAGGACTGAATAGATGACACTTTGTTAGCCATGTAGTCTCAAGTCCATCGACATGAAGCTATTACAAAACATACTATTGAGGACCTCATGAGTCATGCCCAGATTCATATTTTTAGCCAAGTTGACGGTATCATAACCGATACTATATGATCATTCACCCTCATGGATAGATATCTCCTTTATCATTACAATGTCTTCTACTTAGAATCTCATAACCCCTTGGGTTTTACATGCGTCTCCTACAATCTTATCCTTGCTTGGGCTCTCTAGGCCACATGGTTTTATCATCAAATTTATTTTTCGGTGACACCTCCTCCGTGTTGCGATGTGTTGTAGTCTTGATTCTACCAATCTTGGCTTTGATTCACCCTCGTATTTCCTAGTGAATCACCATGGTTTTGTGTATCCTTTCTTAGGTCCTCGACCTCACTTAGATTTATATTCCCTCTCACCATATTTTTTCCTAAATATAATTATCATTCTTCCTAAGTATCATAAGTATTACCACATACATGCATGAGAAAAGAAAGGAAAGTGATAAACAAATCATCGACATTAACAAAATCATCATCATCGAATATATATATATATATATATATATATATATATATATATATATATATATCTCAAAAATTTTATACATCAAATAAAAATACATTAAAATACATCATAATATATATCTATAAATTAGATCAAGCATACTCACCCCTTGAGAGGGGTCTCTGGATGCTTTGTGTCGAAGGTGTTATGCTAGATGCTTGGCCTATGCAAGCTATGGACTCTAACCTAGATCAGGATCTGGAGGCCTCTCCCTGTTGTCTCACCAACTGTGCCTCTAGCCTCTTGATCATCATTGTAGCACTCTCTGGTCTATAAAAGGCATGTTGCATGCTCCTAAACGAAGGCAAAATATTCCTACAATAAGCTCTATAACATCACATCTATGCTTCTATTGTCTACCATTTTTGCACATCTATTGATCTCTTCAATTCTCTGGAAGCCTCTCCAACCAACCAAAATGTTCCCACTTTGACTCATCAACTTCCAATGTCATGGGATCTTCCATGAATGAGGTATCCTAAATATCTAATATTGGATCTAGGATCTTGTGGTGTGCACTCTCTATCAAGGAGTGTCCTCATCTATCTTCTACTCTGTAAAACCAAAATTCACTAATCAGTACCAATCTTGAGATATAAGAATCAAAGGCATAATTTATATCTCTAAATAAAATCATCAAAATCTCTCATACTTAGTTGCTTGACTCTCTTGATGATAGTCTTGTCATCTCCATGGCTACCCAATACCTTTTCAACCTCATCAAATAGATGAGATCTCCATCCAAAATATTGTTCCCATCTATCTCGGGGAACCAAAATAATATCTCCTCTATGACCGGTCCTAGGTCTATCTTACGATTATAGGGCCATCTCCATCCCCAGTGGCATCAGGTAACCACTTCCTAGTCACTACATCCTATGCTCTCTCAGCCATGGTAATTGTTGTCTCTCCTATCTATCTTTGGTGCTAAGACCATCTATGCTTGTATCTCCCACATGTGGATCTAATCCAGTGGGTCCTCCATCGATCCCTCATTTGAGCTCTCAACTACAATGATATTTGGTGGGTATTGAGTTTCCCCACCTATCCATATCTCTCTCCATCCTTGTCTACTAGCCTCATATACTCTTTGGGGCTGCAACACTAGAACTCTATCTTATGTACTAGTATCCTCCCTCGTATGTCGTCTTGGTAGGGTCAGGTAGTGGTGGTACTATGATAAGTTCTAGCTGCCCAAACTTCCCAGGTACCTTGTCCATAAGATAGGTCTCTATAAAATTCAATTAATGTTCTGTCACCTCATCAACTACATCTATTCCTCCTCCCTAGGCCAACTAAGCCACCGATCAACATTCCCTATATAGGGATCCCATACAACCTCATCTAGATGTACTTATCATAGCGGTAGGTACGTCGGAAGTGCTCTCATTGTCATTTGTTCCCACTAAAGTACTCTCGGGCATCTACGCTATGACCAATGGTATCCCTATGGGACTATACATCAAAATTACATCTTAGATCCATGTCATCAATAATATCATGGGACCTATGGTCCTCTTTTGTCTCCATTGGACCTTGTATAAGTTGTACACTAGCCGCACCCATATAGTGGTCCCTAAATAAATAAAGTGTCTTGCTAAACTACATCTCTATAGACACCCACTAAATAAAATGGAATGATCCCCTTTGCCTTATGACACAATATGCATGCCACATCAATTCTCATAACCACCTTTTGGATAGCCGAGAATTCCCGTAGCAAATCTTGTGTTGCGTCGAAAGCTAAGTATCCCCTCATTTTATCGCTCAATACCTATATGGCCAAGGCCCTCCTCTTTGCAATATCTATGGTAAAATTGCAATACATCAACCTCTGGGCATACACCATTGGCCCCCGTCCAATTTTTACAATGTCCTCAACACCATCGGTGTTTTTGTTTCAAGTGGGCCAATGGCATCTAGATCCGTACAACCATGAATTTTTAAAAATTAAAAGCCAAAAATATACAAAACAACAAAACTAAAAGCAAATCTCCCCAAACCAATTGCATTTTGTCCTACCCTTTCTAATGACATAAGTTTGAATCAAAATGGCACCGTAATCTCTTCATAATCTTAAAAGGAACAAATCGTTGGTAATCTACCTAATGAAATTAAATACAATGACTTACCCATGGTTGTGCTCTATCGTGTACATCTCCTCATTGGTCTCTGCCTCCTCTTACTCATGTCATATTGTCACGCTAATATTAAAATTTGGAATTCCAAAGCTCAGCTCTCTTAATTGAAGAAATAGTAATTGGTAAATAAACTCAAAAATCCTATATAAACATAATATTTCTATTTAAATCCATCATGATCATATTTAAATTCCCATGATTTTAGTTCCTCAAAAAATCCATCAATTGTGTTGGGATCATGACATTCTCCCACTCCTTCGACATATTATACACATTGTTCCATTCTCCCTCCAAAAGCACACTTTTTGACCCTATATCTCCAATTTACGAATCCATGACATCCATCCCATGGGCCCCTAGCTAGGTGATTTATGTCTTATTTTACTGATGATCTTCTAGTGTTTCTCTAGTGTTTCCTTTCAATTTTTCTTCTCCATAGTTCTAGCAGGATTGATAGTACCCTTACGTGGAAGGACAACTCGACACTATTAGGTATGCATTGGTGGGTATATTTCATTTTAGCTAGTCCTTTATTTAATTTCAACATCTACTTTTAGTTTTGGTGTTATGTATCATTCTTTCGATGACTACCCCGTGTTTCACTATTGTGACATTTGGTAATCAACGACTGGGGAATATGTATACACCTAATTTTTCACGCTTTTTATTTTCATACTTGTTACTAAAAATTTCCTTTTCAGGTTAGAGGTTTCTAATGCATCTATTTCAAGGAATGGGTTCCTTAAGGGGCTTGTTCTAGGATAGGGGTATGGTTATTCATTTAACCATTGGGTTATGGATGATACATTGCAAGAGAATAATTTTTTTCCCTATTTATCCACATCCTTTTTATTATCTTGTTGTCATTGTTTTCATTCTTCGACACCTTACATGACCATGGCCATATTATTTCTACCTTACATTCCCTTTTTCCATCACATTGCACACACCCCTTAGAATTTCCCTCCCTAGCCGATGCCATCACCTGTAGATAATTTTGTCGATGCTATTTAAAAATCCCGGTCAACGCCTTCACGCATGGGTGATGACGTCGTATAAATGCCAAAAGGACATATTCACCACATAATAGAAAAACATAAATTTCATAAGAACTCACCATTAGCTATTCTCTTTTACACCAACTTGCATCTATTGGCTCAGTTTCTTGCATCTTGACTTTTGGCTTGGAGATTCTTCCCGATTGAATTATTTTTCTTGAACTTTTGGGTTGCCTATAATGAGCTATGACCGGATTATTTCCCCTTCTCCAATTGAAATTTATTCTCTCTTGGTGTATGGTCCTTTGGGAAATAGATGCATCAACAACTTCCCCAACAGATAAGTAAGTGATTTAACTCAACTTGTCATTTTGTATAGAGTAGTCTCCTATCTTTTCTTGTTACTTTATGTTAGCTTAGTTTTTATGCACGTGCAGGAGTTAGCATATTTTATTTAGTTATTTATTTCATGTTACATGCTTTACTTTGGTTAGCATAGACTTTACATGTTTATCTTGTCTTTTATTACCCCCATAGTGTCGATACCTCAATAGGGTTCCTTCCTCTTCTTCGACCTAGGGCCTTGGAAACCTTAGTTTGTAAGGGTTATTTCCATTTTTATGCAATCTTAGCAGTCCTTGTACCCCCTTTAATTCCATCCGTTATTTTTTGGTCTTGTTGTGTCTCTTACTCGTTGCCTTGATACCCTAGTTGAATGGATGATGAGAGTGCATGTTGTCTATTCACATTTTTTCCACCATACAATGTGTTCCCCATGAATCACGTTCCATGATATTCAAACTAGAATGATAAAACTGTTTTAAAATGCAAACTAACAATTTTTAAAACACCCTCAAGTTGTGTTGAATGCTTCTAAAAAATGACGCACAAGATGTATCTCTACACCCCCTTTCACTTTTGAACCACTCCAACCTCTTCCTTTTCATATGAAAATATCATTCCAACAGAGAAACATCATTAAAAAAATTTATGAACTGTTTCACAAAGTGTTTATTCTGTCCTACTTTGGAAAAATGGTTTCAAGAAAGGAACAATTGCTTACTACGATGAACCCTCTCGGAATCACCTCAAATTTTATGCTTATGGATTCCAAAAGTAAAATTTGACCTGAAAAAATCTTCATTTCTATATGAATAATAGAATAACATATTTCATTTTATTCATTCCCTCCAAAAAGTGCATTTTTGCACCCATATTGGAGCCAACTTGGCTTAGTTTCTGAAGGAAAACAACCAAATTCAACCAACTGACTCTGGAAAGTTATTCTAGTTTGAGATTTGGTTATTGGTTATAGACCCCTCTAGTCTCCCATGATTCTATTTATAATAGATAATAGGGTGGGATAAATAAACATCCCATCAAGATGCTTTGCACCCTTTTGGTGGGCCCATTCCATGGCCACATGGTCTAGTTTGCATAACAATGCAACAAAGAGCCATGGAACCATGTTGACCTTCCAATATTAGTTTGATGGGTAAAAACTACTGTGATACTTAAAATCATGTATGATGAACATAAATACATTATTTAGTATACTCAAACAAAATAATTAATGAAAATCTAGATTCACGTAATCGACACATTTACCTAGATCCTTGTAGCAACAATGAGAATAAGAACTGTGTTAGAGGTAATAAAAATTTGTAATACTCTACAAATATTTTCATAATTTGAATGTTATAGAAATAAATTGATTGTTTCATTTTTCACCTTCTTTGGTCATGGAAATTTATTGTTTTACTTGTGTAAAATAAAATGAGTGTTTTCTCTCTAATCTCCCTCTAAATCTTCAAAAGTTGCCTTGGTTTGAAAAGTATTGAAATTCAATATTTTGTTATCTCTCTCTAAATTTTAATTTTTTTATGATTCTTGATAGTGTGTTAGATATGAGGGGTGGTTCCATGCCAACATTTTTGTCTACCTTGTTTACAAAATATAATAGGTTGTAGGTAGTGTGGTGGGATTAAAATGATTGTTGAAATATAAGTTTAAAGTTGTATATACCTTAAAAATGTGTAATCTTGATGGAATAATAAATGTATTGTATTTAATAAATTATACTTTTATAATTTAAGGAAGAATAGCTATTTATATCATGTATGTTTGGTAATTAATGAGCCAATTCATTTTACATTGTACTTATCGAAATCAACAAGGACTCCCTATTACAACCTTTGCATGCCCTATGGGAAAGCAATCCAATCACTATGTCGAGGCCCTTGTAGCTCTCTGGGGAATCAAAACTACTAGGGATATTAAGGTCACTAACTTGATTATTGAAGGGGATTCCTTGAATGTTATCAATAATCTTATTGGATCCCAACCCCCAAGCTGGACCATTAAAGACTTCATTTTTGAATCTAAGATTTTATGTAAAGGTTTTTCAAACATAAAAATTTGTCATGTTTATAGGGAAGGGAAGGGGGGCGGATGCACTTGCTAATGATGGGGTCATCAGTCATAATTTCAAAATTTGACATGATTTTGAGGAGATCCCCAACACAGCCAAATCCATCATTTGCAATGAACCTAATGATACTTAAACTCTTATGATGTTAAGTTAGTGGTCATGGCTTATGTGGGGAAATGATAGTATGTAATCTTGGCCTATGTGAATTCACTTCCCCAAACAACACATTGTGCATTGATTTTTGAGCCTAAGCTTCAACATATGGACTTTCAAATTCATTCTGCTGCATAGAGGTTCAGGATTGAAAGCTCTTCTTGTTATAAGTGCCAACACCTATGATGAAAAGTTGTTTCTTATTTGCATTTGGGTTGTCATTGATAAGTATGACTACATTATGGGGGTCCTATGTACAAATTTGAATCCACCCGTGATCCCTCTTGGAAGAATAACTCGAGTTGTGGAATATCTTAAATGTTGATAGCTTCAATGATTTTATGTAGAGAATCAAGGGTCATGAAGTCTAAATCTCCCTCACATTTGCAAGGAAATGGAATGAAATATTTATTCATTTCAATGGAAAGTAATTCACAATTATGGAGGAAATGATTTCATTCATCACATGTATAAACATGAAGGGAGTGAATTTTTTCAAAATAACTTCTACAAAGACATTGAGGAAAAGTGGTTCTTGGTGGGTGAAGAGACTCTTCAAATTGGAAAATATAAAATCCTAGGCTCTTCCATCCCTCATCCCTTCAATGAGGTTGTGAAAATGGTGTTCCACTACATCACCTTGGAGGAAGATTCTTAACTCTTCACCTGCACCATTTAGTCTTGTTGAATCACTTCCATCATGGTTTCAAGGTGAGCTTCCCTTTTTATATCTTACACTCTCTTAAAAAGTCAATTAAAGAGGTTCAAGATCTTACTCATTTCCTTCCCCGCACCTAGGGTTATCTTCTGTATGCATCACTATTTTCTTGATGTCATCAATAATGATCCTTCCCCTCTCTACCCCTCCCCCTCAAAACCTAGGATTATGTCTTGTTGGCAAGAGTTTAGGCATAAAGTCTGTGAAATGATAGAGATAGCCACAGAGTGATAGGACTAGCCATGAAGAAGTAGAGAAATACGTGGATAAAAGTGTGAAGCCGCAAAATTAAGTAAATAAAAAAACAATAAGAAGAGCCGCGGAAGCCGACGGAATGCTACAGATTGAAGATAAATCATGTCAGATTATGTCAAAAGCCGACAGAGGCATGAGTCAAAAGAAGTGACCTTTGAAATAGATTGTATTTTATATATTTATTGTAATCAATGTATTATGTAAAGTGTGCCTCATGAAAGACTTATGTGAGAGTTCCATTTTGAGATGTTGTAAGAAAGATAAAAGAGAGGTTAGAACAAAAGCAATGTATATGTACTAGACTGATGTAATGCATTTTGATATATGAATAAAGATTGAAGTTTTGGGATTAAATTATCTTTCTTATTGTTAGTTACTTTTCTATCCTTAGCATAGTGGTGGTGTATTTCCCACGTACATCCTTAACCTTGATCGATCCATGCATAAGCCTCACAATTCTATTGGGGTTTTAGGTCAACATTTGGTGTCTGAGCCTAGGTTTCTCATGTTAAGTGGATGTTAGGAAAGATCTCACCACCTAGATACTAGAAACCTACATTATTAGAAATTGAAAATTGGTGGGAAAAGCATATCGACATATTTGTGAAAGGGGAATAAAAAGATAGAAAATTACCTACAAAGTGGCAAAAGTAGAAACTTTTGGAGAATTCGGGAAGAATTCTAGTCTTTTTTTCTCATTAGTTTTGGTCGTGCTTGTTAGCACATACAAAACAGACCGAATGGAAGAACGTGTATTAGAGAGAACCTTTTAAGTGGATGTAGAAGAATTAATAATAGTAAAATACCTCGACGAACCATGGACTAGAGAAATTGACTATTGGTATGAAACTACGTTAGATTATTTTATAATCACGTGGGCAATGCAGGGTTGGACGAGCTTTAAAAATTATAAACAATAAGTGTTAATTGAAGCCCATGGTCATTTCCTTCAATCGAGTTTCATTATTAATTAAGGTGTTAATGATCGAAAAAGTATTAATTAGAGAATCATACATGTTTCTTTATGGGGATAGACACCACGGGATGGTAGATGTGAAGTGGAGTGATCCAGAATCATGACTTATCGAAATAATGGGGCATTTTTGGGGTGGCGAAATAGGTTGACATAAGAAAAAGGGAAAAAGTAAAAAAATAGAAAATTTAGAGGGTTAAAACATGAAGATTAAGAAAATTAAAAGTAAAACTAGGAGATAATTAAAATGAAGGGAATGTAAGAGAGAGTGAGATTAGCCGTAGAAAAGAAGAAGTTAAAAGAAAAGGTAGAAAGACAGAAACTGGAAAGAGAAGAGAGAGAAAAGAAGATGAAAGAAATAAAGGAAAAATTGAAAAAGGTCAAGAAAGGAGAAGAGAAGGTAGAGAAAATAAAATATTCACCCACATCAAGTGGAGGCCAGCAATTGGCTCACCTAGAAATGGAGGCGAGCACTTCAAGTCTCGCTATAATACTCACATCATGCGGAGACCAATTAGGTTTTGTTACTCCATGGAATCCTTGGTACAATATACTATAGAAAGTCTAATTCAACAATCAATGACGAGAGAAGCAATATTAGCAAGAGATTTATAATAATTGGTAGGAAGTTTAGAGCCAAAATTAGTGTAGATGTACGAGAAGAAGAGAAGATAGAAGAGATATAAGAAAATATTGAAGAAAAGGATAGAGAAGAGGACCAAGAAAGGAAAAGATAAAAAATAAGAAAAGAAGAAGCGATGAAGAGTTAGAGGTAGATCATAGACTAAGGAATATTAAAGATAGAAAAGTAGTTATTGATAATGTTAGTTATGAAAAGATGCCAAATAAAAAGATACCCCCAACCATCATGAATGCCTAAATGAGATGACCCCCCGGAGCGGATGTCATTCCATGTGCCGCTTGAGACACGATTGAGAATCTAGAAAAAGAAAGAAGTCTAGAGGAACAATATCAAATCCTAAGAGAAGAGAGTAAGAGGAGACAAGAAACAAGTAAGAGAATTTCAAGAATTACTGGGTGAAATTTACTTTTATATTGAATTGAGCAAAGATAAAGGGAGAAAGAGAAATTTAAAACTAGTACACAATCAAACCAAGAAAGTAAAGAAAATTAAATAGCAACCTATTGTGCATCCTAGAACAAATACTCAGCCCACCATGGCTCAAAAGATTAAAATGCCAATTTTTGAAAAGGATTCAACTGATGCATTGGAACATTTGTTCCTACTGGACCATTATTGGAAGAGTAACAATACCACGAGATGAAGCGATGAAGCAACAATATTTCACGTGTTCTTTTAAGGGTGATGCACTAAGGTGGTATATGAGGTTATCATCACAAGGTACAAAACCATGGGCGGATGTCAAGAAAGAGTTCAAAACATATTTTCATTTCCATGAGGCACTAGCAAAAGGAGTGAGCAAAATGAGGGATCTGGTTCAAAAAGAGGGAGAATCAATAAAAGATTCAAATATTTAACCTTGTTACTAGAAAATTAGAAGATCCCTTGATGGATAAGCAAAGGGTTGAATGGTTTACCTCTGTTATACTTCCTTATCTTAGAGTCATGCTAGAAACATAATAGTTTTAGACACTTACGAAAGCAATTGAGATGGTGATCGATTGGAGGCTCAACCCTGGAGAAGGGAAGGGGAGACATCAATAAAAATTGAACTGGAAAGAGTACAATTAGAACTTGCAAAATTGAAATTACAACAAGAAATACAAAGGATTGAAGGATTGAGGAGCAGTTCTCCTCCTAAAATTAATTCAAGACCAAAAATGTGGTGTACTATATGTTGCAATGAAGGGCATAACAGACTGGAATGCCCCTACTTTGAACACGTAAAAAGAATAGCCACGGTATGAGTACATTCTTCACCGAAAGTATCATCCAACAATATAACTCCATCCAAATGAACATGGCATGGAATCTGTAAGCTTTGGGACTAACACACTTAGGAAAATTGTCCTCTATTAGAAGTAGCACCACCTACAAATCAATTGATTTATTTTACTGCATGTGGTTCTTACAATCATTACCACCATACTTGCCCTTCGGTTTATGCATTGGACGATTTAAAGGATTACACTATTAGGAGAGCTATGACTACAAGGTGGAATACAACACCTAACCCTCCTCCTACACAACTAAATATGAATGCAGAACCTACAACACCTACACAACCTTCTCAACAAATGATAACTACACCACAATACCCAAATCAACAAGGTGGTCAATCACAGTTGGAGGTGGATACCAGGGAAACAATTACAATCCAAATTACCAAGGTTACAATGATGGGGGTTTTGCGGAGGTTACCACAATGGATTTAGAGGAGGCTTTAGAGGAGGATATAGAGGAGGGTATAGAGGCTATGACAAATATCAGGGAGGTAGAGGTTACTAAGGATATCAAGGATATAATGATGGTGGTTACCGCGGGGGATACAATCAAGGAGGTAGATACTAAGATAGACGACCAATGAATTGCTACAAATGTGGGAAAGATGGAAACCTTGCTAGAAATTATATAGAACCTGATCCATGTGGATTTTTTCATAAGAAGGGATGCAATGTGTTCCACTTCCAAAGAATTTTTTTATATAGAAGTAGATCAATAAGATCATAGTAATTGACACCAACACTCATAGGAAGGTACAACACATAACTATAATTCCTTGGGATGAAGCTACCATAGCAAAAGATAAGGCTATAAGAGCCACTGCTAAAGGAACCACTTTGCTTGAGGACTAATACTTCAGGAGGGAGGACCACAGAAGATGATAGAAGAGAAGAAACAAGAGAAAACTACTTGAGGAGAAGGAAGCAAAGGCAAAGAAAAACATCAAAGAACCGCAGTACAAGGTAGCAGTTACAACTAGAAGTTCCACTAAAATTGAAGCAGTCCCAAAGAAAAATAAAATAATAAGGTTACCCAAGAACAACATTCTTCAGATGAAGAGGAGTGGAATCCCAAATAAATTAGACCAGGACTACACTTAAAAGAAGTCAAAAAGAGTAGAGCACTGGTAAAGAAGCACAAGAAAATGAAGAGAGAGAGAAGAACTACTTTAGTGAAGAAGTGATTGCACTGAAGGAATTGGCAAAGATGACCATCAATCAGGGTTTAGTAGAAAAAATAAAACAATTCAAAAATATTTGAATAAGGAGGAGAGGATGCATCATGTCCATCGAATTGAATGAGGACCCAATAAGAAAAGAAATGCATTTCACACTCAACGAACATGGCGCAAGTCCACCATCTATCTAGATGTGGATATTTTTGACACCACCATCACCAAGGTTTTATTAGATCTTGGCGCAGATGTTAACATGATGTCCAAGACCACATGGGAAATTCTTGGAAAACCTACTTTGGATCTGTGAGGTATTTTATTGGATTGGCGAGATGGATCCTCTAGAAAACCTATAGGAGTGTTGAAGAATGTCAAGGTGAATTTTATGGGAATCAAAAAATTGGTGAACTTCGAGGTAGTGGAGAATGTTGTTGAGAACCCTTCTTATAACATCATTCTAGTGTTAGAATGGTTTGTTGATTACAATGGAACTTTGAGCTCTGAAGAAGAAGAAGAAGTAACTTTACACTCAAATGGGATATGTATTCACGTACCCCTAAATGCTAGGATGAGTTCCACTTAGACATAAGAGGTATGGCCCAACCTTGAGGGAGATTACTTTGATGAGATACAAGGATTATAGACACTAATTTTTTTCTAGTATTGATAAATAATTTGAGCCAAATTTAGATGGAGATATTTTGGTCAAATTGGAGGATACCGTGGAAGATTCAAATAATGTGGTAGAAGCATGGATTCATGGGTTCCTAGAAATGATCACGCAGAAATTATATTCAATAAGAAGAATAGCATCATGGATCATCACATGGGAAGATAACTACAATACTGCGGGTGACATTTTTGCACTTGCGAGACAACTTTGAAAACGTGGAATAATATAATTCCACTAAAAATAAGATGATGAAATTCTTATGCTAGCCCAAGAGGGTTTTTCCGCGGAAGAAGAAAAGATAAAGGACCTCCCAATAAAACAAGTATATAGATTAAGAAGAGGATCATATCATTAGACAAAACCAAAGTATTCAGGATTTGGAGATATAGACGCGAATACATAAAGATTATGGTGAGAATATTTCCAAATGAAAAAGTAAGGATAAAAGCACTGGATGATACCTTGACCATAAATGCCGCAATTTGGTGGGTAGCGCATAAAGCAAGTATATCTTGATGGAAATCAGTAAATATCCTAGTCAAAGAAATATTTGTGGAGAGTGAAGGATATTATGCCGTGATCCCTAAGTATCTTTGGAGAAACAAATCATGGAAACATGTTCAAGTGCGTAAGAAACATTGGAAGATATGCAAAGAGAATTATCTTTTATTATGGACTCACTTATTTTTATGGAACCTTCACCTCATACCACGGTCATGGTATACACACCAAGAGGTTAGGTGGGAAACAAAAGATTGGGATCAAATTGTGAAGGACTTATGCCATACTTTTTCCTTTTGGGACGTGGATTTGAATATTTGGAGGGTGTTATAGAAGATTAGAACATTATTTTTCTAACCCCGAAAGAAGAAGTAAAAAAATAATCTAAAGACATAAATAAGAAAGAAGAGGATATTATAAAACCACAAGAAATCCCAATAGAAATAAAAGAGTTGGCAAGATGCTACAATGTAGAGAAATAAGAAAAGGAAGAAAAACCAGAGAACTTAAGATACAAAGTCATAGAAGATGAGATATCAGTGGTAGAAAATAAATATGAAGGAGAAAAATACTATTATCAGCCATTAAAAATAAGGAATGAAAACATTGGAACAGAAGACAACGAAAAAACGGCCAAAATTGGAGATTATTGGATAGAGGAAGAAGTAGCTAAAGTAGTGGAGTTGCTACAAGAATTCCAAGACATCTTCCCAAAGGATTTCAAATAATTAAAAGGGATAAAAGAAGAACTTGGAATAATGAAGATTCAGATCAGGGAGGGGTTCAGACCAATGAAGAAAAGGCCATACAGACTAAACCCAAATTTGAAAGTGAAGGTGAAATCTGAATTAGATAAAATGTTGAGTGTTAGAATCATTAAACCAGTCAATGATGCAGAATGGATCAGTCCCATGGTGATCCAAAACAAAAATACTGGGGAGATATACGTTTGCGTAGACTATAGGGAGTTAAATAAAGCTTGTGTACATGATCCTTTTCCAACCCCCTTTTTAGAAGAGGTACTAGAAAATGTAGCTAGCAGAGAAGTATATTATTTCATAGATGGTTTCTCTGGGTACCACCAAGTCAAAATTACTCCAGAGGACCAACCAAAAACCACTTTTTCCACTGAATGGGGATCCTTCATGTATATAGTCATGCCATTTGGACTGAAAAACACACTGGCAATATTTAGTAGGATCATGATAAATGCTTTCAAAGATTTTATTCATGATTTTTAGAAGTTTATCTCATGATTGGACGGTTTATGTCTGTTGAAGAATCACATACAAGTCTTAAGATTGATGTTTCAAAGGTGTAGAGCATTACAAATTTCTTTGAAATTTAAAAATGTATCTTCTTGACTCCTTTTGGTACTCTATTAGGCCACATAATATGCAAGGAAGGTTTGTTAATTGATCCTATGAAGACTTTAGTAATTGTAAATTTACCACCACCAAAACTCAAAAGGACATAAGGAAAATCTTGGGATATATTGGATATCATAGGAAATTTATCAGAAACTATGTAGAAATAAGTGCTCCTTTAGAAGATTTGTTGAAGAAAAGAACCAATAAACAAATTCCTTGGTCTAAAGAGTGTGCAGATGCATTTGAAGTTTTAAAAGATAAAATTCTACATGCACCAATATTGATCTTCCCTTATTGGAAGGTACCATTTCATGTTCATGTGGATGCATCTGGAATAGCAATTGGAGTTATGTTGACACAACCAAGGGAGAAAATGGACCATCCAGTAGCATTTTCTAGCAGGAAGTTGGTGAAGGTAGAAAGAAACTATACCACAATAGAAAGAGAGGCCCTAAGTATGGTATACACTTTAATGAAATATAGACAGTACTTACTTGCCACTTCCTTCACATTTTACATTGATCATATACATAATAGAGTAGTTTTACAAGGAATAATTTTTCAATGGTTGATGCTCTTCCAAGAATTTGACTTCACCATAGCAGTGAAACTTGAAAGCTAAATTATGGCCTTGATTATTTATCAAGGATCGAGAATGGAGAAGATGAAGGACTAATAGAGGATGATTTTCTTGGAGCACACTTATTCCAAATTGAGGCCATACCAAAGGAATTTGATGAAATTTCTCAGCTTCTACATATAGGAGAATTTCCAAATGATTACACTCAACAACAAAGAAGATTTTTTGATAAGAGCATTCCCATTTACTTTAATTCAAGGACAATTATACAAAAGGGACAAGATGATGTCCTAAGAAGGGTAACACTAGAGCATGAAAGGAAAAATATATTAGTGGAAGCACATGAAGGGATAGCTAGCAGACATAATGGAGGAGAACAAACAACAAGAAAGGTGATGATGGCGGTTTGTGGTGGCCCACATTATTTAAAGATGCTCATAAACACGCCAGAACTTGTGATATTTTTCAAAGAGTTGGAAAACCAAACACAAGAGATGAAATTCCACTTAGACATGTTTTGGCATTGGCCCCATTTGAGAAATGGGCTATTGATTTCATAAGACCCATCAAACCAGTGTAAAACACTCTCAAGCAATATTTATCATCACGGAAAAAATACCTAACAAGGTGGGTGGAGGCGGTTCCCACAAAATATTGCACTACAAAAAAAATGGCTAAATTTTTGTATGAAAACATAATTACAAGATTTGGATGCCCATTAAGTATCACCAGTGACCAAGGAAATAACTTTGTAAATGAAACCATCCAAGAATTACTAAGCGGGTTCATGATTAATCATAATATAAGTACTCCATACCACCCGCAGGAAAATGGAATAGTAGAAGTGTTTAACAAGGTATTGGAGAAGGTATTAACAAATATTTTCTCACTACAAACTGGTGATTGGGACCTAAAGATACATGTCACTGTATATACATACAACAAAACATACAAGAGGATTGCAAATTATTCTCCATTCGATTAGTATATGGGTTGGAAGCCACGGTCCCCATAGATTTTATTCTACCTAGTTTAAGATTTTTGTAGCATTTCAGATGACATAAGATGATTCCTTACATGAGAGATTGATAGAACTGGAAAAGTTAGATGAGAAGAGATTCACATCCACATACAATCAAACATAGGAGAAGAGAAGAAAAAAATCATGACATGACCACCACATTAAAAAGAAGCAATTTGACATAGGAGATCAGGTACTACTTTATGATAGTAAATACAAATATCTAGGAAAATTAAAGGTTAGATGGTTGGGGCCATATCTTATCAAAGAAATAATATCTTTAGGAGTGGTAAAATTATAGACCTTGTAGTTCCAAGAGCTACTGGGACATGTGAATGGCACAAGGTTGAAGACATATGTGACTTAGCAATACAATAAAACTAAAAAAAAAAATTAAAAATACTGGCCTACTTGAAAACCAACAATTCGGTGGGTAGGTCAAGGGGTATGTAACATTCCCATTTTAAGAATTTAGAAATAAGGAATTTTTTTACATAATGTTCTGTTCTAAATTACATAATTTAGAACACACATTTCAATGCCAAACTATCTCATAATAGAAAACCATATGTAGTCTGTAATGACTCAATGAAACACTGATCTCTCATTTCATGACTCGGTATTAAACCGATCTCTCATGTTACTTAGTAATGTGTATACAACAGTATACTTGGTTCCTTTACCTTTTTAGGGTACCCAAGTGTTTTTCTTAAGAGGCCTATCTAAATATTTGTTACTAATATTCATCTGAAAACCCATTTTTAAACTAGATGACATTAGAAAATGTAACCAAAAACTTGCGATACTTTGGCCAAATGATTTTAAACATGTTTATCATGTTTACATTCCTAGATGGCATACTCATCAAATGGAATAAGTCCTTCACCACACTTGTTATGTTATCTAGAGTGGTCTTCACTGACTTCTATCAGTCCCACTTGATTCAAAGTTTAACCCTAGACAAGGTTAGCAACATGCCCTAGTGTGGAGGACTACTCGTGGTGACTAAGGGTACATAGACATACTCAATCAAATTACATCGATTGGGTGTGTCTAGTTATCCTAAGTCAACGTGAGTTGACCTAACACTAGATCATGTCCCTATCTCCGCATAGGAAGAACCATGATCCATGTCATGCACTTATGTTAGTCAAGTTGAACAAACTATGTGGGGTGTTGAGACATATCAATTGCATCATAGTATCCTCGTAATGACTCATATCATTATAAAGGTACTACGCTGTAGTTGGTGTGTGTCAACATCCAACTGAGTTCCCTCATCTAGATAAACATACCTTAGATTGAAAGTTTAATATCTCATTAATCACTTCATTACAAATTAATTACAGCTACACCATATTGATTCAATTAGGTCTTTTAACCTATAAGGTTACAAGTTGATTAGTGTGTGAGGTAGGTATGCAGATAAAATCTACTTCCTAACCAATTAATTACATATTTATGTTTATTATACAGAACAACTTGAATCATGTTTTTACATAATAGATCTTGCATTTATGAAAGTGTTAATTAATTTCTTACTTATTTCAGCCCTAGCTTAAATAAGTTCCATGTAAACCTTTTATTTTAGACTTCATGGATGAAGTCTAAATTCCCATTTTATTTCCCTTCCAAGCATTCCTAACTTTGATTAAGTTTGTTTAAGGAAGAACACTTTCAATTATTTAATTACAATAATCATGATACTTTTAACAAGATATTTAGTTATGTCTATGATTCATTTTATGGAAAGTATCTTTCTCCCCTATATTATGGGCTAGTGTCCATTTATAAAAAAATTACACATTATTAATTAATATCAAGGTTTAATACACATACATCCATATAATTCAAATACAGTCCTTTTTTAATGGTTGAGTATCTTGCTTAAGAATGTCAAATTTATAAGTTGCATCTCTACTTGAGAAAATAATACAACTAAAAACTCAGATCCCTACCCCAACCATTCCATATCATTTAAGTATATTAACTACCCTCCTTCATTAGGATAATACATATCAATTCAACCCAATTCATGTCAAGAAAGTATTACAAATAAGTATTACTTAGAAATCATCACATCTTTTATTCATCAAGAAGGAGTGATACATTTACTGAATCTAGAAGTGTTTCAGAGATTACAAAGTATTAATACATCAATACAAAACTAAATCTTATCACAACTTTCTTTTCCATCAAGTACATCTCAAAATAATGAAGCAATTTCTTTAGTAAAATAGATGTAACTTCCTATATGTCTTTCTCCTTTCATCTTTTACGAAATCCATCTACAAAATTTTTAGCACGAGTCAGTTCATTGAACTGAGCATGATAAGCACTATATCATTAAAACAATGTGATTTTAACTAACTGTTTCATAAAAATAACTTTGTTGTTTATGAAACAGTCCAAAAAACACAACCGAAATAAACATAAAGACTTAACCAAAAATAATACAATCCAAGAAGAAAAGAGAGATGTTTTAAAGTTTCTAATCAAAAGTAAGGTTTGGTCAATCAACCTATCAACCCTAACTTTCCATCATAAAACCCCTTTCATCATACAAAATTTAAACAATAGAGTTAAAGAAGAATTATCATTTCATCTTAACCTTACCTTCACTTTCATGTAACCAATTTAAGTTCCTTCAATCAGCTAAATCTATTTAACAAGAAGAATATAAGATACATAAAACTATCTTTCAGATTTAATTCTACTATTTGTGTAGTAATGAATATTTCCTTCCATCTAATTGTCCCACTATCTCATATTCATCCTAAATTCTAAGATGACATTAATCATAAATAAGATCATATAGACAAGTAAGGGTAACTAAATCATCATAAACAATTAAATTAACCTGATTGAAGCATCCTAAAAGTCCTAGGCTCATATTAGTATTCAATTCAAGTTAGAAGTCAAAGATAACATCATTCAAACCTTATCAAAAGTATAAGGTTGCTTCTATCAAGAAAACAAGCTAACATTCAGGCCTCATACAAGATACACAATCATTAATATTCCAAAAAGGAGCAGATTGGTTTAAGTTCAGAACTTATACAAGGCTCGATACTCCCTCTAAACATAACATAAAATTTTGTTTTTTTCCCTAAGGACATTAATACACTAAGTCCTATCACAAGGTCAAAAGTGATATAAGCTAAAATAGACCAAGAGAAGGAACAACAATGATACCTCAATGAACAATATCCCCATCATAAGATTGAAGAGGGAATGAGTGAGATTGCAGTCTCCTCATCTATCAAAACTCTTATGAAGAAGAGTAAACATTTCATATGCAAATAATAATGAAAAGACATAGAACAAATTTCCATTTGAATAACTCACATCGTCAGTTCTAAAACATTTAAGAATAGTTCACATACGACCAAATCAATATCTAAACAAAGATTCACCCAAGTCCCGAATTGGATGAGTACAAAAGAACCAAGAAAAAGGAATGTAAAACAAACATCCAACCTTTACCTTTCGTCATTTCAAGAAAGACAAGTTCAAAAAGCACGATTCCATCAAAAGGATAAAAGAATCGATTCAGTTCCTAAAAATCTCAAGTGAAGGGAGGAAAGAAAATAATAGAACAATAGGTCCAAAATGAAATAGTCCTACAATGGTTTCTACCCTTTAACAATAAGGAAGATAAGCATTCAAGAATCTCCCAACAAGAGTTAATATTCAACAATAATAAAAACGTTAACTCAGATCCAAAAATATTTGTTACCAAGCTCAAAATCCCAAAGTGGTTTAAGAGAACATGGGAAGTATACAACAAGGAAAATTGACCTTAACAGATATGAAATACTATACACTTTTGATGAATGAGCTATTACAACAATTGATACCCAAAATGAAATTTCATACCAAAACATGAAGTGGGTATTCCTCTGATAACTTATAGTTTCAGAGTAATTTAAAATAGAATAACGTTTCCACTAACATTATCAAGAAACCAGACTCATTCATAAAACATGTTATACTTCCAATACAATGGTGTATTATCTACACAAGGGGTCCTTCAAAATTTCATTTAACGACATCAGAAAGAAGACATGCAAGTTGAAATCTGAGGATCTATACTTAGTCAAGTAATGTTCAAACATGCAACTCATAACCTAAGTTTTTCCTCAAACAAAACAAATGGTGGTCTTCAAAGTTTGCAACAACAAGAACATCAACCTCCCAGACAACAATTTTGATATCAAAAAGTTTCATATATCTAAATCTTCCAACAACGATAACAAGGTAACCATGAAAGTAAGAATCTTCAGATTTTAACAAACCCAAACACATACAATGTAATAATACCCAATAGTCAAAAGATTTCTTAATTGAGAAAAAATAGTTTTGAGTTACTGTTCTACAAACTCGTGCAAAAAAGGTTACCTAGAAGTATCAAAACTATGCTCCCAAGTCCTTTCCCCAATAACCATACCAAAATTGGTAATGCAACCAAGAAAACAAAACAAAACACCAATGAAGCATAGAATGAGCAGTCACAAAAATAGAACCAGAAGGTTTCCTTAAAGAGCAGAGTTGTTTTATGAACATTTAAGTAAAATCATAAAACTTAATGGATAGGGCCTATCATGCCTAATAGAGCTCGGTCTTCTCTTTTCACAAAAAATATCCAAGCAGAGCTTCAATTATTTCCCTCGAAAAATGACAACTCCTCTACACCTTCTTCTTCTTTTTATGGTTCCCACAGTGCCAATTTTATCTTCTCACACCATGCAAGGATAAACATTCATGCAAGAATCAAACTGGAGGTTCAAGAGAAAAAACCACATGTAGATCTCAAGCTCGAGAAGACCAAATGATCAAAACAAAACCAAAACCCCTCTTTCTTCTTCCTAGGTGGTTTTTCACCATTTTCAAAATATTAAATGAAAAATAGGACTGTCATTCCTTCCACTTCTCCCGCCACCACCACCTCTATGTTTGGAAATGACTAAGTTCAAAATTACATGCAACTAAAACTCGGTGGAGATGCCAACTCATTCCCCAACTTTCCTCATGCCTTCGCCAAATTTGGCAGTTTAAAAAGAGATAAGACCATATTAATTTCCTCATAAATTTATAGGAGTTGATGCCACCAACCTCCCCCTTTCTATGTCATCCCATAGGCCCCTTTTAGGTTAGCCAAACATTAGGTTAGGTTCAACATTAGTTTAGGAACTAACATAGGTCCTTAGGTCTAAGTCTTTAGTCTTAGGTCCCTTTTTAACATCCCATATTAACAAAAGAACTTAGTAACTTAGGTTAGGTTACACTTTTAGGATAAAGTTCCTAATTTAAGGAACATAGTTTAATTAGGTTCCATGTTCATAGTAAAATTTGCATCTCACTTTAACAAAAAAACTAGATTAATACCCAAATTCAAATATGAAGTAGAGAGCCATGGAGATCGATCATTCATGACCTTAGTACAGTCAAAGTCTAGGAACCCTTCAATCTGTCTAGCTTGGTCATTATGACCACAAGGTTTATAAATTAGAAGCATACCTTGGATCAATGAAATTGATCCAAGGTAATGTTGTTCTGGATCCCCATGAATTATGAAAACTAAACTCAATTTCTCATTCCCAAGTAGTGAATTATTCTATATAAAAAGAGATGAATTGCTTCATTTTATATTAAGCATAAACATGGTAGAATTGTACCTATTTCAGTAGATAACATATTACCTACTACAAACATGATTTCATAGATCATAAGAGTACACTGTCTTAAGACAAGAATCACATGTCAACATTTGCACCTTCCAAACAAAATTCATCATAGATATCAGCCATGTTAGAGGTGTTACGGGGTAGGATGAAAACCCACAAGGCGTCTCTACCCTGAAGAAGGAGAATGAGAAATATAAGCCACAGAGGTAACATACCCGCATAAAGAGGGAAAGGAAAAACATGGAGGAAGCATACCCATGAAATAAAGGGAGAAAGGTAAAAGCCACAAAATAAAGAAAACAACAAAACTACGAAATAAAGAAGGAGAAAACGAAACCACGGATAAAAAACACAAAGATGCTTTGCCCAATACAAAACAAAAATGATGTCGTTAAACATAGTAAATGGAAGAAAAACCACAAAAATAAGGAATAGAAAATCCACAATCCAAAGCAATAATCGAACAAGTTTGCAAGATGAACAAAAAGCCGCCGAATGAAGGAAATTAGAAAAATGTGAAAAATAAACGGAGTAACCCCACAACCGATGAAGAATAAATTTCCCACATAAGAAGTAATAAATGTGATAGGTGGTATGACAATAATATAAAATGATTTCAAGGTAGACAAACTAAAGCACAAAAATCTAGAAGAAGAGATCAAGTAAAAGTGTGAAGAAGAAAACTAGGGCACAACTAGAGAAAATTGTAAAACAAAAATGACTGTTCTAGTTGAGATCAAACACACAGAACCTTCCAAAGACAAATTTTTTAAAACACTTTACGCAATCCTAAACAACCAACCCGGAAGAAACTTTTCACACATCCCATTTAAAGTCGCGCACATCGTGGATCTGTAGAAGTATATACACTCATAAATTCTGGAATACGATCACACAATACTCGAGGTAGAGAGAGCATTGTTGTTAGAATAAAATCCCAATATAAAGGAACTGGTAGAAAAGAAGATTGTTCAATTCATCAAGGAATTAAAAATCAACATTTAGAGTCGAATACCCTACTTTCCTAGGGTAGATTCTGTAATTTGAGTTATATTGTGTAGAATTCACAATCATATGTTATACTTAGACCAACCATATTAGATGAATACAAAGTTAATATCTAGGGTTACTTGCTTATGTGATAAATGGCATTCATCAATTTCCAAAATAATACAATGTTGAAAGAAACAACTCAAGTGATGGGTATAACAAAATCAAAGTGGGGAGTATGTATATCAGATATTTCCAATCACACATTAAGGTATGTCACTAAGACCATATGCCTAAAAATGAATCACACTAATAGAGAGGATGGCGCCCATGAGATTATCGAACATATTGTCCTAGATATGGTTCAATTTCATTTATAATATAACCTTTTAGAATTCTTAGCAACATAATTTCATGAAAATACTATGAGGATAAAAGAGGGAAGCCCACTTTTTGTTACAGCTCAATGTTGATATGTTTAGCTATGTACTTCACCAAAACCTACCTCATACAACAAATGAAATAGACTGAAAAGCATTTAAAACTATCATGGAACAAATTTGGGAACATATGGCTACTTTTGATGCAGTAACTCAGATCACATTATTGCTAGGATAGATCAAAAGGATTAAGCAAATCATTGGCAAAAAAATCATGATATTTAATCAAGCTATTGCAAAATACGAAAAGGAGGTTTATTTTATCGTAGATATAGATTATACATTTATTTGGCTGATAGTACCACACACATAACACATACCTCCACTACCTTATAAGTCATCAGATGAACTAGTGGCTACATCTATAGAAGCAATTCAAATTCTTCCTGTCGATTCCACAAAATCCAAATTTCCAAATTTTCATAAGGTAATTGAAGATACATTTAAAGAGTATAGAAAACTATTCTCCACACAAATGGACAAGGCAAAATCAAGAAAATATCTTCCTAAAAGATACAAACGAAAGAAAACTCCTAGCATTGTAAAGCCCATTACAAAAGGGAAAAAGCTTTAGCTGAGAAGGAAACAATGAAGGAATCTATGGCCAACAAGGGAAATATGAAACAAAGTCTGAATAAATAGAAGAAATTTTAGAATTAGAGGAAGAACAATCATACACTCCATCACCACCACATCCACAGGACCCATCAACACCATCAATTTCAGAAGAAGTGGAACCAATAGAAGAAACAAGACTTAGTCAACAAGCCTATAACTATTATCATAAATGTCTAACTACTGGCAGCATCTCACAACTTTCCCAAGAATACACCACAAGTACATGAGGAGAACAAATGGCTATAACAGAAGCCATAGTGTACTATCTAGAGAAGCATGCATTCATACTCAAAGATATAAGTCACTTGCTTACACCATCATTGGCAGAAGAAATACAAGACCAAATAGAGATAGAGAAAACACACCACTTGGCCATGCTTCAGCAAGAACAAACCACTCTCAAGAAAAATAAACTTCACACCAAGAGCGTATTACAACGCATAAAGGAAGTGGACGAGCTAATTGGCCTGTTGGTGAAACAAAAGAAGGAGAGAGAAAATCAGAAAAAAAAATGAATCGAAGACCAAAAACAAAGGAGAAAACACAAGAGAAAGAAAAATAAGAACTGGATAGGAAACAAAAGGATGAAGATGATAAAAAGTAGAAAGTGGAGAAGGAGAGAAAATTAGAAAAATAAAGAAAACTGAAAACTGAGTTAGAAGCTAAGAAAAAATAAACAACAGAAGAAACGAAAAAGAAAGAACAAGAAGAAAAGAAAAAGCAAGAAGAAATCGAAAAGAAAAAGAAAGAAGCAAAAGAAAATAAGAAGAAAGAATAAGAATAGAAGAAGGAGAAAGAAGAAGAAGAAAAGAAAAAGAAATAAGAAGAAGAAAAGAAGAGGAAAGAAAAAGAAGAAAACAAGAGGAAAGAAGAAGAAGAAAATAAAAAGTAGAAAAGAAAAATAAAGAAGAGGCAGAAAAGAAGAAGAAAGAGGAAGAAGAAGAGAATAATAAGCAAGCATAATAAGAGCATAAGAAGGCAGCGAGAAAAAAACAACAAAAGAAGAGGAAGAGAAGAAAGAAAAAGTAGAGAAAGAATGGAAAAAACAAGAAGAAAAAGAGAAGGAAGAAAAGGAGAAGGAAGAACAGGCTAAAAAAGCACTACAACTATCATCTTCTAGCCTGTTCACCACACTAGCACCTCGGGACTCACTAGCCAGAATCAAATAGGCCTAGAGAAGAGGAAACAAGAACAATATTTCCAACTTGCAACAAGGAGTTGTTGAGAAAACTACACAGTCTTTAAAGTCCACTTAGACAAACTCACTCCTTTACAAAAAGCTAGTTGTAGTCAAGTATTAGAGCAGAGTGCCACTCAGGACTGGATGCAAAGGTGTGTAGAATTAGAGGAGGCAATGAAAAGATGCTCACCAACATTCAAATGGATAAGCCACATATCCAAATTGATACTTCACTATCAATTGAAGCATCTACAAGAATACGTGGTAGGAGAAATCTTGAAAGAACACCACATAAAATTGGAGGCAGAAAAAGAAACAATCTCCAAAGATACACTCGAGAATACCAAGAAGATGCCAAGAAACCTCACATAGTTGATAATCAGAAAAAAAAAAAAAGTGAATTTCAAACAACATTGAAGAAACTCAAGGCGTAATCCGAATAATGCCACATTATACTACACAAACACTATTGGATGGTCAAGCATGACTATAAAGTACAAGGGGAAGATGGAAAACATTGAACAGGAAATACATAAGATTTCCACAAAATATGACATTGGAAATGATAAGGATGACACACAAAGGATAAAATTAGCAGAACTTACAGAGAAATATCAAAATCAACAACGGGAGTGGAAAGAAAATATCTACGACATGCAAGCATGTAGCACTACATTGGATAAAGCTTTGATGTGGATGCAATAAGAAACTACACTTTCCCAAGATCGATGGAAGAAACTACAAGCACATCCCACTCCATCAGAATTTGTGTCACTAATTCAAGAGAATACACAACTACAAGAATGGATTAATTAGGTGAATACTCATTTGAATTCATGGCTAAACTATGAAAATAATATCATTCCCCAAATTACAAAGTACATGCCGCAAAGTACACCTTAGAAGATAAAAGGTCAAGGCATCCCATAAAACCCGGTCGAGCGAGGGAACCCTTCCCTACGCCAGACGTCGAAGTACTAGTGGTTGATGCCCATTGATCCAAATTTTGGAAAGAATTTTTGAAAGGAGTAAAATTCATCATCAGTTGTTGTCTCAAGGATGAGACAAAGTTTAAGAGGGGGATAATGTTGGCAGGAGTTTAGGCATAAAGCCATGAAATGATAGAGATATCTACGGAGTGATAGGACTAGTTACGAAGAAGTAAAGAAAATCATGAGTAAAAGAGCAAAGCCACATAATGAAGTAAAGTCGTGAAATACTAAGAAGAGCCACAGAAGACTAGAAGAAGCCGTGAAATCTGACATAATGTCATGGATTGAAGATAAATCATGCTAGATCATGTCAGAAGCCGATAGAGGCACGAGTCAAAGGAAGTGACCTTTGAAATAGATTGTATTTTGTATATTTATTATAATCAATGTATTATGTAAAGGGTGTCTCACAAAAGACTTATGTGAGAGTGCAATTTTTAGATGTTGTAAGAAAGATAAAATAATGGTTAGAACAAAAGCAATGTATATGTACTGGACTGATGTAATGCATTTTGATATATGAATAAAGATTGAAGTTTTGAGATTAAATTATCTTGCTTCTGTTAGTTACTTTTCTGTCCTTAGCGTAGTGGTGGTGTATTTCCCGCATACATCATTAACCTTGATCGATTCATGCCTAAGCCTCACAATTCTGTTGGGGTTTTAGGTCAATAAGTATAAGAACCCTAACATCCACGACCCCATTTTTGTTCCCCCATGCTAAACGCATCCTCCATAGTAGCTCAAAAGGAAAGGAAACTATAAGAGTGGAGAGTTTGCTAAAAATTAGGCAATCTTCCCTTGCCCCTCCTATCTCGGGTCTTTTGGCTGAGGTCAAAAATCATGTAGAGGCCCTTAAAGGGATTAAATAAAATGTGGACCTACTGATCAAGGAAGGCTTTCAAACCACCTGGGACCCATCTGTTCTTGCTAACTTGGAGAAGAATATGGGAAACCTATCCACTCACCTTTTGGAATTGGAGGACAGAGTTACTCAGATGGAATAAATGTATTCTAATCATCTTGTTATGCATATGGAAGTGTTGGACTATATAAAATTTAATGTTAAATAGGTATGTGATTCTGCGGTATCTCAGAGTCTGCTTGGAAGAATGGTAAACTTAAGAAGAAGGCACTCATGGAGAGCAAAGTGAGGACATGGTCATGAAAATCGCAACTAATCTCCACAAAAGCTTGAAGATTTATCTCGTTGTTTGTATGTTATTATTTTGCTGTGTTGGTGCTTTTGTTTCACTATTTTGCGTAGTTTTAGGATCCTTCTAGGCTGATGGACCATGCCTTTTTTTTTCCATGTTTATCTTTCTTCTAGGATTTTGGTTAAGGTGTGGCCCCCATGTATCAAAAAATAACTTTACTATTATTGCTCTATCTGTATTTTGAGCCTTTTTATACTACAGGGTATGGTCCCTCCAAAACCATTTACCAATAGTAAAAAAACATTGTACTTTATAGTTCAATTACATTGAAGAAAATTTATTTGGTTATTACAATATTTTATTGTATGTTGTACATTGTTGGTAGTAAAACTGATTACTTAAAATATTGACAATTAAATGATCTCTCTTAGCAAAATTGTTATGTTCTTAATCTCGGTGAACCATGGTGTATGAGGGAACATTTTGAAACAATTCCCTTTGTAATAAATTTGACCCCACAACATGTCTAATACTCAGAATCTCATGTGAGTGATCTTGATAAACCATATAGGAAAGATTGTGTATCTTGACAAATGGAAAAGACTATTGTTAGCTTGAGGAAAGGTTTTGCGAGATAAGAATGTTTAACTATTCTCTAGTGTTGACCGAGTAGTGGGTTGTGGACCTTGTTTATTGGATTTCTAAATTAGTCCCTTTAAGTATGCTTTTGAAATAACTAAACCTAAGAAATTTTTAGGTGTTGTATGTAGTTGGAACTAAAAAATTTGCATTCCATCTAAACTCGCTAAAATTGTGTCCATTTTGATAATATTGGAAACATAAAGTGTCAATTGGACTTGTAATAAGGTAATGTCATTAATTGTAAAAAGTAATCATGAGATGGGTATATTTTATATGTCTATATTGACCCTATGGTGGGTTATAGATCTTGGGAATAACACATGAATGGTCATTTAATTTTGTACCACACAAAAATTGAATAGTGCATTAAATCCATTGTTTTCTTACCCTTCCTTTAAACGAATAACAAGAAATTGTAATGAGTAAATTTTGGTGGAATTAGTATAGTGTGGTAACATTAATGTTGATCTCATGCTTATGTCGAAGTGATGTACCTAGACACAAATAAATCCCAAGATGTATTAAGAGGTTAGTTATGGATAAAACCTTGTGTTTGACCCCAACTATTGATTGGTGTTTAACAAAAATGTTGTGGAAGGGGTTAATAGTAAAATTGAAATTGTACTTTAGACCTGACATTCAAACCCATTGTTATCAATAAAATCATAATGAATGTGAAGCACTGTATTGGTAACATAAATCCCAACTTGAAACAAATAGTAAGTGATATATGTGCACCTTTCAAACAATGTAAACTAAATGGTTGAATGACATAACTTATTGTGAGAAAGATGAAAGAGAATGGAGAGTATCCTTTATGACCAATTTTTTTGAAAGAAATAGGACAATTGAAAGTTTTGAGAGGAGAACATATGCTCTTGGTATACATCAACTGTTGTAAGATCAACTATGTAAAACATATACCCTTTTACCACTATCAAATGGTACATAATAAGATGGATTAATAGCCTAAAGTGAATTTTACTTATCTCTTATAATAGATGGTCAACCTTACATGTGTAATGATAGTTAAATAATTGATTCTTTTGTGGACATGCCTCTCAGAACATGAATTCCCTACTTGTAACAAGTGTTACATGACTCATGTGAACTTTAAATGATATCAAAATGAATAAAATGCTTAACATGATTGTAATATAAATGAAAGTAAAGGATAATATTCATGGCAATTAAATGCTAACACAAGAAACTTGTAATTTGTAAACATATGACTTTGATAAGCATTACAAGTGGGAAAATAAAATGATTTTAACAAAAGGTAATTTAGTAGTGATGAAAATGCAAATCATGGGACCTATGTACATGGTTGTTAAGGTCTTTATTGTCTCTCTTATAGTCCTATTATTGTATTGTTATACTCTTGTATGAGTGAATGTGGTGTTAGTTATTATTGTCTCATTCGTGAGAATGTACGTGCTTATGAATACTATTGTTATTTAACAAATGCTTCATACAAAAGGAGTAAATTTTAATAAGAGGTAAAAGTGTGTGTGTGGTGGATTAAGTCCTTATTCTACATTTTCCTTGTGATTTACACTTTTTTTTTTTCATTTCACTCTTTTGGAGCCAATGTGAAATTTTCTTATTGTCATTTTTCTTGTGTGGATGCATGAAATTATGGGGGTGGGGTACATCATTGTTTATGGAGGGATAAGTGTGATGTTAGTGAAGGGAGGAATAAGGATTTGTTTTTTCATATGGAGGAACCAAGGGAATTTGTGGCTAGCCTTAGTGGAGTGATAAGTGTTGTCTCAAGTGGAGGGATAAGTGTATATTTGTTATATTTTATTGCATGTTTAATGGGAGGAACCAAAGGCTAGCCAAGATTTCCTAGTGGAGTAATAAGTGGTAGTTTGCAATGATGATCCCTCCCCTTTACAAGTCTCATAAGAAGGCTTGATAATGTGACTCATATTTATTTATGAAATTTCATTTTCACACTCTCATTATTCTTAATATTTTGTTGCTTATTGGTTTCTCATTAGAGCATGTGTTCATTTATTTGATGGTGGTTGTATCTTATATGCATGGGTATGTTTATGTATGTGTTTGTATTGGGGACTTGTATTGCCATATAGGAGGGATATGTGTTTTGGAGGAACCAAAGGCTATTATTCCTTCCATAATGAAAAGATAAGTAGAAGTGATGGCATCATTTTCCCCTTGACAAGATATTAGATAGCTTGCTTATATTATAAATTTTCAGTTATGTTGATTTGTGGGAATTATTGGGCCCCGAATTATTGGCTATGTACCAAAAGGCGTGCACATGCTTGATAAATAAAGAGAAGGGTGTACAAGGAGAAGTGCACAAGACAAAGAGGTTTAAGAAGGGTTTAGGAGAAACTAGGGCACGTGCGGGGAGATAGTATACATGATCTAAGGACTCAACGATATTTGGCGTTACAAGGAACTTGAGGAAAAATGTGACCCGACTAGGTGTGTTGAGTGGATAAGGTGCCAACCTGGAACCTTGGAGGTCAAGAAAATGATATTTCATACATGGAATATTCTTAGAAGACATCATTACAGAGAGTAGAAGGTTTTCAAGGGGATAAGCATGCACCATTAGAGGACCACATTTACACTTGGCATGTGGTATATTTAAGAGATAAGGCATGGTGGTGGATGTTGAACATATATATAGAGATGATTTGGAGAAAGAAAGAGATAACCCAATGAAGACAGAAGGTGCGGGATTAGGAGGGAATGCATCAAGAGTATGATGTTGTAGTCTAGGATTTAGAGCACTAGTGCCAAGGTTTATAAGGAATGTAATAGGCCTTTGTATGGTGTTAAAGTCTATAGTAAGGGATGAACTGGGGTGGGGGCATAGCTAGGACTCTGATATATGAGTTAGATATTTGTTTTAACATATATTATATGGGCTAGATCCTGGCAATTATTGTATTTGACTGGCATGGCCTTTTGAATGTAATGTGGTTATTTAACACTCTTGATCAATATATATATATATATATATATATATATATTTGGATATATTGTTCATGGGTGCAAACCCTAGTGTCAATTCTTTATACTATGAATCAGATTTGTTCTTCATAATGCATGTTGTGTTGTTTCTCTTATTTTGATGCATGGGTATAGGGATATGATATCTCATGTTGTGATTTTACATGAATATCTACTTTTCTGTAACTAATCCTTTAAAAATGGAAAGATCTTCTCACAATGCTCACATAAAGGAGGGGCTCGGTGCCCGCACATGCCTTAGGTGAGTTCTCAGTGCCCACTGGGTGATAGGACGACACACATGGGGCTAGAAAGTTGTACTAAGGGTACATAAAAATGACTACATCTTGGTTCCGTTGTTAGGAAATATTTTTGAAGTTGTGATAATGATGCGTGATGACAGAGTGCTTGACCTTGAAAAGTGTTGAAGCATGGTTTAAGAGCATAGAAGATTGTTTTTATTAGAGATTTAGTACTGGATCTGAGTTTGGTGCATGCAAATGGGTAGAAAAACACTTGTAACATGAGTTGTATGAGATATTTTTTTTTCCAATGGAGTTATATGAATGGATTTTGGCGTATGCATCTAGATCAAGATGGTACTATTGACCTCTCATGTGGACTCAATATGAATATTAGAGGTTGCAAGATGTTGATTAGACTTTGACACGTGTTGTTGATCATTGATGGAGAAGAGTGCCACCAATTATACCTGGAATACGCTATTTATATGTATTATTTTCTAGAGGTTGTTGAGTTTGAGTTCCTAAGGGAGCATAGAGGATTTTTTTGCATGTTATCCCCTTAGCCATAAATATCTTGATCATTACACTAAGTTTAGAAGCATTTCCTATGTGGATCGATAAGCTTCTCTCGAGCAGGGCGAGGAAGCTAGGGTGGAGGAAGATGGTTGACCTTACGGTGGAAAAGGAGAGGGAAGAGAGATGACTCAAGTATATTGAATCTTGTGAAATGGATTTAGCTAGACAATGTGAGGTTACAAGAGTTATGGATTTATGGAGGTAGACGTTGCGGGAAGGAATTGAGGTTCACGCGGAGGACATGGACCCTGAGCAGTCTATGCTACCCCATCTTGGAAAGCATGGGAGAGATACCCCTTTAGCTTTTGATGAGAGTTTGTCACTTGGAGAAAGGAGAGCCATTGGCGTGCATCTGAATCCACCTAGTGACCAACCCTTAACGCTTAGTCTTCCAAATCAAGAGATAAGTATTGCTAACCTAGTTGGTATTGGTGGGAGTGACCGATCTGCACCTAGGAGATATAATTTCTCATTTGGTACATCTATGGTTACATAATCATTCCCTGTGTTTAGAGGAATATTGTCTAAAATTATGTTTAGGAAAAATATGGGTACCTAAAGTTTGGATATCACGTCTGGAAGCGGCATGTGACACACATCTGGTAGTGGTGCAATATCACAAACTATTGGTGCGCAGATTCGATGGGACACTAAACGCGACCACTTGCACCCATTATTGGCTACAAGAGGTAGATTTGGTGGTATATAAGTAGGAGGACCCAGTGGACCTTGCAGATCTAGGGTATCTTATGGATCGGGAGGAAAAAGACCTGGTAGATCTAGTGGATCTGGTGGTAGAGGTAATACTAGAGGAAATCAAGGTTCTGGGTCAGGCAGACAAGGACCTCAATCGCCTCAACAAGTGTTTTTCAAAATTTCTTTATATCTACCAAAATACAAAGGTGTTGAGGATGCTATAGAGCATGTACACAAGTGTGAGCTGCTTTGGCACACAAAGGGGGTCACTACCTTGGAGCGGAAGGAAAGTCAGTTTGCAATGAAATTGCAAGGACGCACGCATAGTTGGTACCAAAAGTATGACCCCATCAAATATTGGTAGATTACATTACAAAGCAGAATTCCTTCTTGTCTGAATTTCATATCCTTGAGTTTGAACAGAAGAGAATCAGCGCATTGAAGGAAATTTAACAAGGTATGGCAGAGAGTGTGTGGGAATAAAACGCACGTTTCAAGACTCTCTTATCAAAATTGTCTTATGATATTCACCCCTCTCAGCATGCTCAATGGTTTTTTAGAGGGTTGATAACACCTTTTAGGAGAGAACTTTCACATAAGACTTTCACAGACCCACGTAAGGCCTTGGAAGCTTCCATGCGTATTGACACTTGCAAGTGTTGATACTAATGTTAGCCCTTTTCTTAAGGCTCGATTACTACAATAGAAACGTAGCTAGAGAAGTTATCTACGAACTCGGCACGTGAGACTCCTAGTGGTCTATGGTGCATGTATTGTTTGGTAGAAGGGCATACAAATGACAGCTTTCCCTAGGAGATCGGTACGCGCCATGAAAATGGACTATGAGATCTTCCACGAAGATCATGATGCAAGTAGGTTCCCACTACTACAACATGTGGTCCAGCAAAAATGTGTCTTTCTATTGCAATATTTGCACCTCTACTAATCATGACACTAATTATTGTAGATTGATTGACCAAATACATGATGCCATTGATATTGGTGTGTGAAAAACTAGCCTTGCAAACAATTCCAAAGATGATGGTTGTAACTATGAAGGACGCGTGGATGGAGGGGACATGTGGAAGAGGTTTCTGAGGAGGATTTCAGGATCTTGGTAACCACATAGGGAGAATTGAGTTCCCATGTGGAACCTGTTACAACTATGGGTCTACGAAGTGCTATAAGTGTGAATACCATGATCATTACAATGCTCTTGGTGTGAAAAAACATAAGTATGAGGAGTGTCTAGAGTTATTTGAATATATGAGCCAACAACACCAAAAAGAAAAAGGTGTTAGACTGGTAAGTGTGAGGAAGGACAATTCATAATGGATGCCAAGAGTGGCATGTGAGTCGGAACTAGAGCCTGTACTAGTTACAACGCGAGCTGAGGCTGCACATGTAAGGGATATACCAAGGTAGAAACCGTTGGTTACAAGAGAAGAGGTGGTGCATGGGAAGTATCTAAACCCTACTCATCAGAAGGAGGTGTATCAAGAGACTATGGATATAATTCAAAGCATAGAAGGAGAGTTCCTAAAGGAACAGTCAAGGGGGTTAGAGCAAAGGAAGAATGTAGGGGCTCCACAAAAGGATTTGGATGAGGTAAGGGAAGTATGCAAAATGTTAAGGCAAGAGAATATCATTCCTTTGTGAGGATAATGGTTACGGGGAAAGGTACCACATGCCGGGGAAAAGCATGAAAGGAAGGTTCTGTATAGTAACCTTCCTCCACACATCCTTGACTATGATAAGGAGATTACCTTCAATGCAGTTTTGGATGGATGGATTTTGAGCAATATTTTGATTGACATGGGCGTGGAAGTCAATTTCCTCACTCTAGAAACGTGGCACCAATTGGTAAGGCCCCCATTACATCCAACCTTGAACATGTTGTATATGGATAACAAGACAAAGGCAATTCCCATTGGTGTCTTGAAGGATTTTGTTATCACTATCTAAGGGGAAAAGTTCACTGGGACTTTGAAGTCTTGGTGCTAGCCAAGGTGGACAACTTTCCAATGTTACTTGGGCACCCTTGGTGTTATAAGAACAATGTTGACCTACGGTTCAATAAGGGGTACATAAGTTTTGAAAACAAGGAAGAACGGGTCATCATCCCCTTAACCGATGGGAAGTCAGCACCCTATACTGAGCCCTTGGGAGAATAATTTCTTGATAGGATCTATGTGCACTCTATTAGGGACCCTGAGGTGATTCACCCTATGACAGAGTTATTCAATTTGAAGATGCTCAGTCCATGAGTTATACAACTAGTGTGGCATGTGATAATTGGGTGCACGAGACTTATGAGTTAATTGGGTGACATGTAACAGGCTCTATTACAAGAGTGAAAAATGTGCGCTCACCAAGCACCCGGGAGGAATGAAGTTGTCGAGTTACTCTAGAGGGGCCAACCCTGATGATTTCTTATGAGAAATGAAGGATCAGTGGAAAAATGAGATTGAAAGAAGAGGGATTCTCAGCTATAACTTGCTTGGGACCGTAGCACGTTGGTGGGCAACACATCACGATAGCCTTTTAGAGTGGCACAGAGTGAGAATCATGTTCTCTATTAGGTTTTCCCAAATTAATTCACCCACTGCAATATGAGACTACCATGGGAAGAAATCTACCTCGTTTCACGTCCAAACATATGAGAAAGCATGGATGGAAGGCATGGAGGCCTTGCCACCTTCCTTATGGGTGCATAAGCTATATTCCACCTTACAAGTTTATGCGCGCGCATGGTACATTCACTTAGAGATGCACCGTCAAACAAGAAATTGGCAGGATTTAACGATTGACCTCCTTCAAGCTTTCAAATATCGAAGTACTAAACCATCAGTGAATAAGGCATTGTAGGTTATTAAGTGCCTAACAATGGGAGATAGTGTCATGGAAGAAGATAGAATATTTGAGGTATTGGGTGAACCTAGATTGGAACCGTGCTTTGATGAAGAAAATTCAAGAGGTGTAACTCAAGCATGCGTGCATGGAGAAAGAGAAGGGAAATATGGTCGATGTGAAAGATGGAAAAGAGATGGAGATTTTGGATATTAACCATACTCGGGTTATGTTTGAAGTTATATATAGTGCTGATGAGTAAGCACACACCTACCATGAGCCCCTCAAAACAAATAAGGTTAACATTGGTTTAGAAATAGAACCTAAGCAGGCCATTATTAGAGATTATTGGTTAGAGAAGGAGGTTTTGAAGATCATTGATTTGTTGTGTGAATTTAAGGACTTATTTCCATGTGGGTACCATGAGCTTAAGGGCATTCACCACTCCTTGGGGGAAACGAAAATCAAGTAGAAGGAGGGTGTCCACCTGATTCAAAAGAGGCCTTATCGAATGAGTCTGAATCTATGTGTTAAAGTCAAGGAGGAGATAGACAAAATGATCACTTCAGGCATCATTGAAGTTGTGGAGGAATCAGAATGGGTAAGCCCCATGGTCATCAACATTAAAAAGGATGGAAGGATAAGGATCTTTGTTGACTATAGGGACTTAAATTCGGTATGTGTAATTGATCCTTTTCAAACCACTTTTACCAAGGAGATCCTGGAAGGAGTGGCTGGGCACAAAATCTATTGCTTCACAGATGTATTCTTAGGATACCATCAAGCTAGAATTGCTAAAGAGGACTAAGAAAAGACAAATTTTTCCACCGAATGGGGAAATTTTTCCTATACAATCATGTTGTTTTGATTGAAGAATGGGCTTGTTGTATTTTTGCACATTATGGTGGAGGAATTTCAAGACTTCATTCATAAGTTTCTTCAAGTATACCTTGATGACTGAAAGGTATATGGACTAGTGAAAGACCATTGTGACAATTTGCGGTTAATGTTTGAAAGATGTCGGCAGTTACGTATATCCTTCAACATCAAGAAGTGTCTCTTCACTACTCCATTTGGAACCCTATTTGGGAACATCATATGTAAGGAAGGCTTGCTGGTGGATCCCGCCAAAGTTTTCGTTATTGCGGGATTGGGGGATCCTATCATCCAGAGCACGGTCTGCACTGATTCCTTGGGCATATAGGGTACTACTAGAAATTTATTAACTAGTATGCCAAGATCACCGTGCCATTAGAGATTTTAATTAAACACAAAATTTCATTTCACCGGGGAGAAGTGGAATAGACATCGTTTGATACATTGAAGGATTAAGCTCATCATTGTGCCCATATTACATTTTCCCTCTTGGGATAAGCCATTCCATGTACATGTTGATGCTTCAGGATGGAAATTGGAGCAGTCTTAGCACATCCTGGAGAAGGGATTTTTGACCACCCCTTGTGTTTTTCTAGCAGGAAGTTAACACCGCAGACTAGAACTACATTGATGCTAAGCACAAAGCACTATCAATGATCTACGCACTACATAAATTCATGAAATATCTTTTGGCAACACCTTTCATATTCTACACAAACCACATGGAATTGAAGTACTTAGTGAACAAGCCCATTTTATAAGGGAACATATGTCAGTGGGTCCTATTTTTTAAGAATTTGAGTTTACAGTTATTGTAAAACTAGGAAAAAGTAACTCAGTGCATGACCATTTGTCAAGGATTGACTCAAGGAGGACACACAAAGAATTGAGGATATTATGCCAAATGCACAACTATTTATGTTACAATGCATGCCCTCTAAATTAGAATATATTGTTGTGTTTCTCAAAATGGGTGTGGCACCAAAAGGAATGAAGGCTTTGGAAATAAAATAGTTAGCCATATGCGCCACGCCCTACATGCTAATCAATGGAGACTTATACAAACTAGGAAACGATGAGGTTTTGTGCCGGTGTGTGTTGGAGGATGAGTGTGTTGCAATATTGGAGGAAACACACAGTGGGATTGTAGGAGGACACTATGCAAGGAATGCCACCACACAAAAATCCCTATTGGCGGGGATTTGGTGGGAAAGAATCTAACAGATTGCATTGAGTTTTGTAAGGCTGTGACTATTGCGGACCTTGGCTAGCCAAAAAAGAGATGAGATTCCCTTGAGACCTATAGCCATCGTAGAACCATTTGAAAAATGGGCCATTGATTTTGTAGGACCAATATCCCATGTTGTATGAAGGACTAGTTTGTGTTATATCATCACTTGACCGACTACTTAACAAGATGGGCGAAGGAAGAACCTTCAAGGGTTTTATAGTAGAGACAACTTCTAGATATTTGTGGGAAAACATAATCAACATGTATGGATGTCCTTTAAGCTTGACTAGTGACAGGGGTGCACATTTTTTTAATGAAATGGTTAGGATTTTGTTGGCATAGTTCATGGTGCCCCATCATAAGACTACCTCATATCACCCACAAGATAATGGAACTATTGAGGTGTTTAACAAAATTTTGAGTCATACACTGACCAAAATTTGTGATCTGGGAATACTGGATTGGGATGACAAGGTATCATCCGTTCTATGGGCATATAGGAAAACCTACAAGAGATTGAACAAGGCCACACCATTTCAATTGGTGTTTAGCACATAGGTTGTTTTACTAGTTGAATTTATGCTACCATCACTATGTATTATGTACATAGGAGGGTTAACTGATGAATAAGAAATTCAAGAGCACATGGAGAAATTAATATAGTTAGATGAAAGGAGATCACTTACTAGATGGAGTCAGAATACTTTGAAAAGGAATGACAAAAAGCATGACATGATCACCATATTAAAAACAAACAATTCAAGGTTGGGCAGATGGTCTTGCTTTATGACTCCAAATTTTTGTGCCATCTTGGGAAACTAAAAGTCCATTGGTTAGGGCCATATATCATCTCGTACATCCTTGATTCAGTGCCTGCTAGTTACAAGCGTTGGATGGAACATGGTTACTAGGCCATTTCAATGGGAGTAGGCTAAAGCCCTACTATAAATAAGTCTTGTGTTCATAAATAAGGCATTATTTCCATTTAGCTTAGGATTCCCCTTAATACATTTCTTTTCCTTGTGTTTCCCTTTCTCATTTCTTGTTCCTTTCTTTTTGTGTTGTTGTTTTACGCATCTTGTGCATCAGTAGCCACTTATTATTTTCAAAAGGTTATGTATGCATAGAGGACCACACATTTGTTTTTGTGTGGGGTGGAGTAATGTGAAGTAAAATGGAAGATGGTAGTGGAATTTATGTTTTGATGGCCTATATTAAAGGATAAAAAAGTGTGTAGTATGGAAGAGCATGCGTAGAAAAGGTGGATGTAAGGATTTTGGTGTCAGGATAACTTTACAAAGACCACGTACAAAGGATGAGAAGCACAAGAACAACATGAGGTAGGCAAGGGAAAAATCAGGTTAAGGATAGAAGAAGTGCCTTCGGCACTACAAGTGCATGCATGAGGATCTTTAGTTAGTAAGGATTTTTACGCGCCAGAAGGTTGTAGAGATTTTTGTGTAGGATAGGGCACGGGGTAAGAGCACTTAAGGGTGGGATTTAGTGGAAAAATTCACCTTTATTACAAAAGTACGTTGGTAGGTGGTATAGCATTTATTATGGAGATGAGCAAAAAGCTATAAGTAGAAGGTTGGGCACATTATTTTTACCTTACAATTACAATATTGAAGAGCTCATGCAAACTAGGGCATCTGTGAAAAGTATTTTTGCGAAGGAAAAATTGTTAAAATATAAGTGCGTGACTAGTGTGATTTGTAATCCAGAGTAAAGAAGTACATGGGCGTAGGGAAGAAGGTTTCAGGAGAGTACATCCTCTTTTGAAAGGATTTTCTAGGTTAGGGTTCTACAACTAGGGAACAGGAGTAAAGGTATTTTTCAAGAAGGTAAGCCACAAATTTGAGTAGAGAAATGAAGAAGAGCAAGGAAGAGTTTTTTTAGTAACCCGACAAGAAGATGGAACCAAAGAAGGAAATTGATTCACCAAAGAAGGGAAAGGAAAAATGGAAACAAGATGTTTCCACTAGTTTCAACGAGGAGTGCTATGTGGAGATGCAATACCCAGACTGTGTATTGCTAGGAAAAGAGTGGGTATCTCACGTGGGGAAAATGGTTGTAAGCTACTACAACCATTGAATGAGCACCAAAGAAAGAAATGGCATTGGAGATGGTGAGACCTATAGAAAAGCAGACACCAAATGGAATGCCCATCTATGATGATGAAGTCAAGGTGAAAATGGAAAAGGCCGATTATTGCAATTATATAAGTTGCTCTATTTTGGTAAACCCAAGTGGTTGTACCAATGGTTGGTGTCGTGCGTACATGAAGACCATTTCTACTTCGCGGGGTGAAGAATGAGAATAAATCCCCAAATGATCTCCAAATTTATTGGTCTTACCTACGAAGGAGATTCATTTGATGATGACTTGGAGGATAAGGAGGCCATAAAGAAAATTGTGGAGGCTTATGACTATAAGAAGGGGTCATGATACTTTAACATTTCGTGATTTCCGACCCTGTGATGAGGATATCTATGCACTTAGTGACCAAGATTAATGGATAGGAGAAGTGGATACAAATCAACAAGTCATGGTTGAACATTTATAGAAATATCTCATAAGGAACCATGTACAACCTCTTAGTATTCATAGCAGAGGAGATCATCGGTGCCATGCGCAACGGGGACAAGATCATGTTTGGTAATGTCCTCCTTACCATCATGTTTTCAGAAATTGGAGTGCTCGATGGGCTAGATAAATTCATATGGGAGTACTCAGATGAGAATCCCTCCTCGGCTAAGAGATTTAAGAAATATACTTGTGAAACCATGACGTACGGCCACAAGGCACACATGGAGAAGTGGTATAAATGAATGTGTGATGTGTTCGAGGATTAGTGGAGAATACCCAAGAAATTTTCAAGTGCTAGTGTAAGGAGAATATGAGTTTGTTGTATACCAACACTTTTGTATTTGCAAGATCACTTTGTCAAAAGGGACCAAGATCCCATGGTGTAAACTTTCTTTCTCCTTCACTGCACAATATTTCTAAGGCAGGTCAATCACTTCAAGGAGGAAAAAATACTAAGGTTCGACCTCATCGAGGTGAATCAAGACCACCGCAATCTACGTAGAAAGCTAGTATACCCCAAGAAGTGCACTTATGTGGAGAATTATGTCTCCTAGGAGGTGCATATGATAAAACCTATAACATTGCTAGTTGTTGGAAGGATCGTAGCAAGGGTATACATGTGCATTAGGCCCAAGTATGAGAAAGGTTCCTACGTGGAGAATTATGTCTCTATCCCAGAATACCCCACCACAAGGAAGAAGGCCGCACCGAGGAAGAGGGAGAGAGAGGAGGCACCAGAGAAAAAAAGAATTGAGTGTACAAACAACACAGTCTATTGGCACACAGGAGTTAGGTGTAAAGCCTAGCACATATGCTCAAAGGAAGAAGTCCCTCGTTAAGGAAAATAAAAGACACCTAAGGAAGAGGTTCCAGAGCAAGAAGATCCCAGTAAAAGAAGAGGTCTCCTACTGAAGAAGATGAGAAGGAATAATCCCCTATACTAGAGTCGTCAGTTAGGAAGAAGTGAAAGGTAGCGGAGGAGGTGGACTCAGAAGGAATGGAGATCCTAGAAGCCTATAGAGGTGAGAAGGATGATGACGAGCATGAAGAGGCTCAGGACCATCCTATGTACGATGTACATGACTTGGAGGAGGAAGGATATGCTCATGGAAAGGGGGAAGTGAGGAGGTAAACACTAAGGATCAAAGGACCCCAAGCCTCACCAAGGAGAAAATAGAGGAGGCCATGGAAAGGGAAGTAGCGGGCATAATAAAAGACTTGGTGGAGCAAGAGGTGGAGCACAACACTAACAAAGTGATCAAAGAGATAGAGGAGGAGAGTGTAGGAAAGGAGTATGAGAGCATGGGCGGAGATCCCAACTTAGTGGTAAGCTTTCCAAAGAAAATGCGCACAAAAGGGAAGAGTGTGGTAGTGATGGAGGAGCAAGGAATTGGTTACATCAATTATCCAAATAAGGTAGTGTTTGCATGCTTCTAAAGTACCATGCCTACAGAACAACACCTTGCATGGTCTTCATTTGAAGAGGAAGGCATGTACCCACTTATGAGGAAGATGTTATCTTGGGCTTTTGAGTCCCATATTGATGAGCCAAAGTTCAAGGTTAGAAAAGGGGCGTTGATCAAGATACCAAAGACTAAGGGAGTGAACCCCCTAATAAATGCTCAATAGTTATCTAATGAGAAAGTCTACAATGCACTCAAAAAGGTATTGGTGGAGGTCTAGGTGAGACTCTTCGAAAGGAATGATAGGGTAAGGTTCCTAGAGGGAGAACTAGAGAAGAAGAATGAAGAGATCATTGAGAAGAGCAAGGATCTAAAGCAAGAGGAGTTGATCAATGCATAGTTAAGGCATGAACTAAGGGAGGAAAAGGCAAAGGTGTGTGAGGTATAAAAAAATATAGAGATTATTATAGATGCCATTATCTTAAGGCATCCAGACCTGGCCCCACCTAAGTAGAAATATGAGTCAACCTTGTAATTCTTGGAAGACTTAACTCACATCCTTACCATGGAAAGGTGGTCACTCACACTAGAATCGGAAGAAGAGGCATTGGCATGCCATAAGGAGGAAGAGAATAAAAATATTGGGGTGACACTCACTTGGTATTCTGAACTCCTTTCCATAGTGAAGACCATCGTACGAATGGCTGAGGCCGTATATGATAACTGCACTAACAGAGATAGGGTAATAAGTATACTAGTTACTACACATGAGGTAGATCTGAAAGAATTCCAAGAGAAGAACAAAGGAAACAGGTGGAGTGGGATAAAATCCTAGCTGAAGTTGAGAAGAAAATGGAAGCAATCAAAACCTTGCGAGGTTTAGTTAAAAATTGGCTTAAGGAACTATACCCTCGGTCACTCACAAAATGGATGCACTTTGGATGACCTTAGCAAGCAAATGGAAGGGATTGTAGATATGATAAATGCTAAGGGTGATGAATTGAGCTTTGAAGAGGTGAGCGCTCTAGTGGGTGAAGTGGATGCCTGGGAGAATATTGAGGCAAAAATGAAGAAAGAGTTCCCACTTCTCTTGTAGCAATAGTAGATTTTCCCATTTTTCCATTCTTTCATTCTTCATTCAAATTATACAAGTCCCACCATTATTTATTCTTTGAGGAAGCAAGATGTTTCTAAGGACAAAGAACAAGCTTAGTGTGGGGTGATGTTGCACCTCAAATTATTGGCTAAGTACCAAAAGGCGCACGCAAGGGAGTAATAAATATAAGGGAATGTGGGGAGAATCACGTAGGACAAAGAGGTTTAAGAAGGGTTTAGGAGAAACCAGGGCACATGCGGGGAGACAATACATAGGATCTAAGGACTTAGACATATTCGGCGTTCAAGGAACTTGAGGAAAAATGTGACTCGAATAGGCATGCTAAGTGGATAAGGTGTCACCTGGAACCTTGGAGGTCAAGAAAAGAATATTCCATGCATGGAATATTCTTAGAAGACATCATTATAGAGAGTGGAAGGTTTGCAAGGAGATAAACATGCACCATTGGAGGACCACATTGACACTTGGCATGTGATCTATTCAAGAGAGAAGGCATGGTGGTGGATGCTGAACCTATATATAGATATTCTCTAGAGCAAGAAAGACACAACCCGATGAAGACAGAAGGTGCGGGATCAAGAGGGAATGCATCAAGAGTATGATGTTGTAGTCTAGGGTTTAGAGCACTAGTGCCAAGGGTTATAAGGAATGTAATAGGCCTCTGTATGGTATTAAAGTATATAGTAAGGGATGAACTGGGGGAATAGCTAGGAATCCTGATATATGAGTTAGATCTTTATTTTAACATATATTGTATGGGCCAGATCCCTAGCATTTACTGTATTCGACCTGACATGGCCTTTTGAATGTAATGTGGTTATTTAGCACTCTTGCTCTCTCTCTCTCTCTCTCTCTCTCTATATATATATATATATATATATATATCTTGTTCATGGGTGAAAACCTTGGTGTCAATTATTCATACTATGAATCATATATGTTCTTTATAATCCATGTTGTGTTGTTTCTCTTATTTTCATGCATGGGTATAAGGACATGGTAGCTCATGTTGTGATTTTACATGAATATCTACTTTTTTCAACTAATCCTTTAACAATGACAATATCTTCTCACAATGATCACATAAAGGAGGGGTTTGACGCTCGCATGTGCCTCGGGTGAGCACCCAACAACCACTAGGTGATAGGCCGACGCGTATGGGGTTAGAAAGTTGTGCTAAGGGTACATAAAAATGACTATAGGAATCACTCTATACTTGTATTTGGGATGTATGTGAAGTATGCATGTCATGTTATGGCTCAAGAATTGTTTTTATATTACGTGGGCACACAATTGTGTTATCGTTCAAGAATTGTGTTTCTAGTATGAGTGTTACATTTGGTATTAGAGGAGAGGTTTATAATCTTAAAACTCTAGGATAGATTGGTGATGTGATAGATGTGTATGAGATGGAAAAAATATGTCATTTTGTGTTGTATTATTTGAATCTGGTACTTGTGATCTTTTATGTCCAGTACCTATGGTTACCACATGGTGTGGATTCATGGGTTACTAAAGTGTTTTTGAATAATATACCTTCTTGTGAATTCAAATTATAGAGTATGTGTTCTATCAATTTGTTTGGTGAAAACCACATCTTTTCATGATTTGTGAATGCATTGTAAATTTGAATTACCCCATTGTTTCATATGTGTACCACCCATGTGTTGTATCAAAATGTGATCCTCCATGAAATCTGTATGTATCGTAATAGTATACCACCCATATTGTACATGTGTGGATTGTATGTATGTAGTAATATGTTTCCTCATTAATTGGGGCATATGATGATCTTATGACCCCTATTATAGTGTACCTATGCTACTAGTACAATATGTGAAATTGTGTCATTTAGCAAATCATGATTAACTGTAATGTTCATCACCCTCTTACATGATATATATGTGTATCATGTTTTGTTGTAATGTTGTATTGTATTTTATTGTGTCACCTCACATCATTGATCCATATGAGTAGTATCAAGGTGTATGTGGGAGTGAGGATGGTGAATAGTTGGCCATGTTTCTTAAGCCAAGTACGATATAAGAGGTGAAGTATCTCGTAGAATGAAAACCCACCTCTTGTTTTAATATGTATGACATTACTCTACGGATGTCATGCATATTTTGTAACATGCACAACTTAGGCTCAGGTAAATGTCAATCTATGAACTTCCCTCATTCCTTAAATGATTGTTTTAAATATAAAATTTGTGTAGTTATTGATTATGTGAGCCTCATGAGATTCTAGAGACTATGATTTTGGATAAGAGGATATTGAGAATATTATGATTATTTATTCATTTCAAGTTAAACTTAATGAGTGCACCAATGATTTTATTTCGGGCTTCTAGGTGCTAGGATTTGATTGAGGTTTCATGGATCTATGTGTTTAGTTCCATAGAGTGACCTACCCTATTTAGTATTATGAATTAATTTTTGGGAGGTATATGGTGTTTTGATACTTGTGTTGTACTGGCATTTGATGAACTAATTATATGATCCAGTTGGCTATGTATTTCAATACTTGTGAATTAATTCCCCTTAATATTAGATGTGATTTACTTTGATTTCTCTCTTGACAATGTACTAGAGATGGCTATAATTTTTAGTCATGTACATTTTTTTGAAAACATTTTGATATTTTTCCTTATTACTATGTTGAACACGTGTTTTTATGTCTTTTATTCCCGATACCTATTGTGAAGTACTATGATTTATGGATTGTACTTTTCTTCCCTAGTTGGGATGGTGGATTTATTTTGTGTTACAGTCATGAAAGTGTGATAAATGTGAAGTTGGCTTATGTTATGGTTTTGGGTCGTGTATGACCACGTGATGTCATGTATTATTGGAAAACCTATGGAAACAATGAAAATGATTAAGAAACATTGAATCAACGAACTTGTACTAATGAGAAAACTATTATATTATGAGTATGCTTACGATAAAACCAATAGAGAACATAGTGAATGTGAGAATCAAACTAAAGATTAATTAACAGTGGTGAATGGAACTACCAATATTCAAAAAACATTAAAAATTTGAGAAAATTAAATTTTTTTGGTTCCCTTATGGTCGCGTGTTGGTGGAAATTTATTTTCATAAGTAACGTTAGATGTTTTTGACACTTTTCTTCTCACATATCCTTCCGTATAACCTTGGTGTTGTGTCACATCAAGGATGATGATCTTATAAGGGGAGGCAAATATAGTGCCTCATTCTATTACACCCAGTTAGTGAGGGAGAAGAACCTTTTATGAAAATGTTTCTCTTGGAAAGCACCCCGATTCAGAATTTTAATGAGGAATTGCATTTGCAAGTTATTTTGACTCGAGATCAATCGCATAATATGGAATCACATCCTTGAGTTTTTGTTTATACATTCGATAGGATAATAATAATAACAATAACAATAACAATAATAATAATAATAATAATAACAATAATAATAATAATAATAATAATAATAATAATAATAATAATATCGTCATTGTATAAATATATACATTTAAATAAAAATAACAAAAATAGATATTATTTTAAACTAACAAAAAAACTAAAAATAAATTAAAAATAGAAAAATAATAATGAATAAAATCGTAAAAGGGTGAATAGAGAAAAAGAGATTTTTATTTTGTTGTAGGTTTCCTCTCCTCTTTTGTCTTGTTGGGTGGCCATGAAAGCTTCATACAAATGCATTTAGCATCTAAAAACCACACTCCACAATCTTTCCACGTCCTCCTTGCTTGCACAAAATGGGAGCTTTGGAACAAGGTATGAATTTCGTCAAGAATATAGGAAAGGATATTTATGTTATATATTTTTTTGCAAGTTTTTTGGTGGCCATGGATGCAAAATGTGGAAGAATTTTGAATGTTTTAAAAAAATTTGACAGGGTGTCTCGAGGAAAACATGGTCTCTTAGAGTAGACCTTAATCATGTAAGATTATTTTTTGTTTTATTAGCATGCAGGCATGCAATTATGTAGAAAAGGGATATAATAATTCAATGACACAAGCACCTCTTGCAAAAATCAAGGAAAACATTTAATAATCATGTTGTGTGTGTTTTTTGTGTGTGTGTTTTACATTCTTGGCCATGCCTCGCTACTTTGATGAAACTTTAAAATCTTATCATCAACATGAAAATCAAGCTTTTGGTGGATGTGTGGATGTGTTTTCTTGGTACTTTAAGTGCACATAAGAATGTGTAGTAACCACTATTTACAACTACTCTCATTTTGTATGCGAGATAATTAGAATGTTGCTATTTAGGTTATCTTGTAAAATGTCTATTCAAAAGTGATAGTTATGTTATGGATTGTTTCACTTGGAATTACCAATAATCTCTTCAAGATCATTGTTTTTATGAAATGATGGAATTGATTTCATCCCTACAAAAATTTCTTATAATAATTTGGGGGATGAACTTGGTTTCAATGGGCAAATACACATACTCGAAGGTTCTTGATGACTCCAATAGTTGTTTGGGAAGCATAGACAAGGAATATAAACTATTCAATAAAATTACTCAAAGGATTATGTATTCATGGACCATAATGGTTGTGAGAGATGCACAAAATGTGTGTGATGAAAAGGCCTTGGAAACCCTCAAGAAAATGCAATTGGCACGTGTAATGTCAAACTCCACAACTCTAGCTCGTTAGATCGATACAAACATGGATCCTCTCTCTCCCTTCTCATCTTTTTTAGGTTATGGTAATTTTAATTTAATGGAAGGAAAACATTTAATTTGGATTAATATGAATAATCATTACTTGTTGTTAAACTAGATATTTGCACCTCTTTAAAGTAAATGTTATGCGATATTAACCAACCATGGGCGAGTAACTTTGAGTGGTATGCTACAATAAGAAATTTCAAAATCCCCTAAACAAACATATAATGTGTTCACCATAGTTCATGTTCCATGATAATAAAACTAGAATTATGAGAATTTTTATAAGAAAAACTAATAATTTTTAAACCTCCCTCAATTTATGTTGAATTCCTCTCAAAATTGGTGTTCCAAAAGCATCTCTAAACCTTCTTCTCACTTTTGAACCACCATAAACTCTTCTTTGTCATATGAAAATTTCATTCCAACCAAGAAACATCATTAAAATCATTGGAAAAATTTTTACAGAGTGGGTTTCTAACCTACTTCAAAAACTTATTGTTAGAAGCAACCATTTACTATGACCGAACCCTCCCTAATCACCTCTATTTTTGTGCCTATGGATTCTAGAAGTAAAATTTTACCCTGAAAACCTCCTCATTTCTACATAGAGAATAGTCTAGTGTATTTCATTTTACCCATTCTATTCAAAAAAAAATTGTGCACCAAGATAGGAGCTAACTTGGCTTAGTTTGTTGAAGGTAAAACAACCGAATTTAGCCAAATGGTTCCATAAAGTTGTTCCAGGTTTGAGTGTTAGTTACAAATTTTAGACCCCGCTAGTTTCCCATGACTATATGTATAGTATAGAATAGGGTGGGATAGATAATCATCCTATCAATATGTTCTGCCCCTTTTGGTAGGCCCATTCCATGGCCACTTTGGCTAGTTTGTACAACAATGCAACAAAAACCCTTGAACATGACCCTCCAAGGTTTGTTCAATGGGTAAAAACTAGTGTGATGATTGGAAGCATGTATGATGACTATAAATACATTATTAGGCACACTTAAACAAGATGGTTAATGAATATATACAATTTTGTAATTTGGAATCTTTACTTGAACCACTATAGCAAAAATGAGAATGAGAACCGTGTTAGAGGTCTAAAAGCTTTGTAATACTATGAAAAGCATTTTGGAATTTGAATGTTATGAATCAAAATTGATTGTGTCATCTCTCACCCTCTTTGATCATGGAAATGTATTGGTTTACTTATGTAAAATAAAAAGAGTGTTCTCTCTCTCTCTCTAATCTCTCTCTAAATCTTAAAAATTTGTCTTGGTTTGAAAAGTATTAAAAGTAAGTATTTTGTTATATCTCTCTAAATTTGAATTTATGTTGTGATTCTTGATAATATATTAGATATGAGGGGTGGGTCCATGCCAACATTTTCAAAAACCATGTTTACAATTTTTGATAGGTTATAGGTAGCGTGGTGAGATTAAAATGATATTTGAAATCTAAGTTTAAAGTTGTCTATAACTTGAAAAATGTGTAATCTTGATGGAATAAGAAATGTATTTTATATAAATAGTTAAAAATTTATAATTAAAGGAAGAAAAATTAGTTATATAGTGTATGTTTGGTAATTAATGATTTGATTCCTTTTTACATTGTACTTTATAGTTTAATCCAAGGTTTATTTTAAGACCCCCTCTAAAAATTAGTTTAGAATGGTTCGCAAATCTCCAAAATCGACTTTCCCATCGATGGAAAAATTTTGAAAAATTGTTTCGTGGCAAATTTGATTAGGTTGGATGACCGTTCATCACCTTTTGTCAACCTAGGTTGACAACGTCCAACCCAAGTTATACAAAAGACAATGGATGATCATCCAATGTCTTCCATATAACCTAGGTTAGATGTCGATCTAACCTAGGTTGTACGAAAGATGATGGGCAGTCGTCCAACCGAGGCTGGATGGTTGTCCATCATCTTCTACACAACTTGGGTTAGACCAGCATCTAACCTAGGTTGTACATAAGATGATGGACGACCATACAACATGGGTTGTATGGAAGATGATGGATGACCGTCCAACTTGGGTTAGATGGCCGTCCATTTTCTTCTCTCTAACCTGGGTTGGATAGCTATCTATTGTTTGTCATCCAACCTAGGTTAGATGGCTAGTTTAGGCGACCATCCAACCCAGGTTGGACGGTCATCCATCATCTACCATCAAACCTAGGTTGGGCAGAAAAAAAATGGTTTTTCATCCAACCTAAGTTGGATGAAAAACCACTCTTTGTTTGATGTTTGTATTAAATGGGTACCTCGATATAATCCCCTAGGATATGTAATATACCTCAACAAATACATGCATAAGTTAATTTTTACATATAAATAGTAGGCAAAATTACCCATACAAATGAATTGTCAGCCAAAATTTTAGGTAAACTGGGTGGAAGCCGACTCCTAAAATTCACCATTTCCAATTTCCAAAATCCCTAATATTCACAAGTTTACAAAAATTCACCACTAAAATTTTCCCTAGTTTAATCACATTGAAGAATGTGTATTTGGTTATTACGGTATTTTATTATACGTTACATTTTGGTTGGTAGTAAACTTGATCACTTAAACTATTGAATATTAATGAGCTCTCTTAACAAAAATTTCACGTTCTTAATCTTGGTTAACCATGGTGTATGAGGGGACATTTTAAAATAATTCCCATTGTAAAAATTCAGCCCCACTTTGCATGTGTAATACTCAGAACTCTCATGTGAGTGATATTTCTAAACCATATAGGCAAGAGTGTGTATCTTTATACATGTAAAGGACTATTTTTGGTTCAAGAAAACGTTTTTATGAGATATGAATGCTTAATTGTTCCCAGTGTTAACCCAATAGTTGGTTGTGGACCTTGTGTATTGGATTAAATCTTTCATAAGGACATTTAAATATGATTTTGAAATAACTAAACCTAATACCTTTTTATGGGTTGTTTGTATTTAGAACTATAGAAACTATATTCCATGTCAGCTACTAAAATTGTGTCCCTTGTGATAATATTAGAAATGGAACATGTCGATTTGGACTTGTGACAAGGTAATGTCATTAATTTTACAAATCCCTCATGAGATGGGTATATTTTAGGTGTCTATCTTGGTCCTATGGTGGGTTATATATGTTGTGAATAACATGTTAATTGTCATTTAATTTTTTACCGTACAAAAATTTGAGTAGTGCATTAAATCAATTGTGTTCTCACCCTTCCTTTAAACAAATAACTAGAAATCATAATGTGAAAATTTTGGCAAAACAATTATAGTGTGGTAACATTAATGTTGATCTCATGGTGATTTCCAATTGATGAGACTAGAAAAAAATCAATCCCAAGATATATTAAGAGGTTAATTGTGGATACAACCTTGTATTTGACCACAACTATCAATTGGTGTTTAACAAAATGTTGTGGAAAGGGTTAATATGAAACTTGAAATTGTACTTTCAATTTTACATTCAAACCCCTTGTTATCAATAAAATCATAATGAATGTTTCACATGGAAGCATGTGTCTTGGTAACATAAATCCCAACTTGAAACAAATGGGAAGTGATATATGTGCACCTTACGAACAATGCAAACTGAACGGTTAAATGAAATAAATTATTGTAACAAATATGCAAGATAATGAAGAGTATGCTTGGTGACCAAATGTTTTGAAAGAAATGGGAAACTTGTAAATTTTGAAATGAGAAAATATGTTTTTGGTATACGTCAAGTATTCTAAGATCAAATGTGTAAAACATATATCCTTTTACCACTATCAAATGGAACCTAATAAGATAGATTTTCAGCATAAAGTGAATTTTCCTTATCTCTTATAATAGGTGGTCAACCTTATATGTGTAATAACAATTAAATGACCAATTCTGTGTTGGGACATACCTCTTAGGAATATAAATTCTCTAGTCATAAGAAGTGTTACATGACTCTTGTGAACTTTAAATGATATCAAAATGAATAAAATGATTAACATGATTATAATATAAACAAAAGTAAAGGATAAAATTCTTGGTGATTAAACACTAAAATGAGAAACTTGTAATTTGTAAATAATAACACATGATTTTTATAAGTGCTACATGTGGGATAATACAATGATTTTAACACAAGGTAATTTAGTAGTGATGAAAATGTAAATTATGGAACTTATGTACATGGTTGTTAAGGTCTCTAATTATCTCTCTTATAGTCCTATTCTTATATTATGCTAATCTCATTTTAGAAGATGTGGTTTTAGTTATTGTTATCTCATTCATGAGAATGTACACGCATATGAATACTATTATCATTTAGCCAATGCTTAATACAAAAGGATTAAATTGTAATAAGATGTAAAATAAGAAATATATGTATATGGTGGATTAATTTCTTATTCTACCTCTTCCTTGTGATTTATGCTTACTATTCTCATTTCACTCTTTTGGAGCCAATGTGAAATTATCTTGGTGTCATTTTTCTTGTGTGGACGCATGAATGTATGGGGGTGGGGTAAATCATTGTTTATGGATGGATACGAATGATGTTAGTGAAGGTAGGAATAAGGAGTTGTTTTTTCATATGAAATACCCAAGGGAATTTGTATCTAGCCTTAGTTGAGCAATAAATGTTGTCTCAAGTGTAGGGATAAGTGTATATTTATTATTTTATTGCATGTTTATTGGGAGGAACCAAATGCTAGCCAATAATTCCTAGTGGGATGATAAGTTGTATTTTAAAATGATGATCCCTCCTTTGTAAGTCTTATAATAAGGATTGATAATGCAACTCATATTTATTGATGAAATGTCATTTTTGAAATTTCATTATTATTATTATTTTGTTTCCTAATGTTTTCTTAATGGATAACATGTTCATTTATTTGATGGTGGTTGTATATTGCATACGGTATGTTCATGTTTGTGTGTATGTCGGGGACTTGTATTTTCATAATGGAGGGATAAGTGGAATTGACATCATTTTCTCCTTGAAAAGCTATTGGATGTATTATACATTTTCATTTCTATAGATTTTTTGGCATCACATTCTCCTTGTCTTAGAGATGATGGTGCTCCATCTCTCCCAAGGAAACCCTTATCCACCCAACGGAAGAGCCAAAACTAGAGGTGGTGAGAATATAGAAGTAATGTAAATATTATCCACAACATCTTCCATCTCTACACAAAGACGTGGGACAAGAAATTTTTGGCAATGACAAAGACAGAGGGTTTATCCAACTTTAGGAGGAGTAGATGGGAGACAAAAACATGCTAGCAATATCGGGATTCACCCACACTTGACCGAGAGGATTTCAAGTAGGATGGGGTGAGGATTTTATCAATGGCCTTAAGGAAGGTAGGGGAGCCCAAACGAAAGATTTTTGGAGGCGGCCATGAGAGACCGCATCGAAAAGGCAAATTCACAAAGCTCACCATGAAGATGAAGGACGAGGAAATCGAGGAGAGCCATTGGGATGGAAACAAGGGGTAGGGGATAAATTCCAAGTGTTTCACACTGATTGCAATATATATAAAGTCATCCACACTAGGAAATGAAGGCTACATGTGTGAATAGTCATTGGGAGTAATCATGAGCCAGTAGAGCCTCCATTAAGTCCCATTTGGCACATTCATTGGATAGACATGCTTATGTGTCTTGAATGATGTCATGATTAGCAAGGGCATCCACCATCTAATTGACCTCACCGAACATGTGTTGAATGTGCCAATATTTAAATTTAGAAAGCCAATATAAGATTTGGTTGATGATCAAATTTAATCTCCGGATATTGATTTTCCTTTTTAATGGCTTGAATGATTATCTAGGATTCTAATTCCACATATATTTTTGAGAGGCTATGATGAGAGGCCAATTTAAGGCCACTAAGAAGAGATTTGGCCTCGACATCATTGCAAGTTCCATTATCTATCTTAAAAGATCCAACACTTAAACATATTCCCATGAAGTTCCTAATCACAAATCCCTCCCCTGATTTTCTGGGGTTACCTTGAGAAGCCCTATCAAATTTTAGTTTACGAGCCGGGGGCTCCATTTAGCCTTTTATCTGATAGAAATTTTTTCGGCCTTGGACATACCTCTTTTAATGATCTCCCAAGAGCTGGAATTTTGATGAGAGGCCAAGCCTTTCATATGGAAAGATCTTGTTTGGAGAAGAGAGAATGGGAATTGCAATAAGAACTGATATTATCATAAATTGCAACTTCCAACTTATTGAGAAAGCACTGTAGATCTTGTTTTTCATCGCTGAAAATCCTAAGGTTGCATTCCCACCAAATTTTCCTTAAAATGAGAATGGGGGAACATTTCCAAATGAAATTGAGTGTGGATTTGGAATAAGGATTTTTCCAATCCAAAATAGTGGCCGAGATAGTCTCTCTTGGGGGCCATGCTAAATTAGGGTAACTACACAGCCAGTACCAACACTCGAAGAGAAAGATAAATGTAAGAGCAAATGATTAATATCTTCTTAGGAATTAGAAAAAATAATGCATTTGGTAGGCCCAACATAACCCCATATTTTTCTCTTGTCTTGTGTGAGGATTTTTCCTTTAAATACCAACCATCGAAAGGCACCATATTTAGGAAAACACACTGGGTCTAAAAAAATAGTCCAAACTTGGGGAACAATGACATTTTTAAGACAAATAACCGAGTAGCCCGATTTGTGACGAATATTGACTGAGTTATCACCCAACCATAAAATACTTTTAGCCTTGGGGTGGTGAGAAACTTATCTGTATTTCAAGATTTTTTAAAGCATTGTTTGGATTCCTCAGATATATTCAAGTCATTAGGCTCCTTCTAGATCAAAGTTGGAGAACCATAAATGATAGATAAAAATATAATCTTGAACAAGGGAACCACACATGGCTTTAGAGGCCAAACATGCCTCTTCCAACTTAGGATGGTTTGTTAAAGAGGGATGACCATTCCAAGAGTCTTACCAAAATTTGTAGAAGTGCCATTGTTAATGAGCAAAGAAACATGAGTGGAAAACATGCTCCTACAGGATGATATGAAGTTCCAAATGTGGGAACCTTTAAGGAGGTTGGTCTCAAAGTGATATTGACTAAGGAGGACCATTTCCAAGATATTTCTTCTTTAGAATCTGATTGATATATCTAGATGGATAGGACAAGAAATTCCATACAAAATTTTCCCCCAAAGAAATATTTTAATGACCAAGATCGATGATACCAGCCCCACCTTGAACCTTGGGAGTTTTCACAATGATCCACTTGAGTAGATGCAATTTTTAATATTCATACTTTCCTTTCCAGAGGAAGGTGTGAATAATTATTTCAATCTTAAGAAGCACCACACGGGGACCCTCAAAACTGAGAGGATATAAATAGGGATGGAATTGAGAACAAATTTTATGAGAAGAATTTGACCAACCAAGGTGAGCCATTTCCCCTTCCAAGAATGAAGCCACTTATCAATAGAAGAGATCATATTATTCCAAAGTGAAGAACAACATTGACCAATGAAGAGTGGGATTCTGAGGTAAGAATGAGTAAGAGAGGTCACTACTATACCTAGAATATTGCTTATGCACCGTTGCAGCCAAGGTAAAGTATTGAAGAATAATACCACCAATTTGTGAAAGTTGATAACATGACCTGCAGCATTAGCATAGATATCAAAAATAGAGAGGAAAGAAGAAGCTTCAAGCACATTGGATGCACCAAAAATAAAGGTATCATCCATGAACTAATGATGGGTAATAGAAGGGAGTCATCGCCAACCAACAAGCCCTGAATACTCCCATTACTCTTAGTAGAGAGGATGGATCTTCGAGAGCTTCCAAAACAAGGAAAAAATAAAATGAGAGACAGGATCACCTTTACGAATACCTCGATTAATTACAAAGTAACCTTCAGTAGAACCATTAATAAGAACAAAAAAGAAGGGAGAGGAAATACAACTATAAATCCATTTGCAAAAAAGCATCACAAAACTAAAGCTTAAGAAGGGAGAGCAGGAGGAATCTCTAATTAATTTTATCATAAGCCTTGTTATAGTCAAGTTTGATAAGCATATAGGGTTATTTATTGTATGTGAGGGAATACATTAACCCATGAGCTAGAATAATATCGTCGGTTATATTATGCCCTTGAATAAATCCACATTGTTCCTTCGAAATGATCTGATCTAATAGGGGTTTGATCCTAATGGAAATTATTTTGAAAATGGTTTTATATGTAGTGTTGCATAGGTAGATTAGTCTATAATCATCAAAGTTGGAGGAATTATCCTTTTTGGGGAACATGTAGATGAAGGTATGATTCATGCTTCCAAGAATCTTCTTGGAATGCCTAGATTCCTCAACAACCGCTTAGACATTATTTCCCATAATATCACAATATTATTGAAATAAGGCCACTTGAAAACCATCGACTACTAGCATATTTATCATGCTCCATAGAGAAGACAACAGAGTGAACTTTACAAAACACAAATTTTTTGTGAAGATATCTACAAATTTGTCTTGAATTGAATAGAAATTGAGATCAATATCACCATTCAAGACTTTCTCCCTAATGAATTGCATATGAACTTCAACACGATTGGTCCTTTGATGTTGAAATAGATTATTTGCAAGAGAAATGCAATTGTGAATCTCACATAGAAGAGTAGTAATCCCTTTGACGCCCATATGCAGCTCATCCAATAGTCTTTTTAGCCACATAACTTCTTTGGTAGCTAAAAGGAATGATAACCAGATCGTACCAAGATAAGAACACATATGCTAATCAAACACCACGATCTATAAGATGAAATAAATTCACCGAATAACTTTACATAAAACCTTTGCAAACAAATGAGCAGCAATATCATAAGGAGTTGGAACTAATTCCCGTTTACTCGAATCAACTTGCTTTTTATTTGCTTTATCTAGCATCCATGGCTGAATGGTAAAAGCACCCAACTCATAATGTAAAGTTCTTCTAGAAAATTTCTTTCATATTATAGATCATGGTGCTTGATTAACATCTATTTTCTTGGCTTGGTACGATCTGGTTATCATTCCTTTCATGGTATCAGAGCTATAAATGATGTAGACATTCATCTGTAAGTTTTTCTTTGCAAGCAAGGGTTTATTATTTTCATGTATTTGGAATTTGTTAGAAATTTTTGCAGCATGCATGTTTATGAAAAAATAGAGTGCGGAATTGGATTTGGAAGGTGCCAAAACCCTAGAATTGACTATAAACTCAACCATGTTTTGAGACAGTCAAATTTGGACGTAAATTTATACCCTTTGGGTGCATTCTATTATCCATTAGATATAAGCGTGTACCTTCCAGATGCATTATTATTTTACCCTTTGGATATTTCTGTTTTGGATGTAGTCTTTTATCCACTAGATGCAAATTTGTACCCTCTGGGTGCATTCTTTTATCCATTGGATATTGACGTGTACCCTCTGGATGCAATGATTTACCCTCTAGACATTTTAGGTTTTGGGCGCAAGATTTTATCCTTTGGTCACAAGCCTATATCGTGTGGATGCACTCTTTTACCCTTTGGACATTTGGGTGTCATGTGTACCTTTAAAAAAATATCAACATTAAAATATTATTTTAATAGCAAAACCTTCTAGAGCTCATAACTTTTGATCTATAGCTCGGATTAAGGTGATCTTTTTTTGAAATTGTGTATTTTTAGAGATTTACGCATTGGTGACATTTTAAACACATATTTAAAATTTAAAAGGTAATTTTTCTCATTGTAATGTTTACACACACTCAATTATAAAGTGCCAAATTGGGAGGGTGTTGTAATCACTTGTGGACATAATTTCGGTTGAGCCCGACATCCTCAACTTTTGGGTGTTACATTCTTATATCTATGGGTGTATGCATTTATATCTCTCTTTTTGTTGAGATATTTTGGATCTGTATTTTTGACACTTTATTTTTGGCATGTTGATAGTCTCTCTTGTGGGGAGCTATTATGGTGAAGCCTAGTGTTAGTTTGTCAGTGTTCGAGTAGTTGATTTTGGCAACTCATATAGATCTATGGTGTCACTCTACCCATTCAACAATATGGGAGGGTGTGGTGTTGATATTGATTCTTTGGGTTTCGTGTCCTTGCCTTATTATCTTGGTTTTTCTTGGATTGTGGCACTCCTATTTATTTGGATCTCGTGTCATTGCCTTGTTACCTTGGTTGTTCTTGTATCATGGCAAACCTATTTGTAGTAGTTGATCAAATTATGTTTTTGTTTTTTTGCATTTTTGACACCACTCCATTAACAATCTCCTTGCATGGAGATATTCTGGTGAAGCCCAGTGTTAGTTGTTTTTGAGTTCTATGATCGAGCAGTGGATTCAGACCATAATGCACACCAAAATTATTCAACATTGTATGATTTTTTGGAGCTGAGCTTCTTGGGATATCTTGCAACGAGATTTTTCTCTCTACTTTGTTATTACTAGTTTTAGGTACCTTTCGGTGTCCATTTTCCTAGTTGTGTGTGGGTACCTCATCAGGCCTTGTTATCGGACCCACCTTCTTTTTCACCCACCTAAGCTATGCTTACGGGAGGGTGTTAGTGTAGGTTATTATTTATCCTTTTATTTATTTATTAGGATAATTCTTACACTTGTGTTAGCCCTACACTTGTTGGGTTAGCTTGCTTAGGTGTACTAGTTGTGTGGAGTTAGCTTACTAGTTATGTTGAGTTAGCTTCTCAGTTATGTGGAGTTAGCTTACTAGTCTTATGGAGTTAACTTAACTACCAGTATCAATTAGTGGGAGTTCTTCACCACTGATTTAGGTAGTAGTTGCACTTCCCTCCTCCTATATGTACATCTTTCTTATTGAATAATTCAAGTCATTGTATTGTAATGTATTGAGCATTATGGATTATGATGGATTTCCATATATGGTATTTTATCTCTTCTGTTTTACAAATCTAATGTGGTGTGCTATTATCATCTGAGATCGCGGCTTGGAATAATCTTCTTATCATTCCTTTTAGCAGCTTCCATAGCACTTCTATACTCTAAACATTGTATGTTGCTTCTTGCTACTCCAAGTGATGGCACCTACACCCAACTTGAAAATATATCTAGAAGTAGACTTCCTATCTGCAACATCACCAACATGATCAAAGTCACAATAACCAAATAATTGTGCATCATTACAAGAAGAATAATAAATACCATAATTGACTGTTCCTTTAATATATCTCAAAATCCTTGTTGCCATTTTCCAATGATCTTCATAAGGTTCTTGCATAAATATTGAAACTACTCCTACTGCATAAGAAATATCAGGTCTAGTAATAGTCAAGTAAATTAGACTACCAACTAGCTGCCTATACAATGTAGGATCAAATTTAGCACAAGCTAGTTTAGGATCTAACTTAACACCAACTTCAATAGGAATTGCAACAGGCTTACAGTCAATCATGTTAAATATTCTAAGAAAATTCATAACATACTGAGATTGAGATGCAATAATAGACTTATGATTTTGAAATATAACCATGCCAATAAAATGATTTAATAAACCTAAATCAGTCATTTCAAAACGTTGTTTTAACCTTTCTTTGATTCTAAAAATTAAATTTCTATCACTACTAGTAATCAAAAGATCATCAACATACAAGACAATAATGATAATATGATTGTTTTCAACTTTAACAAATAAATCATTATCAAAACAATAGTTAGAAAAACCAAGATCTTGAAAGAAACTGTTAATTTTAGCATACCAAGCTCTAGGAGCTTGCTTAAGACCATACAAATACTTTTTAAGCTTACATACATAAAGTTCCTTTCCAAGTACTTCAAATCCTTTAGGATGACTCATATAGATTTCTTCTTTTAAGTCACCATTTAAAAAATAATTTTTAACATCCATTTGGTGAATCTCCCAACCATATTGGGTAGCCAATGCAAGAAGAATTCTAACAGTGCTCATCTTAGCAATAGGAGAAAAAGTCTCAACATAGTCAATTCCTGGTTTCTGAGTGAAACCACGAGCTACCAACCTTTCCTTGAACTTGTCAATTTCTCCTAGAGAGTTATATTTGATTTTGAACAACCACCTAGATCCTACAATGATTCTCCTAGAATGAGGAGGGAATAGTTCCCAAGTGTCATTTTTTATTAAAGCATTATATTTAGCCTTTATAGCTTGAATCCATCTATCATCATGAGATACTTCTTAACAGGATTGTGGTTCTACCTCATAGAGGGTCATTAAGGCATGATAAGTATGTTGAATTCTAGTTAGTTTTCTAAGATTATCAAGCTGAGAGTTTTGAACAATATTTTTAGCCCATTTAGGAATCTTAGGTTGCAAGAAATTTTGGGATGAATCCCCCTCAATCTCCATCATATCTAGATCAAGATAATCAACCTCTTGAACTTTTGTTTCCATAATGTCAGTAGGAGGATTATCAGGATCTATTTCTAGAGCAGTAGAGGAAGGTTCATGAGAAACATCAGAGAAGGTTTTCTCTAAGACTTGAACATTTCTATTTTCAAAAATTTCATGCTTGAAAGGATCATAAACTCTCAATCCTTTAGTTCTACAACCATAGCCAACAAAAATACAAGAGAAAGAGGTTGGATCAAGTTTCTTCCTTTTTTCTTTTGGAATGAAGATAGAAGTAGGACTACCAAATATTCTTAAGTGAGAAATATCTGGTTTTGCTTAGTCCATACCTCATGAGGAGTAGTTTGGTGAAGGGATTTAGTGGGTACTCTATTAAGGATATAGACAAGTGTTCATAGCTTCAGCCCATAAGAATTTAGGCACATTAGATGCATGAATCATAGTCCTAGCCATTTCTAAGATAGTCTTATTCTTTCTTTCTAGTAATGCCATTTTACATAGGGGAATAGGGAGTAGTCAACTCTCTTTGAATTCCACATGATACAAAAACTCATCAAATTTATTTCTGACATACTCACCTCCATTATCATTCCTAATTCTCTTATTTTTCATATTAGAAGCATTTTCAACTAGAGCTTTAAATTCTTGAAATTTAGATAAGACATCAGACTTCTTCTTAATGAAATAAGACCAAGTCATTCTAGAATAATCATCAATAAAGAAAATAACATACAAAGCACCACTAAGAGAAGGAACCTCAAGTGGACCTCTCACATCACTATGAACCAATTTTAATAACTGAGAAGAATTTGGATCATGATGTTTGTGAAATGGTTGAGCATGTTTCTTACCATGTAGGAAAATTTCAAAAGTTTCATGATCTGATTTTATCTTAGGAAGACCAACAACAAGATTTAGTCTAGACATATCATACAAGATTTTTAAATTTACATGACCAAGTATTTCATGCCAAAGTTGAATATCATTCCTAGAAGAGGAAGAAAAGAAAGACTCAAACACAAAACCATCAAAGATATACAATCCATTTTCTGAATTCCGAAGCAATAACATTACTGAATTTATCTTTTACATACCACTTATCTTGCAGAAAAATAAATTTGTAGTTTTCTTTGGTTAGCTGAGAGCAAGAAAAAGATTATTTTTCAATTGAGGAACATACAAGACATTCCTAATTACACCATTTGAGAGCTTAACGTTGCCACAACCTTCAGATCTAATGATAGAGTTATCTCCTAGATAGATATTATCTTCACATTTAACTACATCTAAGAGGATACCAAGAGTACAAGTCATGTTCCTAGAGGCACCACTGTCAAGAATCCATTCATTGTCATTTGAAGTTGAAAGGGCAGTATACAAGCAATAGACTTCTTAACCATATTTACATGATTTTGCTTTTGATTTTTCTTAAGATTATTAGGCTTGTTGTTTTTAGCATTCTTGACTAATTTGTTAATCTTTACTCTACAATCAAACTCTTTATGCCCAAATTTTCCACACTTATTACAAGTTCCATTAAATTTGACTTTAAAGTTCGATTGCTCTTAGAAAAATTAGTCTTAGGATTTGATTTAAATCTAGATCTGATATTGGATTTCTGATTTGGATTGACATTAATCCTATTATGAGAAGACTTATGATTCTAAGAGAACAATGCTTGAGAAGCAGTCTCTTTTGAATCAAATTTCTCCATGACTCTTTCTTCTTGAATCAACAAAGAAGAAAAAGTGTCCAGATCATAAAGATCATTCTCATTCTGATACTTAGAATTAAGAATTGAGATGTAATGTCTAAATTTTTCATGAATATTAATCTGTATAATGAAATAAAGCAACTTATCTTGAAATAATTCATAGTTACAACCATCTAATTGAGCTTTGATGTTCTTAATTTTAGCTAAATAATTGAATTTTTCTTGTCCCCCTTCATGGGAGTTGTGAACAACACTAAAATAATTTTGATTATCTTAGAAAACCAATTGTCTTCATGTATGGCTTCTAATTTCTTCCATACATCTGCGGTGAGTCCATATGACCTATATACATTAAGAATTCATATCTAATACTTTGTAAAAGGATGGACAGAGCTTCCTGGGATCTATGAAAAAATGAAATGATGTTTTTAGGGGTAGCTTGTCTCTGCATACGATGGAAAATTGACGTGCGAGCATGAGAATCTACAAGCAACTCTTCTTCGTACCCGACCTCCCGAGGTCATGCCGAGACAACTAGTGAGAATGGAATTTATACGGATATAGACAAACTAGTTGGGTAATCTTATATCCTCAATATGCAATAATGGAATCTCTAAATATAAGGCAAAGAAGACCCTCCTAACTTGAATTGGTGTAATGGATCATTCGGATATAATAGTTGTTCGGAGGCTCCAATCAATGTTGAGCTCTGTTAAGATCCTATTTATTGGTTGTTGGATACATGGAAAATGACTTATAGGTGCTTCGTGTGTATTTCCAGACAAGGTCATGGAAAATGGTGATGAGAGGTGTAGTAGATCCTCCAAAGTTTTATGGATAATTCTCTAGTCTAGTCCAGAAATCCCTAGCCTTGATTGGCTACTATGCTTAGTATGGAGAATTGTGTAATGATGTCTAGTGGAGGTGGTGAGGACCTAAATATTAGTGTTTATAAACTAACGTCAATGTATGATTGATCAATAGGCTCGTTGGGTTGTGGGACATGTGGATCACAACCGTAAGTTTGTGGTTGTGGAGGACCTCCTATGGTCATACGAGGAGTTAATATCTCCTTCTGACTATCCAATAATCATACATCATTTCATCCTCTATGTTTAGAGCTAGGAGTTGTGTAATTTTATCATAATACCTTACAGGTGTTCTGGCAACTTGAATGCGTAAGCTAGTGTTTACGTCGATGAGGAGGTCTCCCGCATTGGGCTGTGGAACTAAAGGATTGCAACCAAATTTTTGTTCTCTTTCAAATCCTTGTACAGTCATGCGGATATCCTATCAAGGTAGTCTATAGTTAGGATGATTTGACCAAAATGTGTATGCCTTATCGTCTTCAATATTTAACTCTCTCAATTGTTCACTAACTGCTCGTAGGTTTACTATTGTTCGAAAACCTAGATCCTAAGGTCTTGATCTATATCAACTAGTGTTGTGGAGATTTGGTTGAGGCACTATTGGTTCAAATATGTATTCTCTGGGCTCTCTAGGTCCCGTGATTGTCATGCAAAGATGATTCAATTTTAACTGAAACGAATAAACTGATTATGAAAGTTGTATCTAAACTATGCATATGTTCTTTTATTTTTATCTTTTCGATGAAGTATTTTAACGAAATTAAAAGAGCAACTATTCTAATATATTCAAAAAATGGAAAATTAATCTAATGACAGAATAAAAACAAGCAAAGTAGCATGATGTTGCTATTTACCTATGCAGTTGTGAGTTTATCCTAAATATCTAAGTAACCAACTAGTTTAATTGAAAGGCTTTCAATCCTACCTCAAAAGTGACGAATGAATCATAGTTTCTCACAAACTATCATTCCCCATAGCTTCCCTGACAATATTGAAAGTGAACTTTAACTGAAATGAAATAATTTACTACTCTATTTGATATGTTTTAACTAGAAATTTGATAGCTCAAACCTGGAGTTTACAGAATAGTGGTAAATCCAGTTGTGTGTGACTTCATCCCCTCAGTGTGATCTCCTTGTTCCTTTGTATTCTCATGAATCCAAAAAGTGTGTATATGATAGCGTCAACAAAAGAAGATAGTCGAACAATGGCAGCTTTGGATATAGACCAAATACAATGCAAGTAAGAGAGGGATAGTGCAAGTGAATAGAGCTTGACTATGTAATTCCTAGCAGGATTTATTGCGGGAATACAACAAAAATACACCGAGAATTCTAGAAACTATCTTTTGTGACAAAACAAAACCTATAACTCTAAATGGATTCCAATCTAAGAATGAAACTACCTTATCCTAAGTTGATTGTATGGAACAACAATGAAGTAAGATGGAAACAAGAAGATCAAGTAATCCTAAACAACAAAGGAAAAGCTAATAACTGATGCAAAACATGAAACTATTGGAACTCTAAGAAAGAACTTCAAATGAACTAAATTATTTAAACAGATAAGGAGAGGGGCCTTTTGTTTGAAAACAAGCTGGCTATTTATAACAATTGCATTCACTAGAAGGTACCTTGGAATTGAACTCTTTTACCATTAAATAAAGAGAAAACACTATCTACTGGGTGGCCAAAACATAAATGCAAAGCAAAGTGGTTTAAGAATGTGGATAGAAATTTGAATTTTATGCTTAATGAGATCGTCGAACATTCTAGAAAATGTGCACAAGACCGCCACCCCGTGTGCGGGGTGGCGGTGATAGGACCACCGCCCTGTCTGCGGGCGCGGTCATAAGACCGCCGCCCAGGCAGGGTGGCGGTTTCCTCACTTAAGACCAAAATGCAAGGAAGAAGGGGGGGAGAGGGCAGGAAAAAGCATGCAGAGGTTGGATGAGGCACACAGGGATGAAAACTTATACTTGGTGATCTTTTCTGGATTCCGAACACCTTGCGAGGAGACCTATATCATCATTGGGGTATGTGTAACCTCTTTCGGTGGTGCAATACCCTACAATTTTGGGTACATACATATTGCCCCCTTGGAGAAGTGTCTTATCCATGAAGAGGCGTAAATGGTGGATACAAGTATGGAGGTTCCAAAATGGGGACTTAGAAGTTATACCTGACACACCCGTGTGTCGAAATGTCGCCATCCAAATTCCCACTACCTGCAAAATGAAAAGAGGACTCAAGTGCAGATAGATACAATAAATAAAAAAAAAAAACTAAATTAATATGAAATTAGGACTTACCATCTATGCGGGGATTAAAAATTACCTCTGTTGACACTCCAACCCTGCGAAAAAACATTCAAAACCAAATTAGAAAACTATATATATATAAAACGAGCTCATTTTACTATTCATTTACACGTGTTGATTTGGTGATTTTTGAGCTCTGGGACCCACGGTGACCATTTTCGATGAGAGTACAGTCAAAATGTCCATTACGAGATCATGATCATGCCTCCGAGAGCAAGACATCGGCCTATGAAGTCTCAGGTTAGTTCTTCTCAATTTATCATTTTTAAACCTAAAATATAGAAATGTAGAAATCTTTGTCTTGGGGGACCATTTTTAAAATGTTAGTCTTAAATGAGTCTCTAGGGGGGCCCATAGGGTAGGTCTTTATTTCATCTAAAATGATGTATTTTTGCATTTTTAAAGTGTTTTTAGGGCTTTCAAGCCATTTGGCATTTCGGGACATGACCGCCACCCTATGAAGGCGGCGGTTACGGGACCGCCACTCTACATGGTTACCGCCACCTCTACGGTTTAAAATACTTTGACGGGAGTGTTTTGAATGCAAAAAAAAAGGATGTAAATTTTAATTGTCTTTGCATTTTTGGCATTTCTATATGTTCTTGATAATTTTTCTAGTTGGATTATGTTACTTACTCACTCTTTTTCTATGTTTTGGGTGAATGTAGAAGAAGGAGGAGTACATCAGATGGAGCAGAGAGAGGGAGTGTGATTGGCTCCAGTAGTATTGGATGCATTGTCCCAGGATGAGAGGGACACTTTGCAGAGGGTTGGGATTCTACGGATCTCTCGGGTTGCTCATGTTGCTCCTTCTAGTCACATACTATGTGACTTATTTTCATATTGGGACATAGATTAGAACACTTTCGATTTCTAGGAGTTAGGGGTGAGTGGACCATCACCCTAGAGGACGTTTACCATATATTGGGGGTTCTGATTCTTGGGAGGCGGTTGTCTCTCAAGACAACAGTATCTAGATCTTAGTTGGTTCAGTGGGCCACATATATGGGAGATGTCATTATTTCCATGGGGTTAAAGAAGGGGGTGAAGGTCCATTCTATTGCTGCCTCTCCTATCCCTGTGATCTGCAAGGCCATTATGGGTATCCTTGCCTTGCAGTTTGATTGGGGATAAGGGAGGGGATACTCTTCTATATTGCTGGGCTCCCATCATTACATAGATTGAGGCCCATGGATGTATTTACGCTTGGGGAGCAGACATCCTTGGGACCACCTACCATGATTTATACAGGGTGGTCAGACTACAGGGACAGTCACTAAGCCACCCTACTCTAGTTATGAGTTGGGTGTATGAGCACATCATTCCTTATGGGAGAGGTATACAGGTGGAGGATCTGGGGGCTTCAAGGGTAGCGAGGTGGGTAGGGATGACCATACTTAGGACGCCACACTAGCCAGTGGCTTCCCTGACTATTGCAAACATGGAGGCCACTCCTTATCAGGACATGGTAGGGCTATGGGGGAGGAGACACTTACATTGATTGCATGCTCTTCCATGGGTCAGTTGGTAGATAGGACGGGAAGCTAGAGGCCCACCCCTTTGATAGAGTACCATAGCAGTTTGGCCTCCCTTATATTGATATGTTTCCTCCAGCGGGGCCAGTATATAGATCTGTTCGCGAGGCCAGGGGAGGTCCTAGAGGCCGAGGTTGGACCACGATCACTCCTGGTGTTCCCATTACAGCTAGGAGGGTGGTTTGTGTCGAGGGTAGCTAGTGCTCCTTGAGCACCTTTACTTCAGATTGGTGTCGGTCCTGCTCATAGTGGAGATGAGCCCATTGATGTGGACTTTGAGTCTGAGGAGTTCACTTAGGGGAGACAGAGGAGGAGACAGAGGAGGGTGAGACCAAAGCTGGCGGGACAGGTGAGGAGGATGACAACGATACTGAGTGGCATGACACTTAGGATATCTTACAGGCCGAGAGGGTAGAGGAGAGCGTAGAGAAGGTGACCTTGATTTCAGAGGAGTTGCCTTCTTAAGATTTAGGGGGAGATGACGAGTCTGTGGCAGGCCATCACTTCGTTCTAGATGTGGGAGAGACATGACAGTCGGTGGTAGCGTCAGTAGCAGGTGCAGATCCTAGAGATCCTACCTAGATGCCTAGAGATCCGAGTGATTTATTACTCTTTTCTCAACTTTTACTTTAGTTAGAAATGTTTATTTGGTATTTCCTTTTGTTATTTTGTTTGTCTTTGATCTTGTTTTGGACAAATTTCTAACTCTGTTCATTTCTCCTTTTTTTTTTTAGCGATCACGAGGGATGGCGAGACTTGATTCACTAGGTGTGCGCAGACACTCTACTTCTCCCTTCAGAGGGTACTCGGGCCAAATTGACTGAGGATTTTGGAGAGCCCTCAAAGAATCGGATAACATACTAATGTCCTTACCCCTATCTAGAAGGTGGCAAAGAGCTTACCTCCCTTCACACTGAGCCGATGGATACAGGATCTAAGCGCTTGATGAGGAGTCACTCTCATAGTGAGACTACACATCTACTGGTTGTGATTATGAGCCCTCAGTTCATTCAGAGCGTCGTCGCAGCAGGAGTCCTAGATGAGGTCATGCACCTTTTGAGGGATCTCATAGGGATTGAGAGATCATGGTGCCTTTTTGTAGTGATTTTTGGTCGGACACCTATACGAGTATTTTTGTATTTTCCGGGCTCATTGAGCATTTTGACCATGCCTTAGTGCATGATGGCATTGTACATAAAACACCATATATATATATATATATCTTTTTGGATCTAGAACTTCTTGTGTCTAGAATTTTGTGATTCACTTCTCATGTGCATACTAGATGTTTTTAGAGTACTTGTTTTTATATGCTTTTCAGAATGTATGCAATGGATGACAAATGATAACAAATACTAAACATGAATGCTTTATTTTTTTTTGTGATGTTGATATGTGATGATGTAGAACATTTTGTAGTACTGAACTTTTGGCCTCTTTGGGCAATGTCTGTTGTTTCTTCTTATATTGGAAAAATGTGATGAATGTATAGAGATAAAGAGATGAACTTGCCCCATTCCCAAACTCCACGCAACTAGTAAGATGCGAGGGCTCAACACCAAGAGTTGGGAAGGGCACAAATTATATGAGTTTGACTGAATGGAACGATGAGAGATAGACAAACTAGTGACAGAAACCAAACTTATACCTACACACTTACTCTACTCAGAACTACCACCAAGCTCAGAAGGTAACTTACTTTTTAGTTTATCTAGACTTAGATCTATAGATGGCAACCTGGTTGACAAAATCTGGTTTTGAGGATTTGATCTCTTTAGAATTTGGACACTTATTTTCACTTAATATAATTTGATTTGTATTTGTAAAATACCAAGATTTGTTAATTTGTATGAATGGACCCCCCACACCCTGCCCCATGCCACTAGTAAGAAACATGTGTTTGCCACCAAAGGTAGGATATAGGTGATCAAGGGTTCTTCTTTCCTTTCCCAACCTCGCACCACCAGTAAGAGATGTGGGTTTACCACCGAAGGTTGGTGGGGCAAAGAAATGTGTAAAATAAAATATTCTGTTTGCTTGGTATTTTTTATTCTATTTTATTTTGACACTTAAGAACTATGATTTTGGAATATCCTTGTTTCAAAGAGACATAAGAGGGATAGATGTGACACCAAGAAGCTTCTAGAATAGACCGTAGGTAAGAACAACTTCACCTAGTAGAAAGAAAGAGCAAAACCAAGTATGCAGGCCTTGGTATGGTTTTTGTCAACATTTGTCTGTCAAACTTGATGAAAATATTTTGAAATTACTTGATGATGTATGAAGAGATGTGATTTGAATGTTTTTGCCAATATTTTCAGAAATTTGTAATAGATTTCTTAAGAGTAAGTTCCTTGACTACAATTTTTATGAAACAAGTGGACAAAATGAAATCAGCTAAATGACTAATGTAATGTAGGTAAATATAATGTACAAGTGGTGATTATGATGTCTCATGCGTAAAACCGTTTAAGATGTAAGGAATTGATAGTTTCATTGAATTCCTCACCTTCTAGTGTACACAAGAGATACACACCATTTCCGTAGTCCTTCATGACTCGGTATGGGCCCAACCACTTCGGCCGAAATTTCCTTCCTTCACCAATTTTCTTATCAATCGAGTTGTCTATTCTTAGAACTAGATCTCCCTCATACATTTCTTGCTCATAGAATTTTTTGTTGTATTATCGACACATCCAGTCAACATAGGCTCTATGTCGTTGTTCGTCATTAGCCTTGGCCTCATCAAGGCTTTCTAGTTGAGAGAGGCATGCCTCTCTATAGGCGTCTTCATCCAAAATCCCTTGTAATGAGATGCAAAGACTAGGTATTTCGACCTCAAGTAGGAGAATTGCCTCTACCCCAAATACTAATGAGAAAAGGGGTTGGTCCATCGGTGTTCTTATTGAGGTTTGATGGGCCCATAAGGATGGATATAATTTTAGATGCCAATCTCGTTTGTTTCCTTCACTATTTTGAGGAGAATAGCCTTTAATGTTTTGTTCGTTGCTTCAGATTTTCCATTGGCTTGAGGATAGTAAAGAGAGGCCGTATGATGGTTTATTTTGAATTTTCTACATAGCTCACGAGACCTCATCATTCTTAAAGGATGTACCATTATCTGAGATAATGACTTATGGGACACCATACCTACAAATGATTTGGTTTAGAATGAACTTGGCGATTATTGAACCTGGTACGGTGGTGAGAGGCATGGCCTCTACCCATTTGGTAAAATATTCTGTGGCCGTAATTATAAAGTTATGGCCATCTATCAATGAGGGAGAGAATTTCCCTATCAAATCTAGACCCCACGTGGAGAAAGGCCACAAGGTTGCTATTGGTTGTAGGGATTGTGCTGGCATGTGAATCTCGTGGGAGAACTCTTGGCATTTATGGCACTTATGTACAAACTCTACTACGTCATGTTCAAGAGTGGGCCAAAAATAGCCCATACGATGTATTTTGCGTGTAGTGGCATGACCACCAAAGTGGCCTCCACATATCCCACTGTGGGATTCATAAATAATCTTCTTGGATTCTTCTCTGTCGATGCATCTTAAAAGCATGCCATCGAAGGCTTTATGAAAGAGTACTTGTTCTAAAATAATGTATTTAGCAGTGATAATGCGTAACCGTCTTCTTTGTTGCGATGTGACATCTTTTGGGTACATATGGTCCATGATAAAATTGACGATATCGGTGTATCAAGGGCATGCAAATATGCGGGGTTTGGTCTCGATAAAGTATATGCACTCATCGGGAATTTCAAATTTACCATTTGCCCCCATCTAATGGATTTTCAGCTAACCAGTCTACAATTATTTTAACCTTAATGGATTTCTAGTTTACAAATGTTAATTCAAATTTTCCCATTAAGGTTATGAAATTTCCATCTTTTTTAGATAAAGAACCTTGTGTGAGGAATGTTTGTAAATGATCTATCTTTACAATGACCCTTTTTCTTGATTTAACATGTAATGTCTTAAACGTTTTGTTGTAAAGACTATGGCAAGGCATTCTTTCTCTTCTTGTGTACAACGTGTTTCATAATCGCGCAACGTTCGACTATTGAAATAGACTGCACATTCTCTTTTATCATTGTCTTCTTGAGCCAACATGCAGGCTAGCGAGACATCAATATCCCGTGAGTATAGGATCAAAGGGTGATCTGGTCTGGGAGGCATTAGTGTGGGCGGAGACAACAAGAAGCGTTTAACTGCTTTGAAGGCCTCATTGCATTCTTTTGTCCAATCAATGTTATAATATTTCTTTAATAGATTGTTGATTGGATGAATAGCAAAACTTAAATCTGGGATGAACCTTCGGATTGCACCGAGTTTCCCAAGAAATGATCTGATTCCAGACTCATCTAATGGTGGAATCATCTCAAGAACAACCTAGATTTTGGTTGGATCTACATCAATCCCTCATGAAGATATAATGTAACCTGAATTTTGCCTCCTGTCACACCAAATACGCACTTCTCTGGGTTTAATGTGACACCATATTCAATTAATCATGAGAGAATGATATGGAGTACTTCTGGGTGATCACAATGCTTCTTGGCCTTGGCCAACAAGTCATCCACATAGGATTCCACAATTTTATGAATAAGGTCATGGAATATGTATGTCATTTCCCGTTGGTATGTAGCATCGGCATTCTTAAGACCGAATGACATGACAACGTAACAATAAGTTCCCCAAGGAGTTATGAACATGGTTTTGGCTTGATCTGTTTAGATATTTTAATCTAATTATACCCTGAGAACCCATCCATGAGGGACAACAATTCAAATCTAGTTGTTGCATCAACAATGATGTCAATGGATGGTAACAGGAAGTCGTCTTTGGGACATGCTTTATCAATGTCCCAAAAATCTATGCAAATGCGTATCTTCCCATTCTTTTTGAGAATAGGGACGATATTAGATACCCATTGTGAATAGTCAACGGTTTGATGAATCCCACTTGGAGAAGTTTCATTACTTCTTCTTTTACCATGAGAGCCACTTTTGGCTTCATTGGTCTTGACTTTTGTTTAATTGGTTTTGCATCTGGTTTAGTGACAAGATTATGTACCACAATATGTGGTGCAATTCCTGTCATTTCTTTATAGTTAAACATGAAATCCTTTTGATGTTCCTTGAGGATTTGGGTGTGTATTTCTATCTCCTCTGGAGTTAACAAGGATCCCAACTTCAAAATTTTTGGTTCTTCCTCCGTTCCAATGTTTATGTCAATTGTTTCTTCGATTAAAGAAGCATTTCCTTCTTCAAATTCAGGTGGGGCTGGAGGTAGTTCCAAACTTTCTCCATTCTCTACCTCGTAGATATCGAGATCCTTCTATGGGGAGACTCTACCATGGGATTTCCAAAATAGGAAGAGGAATGTGGTATTAGGGAAAGATCTACTATGTGGTGAGCATGATGTAACTCTACATAGGCATTTAGATATTCGAGGGTGACTCTATCATTGTCAAAGTGATCTAGGATAGGAATATTATTCTCAGCTTCTCTATGAGTCAGGAGTGGTTTTGTTGGTATTTTATGCACTAATGGTTCATTACGAAGTGATACTGTGAAACTTGTATCTTCCAAATCACTGTTTGGAGTGAAACGGGAAGCTGAGGTTGCTATTGAATCTGCGAGAAGGTTTTTCTCTCGTGGGATTGCTTTAATTGATATAAAGTTGAATTCTTTGCTTAGGTCTAGTACTGCTGTTTTGTAGAGTTGTAAATGTTTAACTCTAGTCTCATATACCTCAGAGACTTGGTTTGCAACCAGTTGTGAGTCTCCTAGTACTCTAATGTTATCAACACCCATTCTTTTGGCTAGGATGAGGCCAAGGAGGAGGGCTTCGTATTCCGCCCCATTGTTTGTACACTCAAATTTTAATTTAAAGGCAAAAGGTAGGATCTTTCCCTCAAGAGAAGTAAAGATCACTCCTGCTGACTCCAAAGCGACATCTAGCTCCATTGAAGTGGAGAGTCCAATATTTTCTTGGGAAAATGGATGTTGGGATATTCATCATATTTTATTTCTTCTGCCTCGGTTACTTCTACCATACAAACTTCATCTGATGGAAGGGAACCAATTCCTAGGGTGTATCCCATACCCATAAAATCAAATGGTAGGAGAATGGGCAGATCTTTCTCTAGAAACTTGACAATCTTTGTAGTAGTCCCTAATGACATTGTTTCTATGACGTTAGCCTCATTTTTGAGTGCTGGAATGCCCTCAACTAGATTTGTAATTTCCAATTCTGTGGTAGGTATCAACTTCTCTTCTAGTTTTGAATTAATTGGTTTACTAAGTTGATTCGTTGGGAGTTCAAAATCGGAGTGAATGCCTGGTCTTTTCTTCAAATCTACTAGGTGTATATCGAAGGGTTTTGGGTCACCTTGTGCCACAAATATTTTCCCTAAGTGTAAAACTCTTATCTCTTGGAATAACGTGGAAGGGATTGCCTTCATACGGTGTATCCATGGTCGACCGAGGATCATATTATAGTTGGTTTCCCGATCTATAATATAAAATTCAGTGAGGACCGTCTTGGGTCCTAAGGTGACTGGTAAAATTATGGTTCCAATTGAATCGGCCTTGAGGCTATCATAGCCTCTTAGCGTATTTCGTGTTGTGGAATAGTTTGTTTCTTCATATCCTAACTTTTGAAGAAAAGTGAAGGGGACTATGTTAACTGCTGCCCCATCATCAATCATTACGCATTTAACATAATTATTATAAACCCATACTTGTAAATGTAAAGCTAGGTCAACTCTTCACACAATTTTAGTGTCTCTTGGCATTTTTATATCAAATATAAACTCAGTATCCCTATCCGGCTGCCCTGGAGTGTAGATGTCAAAGTCTACATGATTTACTTGCATTTCTAGAGGAGGAGTGATGTTAATTAAATGCCCAAGGCCTAGTGCTTCTAAGAGAGAAGCCCTATGGGTGGGAGAGTTCTTTAATAAATCCAAGAAGGAGATGTGAGAGAAGGTCTTTGTTAATTCATTAATTAAATCATAAGCACCTATGGGTTTTACCAACGTTTGTTGAATGTTCTCTAATTCTAATGGATAACTTGGAACTAGTTAAGAAGAATAATCCTGTGTTCTTGTTATGGTTTCTACTGGGTAGCTCGGTGTCTAACTCTACCAGACCAACTATCTTGGTTTGCGGTCGAGTTCCTAATTGGGGTGTGACCGGTGGATTCAATGAAGTTGAAGCTTCATGATCATTATTTCCTGCCATAACACCCTTGTTTGTTCCACTTGGATCTAACCTATTATTGTTAGTATGATTTGGGAGTGGATCATTAAAGATCTTGAGGGGTGCATTTTGAGGGGAAACTGCCCCTGTGTAAGTGTTTGCACGGGTACTACAGAATTTGCTAAGAACATATCTATAAAGAGTTGTCTTTGGTCTTCTAGAAAATGCTACATGAATTTATTGTAGTCACAACAAGTCCTAGTATCATGGCCTTGAATCTTGTGGAAACCACAATACAAATTGGGATTATAATTTTGAGGTTATTGATTTGAAACCTATTATGGCCCAAAATTCTGATAAGGTTGCTAGTTGTTAGAGTTAAAATTTTGAGGTTGTTGCCTTTGGTTTTGACTCTGATATCCAGTTGGGTTTCGATTTGAACCTTGTGTTTGGATTTTTCGTTGTTGTTGTTGTTGTTATTGTTGTGGTCGTGGTGGATGATTAAAATCCACTGCGTTGATTATTAGAGTAAAATTGTTATTTCACTGATTATTAGTGGGTGGTGAAATGTTTACAACGTTTACTCTTTTAACTTGGTCTGTTACTCCATCTATTATAACCCCATGGTTTTTGTTAAGGATTTTGGGTCCTTGATTGGTATTCCTGGTGTTAGGATAGGACGTAGTGTTTTGACTGAAGAGATTAATTTCCCATTTGTTCCATATGTCTTACAACCACTATCTATGGCTTCTTGGTCGATTCAGAGAGCACTCTCGAGTACTTCATCATAAGTTCTTAGTGGGAACTTCTGGACTTCTTCCTTTATCTCTCTATTATGGGAATGAAGGAATAAATCACATAGTTTCATCTGGTCCATGTTTGGAACACTTATTGATGAGTAGAGAATTGTACGCCATCTTTGAATAAAATGAGCAAAGGATTCATTATGTTCTTGTTTAATATGTAAGAATTCCCTGATTCATGTTCTTAACAATTTGTTCATGTCAAAATCTTTGATGAACTCGACACTAGTTGTTAAATGAGTGTATCAAGGCTTCGGGTATTCTATAGTACCAATTAAGGGAAATACCCTCTAAGGTTTTAGGGAATATCTTAGCAAACAACCCCATCCCAAGGGAGTAATTTACGTATGGTCATGGCATAGGCCTTGATGTGTGCATTTGGATCTCCCTCCCCTTTGTATTTGGGTAACTCGAAAAGAGGTCTTAGAAGCATAACACTTCGTATGCTGAAGTTTAGGGGCTCTTTCAAATATTCTGAATAAGCCCCTACCGCATAGGCTTCGACCATTGATGGTGTTTGCTGAGGGGGTGGGGGTGGCATGGTTTGTTGATATGGCATAGCATATGTATTTGCAGGGACATAAGGGAATCCCTATGGTTGAGAAAACATCCCGGGAGAGGAGAACATGTCTCCTTGTGGTGATTTTGAATAAATGTTTAAGTAGGGAGGAGCATTGCTCTGGTATGGGTTGTTTGGTGCTAAGCCGGGAGGTATCATATTTTCAACTAGAGCAGCATTTGAAAACATGGTTCTAGTTGGTGTTTGTTGTGGATAGTTATATGAATGTTGAGGAGGCATGCCTAATGTGCCTATTCCTGTAAGGAGGTCAACTTGGTTGGGATGATGCGGAGGGTTGGGGATTCCTGCTTTCCCGAAATATGAATTTTGATTTGCTTGAGCAAGTTCCAATCCTCTAACTTTCTCAACTAAGGCTGAGATGACCTCAATTGGTGAAGACACGGTGTTTTTCCTTAATGGCATTTGTTGTACACCTTGAGGTTGTAAAGGGGTATGATACCCTACTATGAATTGATCATTACCTTGCCAAGCTTCACCGAGAGTATTTCCCATAGGTGGAGGAATGGGGGTGTTTTCTTGGAGTAGGGTATCAATTTGTGTTTGAAAACTCCTATAGGTGGGTACATGTTTTGGAAGCATTGTTTTCTTCGAGTGTAGCGTGCTAAATACTCCTCGTCTAAAAATAGTGCATCCGATTGTCTCTACCGATTTGTGGTCTGAACAAAACCCGAGGAGATGAAATGGATTCTCCAGTAAATGTCATATTGTTAGAGCCTGAGGGCTCTAGTTTTTGCGTTTGTGTAAGCTGATCCAACTCCTCAATTCGGAACGAAGAACTAGAGCTATTTCTTTAAGGGGAGTTTGAGATGACAATTAATTACTTGAATAATTGTCACCCATGCGAAAGCGAGGGTGACGGTTGTTTTTTTTTACTATAATTTACTTCAAGACTGAGAGAGGTCTACCATATGCATCGTATCTCGACATATTTGGGGGGTATATGAATACCCATAGAATAATGGGAAAGAGCGAAGGTGGATGAAAGAAATGAAAATAAAAGGAGAACAGTTGTTTGTTTCACGTCGGGTTCACCAATTTTGTACGATGGAAAAGTGACATGCGAGCATGAGAATCTACAAGCAACTCTTCTTCGTACCCGACCTCCCAAGGTCATGCCGAGACAGCTGGTGAGAATGGAATTTATACGGATATAGACAAACTAGTTAGGTAATCTTATATCCTCAATACGTAATAATGGAATCTACGAATCTAAGGTGAAGAAGGCCCTCCTAACCTAAATTGGTGTAATGGATCATTTGGATATAATAGTTGTTCGGAGGCTCCAATCAATGTCGAGCTCTACTGAGATCCTATTTATTGGTTGTTGGATACGTGGAAAATGACTTATAGGTGCTTCGTGTGTATTTCCAAACAAGGTCATGGAAAATGGTGATGAGAGGTGTAGTAGATCCTCCGGAGTTTTATGGACGATTCTCTAGTCTAGTCCAGAAATCCCTAGCCTGATTGACTGCTATGTTTAGTACGGAGAATTGTGTAATGATGTTTGGTGGAAGTGGTGAGGACCTAAATATTAGTGTTTGCAAACAACTCTAAATATTAGTGTTTGATTGATCAATAGGATTGTTGGGTTGTGGGACTTGTGGATCACAATCGTAAGTTTGTGGTTGTGGAGGACCTCCTATGGTCATATGAGTTAATATCTCCTTCCAACTATCTAATAATCATACGCCTTTTCAAATCTCTATGTTTAGATCTAGGAGTTGTGTAATTTTCTCATAATACCTTATAGGTGTTACGCAACTTGAATGTGTAAGCTACCGTCTACGTCAATGAGGAGGTCTCCTACGTTGTGTTGTGGAACTAAAGGATAGTAACCAAATGTTTGTTCTCTTTTGAGTCCTTGTATAGTCATGCGGATATCCTATCAAGGCAGTCTATAGTTAGGATGATTTGACCAAAATGTGTATGCCTTGTCATCTTCAATATTTAACTCTCTCAATTGTTCACTAACTGCTCGTAGGTTTATTGTTGTTCGAAAAACATGGATCCTAAGGTCTTGATCTATATCAGCTAGTGTTGTGGGGAGATTTGGTTGAGGCACTATTGGTTCAAATATGTATTCTCTGGGCTCTCTAGGTCCCATGATTGTCATGCAAAGATGATTCAATTTTAACTGAAATGAATAAACTGATTATGAAAGATGTATCTACACTATGCATATGTTCTTTTATTTTTGTATTTTCGATGAAGTATTTTAACGAAATTAAAAGAGAAACTATTCTAATATATTCAGAAAATGGACAATTAATCCAATGACAAAATCAAAACAGGAAAAGTAGGCCAATGTAGCTATTTACCTGTGCAGTTGTGAGTTTATCCTAAATATCTAAGTAACCAACTATTTTAATTGAAAGACTTTCAATCCTACCTCATAAGCGATGAATGAATCATAGTTTCTCACAAATTATAATTCCCCACAGCTTCCCTGGCAATATTGAAAGTGAACTTTAACTGAAATGAAATAATTTACTACTCTATTTGATATGTTGTAACTAGAACTTTGATAGCTCAAACCTGGATTTTACATAACAGTGGTAAATCCAGTTGTGTGTGACTTCGTCCCCTCAATGTGATCTCCTTGTTCCTTCGTGTTCTTGTGAATCCTGAAAACATGATTGGACCGCCACCTGGGCACGGCGGTGGTTTCGTCACTTAAGAAAAAAATGGAAGGAAGAAGAGGGCAGAGGGCAAGACAAGGCACGTGGAGGCCGGATGAGGCACACGGGATGCAAACATATACTTGCGATCTTTCATGGATTCTCGAATACCTTGCGAGGAGACCTATATCATCATTGGGGTATGTATAACCTCTTTTCGGTGGTGCGAAGACCTACAATTTTGGGTACGTATACCTCCCTATGGGACGATTTTCTATACCATTCACTAGATCCTAGAGCTTTCTAGCCATAAAACAGGCTTTTAAACGCACTTTCCAAATGCTATAATTTGTTTCATTTAGCAATTGAGACTTATCCATTGAAAAACTGGTAGAACTAGCCATTTTTAATGTTTATACGACAATGGAGACAAAAAAACTCAAAAATAAATCAAGGACACCAAACAGAGAAAAGCAACAAGCGACAAATCTTTTAATTTGCTATACAAATACAAACAACTCAAAATTAATAAAAAATTAGCTTGAATTGGTTGAATTTAAGATCAATTTGAATGAGATCACTCAGGGGTCGACTTTACAGTGAGCTAACCGAGATTATACTAAGTCGAGGCTAGAGTAACTCAATGATTTATTTAGCAACTCGACAGGCGAGCTCAAAGATGAGCTACTTAAGAAATTAAAAAAGATAAAAATAGCCAAGGTGGGGGTGACATGTGGCACATATCAACAATACCAAAAGAGGCATGTGTGGGATTTAAAACATATACTCCATCGGACATGAAACTTAAAAAATTAAAGTTAATTCCTTTTCGGTCTGTGTGACAACAAGTGAAAAAAGAAAAATATGTGTCACTTTTTAATTAGCTCACATTTCACAATGCAACTAATAAGATAGAAGACAATTAATTAAAAAACAAAATTGTATACACATGTCTTAAATTAATTGGATCACTTTTCGCACTCTGAAACAATGCAAAATCAAAGTCTTAGTCAAACGAGGCCACTTATCGAAAGTTTAATGACTAAATAAAAGACACTTGGCACTTTCCTCCAAACTTTAAATAGATAGCTTTGAGTAGGCTTAAAGTCCCCAAAATAAACCAAACTTGAAATAAAGTTCAGGTCTGAAAAAAGTATAAGATAGGTGTTACAATTTAATTGGCTAAGCCAAAGAAAATATTGACACCTTGACACTTACAAAGGCTGACACAATTAAAATACGTGTCAAAAAGTAATTGATTCACACTTCAAAAATATGATAAAGACAAGTCAAAAAGAAGATACGTGGAGCCTTTTAAATGGCTCACACTTTGCAAATGAAAGAGATTGAAAAATGTGAAAAGAGATGTACATGTCTAATGGCTATTGGTTCGCACTTCACAGTGCAACCAAAATGGTTAAAGCAAACTAAGGACACATGGAACCTTTTAAATGGCTCACTTTTCACAAGACTAACAAACAATGAAAATGCAAAAAGGTGGAAAATTTTAATTGGATAACAACTTCCACAAATGAAAGACTAAAAATGTGAAATGTGGAGCAATTCTATTGGCTCGATTTCACAAATCTGACAAATGCGAAATAAAAGATACTTGGAGAAATTTTATTGGTTTTTCCTTCGCATATGTCAAAGGCAAGTTAAAAGAAGACTGACAAAGTGAAATACAGAGCCACTTGGAGCAATATTATTGGCTCAAATTTCACAAATGTCAAAAATAGATAACAAGGGACAAATAATGTGAAATATGGAACAATTCTATTGGTCTGTATTTCACAAATGACAGAGGATAGCTAATCCAAGTCTGAAAATGCAAAGACACATGTAAATCCCTTATTGGCTCATGTTTCGTGATGAATATCAAATAAACAATATTACTGACACAACAAAGTAAGATTGAGCCTTATGATTGGTTTGAGCTTCACAAAACTAACAATGCGAAGCTAGCTAGAGCAATATTATTGGATCAAGTTTCACGAGAGATAGAAGGATGTCATATTGAATCCACTTAGCACTCTAATATTGGGTATGGCTTCAAAAACACAAAGAAAAGGAAAAAATATATATTTGAAGAAATTCTATTGGTCTAAACTTCACAAAACTGAAAGGATCAAAAGAAATACTGAAAATATGAAGTCGGGTGGCGTAAAATGATTGTATCGGGAATCAAAAAAGAAAAGCTAGTGAAAATTAAATATTTTACCACTAAAACAGACTTAAAAGCTTAAATAAACTAGATCTAAATAAATTTTTCATATCCAAAGTCTAAAAATGACTCTAACGGCTATAAATGGTGTGAAAACTTAAAATAAGCTCGTAGTCGATGGATTTAAACCTCAAACAACTGAAACTAGATGTGAAATCAAAGATCTAAGCATACAAAAGCTTCAAACATGATCTAAACATCCATTTAGCCCATATTTCACCAATATTTCAAACAATATTTGGGTGGGAATTGGAATTTTAAACCTGGTTTGCTTGAAGATGACTACGAAACTTTTAAGGGTCTCGCAGATCCATAAATACACTTCAAGCTTCTTCACCTCTTCAAGTTAAACACTTCGGATCGATCCCGAACTCGCATGATAACCAAGCTCGATACTATGTTAGATTTAGCATGGGAAAAGTAATCCACATATCACATATCCACCATTAAAGCCAAAGATTATAGATTATGATATGTAGTTGATTTAGACACAGACATAGCTTGAAATAGATAGTGAATAACAGAGCTTAATGAGCTAGAGATTGAAAGTAAATAAAAACAAGAGTAAAGATAGATAACACCAGATTTAAGTGGAGAAACTCAAAGGAAAAAAACTCCACTGGTAAAGCACTGTCTTTATTAAGAATTACACAAGTTCAACCCAACACTTCCACTTCCAGTTTATAGTCATTCACAATGTCTGCTAAGCTATTTTCTTTATCAGATCATATAATGATCATCAACTGTATCTTGTAATAAGATCTTAGTCTTTAAGTTATTATGTATAACATGTATATGTTGTAGACAACCAATCCCGAGAGGGATCACCCAAATCAATATGGGTGGGTGAATCGGTCGAGTCGTTTCACTCTTTAATGTGAAAGACCTTCACAATAAAGTTTGCTTAACAAAATTTTAAATTTAATGTTGGGGTGTACTGCAGTGGTTGATCCCACTTGACATTATCACCCCAAAGACCAATATATTTCTTCACGTAGATTAATTCCTCCCAAATCCAAAAGAAGTTGTTTTTCTAGAAGGTATTCTTGTTGGCCCATTCCATGAGAGAAGATAGTCATATTGAGAGAGTAGATATCGGATTCAACTCGAGCTTTCTCGGTGAAGATATTTTTGAAATGGGAAATATTCCAATCTTGAAGTTATTTTTTAAGCGGTGAGAATTTCTGAGAGAGAAAAAAATTAGTACCTTGCACTGCAAAAGAGGACCACCAACTAAGAATAAGGTTGCAGAGAGAAGGATCCTACAACCACATCATTTTGAATTTAAAGGGAGAATTCTTTGGTTGCAGATCAACATAAAATGACAAAGCAACGGGATAATGGTCAAATCCTGAAGTGGGCGCATAGGGCTCAGTAAAAGAACATTTTTCTGAAACCATTGTTTGTTACACGTAAACCTCACATCAAGGCGTTCGATTATATTGCTGAAATCAAAATGCCTATTGGTCCATGTGAACCAACCAAATTTGGGTTTGATATCATAGAGTGCATTTCTATTGGAAAATGGAGAAAATCCCTTTGTGATTGGTGGTTTCTGATAATGCCCACTATTTTTTCCTTATCAGAGTGGACGGTGTTGAAGTCACCAGCTATTAAAAGAAGGGAATCGGGGTTAGAAGGTGATTCCTTCTCAAAATTCTCCCATAAAATCCTTTTATCCTGAATATTAGTGGGACTGTAAACGTTGCAGAGGAAGAAGTAGAAGTCATAGTGCAGAACATGGACCTTGCACTAGATTGGATTGAAGCCTTTATAAATAAGAGTTATATCAACTTTGGAACACTTCCAAAGGATCCCGAGCCCACCGGAGGCACCCAAAGAGTCGAGGATAAACCTTTACAACCTTTCCACTTTTTAAACCATTGTGCTTTGATTTCAGCACTAGGTATTTTAGTCTCTTGGATCAAGAAGATGTCACCTTCTTGCTCCAAGATACAATGCTTAATTAAGTGTTTATTTTTACAAGCATTGAATCCCCTGACATTCCAAGAAATTATATTCATTGGGAGGTGGGTAGGTTTGAGTCCTCTCATCCAGTGTGTATTTAAAAAAGGTGCCGATATAAGATTTTGTCTACATGTTGTAGCTTCAACACGTGAATGATCTTTAAAATAGATCCTACCAAGCTTACTATATGGGCCTTAAATGGGAGCACCCCTTAGACTGGAGGTGGAGGAAAAACATAAAGCTTTAAATCTGGGAAGTAGAGGATCTTATTTTCCCCAATATAATGACCATCATCGTCAAATAAGAGATGTTTGGGGATCCGTTCTTCATTTTCAATAATCCATATATCTAGATCTTCCAAGGAGCCATCATGACCGAAATCGACATGTTATTGGAGAAGGTCAAGAATAAGAGAAGATTCCTTTACCAACTATTTCGTATCGGCAAGGAAAGTGTGAGGGTGAGGGAATGGGTGACGGGGGGGAAGAGAATGATGAGGTAGAGAAATAGTGGGGGCAAGGAAAGAAGGATGAGGCATAGAGAGGGGTAGGGGGATGAGATGTTTGGGGAGGGAGGACAGGGAGACAAGTTTGGGAATTCACATTTATTTTGAGGTGGGTTTTTGAGAGGCACACTTAAAATATTTGTGACCGATTTGATTGCAGTGAAAGCACCGAAAGACAATATTTTCCACTTCAACAGATTGGAACCAGATGCTTGAGGGGAGAGGATCTTGATAACACTTGGGAATCAAGGCGAGAAGGAGGAATGGAGATGCAAACTCTATAAAAATTCAATAAGTGTCCATCAAGAGTTTTAGGATTGATTCAGATACTCTCCACATACCACTATAGATTTTGGTGAGCAAATTGGGGCTTTAATAGTTTATCGGGAGGGAGTATAGACGAATCCAGATCAAGTTTTCTTTGAGGCCAGAATTGATGGAATCAAAGTATGGTGTCGAGGGCCATAAAAATAGGTCGAGTTAAGGATAAATTCATCTCTCTCTCAAGGGTTTCAATAGTTTGGGCCTCGCTTTTGAAAAGAATGATAAAGAAACCTTTAGCTATGAATCGAGGTGAAGACCACTACCCCATTAACGCTCATACCAAGAATTGATATTAGTTTTGAGAGCCAACGACTTGTAAAATTTTCTATATCTCCTTTGAGATAGAAGTCTTCAAAATTAACGGCAAGAGAGGCCTTAGATCCGAGATCCACTGAACACTCTTGATGCGTGGAGGAAACATGTAGAGCCGAGAGGTGAGGTGCAAGATTTGAGGGTGAGCCTCATGGATATGAGGGAAAAACTAGGGCACTCTCCAACGACCGCATTTTCAAAAAATCCTTCAGCTAGACATGAGGCAAAGTTACTACACATGAAAAAGATTAATTGTACCACTAACTCTTAAATTTCATCTAATACCAAATTTCCAAGAAAGGCCTCATTCAAAAGCAAGGATAATCATAATAAGGTTACTACTAAGGGAATTTTTAATGCTATATCTCAACCTACTAAGCTATAATTACATCAATCATGAGGGAAATTTATGTTTCTACCTTATTAAGCACACATTATGGTTCAATAATTACTTGAGTGAAATATTTTCTCCCTCCCTCCACCACTTGAGGTTGATACGAGAAATCCTATTAGTAATAGTTCTGATGTTAACACTTATTGTGACTATAATCAATGCATTGGTCACCTCACTAATTGATGTATTAAAATTTGACATGTTATACAAGATCTTATTGATACAAATACAATTGAATGGGATGATACCACCGAACCCTATATTGGCATCCAAAATTGTTCACCTAATTTTGGGGCTTTAAAGTTAAAAATTTGAAGCTTAAAATAGGATAAATCTATCATTTTGGGCATCTCCATGTTATTAAAATGACAAAAATGGTTTCATTACCTTGATATTTACCTATATATGATACTCCAAATAACTTATCCATATTTCATATGTTTTGGGCCTTGAAATGGGAAGTTGATGGTCAACTTGCTAACTCATGTTTATAAAGAGACTATAAAATTTAAGCTGCGAGGTTGGTCTATGCACAAAATTGGTTAGCCTATTGACCTTATCCAAATATTTGTAGTAACACATGTTGGCCATCAATTCTAGGAAATATTAATGGTGAGATCAAAAGTTTTTTTTGCACAAAGAAAAGAAACTGCACTTGCCATGTGTTGGAAATCAATAACACGAAGAGGCTAGGTGAAGATTTTTGCGAGAAGGACGATAATGAAATCCACGTAGAGAAGATCAATGAACTAAGGAAACAAAGCCTAAGAATAAAGGACAAGGAATTAATGGAAACCACGTATCACCCATCGGTGCAGCCATGAAATGAAGAAGTAATGAATTGAATTTTTGTGTGGAGTAGTGAAACTAATTTCCATAACATGTTGAAGATCGGTGAGAGTTATGAATTGAGGCATGGTTAAGGAAGGCCTATATGGATTTTTGTGGTTACATGAATGTGTTAAACATGAGGTTAAATTTTATTTCCAAATAAAAAGGAGAATGAGCTTAAGGATGTCAAACTAGAGACTCCATGGAAACCACTAGCAACATGGGTTTTTAGCATAAATTTTGAATGAGAGCTCCAAATTACACAAAATTTGTCTTGTTAGAAAGATTATCAAAATGGAATTTTATGATATAATTTTAGAGGGAATTTCATCTTCAATTCCTCATAAAATCAATTTTTAGAACCTTTTGGGATATTATGATTTCTTCCCAAAGAAGCATGCGAGTTGTTTATCACTTCTAGCCCCCACCAAAGAATGCTAATGAGTTAATCAAACCATAAGTAAACAATATATGCTATCGTGACGATCTTAAGGTAGAGTCTTGATCTATTAACAAGTGAATGTTTTTGGGCATGTATTCTTCTGATCTTAAGGATGCACATGTGTTTCCCCTCATATGGCTCCATTTATGTTTTCTCACAAGACATTTTAATGGTAAAACTGGCTTATTTCAAGGTGAATCTTGTGTTTCTTCAAGGTTGTTTAAGAAGTTTCACCCAAGAATGCTCCTATATCTATTATCATTGGTGGATAATTTATTTTCATTTACTACTAAAAATGGCTTTTTACTATCCCTTGATTACTTTTAAGAGAATATTTTCAGTACCTTTTTAATGCACCTTTCAGAAATGGAAATTGTATAAGTTGGAGAATCACTTATCCATCTAGATCTTTTGGCTATTCAAAACTTGGTTATCCTAATTGTAGCATTATGGTGTCTATTTTTATGAGGAATTGAATGGTGATAATATTTATTTTTTTAAAGAGAAACTATTATACGATGTTGAGAAAGTGTTATGCTTTTTATCAAAATAATTTGACTATAAAGATAATTGTTTGGGAAGGAAGTAAATTTGTTTCTGTTGTGTAAACATGTATGAATGTTGGATTATAAAAACCTTAAAAGTCTTAATTTATTTGTATCTTCTGTAATTATTCCAATATTAGTGTATTTTCACCCCACAATATTTTTCTATGATCGATAATGAATGGTATGCGTAGGGATATTTTGTTATTTGTTTGAATGTATGGTGGGATATGCACCAATTGTGTAGATTGTTGTCTTATCTCATGTTCCCATTATCTCATGTTCCCTAAATTCTAGTGAATCTTTTCCCAATGGATTCAATCCCTGATCATAGTTCATTTGATCACTTTCTTTTGTTAATATTTCCATTCACCTCCATACTTTATTGATACCTCACTTTATACTCCCAATATTTTAGCCATTATAATTGTGGATTCATGTCTATAAGTTTTCTTTAGTGACATATTTGTTGGTGTATATGATTTGTCTCGTCATCACTCGACATCTTGTCTACCTCATGTGGTTAGTCATCTCACTTAGTGAGAATATATCAATAGGGTTTGTTAGGGTTGTGTACACGTGTCATGCACAAGAGTTACACATCACTCCTATATGTACCTCTTTTTAAATCTATGAGCATGCCATACCCAAAATGTCTCTCTACTTGATTAGCATTTTGTGATTTGATCTCTTGCTTACTACATGGAGCATTCACGACACCATTGGAAGTGTAAACTTGTTTGATGTGCATGGGGTTTTGTATTGATCCTCGTAGAAAAATCTGATGTGGTGTTAGAGCTATTGTTTGATGAACATGCACTTGTTTGATTCCAGTTGCTATTACTTCATTTTTTGGTTTTCGTGCTTCTTGTGTAAGTTTTTGATATTCCTTTGGAATCTTGTTTACAAGTTTAACAATCTCATTTTTTAGAGTTTGTGTGGGTTTTTGGTTTTACATGTGCAAGTTATGGGTGTTTTCCAACCATATTTAGCTAGTGCAACTAAGTTTCGAGGAGCAATTAAATCTAGGGGTTGCTTTTTCATTTCTAGTTTTTTATTAGAATTTTTAATTGGAAGTGAATTTTTTTAAAAATCTGATTTTTAATCCTGTTTAGACCTCCTTCCTTCTTGGTTTTGCATTTTTGTTTCCCTACTTGTTGTCTCTCCTTCCTTTCCCCTATAAGCTCCTTGGCGAAGGTTAGCTATAGGGCGAGATGGGTTTCTTTCTTTGGTTGGTCTTTTCATTGAGTCGCTTCGTGATTACATTTCTATTTTACTTAAATGAGATGCTCTTTTGCACCAGGATGTTGGTTTTTTCATTGTCAAACCATTTTATCCATTTGTGTTGAGGTATTTGTTTGTGTTGATTTTCCCATGCAAGACGTGTTTGCATTGGCTACATGTTGACTTATCTCTTCCCCCGAGGTTCTCTCGGTCACTCTCGAGTTTTCTTCGACTATGTGTTATTTAGGTTTCAAGTTGGATCAAGGTTTTACATGCATTTGCATTGTTTGGATCTAACTTAGGATGGTTTGCTTCCATTTTTTCTTGTTGGTTGCACCGAGTAACCCTTTGCACTTACATCGTGCTATTTTTCTCTACCGAAATTCGTTTGGTGTGTTCGGCCGAGTTACGTGTTGTGCGGGATTTTTTCTTTAGGGTGTTTTCTTTTTTCATGGTTGATGTGTTGAGCCTTGTTGTTGATCGTGTGCGTGGCATGCCTAAATTGACCACTCGTCCCTCCCCTTTTGTATCATTCTCCTTGCATTTAGTATGCTTGTGTTTATGCCTTGTTTGGCCGTTCGGCCCCTTACCTCGCATGTGACCAACTCCTGTCCGCTTAACCTTCGTAATCTCTTACCTTCACAACAAATCTCACCAACTCGATCTCGTTTCCTTCGAGTGACTCGGCTGCTCCATTTGGTCCTCCCCATGCTTATCTCAACCATTTTTCTTTTGGGTCCTTCTTACACCTCGATCCTGTTCAATGAATCTCCCACCCACTGCTAACTTGTGGCTTCTTCCCGATTTCCATGCCACCACCTTGTTGACCGAGCCCATATTTTTAACTCCCACCCAAGTGTTTTAAATATTATTTTTATTAAATTAATTAAACTATGGGATTCTTTTTTAATGTGGTTCGTGTTATTTAAATAATGGGTGTTATTTAAAGGGGTCAAGATAAGTGTTTTATATTAAGGTGGTGTATTTGTTGTTAGGTCTTAATTTAGTATTAGGATCTAATGTTTTTTAAAGGTGATTAGGCTCATTAAGGGGTAAATTAAATTTAATTTACTCTTTAATTAATTAATTAATCTCAATTAGTAGTTTATTAACTCACTTAATCATTATTGTCAAATTCTTATTGCTTTTTTGCCTTTTTTAAATATTTAAATTAGGTTAATTGGAAAATTCAAAGTCAATTTTACAAATTCATCGGACATTTTTTTCTACTAACCTTTTGTTGGAGTGTGTAACACCCCTCCTAGCATTTTTTTCCTTATAGGAGCATTTTTCGGTATCCTGGAGGTCCTCGGGACTCATTTTGATCCTGTTTTTGTATTGTTGTCACCCTTGTTATTGTTTTTAGACTAGCGAGCACGTCCACCACCATCTTGTAATAAGGGGGTTTCTACTTTAACGTGATATGATTTTTCTCACACAAGACTTTGTTTTTTCCCTTGTTCCTTGGTTATGCCTTTTCTATGTTTGTTTGCGTGTTGTTCATTACTTTCGACCGAGACTTATTATGACATTCAATCTTGCGTGATTCATCACCTATTATAAGGTGAGTGGTTAATTGTCCCATGTCACACGAGCACACACTATTGTAATCAGCACACTACTTATAAAGTGTCATAATCAAGGGGGGTTATCATTATTCTTGGGTGTTGTATCACATGCATACACATTCTTGGATGAGTCTGACATTTAAAAACCTTGTGTTTGTTTTTTCCTTTTTTCTTGCATTCCAGAAATATTATCAAATAATTATGACGTCCATTTGAGCATGTGTTTGTCATTGTTTACTCTTCCGCACTTATTTTTCTTTTTAAGTTTGTATTATGGAAATTGCTTTTCCCAAATCTATACTTCATAGGGTCATTTCTACATTACTGGACTCCACATATTATTCTTGGTAGGGATAAGTATGCATCGTGGCGTTCGAGTATGGAATGTTTTCTACTCATGCTGACCTTTATCTCTATTTTTATGGACGAGTACCTACCCCTAGTAATATTTTTCAACTTGAAGATTGGCTTGAAACTTGTAGCATGGTCATTGATCATTTGTTGACGTACATTTCTCGGCCTCTCTACCATCATGTGGGGCACACCGAGTGTCCTCACACTATTTGGAGAATCCTTCATTCGTTATTTGGAGACCTTTTAGAGACGCCACTTTGCTTCTTCTCCTACTGATATAGTTGTACCCTCTCCCTCTTCATGTGATGAAATTTTTGTTGACCTAGGCTCGTATGTTTCTATCCCTGATGACGAGGATCATTATTCTAGTTTTGATGATGAGATTACTACTAAGGATTTATCTCCTCATTTCGTATAACTTTTAGATAATTTTGACACTCCTCCCTTCTCATCAGATATAAGACAGTCTTATTCTCAACCTCATACTCTCATTACATCTACCTCCTTTATCCGTCCATCGTGTTAGGCCTTTTTCAATCATCCTCCTTCATATGTTGATGATTCATACATGTTAGACATCACTCTTTTGTTTTTCAAGCCACCCTTTTGGGATGAGTATCTTCATGACCTTAGTTTTTCTTTACAAAGTTGCCTACTTACGATGTAGTACATGGAGTTTTTCATCCTTCTATAGGTGTTTTGGAGGAGTCCTTCATCTCCTTTATTGGGAGTTCCCCTTCTAGACTCTCATCACTTACACTTTTCGAGACACCATCACCGATCCACCCTTTCTTTTGGATCCTCTTTATACTATTGTGGGGGTTGCTACTTTATCTTCACTTCACTTTGACATCCTTTTGGAAGATGTTCCCATCTTACACTCGACAGCTTCTATGTTCATGGAATTACCTTTGACTCTTGTTCACTTGTCATACATTTGCCACATTTCTATGGACCAGATTTAGATTTCTTCATACTACGCCTTCGCTTTCTTTTTTGCAAAGTGGGAAGACTTCCAATACTCCATTTCTATCCTTCTTAAGGGAAAGAACATTTTTTGATGAAGATGGATCTTTTTCAATCTACATGAGGAAGACCACATCATCAACACTATTCTTGGAGATTTCATAGAGTTCTAGAATTTTGATCTGTTGTAGGATTATTCACCAAACCCTTTAATGAGGCCAAATATCCTTGTTTGTGCTCTCATCTTTGGTGAGGTTCACTGCATCTTCTCATCTCCTCTTTTCTATCTTGCGTCCTTACTCTCTTCTCTTTTCCTTCTTCAAGAGAGATTGTAGTTTGTACATAGGTACCTTATTAAGTTTAGTTTTCGGGACTCATTTGATGCATCTTTCTTAGGTTTTTTAAGGGTGTCTTTTTCTCTAGTAAGTGTATGTTTTTGCCTCAAATTTTTCTCCATTAACTTAGATCCTTATTGTACATGGGTACCTCATCATGCCTATTATCTAGGACCTGTTTCCCTTATCCTCTTCTTATTTTTAGAAAGATTATTATTTGTACATGGGTACCTTATTAGACTTAGTTGTTGTCGAGCCCATTGACACATATTTCTTAGTTGTCTAGGGAGTTATCTTTTAGTTCTAAATTTCCATGACCTATACCTCAACTTCGATGAAGGGAGGGTGTTGGTGTATATGACTTGTCTTATCATCACTCAACATCTTGTCCACCTCATGTGGTTAGTCATATCACTTAGTGATAATAGGTAAATAGGGTTAGTTAGGGTTGTGTACATGTGTCATGCACAAGAGTTACACAACACTCCTATATGTACCTATTTTTTAATCTATGAGCATGTCAGACCCATAGTGTCTTTCTCTACTTGATTCTCATTTTGTGATTTGATCTCTTGCTTACTACGTGGAGTGTTCATGACACCATTGGAAATGAAATCTTTTTCTATGTGCATGGGGTTATGTATTAATCCTCGTAGAACAATATAATATTCACCTCCATACTTTACCGAAACCTCACTTTATATATACAACTCCTAATATTTTAGCCATTATAATTTTGGATTCATGTCTATAAGTTTTCCTTTAAAACATTTTTGGCCTTATGAGTAATTAGCTTATAGATTATGAAAAATTCTATTATCATCTATTTGAATGTAAACTTTTCCCATTCTTAGGTAGCTTTATGAATATCCTATTACTGATAGTAAATTTGGTGGGAATTCATAGTGGTTAGGATGCATGGTTGGTTCTACTATACTATGATTTTCCAATGTCTATTATTTGACATCATTTAGGTTACTCTAAGGTCTCTCCCCTAGGTATCACAGAATATAAAGAGTAGTAGGTTAACCACCCTCCCATTTGTTAGCTTTAAGTATGTCATTCCATGTGGAAAATCACCTCACTAAAATGACATATCCTGATACCTTCACCCCTTTCAAAATTGGTACATATTTAAGATCCAACACCCTCTAAGCCTACTAATGATAATCCAAATATGAAAATATTCAATGATCTAATTCCTAATCACAACACTAAAAATCTACTTTGGTAGTGCACAATTCTCATCATGTGGTGTCACCTCCACATTCTTATGATCACATATTGGATACAATGATTAGAACTATTACCCATATGCCACCATCTACATTAATTATTACTTTTTATGACTCTCATATGGATGGTACTCATGTATTAGGTACTTTTTATATTCATGCATCTATTAGTCATGTCCCTATACATAAATTTTTGGTTGATCCATATAATAATTATAATCTTTGTACTCTCAAGATTCTTCATTCTCTTGGTTATACTAGGAATCACATCCGATGTTATTATAGATCCATTTTTGGGCATATTATTCTACCCATCATTGTTGGAATTGTTACTTACTTAAGTCCTAATTCTATTGACCTCCACTCTTAGCTCAAATGACATGCATTTAGGCATTACTTTGTAAAGTAATCTTAGGGTTATTCTATCCATTCTACACCAATTTCTCAAGCTTATTCACTATAGATAATAGTCACAATTTGAGGTATTTCTTTTTAGGCCCCTCTTCGTATGTTTCCTCATCATGTTATTATAGATCTTATTAGTACTCCCAAGTCCCAGATACAATTATTCTATTTCACCAGCTTATTTCTAGTGGTTATCACTCTCCTAGGATCCCTCATAGGTATTATACTACACATGTTATCTCTTGTAGATCTCACTCCTAGGTCATCTAGCTCATATGCTATCTCTAGTGGCTCTCACCCTCTTGGGATCCATCATAGGTCTTATAATGTGCATGTTATATCTAGTGGCTCTCACTTTCCTAGGATCACTTATATTTCTTCTAGCTCACGTGTTAGCTTGAGTGTCTCTCACCCTCCTAGGATCCGTAATAGGTCTTAAAGTGCACATGCTATCTCTAGAGGCTCTTTCCTTCTTAGGAGTCATCAATTGTATTTTAGTGCTTTTGGTTATTTCTCTTATATTCCTATTATTAGTTCAACCCCATAACATATTAATTCTCATGGATCTATCCCATCTAGTTCTCCTCTCAAGACTTATATGGCATACATTAGAGCTTCTTCTACATCAGTCACACATGATCATATTTTTTTCACGGTTGTGGTAGAGCCTCCTATTTATTTTGGATCTACTATGCCTCCTCATGAGGAATTAATTAATTAGGTTTTATACTACCTCCCTCCTCATACATAGTTAAATTCAAAAATAAAAACATTCACAATTTAAAAACATACAATACTAGGAAATATACACGTACCTTGAGTTATTAGCACTTTACATTACATATGTTGTTTTTCACTATGGTTTGATTGATAACATATCTACTCTTTACACACATGCATTCATGATATATATTGAGCTTGATTCATGCCACACATATTGGTAAATTATGTTATGAGGTACATTGGTTCCCTACATTACTCTCTTAGAGACATCCCCCAAATTATACAAGATCTATTATTTCATTGTATTTCATTTCTAGTTCCTCTTTATAGTTGATTACATATGGTGTACATGATGTCTTTGCGAGCTAACACAAATAACACGTGTATTATGAAACACGAATATATCTTTCTTTATGTGCTTCTTTACTTGTTGATTTGATGATTTTATCTTTATCTAATATCCTTGTTTTCTCTAAATGATTGCTACTTATTTGTGACAAAGATTTGTCTTCTTACTTGTATGGGGATTACATGCTTTGTTTGTCTTGTGACACCATGGGTGTACTATGTATGTAGTTGTATGCATTTATTGAGTGACATTATTTATCTTGTATGTAATCTAAGTGCCTTGATTATCTTGGGAACCTTTGGGTGTCCCATGTTTGTATCTATATGACTTGATGTGAATTTTATCCGAATGTTATTTTTCTATTTTCTCACTTGATTAATACTAGGTATATCTCTAATTATTCTATTGTACATGCATTATTTTTATTTTTACTATTTTTACTATTGCTTTTTGTTACTTTAGATGTCATGGTCACCACCATACACAACCCCTTTTGTAGGTACAAGTTTTGAAAGGTGGCCACCATTTAAAATTTTACAACTTAACCGATGTATAGTATATGTGTATACATCTATTCTTTTGGGCCATAGGATCAAATGCTTTATAACACGCACCTCAAAATAGGGGGAATTCATTGATATATATTATACACATAAATATATATTTCTAGATTTAGGGACATGTTTTCATAGGGTACAAGTCCTCATGAACACTTTCAAATAATAAATTTAGCATGTTTTTCTTAGTTTAAACACTATATAGAAAGGTCGGGACCATATGGATGTTCCTAGCCATACCATATGTTTCTTCTATGAGGGAAATTACACTATATTTATCTGTAGTTTCATATTTCCACTTTTGGATAAAAGTTTTTAGCATAATCTCAAATTCATTTGACACAGTTCGAGAATTTTACATGGGCACGAATATTTTAATCCTTATCCATGTGTGTAATTAGTTATGGTTACAAATACATGGTTTTTATAGAAAATTACCCTTTTGCATCATCGTTATAAGATAATAAACACTATTACACACCTATGAAACACACAAGTAGAGCATAGGGCACCAATTCTCTCTCTCTCTCTCTCTCTCTCTCTCTCTCTCTCTATATATATATATATATATATATATATATATATATATATTTGGGCCTAGATAACCTACAATGGTGTGATCCTCGGGTATGGAAAGTATCATATTATCAAGGAATTTCGAACATAGTCTTTCTGTAGTGCCCCTTTCACTTTTTCTTTATCATCCCCACTTGTTAAGCATTTTGGTTTGGTGTGGTTTTTGTGGATGACATTTTTGAGGTAACTAACTTGAATCCTTCCCTACTTAAGAGGGAGGTAAAACATATCATAACCACCTTCATTGCATCCCAAAATGATATTTGGTGTTGACCACATTAGGGTCATTGTTAGACATTAATCAGATTTGTAAATTCCTCACCATGCATTGACCATGGTTTGGGTCTCATTCCACGTGTTTCAAATTTTCGGTCCATGACCAATTTCCAACCATAAGTGAAATTTAATAATAGTAATAATTCTAAATGAATAAAATTATAAAAAAATGGAATTTGAAATATTAAAATAATAAAATGAAATGAAATAAATAAAATTAAAAATAAAACAACAAAAGGGAAAAGTGACAATGGTTGAAAGTGTGTTAGAGTAGGTGGAAGGAGATGTTTGGAAGAGTTTGGGTAGGGTATGAATTCCCATATAATAATGATGGAAGGTTGTTTTCTTATCGACATGTCTATGATATTGGAACATGAGTTTTTTATTGATAAGAGGTAAAAAAGGGTTGAGGGGCCCTACCCCGTACACCAACACCACTCCAAGAGAGCAGATAATTACAAAAACTACAACATCAAAAACAAAAATATAACAGTTCATAGTAATAAGAGCTCTCCAGAGCTCAAGTAGCAAAACTAACAACAAAAAAAACATAGAGAAACTAATAGTAGTGATGAAAGTAACAACCAGGATCAAAGACAGTAAAAAAACCAAAACATCCCACCCCAGATCATTTCCTCTAGCACCTTAGCCCATTCCTTCACCAAAGCATCAATATTACCCACCAAGGTACCCAGGTTGAAACCATCGGGGTTGCCTTTCTTCCTTCCCTGACTATCCATGACACAATAGGCATTGGCAAGCTGCCCCAGAGTCTGAAGGTGTTGCAAAGTCAATTTCACCATGACTACACTCCATTCCATGTAGCTATGGAGGATAGCCCAACATGATCCAACTCTTTGGTTATGAAACCAAATTTGGCCTTTAAAACCTCAATCTCTCTGCCATGCCCGTTGCTGACCGCTTCCTCCACCTATACTTTCATCTTATGTCAGTCATTGAACAAAAACTGAACCAAGATCTTAGTGAGCCACATATCACCCTTGAGTTCCTCAATATCCACCGCCATCCTTGCCAAATGGTTTTCCCCTTTTACCGGTCCAACGTGACCCAAAGCCTTGAAGTGTTGTTCTAGTTGAGCATTGATAGGGGTCACAACTTCCTATTTACTGGACTCACCCTTGGTGTACGGTGAAGTACAAGGGACCTGCTTCGATTTCAAATCCTTAAGATTTTGGGCCACCACCACCTCCACCCCATCCTGGTCATCATCCGAGTCCCCATCCTAAGAGTCAGTATCATCACTCGAATCCTCATCCTCTGATTCTGAACCAGTGCCATCCGCATAAGCTTCCAGAGCCATGGTAAGGGAGCCAATTTTATCTATGTCCAAAGCCGCTCTTTTTACAAGGGCAAGGATAAAGCCTTGATGGAGAGGGACAAAGATTCTTCTCGTTTTGAACTGTGAAATAGAGGCACACAAGGAGTGAAACAGAAAGTAGGGAAAACTAAAAGCCTAGCCATGCCTAAAATGATTAAGCATAGGGATGTGGTAGGCATAAATACATTTGTGGCGACCCTTAAGAGTTAAAAATTGAATAAGGGTGAGAGCCACCTCATCATAAGGATTAGGTAAAGACATTTGAAGGTAACCAACAAAATGGGAAGTGAGATTCTCATTACCTTTAAGGAAAAGATTTAGTTCTTTAGAGGCTTCCTTCTTAGGTTTGTAGACCTCCCTCCCCACATCAGGGATGCCCATAACTTTGGCCACTGAATCCATAGTAATCTCCATACTGATCCCCTTCATTTCAACAACCTGTTCCTTTTTGGTCACTTTCAGGCGCTAGCAAAATCTTTGCTAAGATTTTCATAATGCCCTTCGAATTTTTAAAAAGGGTGTAAAACCCTTGCTATCAAATAGAGCCATAGCTTCAGGCATGACCCCTTTGAGGTCATTAGGTTTAGTTATGACAATATCACCACCCATTTGGCCAAACAAAAAAAACCTCTTCATGAAAAGACCCAAAATCCAGAAAACCAGAAGATTACTCGCATGCTAAGAAGTGAAATTTCTACAGACCTGGGAAGCAATAAGAGCTCTCCAAGAACACAAGCAGATCTCCTTCCCAATATTATCATTATTGAAAGATAAATGCACATTCATCCTATGACATATGACCATGATGAGATTGACACCCCATGAAAGGACCTTATACATGTTCATTGATGTCTTTTAATAAGTGTGCCCCCACACCTTGGGATCGAGGATTTCTACCTCCTTCATAAGTGTCAACTAAAACCATTAACCCCCATATTAGAAAAGAAGTCCGCCATGACATTTTCCTCCCTATAAACATGTTTAAAGGTGATAAGATTAAACGAAAGGGACATTTCCTTAATACTCTTAATAGAGTTATAGTTGGAAATAGAGATGGATAATGAGTTTTTGGATTAAACTCATTTGAATATCTTATTTTTGCACAAATATCATTTATTTGGAAATGTAGGTCTATAATAGTTGTTGACACACTTGGAGGATACTCATTTATTCTATATGTTGCACCTCCTAGCCTATAATGCTATGACAATTTTGAAATAGGTTATGCTTTGGAAAGTCATTTTTATCTTTTATTGTTGATATATATGTAAATGTGAAACATATGCAAGGTATGGGAGTTTTTCAGCCAAATGCTTCATAGAGATGTTGTGTCTTGGAATTCTATGTTGGCATGGAAGTGTTTTTGAAGTGGGACATGGTTTTTAGGTGTATCAAGAAGAATTTAAGCAACCATATTAGAAAGAACCAAACACAATCACGTAAATTACTCGTTATTTTATCATTTTCAAATAGTTTCAATGTTTAGAAAGGAATGTTTTTGACATCTAGTTTAGGTTCCAACACAATATGATTTCATTTTTGTGCTATCAGAGAATAAAGTTAGTAGTTTTGATATGCATGCATGTGTTTTAATTATGCCCATTAAGTTTTGAGTATGTCATGTTGAAAAAGTTACTATGGAAAGTGTTTTCTACTATGATATGAGAGAAGGGTATGGATATCCTCAAGAGGCATTAACTTTTTTAACCTAATAAAAATTATATCATACAAACCCAATCAATTCAACTTTCAAGTATACTTCTAGCCATGCCAAGTCTAGAGCTTATTTTAATCTCTTCCAATGCATGAGAACTATTTGACAAAATACCTCCAAGAAATATATTATTTAATAAAATTAAATATAAGATAAGGACACTTCTCATTAAATATATGACAATGTTGCTAAGCATTGAACTACAATTTAGACTCCATGTAGTTCTTGTGGTGTGTGATTGAAATCGTATCCCTTGAGCTAGGATTCCTAGTTCCAGTCCACACAAATAATAGTGGGATACTACTTTGTAACAATTAAATAATGTGTGATATGGAATTAAGAATAATATCCCCTATGTAATGAATAATGCAACCCAAAATGCAGTCCCTTGTGTTGCTATTTGTATGTGGTAGATATAGAAAATGATATCCTAATTACCCCTTAGAATAATTAGTAAGTTATGTTTATATTGTTAGAGTAGGAATTTACATTAGCTCATGTTCACCTAGTTACTTTATTTACCTTTTATTTTATTTATCCTCACCTACTTATGTGTGTGGATATTTATTTTATCTTATTTATATATTAGGAATATATTATCTAGTTATTATGTATAGTTCTTTTATAAAACTATAGTATTAATTAGTTCTTTCATGACTAGTTCTTTCCTTGATTTATGGTTTGATCTACGACCTTGAATGGTTCTTAGATTGATCTTCCTTACCTATATAAGAAAGGCCCTTTATCATTGTACTTCATAGAGTTCCATAATAATATATGACATTGTTGTTCATTTGTTTGTAAAGGATTTTGTAAAGTTATTCTAGTGAATTATTTTCATCTTATTGAGTGTGGTGTTTGATCAGATTTTGAATTCTTTGTGGTTTGGTATGATCCATTTATCGTTACTTTTATGGTATCGAGCATGATATTGTTATTGACATCCATATGTAAGTTTCATTTTGTAAACAAGTTTTTTTGTATATTCATATTGTTATCACAAACAAGTAGCACTCTAGAATTTTCTTATTACGAGATCCCTAATTTTTTCTAACATGGGATGATCTCACAAGTGTGGGACTTGAAAAGTGAGATCAATCTCCAGATAAGGTTGGTTCCTCTACCTAATCCTAATGCTAAAACTACTCCTAGGAAGGGAAATGCAGCCACCTTTCACAACTCTACATTTCCAAGGGACCAGGAGAGAGAGAGATGCATAAAAGGAAAATCCTACACTAAGGGAGGTGATAACACCAAGAAGAGAGGTGGATATACTCTAATGAGGGAAAAAGAGGAAAATGGAGAAGGGAGAGGTAATATGGAAGTGATGTAGGCCCAAGACTTCATTCACCATCTATTCTCCATGAAACACAACAAAATGAACCTGCAAGTGAGAAATACATGCACAAAATACCACAAAAAGAATGGAGAGGCAAGGAAATACAATAAAATATAAGCTAGGGTTGAGAGAAACACCACAAAAAAAATATTTTATTTCTTTCAAAATATGCATAGACCATTACATGTGAAGAAGAAGGCACAAGAACACTTGCCAAGCCCAAATGAAGGCTTACAACTCACAGCTGCTCAGAAACAATTTTAGCAGAGTTTCTTTTCATTTTAGAACAGCCCCTAAAATGAGAGATTTTTACAATATATAGATCAAGGAAGAAAGAGAAGAGGGAAAAAATAAGGGCAAAATTTTTTTACTTTCAACCACCAACCATATGTATTGAATTCTCTTGTAAAGAACATTGGCACCCTACAAGGTCATCCCTCCATGATATCTTACTTATTGAAGAAGAATTGGGCACCATACTTCATCAATTCGACGGTTGAGCTATCTCGTAATTACACATTAATACCCAAACTATTTTCCTTTTTCTTCCACCAAATGTGATCAATTTCTGAATCAAATGATGCTAAATTTAAGGGCTCGAGGAAACCTCTCAAATAAGAGCAATTTTGCTTGATTTGGATGTCCGGAGCAAAATTTATGAGTATTTGAATATTTGCATCTTGTGGAACACATGAACGTGACACATGAAAGAATTTGATTGACCTCAAAGATTTCCCCTACCTACATTTTACTTGCTTTGAATTTTCTACATGTTGGTTTTGGTTAGTTTCAAGCTTGGGCTTTGCCTAAGTGTTTGCTTCCCGACCTTTTGACTACCCTTTCCCTCTTCTAGACCCAACTACCAATTTTTGTTCATTCTAGGGCTTGAGATCTAATGAAGTCCATTGGACTGAAGTGTGATAGAATACCACCACATGTACGCATCCAAACCCATTTCATGTCCTTTGACCTTTCAAACCTACTTGGATTTTTCCCATACACTGATGTAATTATCCATTATGGCTCATTCCAGGGAATGACATCCACAGAGTCCAAAAAAATTGAGGTGATCCTAATGGCAACACATGTCTCCTCCTTGACCATTTATCTTCTATCGTGTGGATCTTGTCTAATGTTTGGTGTTTAAATTGACAACCAAATGAATATTATGTGGCATTTTATGTAGAACTCTTCTATCGATAGCCAATGGTGGCGTTCCCATATAAATGAATGGGATAAATTAATTTCATATATAGATAGGGCCCCTTCTCTATTATATCTTAGCTTCCCCATCTATATAGATAAAGAAAGGGGGTGGGGGCAAAGCCAAGAGATATAGAGTTCAAGGGGGTGGGCCCTCTATATAGATTTGGTAGATAGAGAGATTGGGGGCCCTCGATTGATCTCTCAATTAATTGGTTCGTTACACTCACCCTCACCCTCCGGATAGATAGATATATAGGCTTGAGTGAGTGTAGATAGAGAGATTGAAGGCCCTCACCCTCTTTAGATTTTGTTAGGCGAGGATTAGTTAAACCTCCCACTATTTTTAAAATTACAGCAATATCAATGCTTTGGAGAGATGGAATTTGACGGCCGTTTACACGTGTTTTTCCCTTTAAAATGACCAAATCAACTTTTGACCTTATTAAAGCCAAAATAACCCTAGGGGATATTTTGGGATAACAATTTGGCAAACTCTAGGGATAATCTACCCACTAGATTAGATCGGTGGACTTTTTCAATCCATTGGGCATGGATTCTATCCCGTTTAATTTGTGTGGGGAAGGCAAGAGCATTTTTTTTTTTACATGGTGTAAAATGAAATAAATAGTAGAGCATAAACTTAAAAAGCTTGTATCTTTTGATCGGTAACTCAGATTTGAGTGTCACTTTTTTGTAAAAGTGATTGTTTTTCCATGCATGTTCCATTGGAACTATTTATTTTGAGAAAAACACTAAAATTATAAAGTGTCATATTGTAACATACACTTAATTATAAAGTTCCAAATCTAGAGGGTCTTGTTGTATTATTTGATTTTTGCATTTTTAGTGATTTTTGAGAATGATGTCTTTATCTACTTCTACACTAGATCAAGTTGAGCCATTAAATAAACATAATTACCATACATGGAAACAAAGAATAGAAACAAACATAAAGCGGAAAGGATTATGGGCTTTAACTTCTTCAAAAAAACAAATGTTCACTAGAGAATATGAGAAATTTCAGTACCAATGCAAATTTGATGAGTGTATGGGTTTGATAGGAACTTATGTAAGTGATAGTATTTTGTTTCATTTGGAAAAATGTGAATCTCCTTTCAAAATATGGGAGAAATTGGATGTTTTATTTGGTAAGGTGGATCACATGAGAGCCATGAAACTTTAAATTGAGATCACCTCTCTTAATCTTGAATATTTTCCATCAATTATAGACTCTTGCTAAGTTTAAGCATTTTTTGACACAATTGAAGGAGAGTGGAAGAGATAAGAACGATAAAGATTGTTTTTACTCATTTTTATCTAAGTTTAGAGGTCCATTCCAAATCTTTGCTTCTAATTTTTTATCTATCATTGATGTCTTATGTGACACATTCGAAATGCCTAACTTAGAAAATTTTTGTGAAAGAATTACTAGTGAAGAATCCAAATTATCTAACCTTGAGTCTTCCACCTCTCAAAAGGCATTAGTAGCATCTAATCCTAAGGGCAAGGGAAAATCAAAAGGTAAATCCAAATTCACCCTTTTTAAATCTAAAATTTCTCCTAAAACCAAAGAAAACAACTATAAACCCAAAGAGTCTTCTAAATCCAATAAAAATTCTAGCATTTCATGCTTTTTTGTGGGGGTATTGGTCATGAAGAACATAGGTGCTACAAGCAAATGTAAGTCTTGGAGGATGCAATCAAAAACACAAAGTTTTTATCTCCACTCCACCTCCTTCTAATTAGTATGGAAAAGTACTTAATGTTGTTTAGAGATATCAGTCACCACTTGCATATAGTTGGGTTATAGATTCTGGTGCTTCTCATCACATGACTTCTTCTAAGGAATCTTTTGTATCTCTAGGTTTGAGCTCTACTTCCAAAATTGAGGTTGAAGATTCTTCCTTTATTTCTATTAAGGGAAAAGGTGACATATACCTTGATGGTGGCAGTTTCCAAGATGCACTTTATATTCCTAACATCACGACAAATTTACTTTTTGTATATCAAATTTATTATTTTGGTAGAGGAAAAACAATGAGTTTTACACCACATGGGGCGCGTATATGAAATTTTTGGAGTCGCATTCACTTATTGCTCAAGGTATTGTTGATCATAGTTATAGAATATATCACTTTAAGGGTTTTGATGACACTTCCTCTATAGGGACAAGATTTGTTTCTCATGTAGATTATGTGAGCAAGCTTTGGCGGAGAGATTTGGACATCTCAATTACAAATATTTGGAGTTGAAAACTTATGGTATGGTTGATGGTCTTCCTAGAGTTTCATGCCTTAAAAGAGGTTGTCTTGGTTTTGCATTAGGAAACAACACCAAGATCCACTCCCTAACAATTTTTCCAAGAGAGCTTCTTCACCACTTGAGCTTGTACATAAAGATTTGATGGTTTTTCTTACCTCCTCTTTCAATGGAGCTAAGTATGCACTTACATTTATTGATAATTTCTTGAAGCATACTAGGGTTTATTTTCTAAAGTATAAAAGTGATGTTTTTCACACTTCCAAGTCTTCAAGGCTTTGATCAAGAAACAATCTTCTAGTTACACAAAGAACCTTCACGCTGATAATGGGGGAGTATTTCAACAAAGAGTTTTTAAATATTTTTGGCAACTCATGGCATCATTCACTAGCATTCTATTCCTCATACTCCACAACAAAATGGATTAGTAGAACAGAAGAACTGAAATTTCAAGGAAATGGATAATTGCAAGATGTATTCTAGAGATTTACCTCCTACATAATGGGAAGAAGCAGTTAATTGTGCTAACTACATTCAAAATCACACACCACACAGAGCACCTGAGCATTTGATTTTATAGGAAGCTTGGTCCAAAACTATGCTCGATGTCTCATTTTTTTGAGTATTTGGGATCCATTCTTGTACCTTTATGCCAAAGAAGAAAATTAAGCCTTGGATAATAAGAGAAAACCCTTGATCTTTGTAGGGTATTGTGAGGAAATGAGAGCTTATCTACTTTTAGATCCTGATAGTTATGAGGTTCTTTTTTGAAAACATGTTCAATTTTATGATCACTTCACTCCTCATGATTCTTCATCTTAATCCATGCCTTCTTATTCTTTATGTCATCTTGAGGATTCCTTCTTTGAGGAGGTTTCGAGGAGGTTATAGATGCCAATGAGGATCTTATTCTCACTTATGTTTTCACTATGCTTAAGTGGTATCATACTATAGTTTCTAAGGAAACACCTTTCATACAAGATCTTCCACCCACTAGGCATCACCATGCACAATCTACATGATCTAGAATTTTGTGTCAGGAACTTTCTGAGGACCCATAGTATTTTTCACATGCTCATGGGATACATGAGTGGGATGATGTAATGGAAGTTGAGTATTATTCTTTGATGAAGAATAATACTTTATATTTGGTATCTCTTCTTAAAGGAAGAAATACAGTTAGGTGTAAGTGGGTATACTAAACCAAATACACAGTTGATGGGTCCATTAACAAGTATAAGGATCATCTTGTTGCAAAGGGTTTTTCACAAGTTGAAGGTATAGATTACTCTGAGACTTTTACACCTATTGCTAATATGGATTGTGTATGCCTTATACTTGTTATTGCTTCATCAAAGGGGTGGCCCATATACCGAGATGGACATGAAGAGTGACTTCTAACATGGATATTTACAAGAGAAAATATATATGGAGCAACTTGTTGGATTTCTTCACAACTCTTCTCTTATTTGTAGAATCTGAAGGTCTCTCTACGGTCTCAAGCATGTCCCTCAGGCTTGGTATGAGAAGATGGATTCTTTTATTCTATCTACTGGTTTTGTTCATTGCCACTCCAATCATACAATATATCTCCAACATGTTAGTGAGGATGTTGTGATACTTGACTTATATGTTGATGATTTGTTACTTACTTGGAAGATATTTTTGCACATTCATACTATTCAAAGGGCTCTTTCCACATAGTTTGACATGACAGATCTTGGGTTATTACATTATTTCCTTAGTTTGAAGATTTCTCAGACAAATTCAGGGATTCATCTCGAGTCGAAAAAATTACACCCATGATCTTATTCAACGTTTTGATATGGCTGATTACAAGCCAAGTCCATCTCTTTTTCAGGCATGGGTTACTCTTAATTCCACATGTACCACTCCAATTTGTGATCCTAAATTGTTTAGGAATTTAGTTAGAAGTCTCATGTATTTGACCCATACTCGTCCCCGATATTTCATTTACAATAGGGATTGTATCTTGGTTTGCACATTCTCCTCATAATAGTCACTATAAGGTTACTAAAAGGATTTTATGTTATTTGTAGGGAACTTCACACTTTGGACTACACTAAACTAAGGGTTCTACTTAGTTAGTTGGATATAAAGATTCATATTGGGCGGGTTCTATTGATGACATGCGTTCCACTTTTGGCTACCTTTTTTTCTTGGTTATTCTCCGATTACTTGGGTGCATAAAAAGAAATAGGGTATTACAATTTCTGTTCAAGGTAGATTACATGGCAACATTACATAAAAGGTCAAGCAAATTATTTGGCTTCAACAATTATTGAAAATTTTTGGATTCCCACGGATTCATTGAATGTACTTTAGTGTGACAACCAATGTGAAATTCACATTTCTCATAACCCTATTGAGCACCATTATCCCAATCATATTGATATTCACATAAACTTCATTTGTTAGCATATTCAAGATGGATTTCTTTGCTTGGAGTGGATTCCGACTCACCAAAGCGGGTTGCTTGACATTTTTATGGAGCCTTTTACATCTCATTACTATCTTGAGTTGTGTATCATGCTTGGGGTTTCGTAAGTTTTTCTTGGGGTTTTCTTGAGAACATCTTCCTTATTATTCTTCTTCTTTCTCTTTCCTTCGAGTAGGATTCTTTCCTACTTTTGGTTTTATATTTCTTCATGGATATATTGTACATGATTACTCGATCGAGCCTAGATTTTGAGAGTCATACTATGGATATGCCACTTTTATTTTTGGCCCCTAAATTCATTAGGGGTATTAGAGTATGTATTCACCTTAGCTCATGTTCACCTAGGTACTTTATTTACCTTGTATTTTATTTATCCTCACCCACCTATGTGTGTGGATATTTATTTTATCTTATTTAGATGCTAGGAAGATATTATCTAGTTGTTAGGTATAGCTATTTCCTAAATCTATGGTATTGACTAGTTCTTTGATGACTAGTTATTTCCTTGATTTATGGCTTAATCTATGACCATTCTTTGGTTCTTAGATTGATCTTCCTTACCTATATAAGCAAGTAACTTTCTCATTGCAATTCATAGAGTTCCATAATAATATATGATATGTATACTCATTTGTTTGCAAAGGTTTTGTAAAGTTATTCGGAAAATTACTTTCATCTTATTGATTGTGGTGTTTGATTAGCATATGAGTTCTTTGTGGTTTGGTGTGATATGTTTATCACTAATTATATATATGAGTTCTTAATTTTAATTTTGGAACATCATGACATGAAAATCCCACCAAGGTCGTGAAAAGAAGATAAGAAAAGACCCAAATCCAAAGTAAACCAACAAAGGAAAAAAAAAGAAAATAAGACAGAAGCGCTGAGAAGGATATTAGTGCTTGGGCGTTATTGTCTTGTTTGGGTGGTATTTTCCTGAAATAATAAAATATAAATAGATTAAAATATAGGAACATGGATCCCTATAACATAACCAAATAGATGCAAATGTTAGATAAGAGATGTAAGCGAGCTAAACAAAGTAAGAGGACTAAAGAGGTGTCACTAGTGCCTAGTTTCCAAACTTAGAAATCATGTATATAACAACACACTAGAGGTATAATGTAGTTGTAATAAATGCCAATTTTAGTGACTACATTTTCTCCCCTTTAAGTTATTTCGATGGAATTAAAGTAGTATGAAGAATATAAGAAAAATTTACTTGAAGTGACTCGAAAGAGTTTTAGGTGGAATGTGTCAATAGTAAGAAACATTGAGTGGTAAACCATGGACTAAAATTTTGATCCATGTGGGGTGACCCTTATTTTCATAGAGGAGATATTGGATATGAACTTTCCAAGGAGATATAAGAGACTTTGAAACTTGAATATTAAAGGAGGGATTGAGAGTGAGCAGTTCTCATATCAACGTATAAACGAAGGATTTAAGTGTCATGGCATTAAACTAAGGATTTACGAATCATGGAACTAAAATAAGGTTTTAAGCCTCTCGATGCTAGAGAAAGAGTGTTGGGAAAGTGTTATGTTTTACCTTCTAATTATGATGATTTCTTGAAAAATGATTTCTACTATTGCAGACGGTAATATGAACCCATTTTGTAACTTTCTTACTAGGTCCCGGAAACCCCCATAAAGTGGTATAAGAAAGGAAATGATGTCATGTTTCCCCCACTCTATGATGTAAGGGTGTAATTTCTTGGTAAATTGAAACAACAATGCCTAATATATTGGATTGGATCCCAAGTTAGGTCATATGGGAGGAAAAATTGGTACTTGGAATAGAATTTGCAACTGTTAGTATTGATTTAGAAAAATGGTATTTTCTTGAATTTGATTATATTGGAAACTACTTACAAGGATTAATTTTCCCCAATTTTAGGTCATTTGAGGGTAAAAAAATTAGAATATGTGAAAACATGGACTCATTGCTACTTGGAATAGATTGGAAATTTACATTTTGGATCATAACCTTCGTAGGATTTGAATATTTGCTTTGATTGTTTAGAATATAAGATATACATGTATCATACTTATTGGAAAATTAATTTGTTTTGTTACAAATTATTAAGTTTTCACCAATGGTCATGGGGCTAATCTCCTCCTTCTTGTGTATGGGTAAGCTCCCATAATTGAATGTAAACAAACCTAAAGCCGCGGGTGGTCATTAGGCCAGGATCAAATAAGAATATTCCAATAAAACTGTGGAAAATTCTCTTACAAGGTACAAGGTTGGAATGCACAATGAAGAAAGGTAAAGCGGAGTTGGGGGAATAAGGAATGAGAGGGTTAATATTTTGAGTAGGAACTAATAGATTTCACATATAATAACCAGATTAGATCCACATTTAATTCAAAGAACACAACAATGGAAATAATGATAATACCAAAAATAATATGCATAGAATTCCATTGACTCATTTATCAAAGGCGTGAACATATTTCTTGGTTTTTATAATATTATCATGTATGAAAAGTTGGAAAGAGAGAGTAGAGGAACATAAGACCATAAATAGAAGAATTGTAACTTTTATTTCTTGATGTAGAAGTGGTAACATCAACAAAACACATTCAATCAATAATTACTAACCCTTGAGAATGTACAAGTCGTTCCAATTTAAAGCATTACAAACATGTCTCTTCATCTACCTATGATGCCCGTTAAAACAACCCACTTGAGACCCAAGAAACAACCTAGAGTTATTTAGGAAAATTGTGGAATATTTTTTTTTAAGTGTCAACAACCAGGTTGCAAGACAACACTTGACACTAACAGGTTCCAGAACAAGTTTAAACTGCTTGAACATACTTTTCTTTTATTACAATTATCAAAGGTCACAAGGTCCAAATTTTTAGGGTTAGAAGTTTCGATTAGGTCCAGGGGTACATTATCACCATACCCACTCCTTAACAAGTTTAGAGTTTCAACTTGATTTTCTCATACTTAACACATTCAAAATTTCCTTAAATCATTCCCATTGGATAGGAAATTTTTTCATCTTTATAACGATATAAATAAGTCCTCCTAACTCCTTGTAAAACTCTAGTTATGGATGGTGGATCCTAGCGGTCAAATGTTTCCCCAAGGGGACACGTGTCGAGTGGGGAAGAAGCCCCTTTATCGGGTTGGCGGTCGCAGGAAGTGTTTGGAATTTTTCTTACGCGGAAGAAAATTCCCATTTGCGCCCGTGCCTCGATGTGTCGCCGAGGGACACGTGTCGGGATCTAAGCTAAAGGCGAAAGAAGATGAGGGAAGGGCGGAGCGGTAGCAGCATTTAGGATAATTCACTAGAGGGGGGAAGGTCCATTTAGCACCCACGCGCCCGCGAGTCCGCCGAGGGACACGTGGTTCTCAACGAGACAAAGCGGAGAGAGAGAGAGAGAGAGAGAGAGAGACGGGTGGAGTGGCGGGGAAATTTGGTGAATTCAGCCAAAGAGAGGAGAGGGGGTAAAAGGCACGAGCGGGTCCACATGTCCATAGAAAATTCTCACCAGGGTGAGGGCGAGAGTCTTGGGCATGCGGGGAAATATGTAAAATTTTCCCAAACAAATTTCTCAAGGAGAGAGTTGCAAGGTTTTCCCACCCCCGCTATCACCCCATGCTGCCATGTGGTAGCCTCTCGCAGTTCGCTTCTGAGCCGGTGGGGAAATTTCAAAAAAATTCCCCAAAAATTTTTCAAAAAAATTTTCTAAGGATTTTTAACGGGAATTTTTTGGGCTGCGGGCCTGCTAAGGAAAAATTTCCAAAATTTTCCCACCAAGGCAGGAAAACTTCAAAGGGCCATAAATTTTTCTAGAAATCTCAGTTTTAGGAAACAAGGACTTTCTGGAAATCTCTCGATGCCCTCTTTGTATAGAAATCATAAATTTTACATTTTGATAAAGTTTAAGAGGTCAATTTTGTGAAAACGGTCTGCAGGCTTTTAAACAGCCAACTAGTATTTTTAACTTATAAATTTAATTCAATTTGGTCTCCTCCTTCACTCAACATACCAAACAGACATGGAGGGTTGTACTAGGAAGGATTTAGAGTGTTTTAGGAAAGTAATTTCACCTATTTGATTTCCAATTTACATTTTTCCAACAATTGACAGAAAATGACTGTGAAAGGGATTGGGATCAATTTTGCAATGTTTTAAATTATTTTCTTAAGTTTTCTTTGTCAATTTGAGTTCCTTGATAATACAACATGCTAAATTTTAACATTTCCAAGTTGATTATAATGTGCAGGCCTGAACTATGCATTTTAATTAAATTAATTTTCCAGTTTTAAATTTTACAATAGAGATCCATTTCTAGAGAATTTGTTTATCAATCTCATTATTCAATGTGGAAATTAAGTTCTATTCTAGTCCCTTAAATTTGAGTGATTTAATTAAACCATTTAATGGCTAAATTATAAGTTCTGGTTTCCAATTTTGTCACATTTTCAAAAGATACAAAATACTGCATTATTTCCACGTGCATTTCTTCTTTTCAAACATAGATCTAACTATCTCTTTTGCCATACAATGAAGCATTAAATTCAATCCACGGTATACTTAAGTTTTTTCCTTCTTCCAACAATCATTAAAAAAATCCAGCTTTCTATCTTTCCCAAAACATATATTTGAAAACAAGGCAAAATAATACAATTACATCTCACGTGTTTCTTCCTTTTTCCATTTTCCAAAACAGGGATTTCAAATCACAATTTTATATTCCAATTCAACACAACAATGTAAATGAGGGAAGGTCTTGCAATTATTTATTGACTTCAAATATACAACTTTACATCTTTCAATGTTTGAATGCAACAAACATTTCTATTTCTTTCTTTCCAATGTATAGAGCAGAATATAAATATCCTTCACATTTCGAATATACACTTTCATAATCAATTACATACATCTTTTCTTCACAAAATACATTACAATTTCATCCACTTCAAGTGGGAAAGGTTACAAATGAATTTGTTTCACAAGGGGCTGGAAAAATTGTCTTCTTCTGCTCTAGAACAACAACATGCAAGTTTTCTTTTTCTTCCAAATTGATCACAACAAAAGTGGGGGAAAGGCAACGCTCTCCACCCAACCAAGACATCCAATGAAAGGAGAATCCATCCTTCATCATTGGCCCTCGAGCCCCAACCATAATACAATAAGAGGTGTGATTCAACCCATGACAATAACTGGCTTCCACTAAACACACAACATTTTTTCAACATGCATAATTCAATATAAAACACAATCCAAACAAAAATAGTAGTTTACAACTACATTTGCAAACATTCAAATAGAACTCATGCTTGATCATGCAAGCTAAAGGAGTACAGACTATAGGTGAAGCTACTTATGCCTCCCAATGGGAATTAGGCATCCACCAATAACAAACACCCATAAATTTCACCACACATATCCTTATGCCCCCCACAAAGTAAGAAATGCAAGCTATTTATTTTCCATGGTGGATCCCAAACCCAAACTCCCTCCACAAAATATGATGCCACTAGCATTCCCTTATGCCCCCCACATGAATTCCCCATAGCCTTCTCCTACACCATTCCTATGGCATTCTACTCAACCAGCCAACAAATAAATCAAAAACATGCACCATTCATTCATACACAAAAGAAATAACAATCACAAAAGAAGAGCTAAGCTCCTACCTTTCCATGGTAACTTTTGTTTCCAACAACAAGCTTCAATGCCAAAAACATAGTCCGAAAACAAAAATACCAAGTATGAAATTATCTCCAATTTCCTCCACAATCCACAAGAGCTCCAAATAGTAAAAATGAGACATAAAGAAGCATGCAAAATGATTCAACAACCCAAAACAAGTAAAAAGTTTGAATTTTATAGAAGAGGGAAGAGAAGAGGATGATGTGGATCCATGTAGGATGCCACATCACACATCCTCAAATCCAATAACAAAAGACAAAATTTCATTCTCCAAAGCACAATAAAGAGGTGGGTGAAAATATGACAAATTACTTGCACACTCCAAAAAGCCCACACCCCAAAGGACTGTAAATTAAATAAGATGTAAGAGAGTGCAATCAAAACTTGCAACATGATTAATAAAATGCATTAAAAAGGTCTAAAATCAGCCTTCCAACCATAGGTATGGTTGGTAAATTAAATTGAGAGGTATGGGACAAGTTTTACTTGTCCCACAAGCCTCCAAAAATAGCCCCCAAGGACAAATTTGAATTTCCAAGGAGGTGGAGTGTTTCATACTCCAAAATATGACTTACACAACTCTTACACAAACTTACACATCCCTTACATATTTAATACAAAGAGCCAACAACTTCCATTATTACTTTCCCATATCCCAATTTGATTTATTTAAATTTTAACCATATGATTTCTCACATTAATCTACCACAATTTTAATTAAATAAAAGAAGGGACACATTACTAATAAAATAGATACAACAATAAATAAAATAAACCACATTAATAAAATACACAAAACCCATGGTCACATATAAAAGTGATCCCCCCCATGGGAATCCCTAACAAAAACAACACAACACAATAAAACAAGTTGCCATGGTGACCTTGTCGAATTCACCTAGAATTCCATTGTGGTTGGTCTCCAATCCCCCGATGTTTGTTGTGATTTTTTTAACCTGCAAAACACAATACCTTTTCATCCTCGTGGCCATATCGAACATCCAAACTAATATAAATATACTCACAAAATCATCTAAATATGTGAATCGCAACAACATCAAGGCAATTTAACATTATCACATACAATTTATATTAACAACTATATCCTCATCATATAATATCAATTTTCTATATCTACTCATAATATCCAAAATTGCATGTCCAAACAACATCCATACAACATCCATGTCAAATAGTATATCATCATCCACATATGAGTTGTCTCTAATAAGCATCATGCATCATAACCAAATCAAGATCAACAATAATCCATGATCAAATGTCTAACATCATAGTAAATCAAATAATAATAATGTCCATAACGTAAACGACATGATGTCAAAAATAATTATTAACATGTGTCAAAGGGAAGTGGGCACTACATCCCCTTCCCCTTAGACTCGACTTCCTCCTGGAAGTCACTGGAACAAATGTGGAAACTGAACTTGTAATGAAGTAGCATCCTCCCATATAGTTGTAGTCTCATCATATATGTCTCTCTGCACCCGAACTCCGATCAACCTCTCTCGCCTCAAAGGCACGGGGTCCTGCGATCTAGGATGTGAATGAGATCCACCATCACGTACCCCTAATCTTGCACCTGCAATGATGTCTAATCTAACACATGAGAAGGATCTGTAACATATCTCTTGAGAACTGAAACATGAAAAACATCATGTATGCGAGACAAGATGGGTGACAATGCTAGATGGTAGGCCAAAGGGTTGATACGCTCCAAGATCTCAAAAGGACCAACGAATCTAGGAGCTAACTTAGAACATTTTCCATAACAGATAGGGCTCTTGTGTGGCCTGACACGAAGGAACACCTTCATGCCCACATCAAAACTACGGTCGATCCTATGCTGATCTCGCATACTTCTTCTACATGTCCTATGCCTCCTGCAATCTCTACCTAATCAACACCACCTGCTGCTCCATGTCCTGTAAAAGAGTTGGTCCAAGAGATACTCTATCCTCTAACCTATCCTAGCTAAGAGGTGTCCTACACTCTCTACCATAAAAAGCCTAAAAAGGAGCCATGCCTATGGAACTCTTAAAACTATTATTGCAGAAAAATCCACTAAGTACAGGTACTCCTCCCATTTAGACTGTTGATCCATCACATACATCCTGAGCATGTCCTCTAAAATTTGATTCACCCTCTCAGTTTTCCATCTGTCTCAGGATGATATGTTGTGCTAAATTTGATTTTCATCCCGAGGACATACTGCATGGTAGTCCAAAAATGTGAAGTGTACAAAGGATCGCAGTCACAAATGATCTTCCACAAAATCCCATGTAATTTGACAATCTCATCCAAATACACTCGTGCCTTTGCTCTAGTTGTATAAGTGGTCTATACTTGAGAAAATTGACCACTTTTGTCAATTTATCAACCGTGACCATGATGGCGTCATGGTGATATCTCGACATTGGTATCCCAACAATGAAGTCCATGGAAATGGTGTCCCACTTCCATTCCGGTATAGCATGAGGATAAAGCAGACCTATTGGATGTTGATGCTCGGCCTTAACTCTTTGGCACTCTAAACATCATGAAAAAAACTAGGCCACGTCTCAACCAAGTCCTCTCCAATGATATAATTGTCGCAAGGTGGAGTGCATCTTCTTCACCTGAGGATGGGCTAAATAGGGTGCGAGATGTGCCTCTACCAAGATGTCCTGTCTCAAGCCACCATCTCTAGGAACATATATCCTACCTCTATGCCTGAGAAGACCATCTTTCTCTAAGAAAAAACCATCAAAATTCCCCTCAAGGGGTCTCTGTGACTCAATCTTTGCTCGTACTACAATGTAGAAGTTGTCAAGAGGAAGTTGTTGAAGGATCCTGCTCCACAAATCTATGCTCACTGATGTGGCCATAGCCACATATCTCCATCTGCTAAGAGCGTTTGCTACCACATTCTCCTTCCCCTTCACATGCTCTATCTCCATATCATACTCACAAAGCAACTCCATCCAACACCACTAACAAGCGTTAAGATTGGGCTGCGTGAAGAGGTGACAAAGACTCAAGTGATCTATCCTGAGTGTGAATCTCTGACCAAGAAGAAAATGCCTCCATCTAACCAAAGTGTGCACAACTGCTGCAAGCTCAAGATCATGAGTCGGATAATTAAGCTCGTGATCTTTGAGTTTACGAGACTCAAAAGCCACTACTCTGCCCTCTTACATCAACACACCTCCAAGCCCTACTAAAGAAGCATCCATGTAAACAAATAACTTACCCTGTGGATCTGGTACTGCAATAATAGGTGTTGTAGTGAGGCACTCCTTCATTTTCCTAAAGGCCTACTTACATCTGTCTGACCAAAAAAATTTCTTCCCTTTCCTCTGAAGGGAAGTGATAGGGTGCACAATCCGAGAGAAGTCCTGAACAAATCTCTGGTAGTATCCTACTAATCCCATGAAGCTGCACACCTCGGTCACTATAGTGGGTGTTGGCCAATCCATAATGGCTCTAATCTTGGAAGGATCGATGGCGATACCTTCCCCAGAAATGATATGACCCAAATACTATACCTCTGTCTGAAAGAATGCACACTTCTCCAAGTTCCCGTAAAGTTGCTGCTCCCGAAGACACTGAAGAACCTGGTGAAGGTGCCCCTCATGCTCCTCACGCATACGTGAGTATATCAAAATTTCATCAAGGAAGATGAGCATGAAGTGATCTAAGAAGGTCCTAAATACCCCATTCATCAAACTCATAAATACTGCGGGGCATTAGTCAAACCAAAAGGCACCACTGTGAACTCATAGTGCCCATATCTTGTGCGGAAGGTGATCTTATAAATGTCTACCTCCGAAATCCTTAGCTAATGGTAGCCTGACTTAAGATCAATCTTAGAGAAAATTGTGGCTCCCTTCATCTGATCAAACAAGTCATCAATACGTGGAAGGGGATAACGATTCTTGATTGTTACCTTATTCAACTGGCGGTAATCAATACACAACCGCAAAGATTCATCCTTCTTCACAAAGATCATCGGTGCACCCCAAGGGGATACACTAGGATAGATAAGGCCTTTCTCTAAAATGCCCTCAAGCTATAACTTGAGCTCACAAAGCTTTGGGGTGGTCATCTGATAAGGTGCTTGTGAGATAGGCTCTGCTCTAGGAACTAGATCTATATGAAAATCAATCTCACGTGGGGGTGGTAACCCCGGTAGCTCCCTTGGAAAGACATCAACATACTCTCTCAAGATGGGATGATCATCTAGCATTGGCCCACTAGACCCATCCTCTGATCTATCACTGACTGTAACAACATACATCTGACAACCCCATCGCACACACCACTTAAGCTACATAGTGGAGATGGTGGAAATAGAAATGGGTCTCTTGACCCTAAAATTACTGACTCAACTCCTAAATCATCTACACAAGATATAGTCTTGTGATAACAATCCATCCTAGCCCTATGTGCAGATAACCAATCCATACCCAAAATGACTCCATACGAGCCCAAAGGAAGGATACAGAGGTCTGATGTAGTGGTGAAAGGTCCCAAATCCACTACACACTCCTTAACTAACGATTCTACAAAGATCTTAGCTCCAAAATCCATCTCGACATCCAAACTAAGACCCTACCTAACTGCCACCAACCTGCATTGCTCTACTAAATATGGTGCAATGAAAGAATCAGAAGGACCAGAATCAAACAATATAGAGGTAGGAATACCATTAATGCTACATGTGGTCTCAATGACTATGCTCTAATGCTCTACCTAGTAGTTCTCAACCACTACATAAATCATGTGGCTACGTCCCATGTCACCAATAGTCGGCTCTAAGATCTGTGTCTTACCCTTGTTGTTAGGGTTATGTGGGCAATCTCTACAAAAGTGTCCAGTAAATCCACATCCAAAACATCCTCCTGATCCTCCCCAATGAGTAACACCTCCAGTAGGTGCCTTGGAAGTATGTGGCATGGATCCCGATGATCCGGATGTGGTCTGTTGAGGTCTCTGCTAGCGAGCTCCCGCTGACTAAGATCTAGGTCTACCCTATGTCTTGATGGGACCCCTAGGAGGAGGCCCCATACTTTGACCTCTTTGCGCATTAACTCTTTTTGGAGGTCTATGAGGTTGGTGGGACTGATCTGCTGCAGTGGCCTAAAGGATGACTATGCTTAACCCTGGCCACCACGAGGGAGAGGTACTAACCCCCTCAATCTACTATCCTGCATCGATGTATGCGGCTCCTGACTCGGTCTCTAGCCTGCTGGGTCTTCCCCGAGTCTCCTCTGCTATATAGGCCTTCTCGACGACCTCAGCTAATGTATGTGGGCAGTGGATCCACAATGCACCTCCAATATCTAAATTAATCCTGAATGAGCCTGTGAATCCACACTTGCTCATCCTGCATGTACTCTACATACTGGAGTAGATCCAGAAATCTACTCTCATACTCTGCTACTAAAAGAGATGTCTGTCGGAGGTCATGGAACTTGTCGATCCTTTGCTATATGAACCTCCATGACAAATACCTGCTCTCTGAATCTCTCCTCAAATAGCTCCTAGGTCACTGTCTCAAAATCAACATGGAGCTTCTGCTCCTCTATCCTCCACCATACTCCTGCTCCATCCCTCAGTAGATGGATCACAACACAAGCTTTCGTGTTGCTAGAACAAGGACAAAGCTTGAAGTAACTGCTCAATCTCACTAGCCAATCCTCTACCTGAAATCCACCCATGTCACCTGAGTAATGTGATGATCGAAGCTTCGGGATCTCCCGATGTGATTTGTAGTTGTGGTCCGATGGCCTCTAGGTCTCTCGGTGGGCTCACCCTAAGCCTAGGCTCCATGACCTCTCTCATGCTCGAAACTTGGTCACCCTATCCCCTCTATGGTGACTCCACTTTGGTTGACTCCACATGGCATTTCTCTCCACTATGCTCCTCGCTAGGTCGAGGAGATACTTGACCCTCAGTGGAAGGGGCTCTGTCATGACTAGCTGCATGTCCTCCTCCTAATCCTCCGCATAGAGTGGCATTGACATCCTGAAGAGTCTAGCAAAATCTGGGGTAGGATAGCTGCTACACCCTGATCCGGTGGTGGTGGTGGTGGTGGTAAGTCTGAGTCTATGTGAAGATTCCCCCCGCCCCGTATTCACCTCCTGTACTGACCAAAGCAAGAGTTAGTTCTTTATTCTAGGTATTTTTCAATTTCCATGTTTACTAAAATATGTAATTTCTAAACTAAGTTGTTTTGTTTTAGATTTAAAAATGTGCTAGGTTTAAGTTTCATGTCCCAAGTTTTCTAGTGTGCCCAATGGTCCAAGATTTTGAACCACTGCTCTGATACCAAGTGTGATGCCCGTTAAAATAACCCACTTGAGACCCAAGAAACAACCTAGAGTTATTTAGGAAACTTATGGAACAATATTTTATTTTTTTGAAATGTCTACAACCCAACATTGCAAGACAACAGATTGACACTAACAGTTCCGTAACAATTTTAAACTGCTTGAACAAACTTTTATTTTATTATAATTATCAAAGGTCACAAGGTCCAAATTTTTAGGGTTAGAAGTTTTAGTTAGGTCCAGGGGTAAATTATCCCACTCTCTATAGGTTCAGTGTTTCAAATTTATTTTTCTCACACTTAACGCATTCAAAATTTTCCTAAATCATACCCATTGGATAGGAAATTGTCTCACCTTTCCAATGATATAAAGAAGTCCTCCTAACTCCTTGTAAAACTCTAGTTATGGACCAGAAATCTTAGGGGTCAAATTTTTCCCCAAGGGGACACGTGTCGAGTGGGGAAGAAGCCCCTTTGTCGGGTTGGTGGGTTGCGGGCGGTGTTTGAATTTTTTTGCGTGGGGAGAAAATTCCCATTTGTGCGCGCTCCTCCGCTATATCGCCAGGGGACACGTGTTGGGATCTAAACCAAAGGCAGAAGAAGATGAGGGAAGGGCGGGGTGGTGGTGAAATTTAGGAAAATTGGCCGAGGGGGAAGGTCCATTTAGCACCCATGCGGCCGCAAGTTTGCCGGGGACACGTGGCGCTCAACAAGCCAAAGCAAAGAGAGAGAGAGAGAGAGATGGCGAGGAGCAATGGGAAAGTTGGTGAATTTCACCAAATGGAGGAGAGTGGGTAAAGGCGCACATGGGTCTGCACGTCTACGAAGAGTCTCACCGGGGTGAGGGCAAGAGTGCAGGTCAGTGGGGGAAATATGCAAAATTTTACTAAAAATTTTTTGCAAGGGAGAGAGTTGCAAGGTTTTTCCCACCCCGATGTGACCCCATGTTACCACATGGCATCCTCTAGTTGGCTACGAGCTAGTGGGGGAAATTTCAAAAAAATCCCCAAATTTTTTTCAAAAATGTTTCTAAGAATTTTTAACAAGAATTTTTGGGCATGGACCCGTTAAGGAAAATTTTCCCAAATTTTCCCGCCAAGGTAGGAAAACTTCAAAGGGCCATAAATTTTTCTAGAAAGCTCGGTTTTGGAAAAAAGGACTTTCTAGAAAGCTCTCAATGCCCTCTTTGCACAAGAATCATAAATTTTACATTTTGATAAAGTTTAAGGGGTCAATTTTGTGAAAACGGCCTGCAGGATTTTAAATAACCAACTGGTAATTTTTAACTTATAAATTTGATTCAATTTGATCTCCTCCTTCACTCAACATGCCAAATAGACATGGAGGATTGTTCTAGGAAGGATTTAGAATGTTTTAGGAAGGTAATTTCACTTGTTTGATTTCCAATTTACATTTTTCCAACAATTGACAAAAAATGACTGTGAAAGGGATTGGGCTCGATTTTACAATGTTTTAAATTGTTTTCTTAAGTGTTCTTTGTCAATTTGAGTTCCTTGATAAAAAAATGCTAAATTTTAACATTTCCAAGTTGATTATAATGTGCGGCCTGAACTATGCATTTTAATTAAATTAATTTGCCAGTTTTAAATTTTACAACAGAGATCCATTTCTAGAGAATTTTTTTATCAATTTCATTATTCAAGTGTGGAAATTAATTTCTATTCTAGTCCATTACATTTGAGTGATTTAATCAAACTATTTAATGGCTAAATTATAAAGTCTGGTTTCTAATTTTGTCACATTTTCAAAAGATACAAAATACTGCATTATTTCCACATGCATTTCTTCTTTTCAAACATAGATCTAACTATCTCTTTTTCCATACAATGAAGCATTTAATTCAATCCATGGTAGACTTAAGTGTTTTCCTTCTTCCAGCAATCATAAAAAAACAAGAATCCAGTTTCTATCTTTCCCAAAACATATATTTGAAAACAAGGGAAAATAATACAATTACATCTCACACGTTTCTTCCTTTTTCCATTTTCCAAAACAAGGATTTCAAATTACAATTTTATATCCGAGTTCAACTCAAAAATGCAAATGAGGGAAGGTCTTGCAATTCTTTATTGACTTCAAATATACAACTTTACATTTTTCAATGTTCGAATGCAACAAACAGATTTCTATTTCTCTCTTTCCAATGTACAAAAAAAAATATAATTTGCCAGTTTTAAATTTTACAACAGAGATCCATTTCTAGAGAATTTTTTTATCAATTTCCTTATTCAATGTGGAAATTAATTTCTATTCTAGTCCATTACATTTGAGTGATTTAATCAAACTATTTAATGGCTAAATTATAAAGTCTAGTTTCCAATTTGTCACATTTTCAAGAGATACAAATTACTGCATTATTTCCACATGCATTTCTTCTTTTCAAACATAGATCTAACTATCTCTTTTGCCATACAATGAAACATTTAATTCAATCCATGGTAGACTTAAATGTTTTCCTTCTTCCAAAGAATCATAAAAACAAGAATCCAGTTTCTATCTTTCCCAAAACATATATTTGAAAACAAGGCAAAATAATACAATTACATCTCACGTGTTTCTTCCTTTTTCCATTTTCCAAAACAGGGATTTCAAATCACAATTTTATATCTGAGTTCAACTCAAAAATGCAAATGAGGGAAAGTCTTGCAATTCTTTATTGACTTCAAATATACAACTTTACATTTTTCAATGTTCGAATGCAACAAACAGATTTCTATTTCTCTCTTTCCAATGTATAAAGAAAAATATAAATATCCTTCACATTTCAAATATACAATTTCATAATCAATTACATACATCTTTTCTTCACAAAATACATTCAATTTTCATCCACTTCAAGTGGGAAAGGTTACAAATGAATTTGTTTCACAAGGGGCTGGAAAAAATGTCTTCTTACGCTCCGAGCCCATGTAACATGCAAGTTTTTTTTTTTCTTCCAAATTGATCACAACAAAAGTGGGGAAAGGCAACGTTCTACACCCAACCAAGACATCCAATGAAAGGAGAATCCATCCTTCATCATTAGCCCCCGAGCCTCAACCGTAATATAATAAGAAGTGTGATTCAACCCATGGCAACAAATGGCTTCCACTAAACACACTATTTTTTTTTCAACATGCATAATTCAATATAAAACATAGTCCAAAAAAAAACAACAGTTTACAACTACATTTGCAAACATTCAAACAGAACTCGGGCTTGATCATGTAAGCCAAAGGAGCAAGGACTATGGGGGAAGCTACTTATTCCTCCCAATGGGAATTGGGCATCCACCAATAACAAACCACCAATAAATTTCACCACACATATCCTTATGCCCCCCACAAAGTAAGAAATGCAAGCTATTTATTTTCCATGGTGGATTCCAAACCCAAACTCCCTCCACAAAATATGATGCCACTAGCATTCCCTTATGCCCCCACATGAATTCCCCATAGCCTTCTCCTACACCATTCCTATGGCATTCTACCCAACCAGCCAACAAATAAATCAAAAACATGCACCATTCATTCATACACAAAAGAAATAACAATCACAAAAGAAGAGCTAAGCTCCTACCTTTAAATGGTAGCTTTTCTTTCCAAACAACAAGCTTCACTGCCAAAACAACAATACCAAGTATGAAATTATCTCCAATCTCCTCCACAATCCACAAGAGCTCCAAACAACAAAAATGTGCCCCAAAGAAGCATGCAAAATGATTCAATGACCCAAAACAATTAAAAAGTTTGAATTTTATAGAGGGAAAGGAAGAGGATGATGTGGATCCATGTAGGATGCCACATCACACATCCTCAAATCCAATAACAAAAGACAAAATTTCACTCTCTAAAGCACAATAAAGAGGTGGGTGAAAATATGACAAATTACTTGCATACTCCAAAAGCCCACACCCCCAAAGGACTGTAAATTAAATAAGATGTAAAAGAGTGCAATCAAAACTTGCTACATGATTAGTAAATTACATTAAAAAGTTCTAAAATCAGCCTTCCAACCATAAGTATGGTTGGTAAATTAAATTGAGAGGTATGGGACAAGTTTTACTTGTCCCATAAGCCTCCAAAAACAGCCCCCAAGGAAAAATTTGAATTTCCAAGGAGGTGGAGTGTTTCATACTCTAAAATCTGACTTACACAACTCTTACACAAACTTACACATCCCTTACATATTTAATACAAAGAGCCAACAACTTCCATTATTACTTTCCCATATCCCAATTTGATTTATTTAAATTTTAACCATATAATTTCTCACATTAATCTACCACAATTTTAATTAAATAAAAGAAGGGACACATTACTAACAAAATACATACAACAATAAATAAAATAAACCACATTAATAAAATATACAAAACCCATGGTCACATATAGAGGTGATCCCCATGGGAATCCCTAACAAAAACAACACAACACAATAAAACAAGTTGCCATGGTGACCTTGTCGAATTCACCTAGAATTCCATTGTGGTTGGTCTCCAATCCCCGATGTTTGTTGTGATTTTTTTAACCTACAAAACACAATAATTTTTTTGGTCTCTTGGCCATATTAAAACATCCAACATGATATAAATATAATCACAAAATCATCTAAATATGTGAATCACAACAACATCAAGGAAATTTAACATTATCACATATAATTTATATCAACAACTATATCATCATCATATAATATCCATTTTCTAGATCTACTCATAATATCCAAAATCACATGTCTAAAAAACATCCATAAAACATCCATGTCAAATAGTATATCATCATACACATATGAGTGTCTCTAATAAACATTGTGCATCATAACCAAATCAAGATCAACATTATTTCATGATCAAATGTCTAACATTACACTAAATCAAAGCATAATAGTGTCCATAACGTAAAAAATAGTATAAAAAATAAGTATCAACAGGTGTCAAAGGGAAGTGGGCACTACACTACCCCCCACATGACTTTTCACTTACCCTTAAAATTTATAACATTTCATATTCCTAGGAAATAAAAGTGAATCCCTTTTTATTAATTAAAGGGAACTCATTACAATGTTTGACTATAAGTCATATTTAAATGAATAAGACAAAAGTGAAAATTTCCTTCCCAATGGAGAATTAGAACATAAGAGAGAAAGGAACGAGGAGAGGAGTGGAAGGTCATGATGATGAAGATGAGGGAGAGATCCTAGAATGAGCTCTTGTCCTTTAAATTATCTATTGAATTGAGTTGTTGCGGGTGCATCCTTATCTACTTATAGAATGAAAATGCGAGTTAAACACTTTGATCCATGTCCTAGAAACATCATTGATAGCCTTGAATTGACTATACCATACTTTTTGATCTCTTGCAATGTCATAAATAGAGTCTATGTTGATTGCGAGGGATTCTAAGGCATCTTTATTGAAGGAAATACTATCGCCTACCTCCTTCTTGACCAACTCTCTAAAGGAAACAGTAAGTTCTTCCGTGATAAATTCTTGGTGAGTGGAGGGAATCCAAGTTGGTATACAAAGTTACAGACTTAATTCAAAATCTCAATGGCACTTTGCCTAGTAGAATCAAGTTTGGAGATGACATATTTTATCATACCATATCTAGGATCCATGTTATGGATCCATACCAAGGAAAAGTTCTCAATAGCTGATGTGAACACAGTTTTACTCAAAAGGGTGTGAGATTCAAGGTAACTCATCTTGGAAACAAGTGGGAACACCTCATCTAAGTGGATCTTCTCTTTTTCAATCTCCTCTCTTGTTTTCTTTACTTCTAAAATAATGGCAAGAACATAACTGAGCATAAAGAGAACCTTTGAGATAAATGTTATTTCTTTCTCGATAATATTCTCAATCCATCTCTTGTTAGCCTTCCCTTACATCATAAGCCCTTACAATTTATTGAGCTTACGGTAAAAGCTACCGATTGGGGAAACGTCTTCCACAAGGAGAGGATGTATTGAATTGGGTTCTAAGAAAGATTGAATGTAGGAGCTGAGAATTTTCAAATACTCCTCCAATTGTTCAATTGTTTGTTTGTAATCTTCATTTCAAGCAAGAGCGCGGGAAGAATATTCCTTGAACAAATGAGAATACCCTTTATGTGTTGGTGGTCCCAAGGGAATTGTTTTCATCTCATATTCTGATGGATTCATCTCCTTAACATGCTTTATTACCTTTGGTCAAGAAAATTATACATATTGGTCACCAAAATTTCCAATAAAGAGATTGGAATCCTCCTACGCCTTCTTTCTCTAGTTGTATCTCAAGATTTTAATGGTAGCTTTGAGATTAAGCATTGTATCTTGTTGTGTTGTTCTCGGTTCACTCCCGAGAAACTCTTGAATCCATAATAATGGCTCTTTTGGAGTAAACATTATGTTAGTCACATAAGCACTTTGAGGAGGCTGATGAGGGATCAATTTTTTTATTATGGGAAAGTTGCATGGGAGGAAATGATGGATTATTCTTATATGGATCACGGGGCTCTATAGGATCCTCAATGAACCCCACTTATTATGAAGTATTTTGGAATAGGAAACCTCATGCACACACTATTTTCATTATATTTATTTTGAATTTTCATGTTTAATGGCCCTTGGTTACACTAAAATGAGGTTTGATTGAAATTTTTCTTCCTTGCAGGAGTGACCACATTACCAAGTATTTGACTAAGTGTTTAAGAACACTATTGTGAATAACATCGATGAAATTGGGATGATATCTCATTCTTGCATACGAGTTTCCCCACATGAAAATTAACTATTTTTTCTTCTTAACTCTAGATTATTTTTGGTATGAAATCAGATTCAGGGATGCTCACGTACTTTCTTTTTCATATGCTCCACATGGAAAAATTAGATTTCTTCATTTTTCACACATGATAGATTGAATTCTTTAATGACTTGTTTAGCCCATTTTACTTACTTCTCGGAGGGGTGACGATGGATTCAAGACATGTTATTTCTTAGCTTGCTTGATGATTTTCTCGTTTCACTTATGATCGTGATGAAACCCATTCTTACTATTCATTTCTTTTACCAAGATCTCACCTACAACATTGTTCAATTTTCCCTTCGTGAAATAGACTTATTTCTCCGGATGAAAGGATTAACCTCTGAATAGGACTTAAGGAGGAGTCACATGTTTTAAAATTCATCTTGCACTAAGTTAATCACCAAGGATTGATTAAGTATGTATAAACACTCTCATGAGGTATCCAATGTTGGTGAGCTTGAGAATATTGTAAGTATTGCTTACGATGATCTCGCTCCTCATCTCGGCTTTTGGTATCAAGTTGTTCTTTTTGGAAATAACAATTTGAGATTTTGAGAGAGGTTTATTTATTTTTGGGCCATGAAAAAACTTCTTGGATTTGCGAGGATGGAAAAAATAACATGATAAGTAAAAATAGAGCCAGCCAACAAGAACTTTCTACACTAGAATCCGAAACTTTCTATTTTTGGCGGTGGAGTCGGGATCTCCTATTTTGGGGAGTTTTATTTTTGTACCAATTTTTTTCATTGAATATCTAAATGCACTTATAATACTTACATTGATGATGATTTTCTATTTTTATAAAGTTTATATTTTGGGACAATTGTTTTTTCGAACTGTTATTTTTAGTAAGTTGTGCATTTTACCATGTTTGTTGCTATGGATATTATGAGTGATATGAGTTTTTTTGTTTTAGGATACATACTATTTTTGTCCTACTATTATTTATATAAATTTTTATTTTAATTAAGTGATCTTATAAATTATGAATTGCGGTGAAACCACCTTCACTAGATTCAGCTTACGCACTAAGATCACGTGCTCTAATTTTCACTGTGTTTCTTCTGCTGGAACTCTTGGAAATTGAAAAAAAAATAGGAGTAGGGTTCCATATTTATGCTATGAAATAGCTATGGAATCACATGTTATGCAGCTATAATCATCTCAAAGGTTCCTGTGAGTATAACAATCTGTGAAAATCTTAATGGAAATTGATTTCTGGTTAATGAGATATGAAGAAAACTTAGTTTTGGAAGCCATGTCTGATCTAGAAAAAATTTGATAGTAGATTTTTATAGTATGATTTTTCTAAAGGTTTAACATAACCTATAATGGAGGATGGATGAAAAGTGCATAAGAAATGGCTTTAAAAGAAGTTATATTTCAATTATATGATGTCATGCTTGACCATGGTTTGACCCTGGGTGGAATATGAGTTTAATATTAAGTTAAAATATGTTTATCATGGTGAAAAGGGATATAAGGGTATCCCAAGTGCACCTTGAAGAAATATGATGATAAGTGTTAGCATGAGGGAGAGGATGAGTGAAATGGAAGAACCAAATAAGCACCCTGAGGAGCCGAGAGAGGTCATGTGAGTGACCAAGAGTGGGGGCATGGACCTAGGCACAATTTCTTGTCCCATCAATCCCCTTGGGTGTAAAGGGACAACAGGTACATAAAAATTCACCTTACCCCATTTGAAAATTCATTTTTAGCATCGGAGCCGAGTGATTAAGCACGGGGGCTAAAACAAATCCTATAGATCATGACGCAAGGTCATGTGAATGCACAGGGGCTAAGAGTGGGCATAAGTCACACTTTAATGTCTCATTTTTCCAATATGGTAAAAATGTATACAAGGGACACCAAAGTGAGACTTAGAGTAAGGTGGTGACATGTGGCACAACAGAAAATTGACTATAGGAAACAGTCACCTAGCTCACCTTTGACTCAACCCAGGTTGACTTGACTGCACATGAGTGGTTCGATGGTTACAAGGATTTAATAGGGAAACTATTTGTGTACCTTATGTCTCATTGGGTGTAAAGGTACAAGAGGGACAAAAATGCACCTTACCCCATTTGGAAAGCCAATTTTTACACTGGCTTACCCGAAATAGTATGGAAACATGAAATCTCCATCCCCAGAGCTCTAGATGGACTTTTGAGATGAAATTGTATATGATTATAACTAAAATTTCCATTCTAAGACTAATGGAATAGGTTTCACACCTCAATTCTTCTTGAAACTCACAAAATGGCTCCTTTTTTATTAGGACAACAACTGATGGTTTCTTGAAACATTTCAATCTTTGCGTATGTAAAGATTAAAATGTTTCAAGAAACCATAAAGTCTTGGATAAAATATGATGTTATAAAAATTTAGAGGATTATTTCATATTTCCATTTCCTATTTTATTTCATTCTAACTCCTTACGGAGCTCCCAGAATCGGTCGGCGAAGTCAAAGTTCACATTTTGACTACTCATTCCTTACACCTAAAAACCCCACTTTTGCACAAATTGTCCCTAAACCATCAAATATTTCCTAAAATTTTATTAAAAACTTCTAAAATATTTAAGGCTCTCCAATACCACTTATATATGATTTTGATCTTTTAGAACCTTCCTATAAGATGCACACATGCCTTGAAATGGCCAAAATTGACCTTTCTAAGTCTCTCAAAGAACTAGTCTTCTTTGAATTTTGTTAAATGAAAGAATTGACCATATCACATAAATTTTAACACTTATAAGAGCTTATTCAATGAATTATGAGAATTTGAAAGGTGAAGGTGATTATAACATGGAATACGGACTATCCGGGAGATGGATTTAGGAATCTTTTGAGGCAAGTTTTCACATTGTGGCTTGGTTGTCATGGTTCAAGTTTTGAATTTTTGGACTAGTAATTTCACATGAAAACAAATGGATCTAACTCAGGGAAATTAGACCATAAGGAGAAATAGAGAACCTCATATTTCTCATGGGTGAGTAGACCAGTTCCTTGTCAAATTAGGTAATAGAGTTGGTTCTTCACCACTAACACAAGAAACGAACACATAAAGGGAAAAAATAGATAACATGCATAAAAGAAAGGGGAAATGTAAAAAAGTAGGAAAGAAAGAACACAATGGAAAGGGAAACTATGTTACGGGGGAAAATTATTGAGGTGGGAGAAGAATGTACACACACCTGAAAATGGGTTGAGAGAAGTATGTACCATCATGGAACAATGGGTTGAATTCAAACTTTCAAAGCTTGAAGATAATCATATGTGTAACACCTACTTTTAAATTCATCAAATTAAGGGAATTTTTTTCAAACTAACTTATGCCTTCAATGATTTAAATAATTAGCATTTAAATCCAATATAAATATAAATCCAATCTATATGATAACAATCAAGAAACCACATGTAGTTGTAAGGGTCATTTAGATCTTCCCAATCCCCTATAGTTCACTCTTAATGAGCCCGTATACTAAGTATACTATTGGTTACCTTCCATGGGTATTGATATTCAAGTGATGTTTTCTAAGTTTCTACATGGAACTCAATCAATCGAATTCTATCCAAAGATCCCACACCTTTATTTATAACTTGGTGAGTCAGACAGTGTAATCAACATCTTACACTACTTCGACCAAAGTTTAAGAGTCATGCTTTTACACTCATTTTTGTACTACATAGTCGTCATCGAAAATTGTCTTTTCACTATATTAATTTTTTTAGATATCCGAATTGAATCGAGTTAGTTAAGTCATTTAATTTACATGTTACACATAAGGTATAAGATCTTGACCGTATGAAATATGACTGAAGTATCAAAGGCATATGAGAACATGGTGTGTAGGAAGGGGGCACATAGGTGCACATGGAGGTTAAGTGCAAGAAGGGTGCATTGGGGATAGACAGAGTTTGATACTTAGCCATTTTGCATGTTACGGGCTAAAAATAGGATGGAGTTCATAGCACACTTTGGATCAAGACAAGAAGACTTTGAGGCTAAGGAAAAGCTATTTTTGGAACATGTGGAAGATCAAGAGTCATACAGATTCTGAGCTAATAATAGGATTAAATCTGGAGTTAATTATAGATAATATATTATTAGGCGAAGCTTGCATGCTTCTTTAGTTATCGGTGCATGGCTATTTTGAGCATACAACCTATTTTGAGAGTGCATGGGCGGTGAAGGGAAAGTCCCCACCCCATATATATATATATATATATATATATATATATATATATATATATATATATATATATATATATATATATATATTGTATTGATTTGCATTGTTTTGAAATAGAGATCGAGATCTAGATCAGTAACAAAGTTATATTGCTGGTTTAAGAGTGCACATGACTTATGAAAGTATTATGTATATATTAAGTTCTTATGGTTTGTGATGAATTAATATAATGGATCATTATGGATGGATATTGATTGTTGATGTCTCTACTCATGGTTATTGTATGGTGAATCTGGTATTAATCTTTATGTGATCTATATGTTTACTTATTATGTGTGTTTCCAAATTGAGCTCATGGATCTAATTGTTAGAATGGGATATGCACTTTGAGTATGGTTATTATGAACATGCATGCTAGCACCATGGTAAGACAATAACAAAGAGGGACATGGTACCTTTGCGCGCTTTGGGTGAGCACTTAGATCTGTCTAAGTGATGTGCTAACATGTCTAGGGTTGTTGAGTGGGAAAATAACACTATATTTTGGTTTCATTGTCGGACGTCTTTTCAAATTATCTACCACGATGTTGCATGATGATGTCATATCGGTTAACTCTTGTGGCCATTAAATATTGGGTGATTGATGAATAAGACTAGTTTGTGCAAAGATATAGTTATAGACCTGATTTCAATTCACACATGTGATTTAAAAACCATCCTTATTATGAGATTTATGAGACATTATTTTACTACTTTCCTATAGATTTGTACAAGTGGTTTTCAGCGTATGCATCAAAGAAAAGATGGAGTTACAAACCAAGGACTTGGATGCGAAAGAGTATTAAGATTTATTTGATGTAGATGAAACTTTGATGCATGATGAAGATCATTGGTGGGTTAGTGTTGTGCGTAGTTATAATTTAGAGTATGTTGTGTCTATGTATTCTTGTCCGGAAGTTGTTGAGTTTGAATTTTTGTGCAAGCCTAAAGGATCTTACATCCGTGTTATTCCTTTGGCTATTAAGATCTTGATGGTGGTGTTGAGTTTAGAGAACCTCCCTATGGCTAGCTAAACATCCCACCATGCACAGGGGTAGGAGTAGGTGTGGTGAAATATGGCGGACCTTGTGGTAGAAAGGAAGAGAGAAGAAAGGCAACTTAAGTATAATGAAGTGTGGGAGAGGGAATTGGTGAAGAAGTGTGATATTGAGGAGTCTGTGGAGTTACGAAGGATGATGTCTTGTGAAGGATTTGAAGCTCACATGGAAGACATGGAGCTGGATCATTAGGCTCTCCCACTTCGGAAAGCACAAGAGAACCCCTTTAGATTTTGATGAGGAAAGGTTAAGGACCATGGGTGCATATATGATCCCACCTAGAACCTAGCCCTTGCACTTGGTGTTCGAGTTCCAGAAGTAACTATTGATAAACAAGCAAGTATAGGTAATCCAATATCTTTTGGTAGATATCATTTCCCTTTGAATAAAAAAGTACATCAGACAACATCTATGACATCATAGGTGTCATCATATTTGTTGTTTGGAGGACTGATTTGAGGAATATTTTCTGGTGCTTCATCACGACAAAGTGTGGGTGAGAAAAATATTGGGAACACATCTAGAAGTACTACAACTTCACATACTATTAGAGTTTAGTTTAGTACTACTTGTTAGGATGCAAGGAAATACATCCACTTGTCTAACGCCACGTTGTAGGAGGTGGTTCGGGAAGATTAGGTGGTTCTGGTGGTGGAGCAAATACTAGTGGTGGTTCTACTTCTAGATCTAGGATACAAGGCCTACATCCCCAACAACCCCCACATCAACCTCAAAAATTTTATTAGGATATGTCCATCCATTTGCAAAAATATATAGGTATTGAAGATGCTACAAAGCATGTGCATAATTTTGAGTTGTTATGGCACGCTAAAGGAATCACCACTCTAGATAGAAAGGCAAGTCAATTTGTTACTACTCTTGAGGGCACATGCATACTGGTACAAAAGTATGACCCGCACCAGTGTGGTGGATTGTGATGTTTTTCACTCTGCATTTCTAATAGATTTCCATGTCCCTAAGTTTTAACATAAGAGTATCAATGCACTTAAGGACATTAAGCAGGGATTATCAAAAAGCATTTGAGAGTATGACGCACATTTTAAAACTTTGTTGTCAAAGTTGTCTTATGACATAAATCCTAGTTGTCAAAGTTGTCTTAATGGTTTAATTATGGGTTGTTGACTTAGTTCGAAGGGCATTGTATCATAAGACCTTTTTGGACCCATACGACGCTTTGGATTTTTGTGCACTAAAGCGAGTTGGGAGTGTGGACATCGGAGTAAGTCCATTTTAGAGGCACAAATTTCAGCTATGGAAAAATAGTTGGAAAAGCTCTCTGCTAATTCAGCTCATGAGATGCACAGTGGAATATGGTGTACAAATTGTGAGGTTGAAGGGCACACTAAGGATATTTTCCTCACAAATCGGTGTGTACCATGATGTTGGATTGTGATATTTATCATTTGGATCATGATGCGAGAAGATGTCATATTTTGTAGTGCGCAATCCGAGAAGAATGTGTCTATGTATTGTAAGATTTACAATACTCATACTCATGAAACTGTTAATTACAGAGTGATTGATCATATGTATGAAGCCATTGAAATTGGTGTGCGCCAAAATAGTGTGGAAAGTGGATCTAAAGAATAAGAGAAAAACATAATGAAGGGCATAGTAATGGGGATAACAAAAATAGGGGCTTCCGTGGGGGATATAGTGACCAAGTTCGCAGAGGTGGAAGAGGAGGATTTCCTAGAGGAATTTGTTTTACTTGTGGATCTCCTAGTCATTATCATCCGAATTCCCTCAAAATGTGGTTTTCTCATGGTGTGGAAAACAACATAAATTTGAAGAATACCTGAATTTTATGAGCATATGAGAAAGCAACACAAACAAGACAAGGGAAAAACTATGATTAAGATACATTGTGTGGATGGAGATAAATGGATGCCAAAGGTTGGGCTTAATTATGAATTACAACTAGTGTTAGTTACCACACATGCTAAGGTTGTACATGCTTGTGAACCTTCAAATTATAAGTTTCACTATGACAAAGCAAGAAGTAATTAATACAAAGTACCTTTATGTTAAATATCAGAAAGAAGTTTACCTAGAGATTATGGACTTTATAAGGAATTTACAGGTAGAGATTCAGAGCTTGAAGGAAGAGGCACATGTGATGGAATGATCAAATAATTTTGAGCTCCCATTGAAGGACGTAGATGATTTAAGAGAGGTATGTCAAATGTTGCGCTAGGAGAACATAATCCCCTTGTTAGGAGAATGGTTGAGAGAAAAAGTACCGTGCATAGGAAATGAGCACAAGAGGAAGATATTTCATGTGAATATTCCTCCCCATAATCATGATTATGATAAAGAGATTACATTGAATGCGGTTATTGATGGATGGCTTTTGAGAAAAATTATGATAGATACAGGTACATAATTTAATGTACTCACGTTGGATGCTTATAATAAGATAGGTAGACCATCATTATAGCATTCTTTGAATGTGTTGTATATGGCAAAAAAACTAGGGATAATCCTATTGGGGTATTAAAAGATGCGACTATTATGATTCAGGGAGCCAAGTTTACTGGGGACTTTAAAGTATTAGAGCTCACAGAGGTAGATAGTTTCCCAATGTTACTTGGGTGCCCTTGGTGTTATGCGAATAATGCATATTTGCACTTCAACAAGGGGTTCATTATCTTTGAGAATAAATAAGAACGTGTCATTATACCTTTGATAGATGCAAATTTTTCCTTGTATGTTGAGAATGTGAGTGATGAGGACTTGAACATGATATATGCGCACATGATTAGATATCATGAGGCAACTAAGTTGTCTAAGGAATGAGTGATATAGTGGAATGATTCTCATTTATTTATTGATACTACAAATATTTCTTGTGACAACTAGGCACATGGAACTTATGAAGTAGTTGGGAGAGAGATGAAGAATATCGTTACTCACGTGATCAGGTCGCGCATCATTCGACGCTTGAGTCATAACCAGGTACCTCGGTACACTAGTGAAGGGAACCCTAATGTCTTTTTACGTGCCATGGAATCCTAGTGGAAGGATGAGGGTGAAAGAAGAAATATGGTCATTTATACTCTACGTGAGAAAAAGCAGTGTGTTGGTGGACTACACACAAAGACAACTTATTGGAATGGCGAGAGGTGAGAATCTTGTCTACTAGGTTTTTAAGGATCAATGTACCTTCATAGATATATGAATTCCATGGGAAGTCCCCTACTTTGCACCACATCTAGGAATGTGAGAGACTTTGGATGAAGGGGTAGGAGGCCTTACCACCATCACTCTAGGTACATAATTTCTACGCAGCCCTAAGCGGTTGTGTGCGTGTATGGTATGTTCATGCAAAATTGACACAGGAAATAGTTAATTGGCAAGAGATGACCTCATGTATGATCCATACTTTTGATTACTTTTCTACTAAACCTCCGATCAATGAATCACTGCAAATTATGAAGTGCCTTACTTTGGGAGATAGTGTGAAGGCTGAGGAAATTTTGTTAGATATGTTTGGAGAGCTGGATTTAGAGGCATGCCTTGACCTTGAAGAGATTGAAGAAGAAGAAATGGTCCACTCCTGGGAAGAAAAGGAAAGGGGTAAACTAGTATGTATGGTAAATTATGATGATGATGAGGATAATAATTTGGATGTTAACCACATTGAAGGTACGTGTGAGGTGATGGACACAACAGATGAAAATGTGTGTACGTATCATGAGCCTATGAAAATAAAGAAGGTTAATATTGGAACAGATGCAAAGCCTAAAGATGCCATTATTGGTGATTATTGGTCTGAGCAAGAGGTGGCTAAAATTATTGAGATCCCGCATGAATTTCATGACTTCTTTCATTTCGGCTATCATGAATTAAAAGGAGTACACCCTTCTTTAGGTGAGATGTGAATCAAACTTAAAGAAGGTGTGCGCCCGATTAGGAAGAGACCATATAGGATGAATCCTAATTTGCATGTCAAGGTGAAGGAAGAAATTGATAAGATGTTGAAGTCTAGAATAATTGAGCCCATTGAGGAATCTAAGTGGGTGAGTCCCATGGTCATCAGTATTAAAAAGGATGGGAGGATAAGGATCTATGTGGATTATAGGGAGTTGAATGCTTCATGTGTTATTGATCCTTTTCCTACCCCATTTATAAAGGAGATCCTGAAGGATTTTCTAGACACGACATCTATTCTTTTACAAATGGATTTTCAAGTTATCATCAAGTATGCATAGCGACGAAAGATCAGAAAAGATAACTTTCACCACTGAATGGGGAATTTTTTCATACATAGTTATGCCCTTTGGACTAAATAATGCATCTGCAATCTTTTTGTGCATTGTTGTGCAAGTGTTTCAGGACTTCATTCATAAGTTTTTATAGGTATATCTTGATTATCATTATGACAATTTGAGGCTTATGTTTGAGAGGTGCAAGCAATTGAGTATCTCTATGAATATTAATAAATGTATCTTTATGACACCATTTGGCACTTTTATTGAGCATATTATTTATAAGGAAGGCTTGTTGGTAGATCCAAATTTAAGGTTGGTGTGATCTTGGGATTGGAATAACCTAAAAATCTAGGTGAAGTTCATAGATTTATTAGACATACAAGGTATTATAGGAAATTCATTAAGGGCTATGCAAATATTTTCGTGCCCCTAGAGGAACTTTTGAAGGCTAAAGGAAAATTCTATTGGGGTGAGGCACAACAATAGGCATTTGAAACACTAAAGGAAAGGTTGACCATTGCACCTATTTTGCACTTTCCTTCATGGGAAAAACCATTTCATGTTCATGTGGATAATTTTGGGATGGCGATTGGCGTAGTATTGGTGTAACTAGAGAAGGAATTGTAGACCACCCTATTTGTTTTGCAAGTAGGAAGTTGACACCAATTGAACAAAACTATACAACTACTAAGCATGAAGATTTTTCCATGATTTACATGTTGCACAAGTTCAGACAATACTTATTGGATACACCATTTATCTTCTTTATAGATCATATGGAACTTAATTATTTGGTCAACAAGCATGTTTTGCAAGGGCGCATTTGTAGGTGGATACTACTATTTCAAGAGTTTCAGTTTACAATTATTGTGAAACCAAGAAAAAGTAACTCAGGGCCGATTATTTATCAAGAATAAATTTTTGTGAGGACGCGTAGCACATTGAGGATACCATGTTAGATGTAAATCTCTTTAGAATAAATCATGCACCCATGGAGTTGGAAGATATTTTAGTATTTTTATGTATTGGACATGTGCCTAAGGGAATGAAGATAATAGAGAAGAAACAACTTACAATATGAGTGGCACCTTATTGGTTAATAGGTGGAGATTTATACAAGCTAGGTCATGATGAAGCTTTGTGCTAGTGTGTACTAGAGCATGAGCGTGAGGAAATAATGGAAAAGGCTCATGGTGGCATTGTATGAGCTCATTATGTAAGAGATGTCACCGCGCACAAGATTATGATGGTTGACCTTTTGTGGGAAACCTTATACAAGGATATTAAAGAGTGTGTTAAGGCGTGTGATCATTTTCAGTGCCTTGGGAAGCCTAGATCCAGAGATGAGATTCTTTTCAGGCCTATTACAAGTGCTGAACCTTTTGAGAAATGGATGATTGACTTTGTAGGTTCTATTTCCCCACCCACACGTAAGACTAATGTGCACTACATTATAACTTGTACAGACTATCTTACAAGGTGGGAAGAAGTAGTGCCTACAAAGGATTGTACGAAAACTACAATAGTGAGATTTCTATGGGAAAACATTAATAAAAGGTATGGATGTTTGTTGATCTTGACAAGTGATAGGGGAACTCATTTTCTTAATAAGACAATCAAGATATTATTGGGAGATTTTATGGTGGCGCATCACAAGGAAATTCCCTATCATCCATAGTCTAATGGAACTGCTTGGCAGGATTTCAAAAGATTCTAGGACACACACCGACAAAAATATTTGATGTTGGAAGGAAAGATTGGGATGATACAAGATCTATTGTAATTTAGGCATATAGGACCACTTACAAAATATTGAATAAAGCCACACCCTTTCATTTGGTGTTTGGAATGGATGTTGTATTACTTGTGGAATTCATGTTGCCATCCTTGCATTGTGCACACAGAAGGATTGGATGATGAACAAGTTGTTGAAGCATGTATAGAAAAACGATGTAGTTAGATGACAGCACGTTATTTCCCGATGGATCCGAAGACAAAAAACAAGACAAAAGGCATGACATGTTTAATATATTTGGAATAAGGAATTTGAGGCTACAAAGACAATTCTTTTGTATGATTTAAAGTTTTCATGCCACCACTGGAAAGTTTGAAAGTTTGTTGGTTAGGACCCTTTGTAGAATGAAGATATTTGAATCATGCGCTTGTTAGTTATAGGTGTTAGATGACACTTTATTACTCATTTACTTTAATGGGAGTAGGCTGAAGCCCTACTATAAATAAGGCTTCTTGGTGTTTGTAATAAGGTAGTATTGCCACATATTTTAGATTTTCCCTTTAATGCATTTTCTTTAATGTGTTTCCTTTCATCGTTAATATGCTTTGTCAATTTAGTTCAGTGTTTTTTTATAATAAGTGCACTTGCGCACTAGTAGTTAATTACTATCTAGTGGATTCATGTGTAGAGGACCACACATACTTTTAGTGTGGGGTAGAGCAGATACAAGTGTTATATAGGTATACATATGAGTTGGAATATGAATGTCCTTTGGAAGATTGGAAGGTAGAAAATAAAGATGTTACAGTGCTCAGATTGTAATTACTTAGAGAAAATTTTCTTAGGCCGAAGACCATGTGAAGAAGGATGGTCACACAATGTAACATGATGTAGGAAAAACATTGGAAACTACTTGGTATGAAGCATAGTGAAAACGTAATTTGGTGCGAGAGAGCACGCGTAAGGAGATATGTGGCGAGAAGTATTGGGTGCACTATAAGAATATGGTGAGGCACAAAAAAATAGTGAAAAGAGCGAGAAAAATTAAAAACCCGTGATTAATGTTGAGTACGGTGGTAGATGAGGAGCAATAAATGTGGTAAAAATTTAAAAAATTATATAAGGCTTGCGATGTCATTTTCACCTTATATGTTGAAGTATTTGAGCTATAGAGAGTGATTTGAAGAGTGAGTTGTGTGATAAAGTGCATGAAAGAGCATTTATAGGCATCAAACCATTGTTATCTGTGCATAGTAGTTGAAGGAGATCCATCATAAAGCGTGTTTGAGCGAAAGAAAGGTGTGTGGGAAGTAGATTTGTGGAGCTAGAGTTTGAGGAAATAAAATTACAGCTAGGGCACATGAAGTTTAAGTTCCAATGATCAAACGATTGCAAGAATACATTTTTATCATCACAATGGAACCTAAGAGAGTACTTGAGCAACTACATGGGGAAAAAAATTAGAAGGAAGTCGAGATAGTAGTAGAACATGCATCCGAGACTCAACTTTCTGAAATTTAGTATCCGAAAGGCGTCGTAATGGGATTAGATTAGGATTCACATGTCAGACAAAGCAAAGTGAGTGACTATAATCACCACAGTAAAAATAACAAGGACGATTTGGACAAGGCCCTAGTAAAAAAATAGATTTGCGAACAGAAAATGATATGGCCATTTATGATGATGCAGGTCAAAAGTTGTTAAATAATGTTGGAGTCTTGTAGCTGTATGAGTTGCCATATTTTGGAAAACCAGAAAACTTATATCAGTGGTTGATGTCCCAAGTCCATGAGGACTTTTTCTATTTTGCAGGGTGGCGGATGCGACTCACCGCACCTTTAATTGGAAGTTTAACAAGTTTGAGAAGTTCAAGAACTAAGATTGGCAGTAACCTCAATGATGATGAGGCCATAGAAGCAATTTATGCTACATTAGCATATGCAAAGGGAGGGCGCACTATGGATATTGAAAAGTTAGAATCTCACACTGTGATTTGGGCTGGTATGCACCTCCTCACCAAGTTGAATAACCGAAGCATTGGAGCTAGGTAAATAAGAAGTGGCTCTATATTACTAAGAAGATGTCTAAGGGAGTGGTGTATATTTTAGTTTCTTTTATAACTGAAACTATCATTGAAGAAGCACACCATAGAGACAAGATAAATTTTGGTGCTATTTTTCTACTCTTTTGTTTGTGGAGATTGGGGTGCTCGATGGGCCGAAGGACAAAATTTGGTAATTTCCTGAGGAGAAAAGGTCACTTGCAGTTATATTTGCTAAATATTCTTTTTATGGATTGATGAGTGGAACTTATAAACATAGGTTGGAATTATGGTATATGCGCATGCGTGAGGATTTTGAGCACGAGTGGAGAATTCCAAAGGACCTAACTATTGTGTTAGACAATTAGGCCTAGTCCGCATGATCTATCAACATTTTTCCAATGGCATAGTTGGTATGAAGGATAGGAAGTGGATCCCTTGGTGTAAGATTCCTTACACCTTCACCACATGCTATTTTCGAGACCTTTATGAACATATTCTCCAATGCAAGCAGCGATTAAGGTTTGATCCAGACAAGGTAGACTATGATTATCATATGCTCCGGAAGACATATGGGTATCCCGGTAAGTCTACGTATATAGAAAAATTGATTTTTGATAATATAAATATCACTTCTATGAGTCTAGCAGTTGGGAAGCTTGGCATGGTTAAGGTATATATTTACCTTAAACCTAAATTAGTTGATGGAAAGTATATTTAAAACGAGTCCAAAGTTCTGAAGAACCGCCTAAGGGAAAGCACACTGTGGGGAAATTTCAATATGATTAGCCTAATCCCCTCTCACAAATGACTAAGAGATTGAGGAGGAAGAACTGAAGGAATAAAGTGGCAGCTTGGATCATGGCTTGAGGAGGTAGCTGACCGTAGGGGAAAAGAGAATACATGAAGTAACTCCTCCCAGACATGAAGAAGGTGGAGAAGTGAGAGAGGATATGGGCGTGGTGGAGATGGAGAAAGGTGAGGATGCCGAAGACCAAGGTTTTTAGAGAGTAATAAGGAGAAACAGGACACAAAGTACGGGCGTAGGACCCTCACAACCAAATCGGAGATCACCCAAAACATCTCCCATGAAGACCAAACCAAAGAAAAAGAGGCACAAGTATGTGCATAATAAGGAGAACGAGGAGGAGAATTCAACTGAAAGCACACATACCATTAAGGAAGATCATGTTCTTAATGTGGATGGAGAGTGATGAGGGTCATCAATCCTCGCCATTAATAATGTCAATCCGAGGTTGGTGTCTGAAGGTTGTATGCATTAAGAGAAGAAGATCTTGGAAAGCAGCTCCCTTAAACACAATCCAAACTTGCATAAATTGAAAGCACACATGCAAAAATTTAAATGCACACTTACAGAAATGTAAACACACTTGCATAAAGTAAATCACACTTGCAAGAATAAAACACACTTGCATAAATTGAAATTGCTGAATTGGAAATAAGAAAAATTAAATGAATTTACAATAGACTAAATGTTACAATACAAAGAGAAGAACAACACAACAAGATGATAATTACAAGAAAAAAGAAATAAACACAAATTATTACAAAATAAAAACACAAATATACAGATCCATCTTCCTTAGAATGAGTGGTCAGCTCATTCCTTGGAAGAGGATTTAAACCATGCTTCGAGATCTTAACTCAAAACTGTAAAATATCTGAGAGAAAGAACAAATTCATTTCTTGGTAGTAAACATTACATATCTGAGTTTGGAAGGTTATATTTATAATTTATGCATCCAACCAACTCCTTATTTTGGGAGATACAATCTAATCTTATCTTTATTCTAATCCTAACAACTAAGATCTCCATCTCCACAAAATATGGAGAGAGATATATATTATCGAGTCAAATCTTATCTTGTTTATTTTAGGAATATTTTCTCCCAAATCTTCTCCTTACTTTTTGGTAATAAGAATCACAATAATTTTATTTTCCTACATTATTGGAAGGATATTTTTCCTCAAAAGATGATTTTGACTAAATACTTTTCTTAGATTTTCCATTTGAATTTGATATTTTTTTATTGTGGAACTTTTGACGCTTGTCTAATACGCTTTTTCCTCATACTATAATTCATTAAACGTTAGATTTATCTTCATTGGTAAAACATGTAGAAAATATGAATGAGATTTTTGTTAAACAAATTTCTATGAACAAAAACATTTCTCGATTTTTTTTGACTTTTTTGTTTTTATTTATGGAACTTTTAGTGCTCATATGATATACTTTTCCTCGGACTGCAGCTCACTAAAATTCATATTTCTCTTCATTGGTAAAACCTGTAGAAAATATGAATGAGGTTTTTGTTAAAAACATTGCTATGAACAAAAACCTCCCTCATATTTCACATTAGATTCTCCTATTTTCAAAATCCCTCAAAAATTATCATTCAGGTTGATGCAAGTTTTGGAACTAAAGCTATTATTCCTTTTATGCAAGTTCTAAAACTAAAGTTATCATTCCTTTTATGTAAGTTCTAAAACTAAAGTTGTCATTCCTTTTATGAAAGTTCCGAACTAAATTTGCAAGTTCCAAAACTAAATTTTCTTTGTCCACAAATTACAAGTTCTGGAACTAACAATCATTCCTTTTATGTAAGTTCCAAAACTAAATCATGTTTTTCCACAATTGCAAGTTACGGAACTAACTTTTGTTTGGTTGATGCAAGTTTGGAACTAAATCTGTAAGTTCCGAAACTATATCTGCAAGTTCTAGAACTAGATCTGTAAGTTCTGAAACTAAATCTGTAAGTTCTGAAACTAAATCTGTGAGTTCCAGAATTAAACCTGCGAGTTCCGAAACTAAATCTACAAGTTCGGAGCTAACTTAAAACAACTATAACTTTTGCATGTGACCTCGGATTGAGATGATTCTTGATTTAAACTTGCATAATTTTTTGAGAGGAATATGAATATGAAATCATATTTGAGTTTAGATGTACTGTTCATGATCAGTTCTATTTTTCTCAATACTAGCATTATCTTTCCTTTATGACCTACATACACAAGACTTTGCATCTTTTCCCAAATAATCAATAGGATTAGTCAACAAAATAGATAACAAAATATTTCTAAAGAATGAACAAGATATATATCCTATATTCTATCTTAAGAAAACTATAAGTTCCTAGATTACATTTAAATCCACTTTCAAAGGTAACTTGGAAGGACAAAATAATGGTAATTTATGGCCAATTTATGGCCTCATCATTACCCCATACCTAATCTTATGCATGTCCTCATGCATTATATTATTATATCCTCTTCATAGAGTCTTCTCAACATTAAGCTAATGTCTGTATGCATTCCATCTATAGTTCAAAGAAAGGCTCTTGTATGGATCTTTTTCTGTTGTTTTTATTTTTTCTTCTGTACAATAGGTTCTAATGTGAATCTACTTATGTTGTTTTTGATTTTTTCTTATGTGAATCTCCTTTTGTTTTTATTTTCTTTCTTGTACAAAAAATTCTTGTGTGGATCTCCTTCTGTTATTTTTGATTTCTTTTACAACAGGTTCTTGTGTGGATCTCCTTTTGCTGTTTTTTATTTTCTTTCTTGTACAACAAGTTCTTGTGTGGATCTCCTTCTATTGTTTTTTATTTTCTTTCTTTTATAGCAGGTTCTTGTGTGGATCTCCTTCTATTGTTTTTAATTTCTTTTACAACAAGTTCTTGTGTGGATCTTTTTCTACTGTTTTTGATCTCCTTTCTTTTAGAACAGGTTCTTGTGTGGATCTCCTTCTGATGTGTCTCATATTTAAAATCAAAATACATACCTCATGCTTCTCCTTACCTCTCACACTTAAGCTCATGCATGTTGTTTATTCATGGCTACCCATAAATTAGACTCTAAAAGTTTGATTGCAAAGAGGTGCACATATTTTTCATATAAGTAGGGGAGATATGAATTTTATCTTGCCTTCCTTGGAGATCTTAAAAGTGGATCTAGCTGTAATAAAAAAACTTACAAAAAAGCTTTAAAATAAAATATTAAAACAAAATAACTTGATCATACCTCTAGTTTTCCTTGTCATCCTATTGTTAACATGGTCAAATAGTGCCAAGAAGAAATCCACCAAGTAACAGTTGATTTCCTTTGAAGAAGAGTTGCCCCCTTGTGCCTTTGATTGGCCAGCAAGCTAGTTTTCCAATCAAAGTTTTTTTGCATTTGATTGGCGGAAGCAGTTTTCCAATCAAAGTTTTTTTGTTTTTTTGTTTTTTCTTTCATTGGCATGCAAGTTGATTTTCCAATCAAAGCTTTTTGATTTTGATTTATTTTTTATTTAAAGAAATGATAGCATGAGAATGATTAGAGAAAAAATTGATCCATCATCAGAATATATTCATCAAAGTACAACTTGTGTAAAATAGGAAGCAATGTCTAAGATCTCATAAAAACTCTTTGCATACTTGGTAACTCCAAGAAGATTTCCAAAAATTGTGTAGATAATTTCTAGGTCTTCAAAGCCCAACTTGAATTGTGCATTATCAAAATCACCATAGTAATCTTCAAATCCCAAACTAGTGATCTCAGGAGATGGATTGTGTTATGTATCTGTGGGTCCCTCCAAACTGCTCCTTGGTTGATACTATTGGTGCATAAAAATCTGCATGTTGGTACCAAGAACAACTTTAGAAATTCTTGTGGATGTTAGCACGAAAAAAAAATGTGTCTTGATATTCACAATAATTGTTTCTTCATGTTATACAAGCATATACAAAAATGAAGAAATTGAAAGACATGAAAATAAATTTTTCTAATGGATATGGTTCAAGGATTGAATTTTATTATGGGATGAAAAACTAATTTGGATGGGTGGATTTATTATGAGTGGGTTTTTATTTTTGCTCTAATGAAATCCCTGAATATGGATGGAGTTAATTAGAAATGCTACCACTTCATTATTACAAACTGGATAAGCTAGTTTTTGACTAAGGTTATGTGTAATAAGATCACTGAGTTGTTAGTTGATACAAGGGGAAATGGTGGTGGTTATCAAGAATGGCATATGATATTTCATCAACTGGATCTACTTCTAGATTCAATATCATATTCTACCATTTCCATATTTGAATTCTTTGTTCATACCATTATACCTTCTTGATCAAACATCACAGTCATTTTCTTATACACAAGTTAGTTTGTGGGGAGATAAATATTTACAATCTAATATTCCTAATTATAGAAATGAAATTTTAATCTACTTGCATAAAAAAAAGTCTAAAGAAACTACTTACCAAATACTTCTCAACGAAATTTGCTAAAAGGTATTCTACTGTCACTAGAATATTCTTTTAGAGAACTCTAAATCTCCTAATAACACCATGTCCCCGGAAATGGCACCAAAATGATAAGGGTTGTCAATCCTTTCCATTAATAATGTCAATCTGAGTTGGTGTCTGAAGGTTGTATGCATTAAGAGAAGAAAATCTTGGAAAGCAACTCCTTTAAACACAATCCAAACTTGCATAAATTGAAAGCACACATGCGGAAATTTAAATGCACACTTGCATAAATGTAAACACACTTGCAGGAATAAAACACACTTGCATAAATTGAAATTGTTGAATTGGAAATAAGAAAAATTAAATGAAACACATGCAGTTTACAACAGACTAAATGTTACAATACAAAGAGAAGAACAACACAACAAGATGATAATTACAGAAAAAGAAATAAACACAAATTATTACAAAATAAAAACACAAATATACATATCCATCTTCCTTAGAATGAGTGGCCAGCTCATTCCTTGGAAGAGGATTTAAACCATGCTTTGAGATCTTAACTCAAAACTATAAAATATTGGAGAGAAAGAATGATTCATTTCTTGGTAGTAAACATTACAATACTTCCCTGTCACAGAATTTGCTAAAAGGTATTCTACTGTCACTAGAATATTCTTTTAGAGAACTCTAAATCTCCTAATAACACCATGTCCCCGAAACGACACCAAAATGATGAGGGTTGTCAATCCTTGCCATTAATAATGTCAATCTGGGTTGGTGTCTGAAGGTTGTATGCATTAAGAGAAGAAGATCTTGGAAAGCAACTCCCTTAAACACAATCCAAACTTGCATAAATTGAAAGCACACATGCGAAAATTTAAATGCACACTTGCATAAATGTAAACACACTTGCAGAATAAAACACACTTTTATAAATTGAAATTGTTGAATTGGAAATAAATAAAATTAAATGAAACACATGCAGGTTTACAACAAACTGAATGTTACAATACAAAGAGAAGAACAACACAACAAGATGATAATTACGAAAAAAGAAATAAACACAAATTATTACAAAATAAAAACACAAATATACATATCCATCTTCCTTAGAATGAGTGGCCAGCTCATTCCTTGGAAGAGGATTTAAACCATGCTTTGAGATCTTAACTCAAAACTATAAAATATTGGAGAGAAAGAATGATTCATTTCTTGGTAGTAAACATTACATATCTGAGTTTGGAAGGTTGTATTTATAATTTATGCGTCCAACCAACTCCTTATTTTGGGAGATACAATCTGATCTTATCTTTATTCTAATCCTAACAACTAAGATCTCCATCTCCACAAAATATGGAGAGAAATATATATTATCGAGTCAAATCTTATCTTGTTTATTTTAGGAATATTTTCTCCCAAATCTTCTCCTTACTTTTTGGTAATAAGAATCACAATGATTTTATTTTTCTACATTATTGGAAGGATATTTTTCCTCAAAAATGATTTTGACTAAATAATTTTCTTAAATTTTCCATTTGAATTTGATTTTTTTTATTGTGGAACTTTTGGCACGCTTGTCTAATACGCTTTTTCCTCATACTATAATTCACTAAACGTTAGATTTATCTTCATTGGTAAAACTTGTAGAAAATTTTAATGAGGTTTTTGTTAAACATATTCCTATGAACAAAAACATTTCTCGATTTTTTTTTGACTTTTTGTTTCTATTTATGGAATTTTTAGTGCTCATCTGATATACTTTTCCTCGGACTACAGCTCACTGAAAGTTATATTTCTCTTCATTGGTAAAACCTATAGAAAATATGAATGAGGTTTTTGTTAAACACATTTCTATAAACAAAAACCTCTCTCGATTTCACATTAGATTCTCGTATTTTCACAATCCCTCAAAAACATTCATTCCATTGATGCAAGTTCCGAACTAAAGCTATCGCTCCTTTTATGCAAGTTCGAACTAAATCAGAAGTTTCAAACTAAATCGCTTTGTCCACGAATGCAAGTTGCGGAACTAACTGTCATTCCTTTTATGCAAGTTCCAAAACTAAATCTCATTTGTCCACGAATTGTAAGTTCCGAACTAATCGTCATTCCTTTTATGCAAGTTCTAGAAATAAATCTACAAGTTTTGGAACTAAGTGTCATGCCTTTTATATAAGTTCCGAACTAAATCTGCAAGTTACTAACTAAATTTTCATTGTCCACAAATTACAAGTTCCTAACTAACTGTCATTTGATTGATGCAAGTTACTGGACTAAATATGTAAGTTTCAAACTAAATTTACAAGTTTTAGAACTAGCTCTATGGGTTCCGAACTAAATCAGTGAGTTTCGGAACTAAACCAACGAGTTCCAGAACTAAATCTGTAAGTTCAGGAGCTAACTTAAAACAATTATAACTTTTGCATGCGACCTCATATTGAGATGATTCTTTGTTTTAACTTGCATAATTTTTTGAGAGGAATATGAATATGAAATCATATTTGATTTTAAATGTACTATTCATGATCAATTCTATTTTTCCCAATACTAGCATTATCTTTCTTTTATGACCTGCATACACGAGACTTTGCATCTTTTCCCAAATAATCAATAGAATTAGTAAATAAAATAGATAACAAAATATTTCTAAAGAATGAACAAGATATATATCCTATATTCTATCTTAAGCAAACTATAAGTTCCTAAATTACATTTAAATCCACTTTCAAAGGTAACTTGGAAGGAAAAATAATGGTAATTTATGGCCAATTTATGGCCTCATCACAAAGGAACCTCGGTACGAAGATATGCAACATGATATAGAGGCACATGAAGAGCATAAATAGATAGGTGGTGGAACAGGAGAAGAGAAATAAAATGATAAGGGTGAACCATCCGAAGAGCCTACTTGGTGAACATGTGGGTGCATCAAGAGAAGGCCCGAAACTTGATACTGGAGTACACATTCCAAAGGGTCATCGTTCACAGAGGAGTAATGATGAAGCGATTTACAAGATTCCTACACTTGGGTATATTGATGACCCCTCTAAAATAATTCACGTCAGGTTTTAGAGTACTCTAGAGCCTGAGAAGTTATATGGGTGGGAGTTAATGGATCCAAAAACAACAAACATGCGCACGCGAAAGCAATTATCATGGAGCATGCAGACTCACATAGATGATCTTGAGTTTGATGTGAAGGAGGACATGTGTATAAAGAGGAAGATGAAAATAAATCTCAAGTTACACACTAAACAGTTAGGACAAAAAGATTTATAGATGAACAGGCAAGTAATGTCTTACATAAAATGGTAGGTGAAGTGTCACACAAGAATATAGATAATCAGTCACGCTCAAGATGTTGTTGGAAGATAAAAATAATCTAAAGGAATGAGTTGAGTAGTTGAATAAGGTACGCAAAAAGGAAAGGGAGAAGCGAAAAGAGATTCTAGATTTTTGGTGTAAATAGGGAAGGATATTATAAATGCACATCCGGACATTGATGAGCAGACGAGCAAAATATCGGTCATCCTTTCACTTCTTACAGATCGTGCTCACCTATTGATTAAGAAGCAAACAATGCAAGTAGAGACTAAGGAGGAGACTGTGGAGATGGTTATTTAGAGGGAGAAATAATTTGTAGTAGAGAAGGAGAGGAAAAAGAATAAGGTCATGTGAAAGATAGTTGAATATGATGCCTTACTACAAACAATTAAGGAAGAATTGAAGAAGGAAGACATGTCACCGAATATATGGTCATATCCAAAGCCAATCATTAAAACATGAACATTGGTTAAATAGAACGAGGTTTTTGCAGCGAAGAAAAATGAGACTTTCGGATGTGAGGAGAGGTCGACATTGCTAGCGAACAAGCGCGATGCACTCATAATAGCTCGGGATTCTCACAAGGAGAAATTAAAGGAACTTGGGAAATTGATAGCATGGAGAATGGACATTATGGACAATATGACTTCAGTGTTTGGAAAATGTTCTCATAGTACTAAAGAACAAGGGAGAAGATATAACTTTAGATGAAATGGATGTTGTGTTTGGTGGCATTCCTGCTAAGGAAAAAAAAGGGACTCGGTGACTAGAACAAACTAGAAGAAGATAGCAGGAAAGAGTACCCTAAACTTGTGTTGCTTGCAGAAGAATAGTGGATGAATTATTGAATTATTTCTACATTATTTCATTTATCCTTTCATCTTTAATTCTTTATTCTTGAAGAGATAAGGTATGATTACCCATTTCTGGGGAAACAATGAAGTTAGTGTGGGGTAATTTTGAATAGATGAAATATGAATGAAGTATCAAAGGCACATGAGAATAGGGCACACAGGAAGGGGGCACATAGGTGTGCATGGAAGTTCAGTGAAAAAAGGGCACACTTGGGAAAGATAGAGTTTGAGACTTAGCCATTTTGCATGTTACAAGCTAAAAATAGGATGGAGTGTGGACCAATCTTTGAATCAAGACAAGAATACTTTGAGGCTAAGGAAAATCTATTTTTGGAACATGTGGAAGATCAAGATTCATGCAAAGTATGAGCTAATAATAGAATTATATATAGAGTTAATTATAGATAATCTATTATTACGTGAAGCCCGCATACTTCTTTGAACCGACACATGGCTATTTTTTGCATGCAACCTATTTCGAGAGTGCATGAATGGTGAAGGGAAATTCCCCAACCCCTATATATATATGTATTGATTTGCACTATTTTGAGACAAAGACCAAGATCTAGATTTTAATAGGGTTATGTTGTTGGGTTAAGAGGACACATGACTTATGACAGTATTATGTATGTATTCAAATTTTTATGTGGTTTGTGATGAATTAATATAATGGATCATTATGGATGAATATTGATTGTTGATGTCTCTATTCATGGTTATTGTATGGTGAATTTGGTATTAATCCTTTTGTGATCTATATGTGTGTTTCCAAATTGAGCTCACGATTTGATTCTTAGAATGGGATATGCACTTTGAGTATGGTTATTATGAACATCCATGCTAAAGCAACCTAGTAAGACAAAGAACAAAGAAGGACCTAGTACTTTTGCACACTTTGGGTGAGTGCTCAAATCTGCTTGAGTGATGTTCCAGGCCTAAGGTTGTTGAGTGGGAAAATAAGACTACACAAAACCTGTTCAACATGTGCAAAGGAGCACATCTGTGCCAACTTAGGTTTCCTATGGGAGATAAAATGCTTACGTAATGACTTACATCATTACACAACCACTTCCTTCCCCATAGCCAACTTAAGTTGGTACTAAGGTGGCTCATCCATGTTAGTTGGCCATCTCCTATAACTCATTGTGACACTATTCACCTTTAGTTATGACATTCATAATGAATGGACCCGAGTAGGATAGCTTAAGATACCTACTATAAGGTAGTATTCACTTAATGACTTACGTCATTAAATGAATATGATCTTATAGCAGATATCCGAAGTTGGCCTGCCCGAATTCTAAACATCAGAACATAGTATCCCAAAGAATTAATTATTTATAATTAAATCATTTTATGACAAGATTTATTTTTGTCATGCGGCGATAAATTTATCACATCTAATTATCTCCTAAGAAAAACACACATAATACCATAACAATATATGACAATATTTACACGTAATCAACTTCAACCTATTATTATCTTTGGGTAAGTGCAACAAGTTGGGGGACAATTAAGTGGACATCAAATCCTGAATTTTACATCAAAAACAACAAAACATCAAATTTAGTCTTCCACGGACTTGAACCATGCCGAAAAGTCAAAAATATGTCATAAAAATGGTACCATCGCGTAGGGGAGACTTAGATTTGTCGAAATATTGATTTTAAAGTGAATAAAATATGACAAATATCATTTTATAATTTGTTACTAATAGTATGTGTTTAGGACACTTTTTCCCGTGAATGTTTATGTCTACATTTAAGACTCGACAATTTTGTTTCACTTGTCAGAATGTGATAAAAATTATACCATCCCAACCATGGTGAAATTATATACATTTTTAAAAAAAAGAGTATTTGATTTCAATATTTTTTCATGAAGTTATGGCGGGCAAACAGAAAGTCCACTATTATCTTTATGTTTTCAGACCACTTTCACGAAAAAAATCATAAAAAATAAACTATTTCTCAAAAAAATACTAAATAAAATGTATCCCAAGATAGATAGCAACATCTAACTCCGCACTAAAATGAAAAAAATATATATCAATTTTTGGTCATCCAAATCGCAGTAAAACGGACTAAAAACTTATAGGCGTTTTAAAAAAAAAAACCAAGTCATTGAATTTTGAGTGTTTAATATAGTTAAACTTGTCTATTTTTTTAAAAAAATTAGTTGTTTAGAAACTAGATTCCGAATTCTATGATTCATATTGATATAAATTTTTCTAATTTTGAGTGTATGCATTGCTAATAATCCCTAGAAGTTGATATTATGTTGTTATTTGCAATATGACGTCCACTTATGACCCCTTTTGTCCCCCAACTTGCTACACTTACCCCTTTTCTACGATTTAGGTTGGCTTACTACATTGTCGCAACTCTTCCTTATTTGTATATTACGTTATTGTCATAATAATAGCAAACATAAGCATATTTGTTATGTTGATACATTTATTATACAAAACTTTAAACTTATGTATCTTTAAATTTTAACTTAGATGCATATGATTCTCATTCATTCTAATATCAATACATCGCTGGTGTCCATAATCCAACCATTGTAATTAATTACCTTCACTTTTAAATAATTTAATACTCGCTAAAACCAACATGCCAAATTACATGCAAGATAATTCAAATAATCACCAATCCAATAATTAATAACTCAATAATAATTAGGAATACAAAAGGATATTTCAAAATAATATTCTTATAAAATCAAGTTATTGTGCCTTCAAATTAAATAGGACAACAAAGTAATCATTTCACTTTACAATGATGTCATCCTTTTGAATACATCGAAATCATCTTAAACAATCTTCATCTTATCAAATAGTTCATACACAATATTTATAAAACTTCCGACAAGAAATATCTTATTTTATGCCATTTGTAAAAATAGTAAAAGCGGATAGTTCAAAATGAACTAGTATGAAAGGTTTTTCTTCACATTTTGCCAGTTTATGTCGATATAATATCCAAAGGAATAAATTACTGCAACATTATGATCATAATATCTAACACAAAGATAATGAGACTAAATTAATATCTCCCAATATAAACATTGATTTTTCTTCCACATAAGAAAATTTGTATTATTGATACTTCGTATAAACTAGATTGACAAAATACCAATGATTAAAATCCACAAAAATGTTTAATGACAATTTCCATAACTTTCCTAGTTTTGAGCCTTAAACATGCCTTTCAACACACAACCTCTTATTTAAGCTATGCAATATAAATGTTTTTGTTATACTTCATGTATCAAGACATCCCTTTCACAAAATAAATCTTAGCAATGATGTATACAATCATTATATCGCAAGGCATATATAAGATAATTGTAATTAGAATTCCCTTAATTCCATTAGAAGTCACTAGTATTTGTTTTTGACTTATAACACAATAAATTGGCAATCATATCATCTGGTAGGAGTGAAAGGGTCTCTCTATAAACAAATTAAAATATTAGCAATAAATTTCTACCACTAAGGCATAGTAAACAATCAACTAAAAATGATGATTCCCTCGTTCTTATTTATCAATAAAGCATATACTATGACTTATCGATTAAGGACTTGGTAGTCAAATCAAGTCAAATAAAATGGTACAGTCACCCTCGGAAAATAAATAATAATGATATTTGACCCAATTAAGGTAAGTATCAAAACCATGATATAATTACGTCGGAGGCGTGGCTATAGTGCAATAGACCTCCAACGACGACGCTCTCCTGCTTGACCAGCTTCGACCTGCCTGTCATGGTGTAGCCACCCGTCGCGCAGTTGTCATGCTTGGTTTCCACCTGTTTGCCACCTCCTGCTTCAGCTCTCAGTCGGTGGTTGTATCTGTTTGCGCTACCTATCTGCCCAGTTTTTGTTGTTTTGTTTTTCCTGCTCTGCTCTCGATTTCAAAGGTTTGTCTTCTTCTCTGCATTTTTATCCCTGATTTGTGTAAATGCTTCTTTTCTATTTACCATTATACAAACTAAATTTCTGATTTTGCATATGAAATGCAGGCGGCTAGCGCAAGCACGCGAAATGTTTGAGCGCAGCAGGTCCATGCTCAAGGTATTAGACAAGTGTTTGGATCAGACAGTGTTCTATTGTCGATGCTAATTGACGCTTACGCTAAATCTGGTTGTATGGAAAATGCTCGCAAAGTGTTTGACAAAATGCCTCAAAGGAGTGTGGTTTCGTGGACTGCGATGATCGGCGGGTATGTATTGTGTGGAAGATTAGATGAGGCGGTAGAATATTTCGAGGCAATGCCCGAACGAGATGTTGTATCATGGAATGCAATGATTGAAGGGTATGCTGGGCAGGGGGAAGGGGAGAAGGCGTTGTTTCTGTATGTGGTCATGCAGAGGGCAGGGTTCAGGCTCTCTGTCTCTACCTTCCCCTCCATTCTTGGCGCATGCTCAGAACTTGCTGCCCTTGAACAAGCCCACCAACTTCATACCCACCTTATCAAATACGGGAACATCACTATGCAGTTGGGCAGTACCCTGGTTGACATGTACGCCAAGTGTGGATGCCTAGAATCGGCGCAGCAGGCATTTGAGGCAATGCTTGTGGGTCAAAGAAATGTCATCTGCTGGACAACCATGATTGATGGATATGGCAAACATGGGTGTGGCATGGAGGCGATGAGGGTGTTTGAAGACATGCAGCATGCAGGGACTGAGCCCACCCAGGTCACCTTCCTTAGCCTTCTTGCTGCCTGCAGCCATGCCGGCATGGTGGATCGAGGTTGGCACTACTTCCTCTCCATGATTGGCACTGCTTGTCATGGCCAGCTGCTTGTCATCGTACCTTCCTGCTTAACCTGCCTGTCAACAAGTGCGCCCGTGTTGGTTGATGGATGATCTTCATGGCCGTCTTCGGCTGCAGATGCCTTGTCGGTTTCTGAAAACCCTTAAATATGGTCTATGTTTATATGTTCAGTTTCTTATGTTCTTATCTGTTATCACATTGTTTCTGTCGCCCCTGTTTCAAACCTTCAGTGCACAGGTTTGTTTTCATTATTTTTCATGTTTGCTGCTGTTTATTTTGCTTGTTCTCTACTATCGGTAATTACTAGAATGCATCTAATGGTGTGATGTCATCTGGTAAAATTGAAGGAGGTAAATACGAATTAGATTTTTAGGGATGCAAATTGGATCTTCTCCACGCAGTGCTTTAGAGTATCATTCGTTGTAAAAAAAAATTTGCATCGACTGCAATCACCTTCCATTCCAGCGGTTTGTAACTTATTTGATTTGCCTGAAAGCATGTCATTTCTGACTCTGGTTTTAGGTAGCCACATAGAAGTTCTTGCTATGGGCTGCAATTTTTCCCCACAAAATTAGTTGCCAGGTCAGACTCCCAGAGCCATTTATAGGCATGGTACAACACATTTGGATGGGTTATCAACTGTTTGACAAAATTCCTAGGACCATTCCTTTGAAATTGAATCCTACTTGTTTGCCTTGCTCAAGTTTCATTATAGGTACACCATCATTACGTAAGTGGCCTGATAACAAAAACCGTAACCTTGGCCACATGTCGGCTTACACCTTACCATACTCTCCACCCTATTGCGATGTATCATCTAAATATTTTCATCATTTCTGAGCTTAACAAAACTTACCATTTGGACATAAATCAACAGGGGAGTATATGGTTATTTGCACTCAAAATAGTTTCCTCTCCTATATGACCTGAAGAATTGGGGATTAGGTATTTGATATTTGATGGTAATTTCTTTTCAAAGATTGCCCCTTTTATTCCTGGTATGATCAGTGCACATAATGAAGAACTTGAGGCGAGGAAAATTTAAATCGTGAGTCTTACTAGAACAATTAGTAATAAGACATGATTGGAACTGACAGGAATCAAAAGAAACTGTGGTACTCTGAGGTAAAAAGGATTGGAAGATGTATAAAGAAGAGCCAGAGAAAATACTGTGGGTGTCTTACTGACAAGGATCAAGCATTTTCATTGACCGCGATAATACAACCTTGATTAACCATTTGAATTCAATTAGTAAACTACCTTTAAAATGGACGGACTGATTTTCACAACATTCCTAGCTTTTTATAGGTTAAACAGATATTCTTTTTTACTTTTGTCTTAGAAAATAGATTCGTTTTTTAAGGTCTACTGTTATGGATAGCAATATTCAGTGATTTCAAATTTAACTAAATATCCCTAAATCTACCTCTTCCACAACAAATGGAGAAGATCATTTGCTGAGCTAGGATGGCAGTACATCATGTTCATAACAAAAAGCTTCAGCCCATGGGACAAAACTTAGAAGTGTATTCCGGATTACACACCATTCATTTCTAGCTTATATAAAACCGTGTTTAATCTGTCTGATACAAACTGGCTACAAAGAAAACTACTAGCTATAGACTAACCCGTGTCAAATTTTGTTTACGGAGCAAAAAGAATTGCTAAACATCTCAAAAAGTGTCTTCATTTAAGCCTAAAACACCGAGCCTGAAAATGCAAACTGTATATGAATATTTCCATTGTCTTGATCCCCCCACCTAGGTTCTTTTTGGTTATGAAGCAACTTTTGAATTGTCCTCATTGGTGCCACAATGTTTGTTAGATTAAATAATTGCATCACTTTGTCTTTTGATTTCTGGTTTTGATGGTTGGCAGTTGTGAAGAATTACTGATTTTGCTTCCTAAATAACTGTTCAAACTATCCCTTGGTTGGCCCATATAAAAATATTGTTGCCGACTTAAGTTTTAACTCAACAAATAATTTGTGGCATGTCTTTTGGAATCCTGGTGTCAGATGAGTTTATCCTGCTTGACGTTGAACATTATAATTTTTTGGGATGTCACACGAGTTATTCTAGACAGGGATGGACTCATAGGTAGAAGAAAAAACTTCAATACATGCACATGGAGATCTTAGAAAGTCTTCCATATCATTTCTGTCCTTTCAAAATGTTCCCACCGTCTAAACTTCTAATTGAATAACTATCATGTAGCAATCATTCTGTTTGGTGATCTTCAATGTCATAATTTCATGGGATGTTTGAATGATCTTACGCTGGACTTCATTCATTGGAATATGTAAACAGTAAAGATATATATGTGAGGCCTCTCTGGGATTTGTAGATTCCTTAAAATTCCATTTGTCTTTCAGTCTCTCTTAAGGGATTAGCAAGAGATTCTATTCTGAAAAATGTGTAATGGTAATTCTCAGAAAAATGTTAGTAGTGTGCTTCCAAAAGAAACCATCGATCCATAATCGGCTTGGATATTTCAATGTGCAATTATTCAACAAAGATTCAGTAATCAACTCTTCTATATTATAAATTTTAATGGAAAACCAAAGCTCAACTCCTTCAAACTTCCATAAAAAAGTATATCAAAATAGACAAAAACTTTGTCAGTTTACCAGAACATATCATCTTAGTTATAAGTCCTTTTGTCTTGGGGAATTTTAGCTCAAAAATGAAACTCGACACCCTTCCCTTTGCAACCTGTCAGAAGAAATGGCCAACTAACACATCCAACATCCCCGATCCTCCTCTCGGAGTACACCATCATGATCCTTTTTGGATTGACACAAGTCATCTTGTCTCAAATACCAAACTTTCATAATGTTTGGGGCCTTTCAGTAGTCGCAGCCATAATGTCATTTGCCTATGCATCAATCGGAGCGGGTCTTGGAATTTCTAAAGTAGTTGGTATTCTTGTTCTCTTTCACTATTATGAAAAAAGTTTACTTGCATGCCCTTATTCAGAGATGTTAAAAACTTATATGATGCACTTTAATCCTTTTCCTTGCCCATGCAACTCAAAGATTACATGTAAGTACTAACTTATATGAGTCTTAATGAGATTCATTCTTTTGGAAATTGTAGAAAATGGAAAGTTTTATGGAAGTATTGGTGGAATCAGCACAAGTACTACATTATCCACATCACAGAAAGTTTGGCAGGTTCTCCCAGCTGTTGGTGACATTGGGTTTGCATATCCATACTCTGTGCTCGTCATAGAAATTGAGGTATGTATAAAAGTGGTGCATTGATCTTTATGCTAAAACCTTATTATAAGACCCAATGTTGTAATCTAATATTGTGGAATAATCATTTTATTTTGCAGGAAACTTTGAAAACAAAACCTCCAGAGAACAAAACTATGAAGAAAGCATCCCTGCTTGTTGTAACAGCGACAACTTTCTTCTACATGCTCAGCAGTTTCTTTGGGTATGCAGCCTTTGGGGAGAATACACCTGGAAACCTCTTAACAAGGTTTGGTTTCTATGAGCCTTATTGGCTGGTTGACTTTGCTAATGCATGTATTGTGGTTCACTTGGTGGGAGGATACCAAGTAATACTTTCACAACAATAGCAATTTCAGAAAGCTATAGTTGTCAAAGTTGGGAACCACCAAATATGAAAACTAATTACCATAACATTTCACATCTTGGCAGGTATTCTGCCTACCCCTCTTTGCTTTTATTGAAGATTGGTTTTTGAATAAGTGGCCAAATAATCAATTCTTCCATTATGAATGGGGCATGCCCATTCCTTTGCTTGGGTTGTATCATGTTAAATTGTTTAGACTGTCATGGAGAACAGCATTTGCGGCCTCAACTATTGTTATTGCCATTTTATTCCCATTCTTCAATCAGGTTCTTGGACTTTTGGGGGCTATTAACTTTTGGCCATTGGAAGGGTACTTTCCAGTGGGGATGTACATTGTACAGAACAAAGTCCAACAGTGGTCAATTAACTGGGTTCTTTCACAAACTTTCAGCTTCATATGTCTTCTCATAGCAGACAAAATTTCTTAGAAAATGCCGTTGTGGATGTGAAATGCAGTTTGAATCACACTGTTTTGAAGATATTATTTCTACATGTAAAATATATTATATATATTTTCTTCTACCAAGGAATTAAACTTGTTCAAACCATTTTGACAGTGGTTAAATTGTAAAGCTCATATAGATGTACATTTGGTTACTTGGAAAATGCAGAAATGTGAATGCATAGCTAATATTGCAGAGGCATAATAAATAATTTCCATGATATCCACCTTTTCTCCCCCTTACACTATAGTCTTCTTATACCAAAATATAACCTTTGTCAAAAGGATTGTAGTCTAACTGGTGATGATGATCGTTTGTCACACCATCTATCAATTAATTTCCGACTGTTATTTGTCCACGAGAGTTGCTTTTACTTAGCCAGCAATCTTAACAACATGTACATTAGGGCTAGATATTTTCCATTTTCGTATTGATTAAATTCATTGGTGTTGTTGCCTTTTCTATATCGTTATACTCATATGACTGCTATGTTGAACATCTTTCACGTTCCCATCCTTTTTTTGCCAGCAATGTTGTTGTTTTTGTAACTTTACAATTCATTGTATAAGCATCCTACATGTTCCTTTATAAGTTTGGAATTTAGAAGAACGCAACAACATGTCTTTTTTTTACTTACCTTCATCACATTGTTCACACCTTCACTGGTCATAGATCCAATCACATATTTGTAAACTTCCTTCTATTTGGAATTTTTCCCACTTGGGGGCTTAATCCAACCAAATTCAGTCCCATTCCCATCTTTTTAGCCAGCAACTGTTGCTGTTTTTTGTAACTGTTGTTGTATGTCTTTTGTTTAATTACCTTGTTCATAAATCCAATCGCATATCTGTAAACTTCCATCCATTTGGAGTTTCTTTCACTCGTCGAGTTAATTCAATGAAATTCACTCTTAAGGTCTAAAATGATTTGAGTTCCGAAGAATATAAATTTCTTCTAACAAACCTTCATAGTCTGTTGTTTTAAAAAAAAAAAAGGTATTTTCTTATAATCTCCTTATCTTCCTTTCAGAAATACCAAGTTCTTATATTTTTGGGATATGAACTTCTATTCAAAGCTCATTTGTAACTATGCACTAATAACTGCTTTAGCCTATACACAAAATCTTGAACCACTCTATTGAGCATAATGTTGCTTGGCCTTTTACTTTTTCCCCCAAATTTCAATCGCTCACCCACTTGTTTCCACGATAAGCTGGTTTATTGCTTTGATCACAACCTATGCAAATCCAATGATTTTTTGCAAAAAAACTTGGGTACGATACATCTTGGATGTCTCCGTACATATATATACACGCTCATTTTACTCATTTAAACAGTCTAAAAGAAATACCAAAATTGAACAACCTGTTTCTGTCTTGTTTATTCCAGAACTTTCCTCTTTCAAATTTCTATCACTCAACTAATTGTTTCCACTCTAACCCGCCTTATTGCTTTTACCACAAACAATACTTCCAGGAAATTATCTAATTTCTAAACATATATATACATGTACTCGGGATGTTCTTCTCGTCTCTCGGGAAACCTATGAGAAAACTTTGTCCGTCCGCCATATGCAGGTTGTGCTTTTATGCAACTGCTTCTTTGTGTTGGCTTTAGCAGACCCTTGGCTTCCTATGCATTACTGTTTTCCTTGCCCTGCACCTGCTTGCCCACATAATCCATTGGTCTCTCCATTTGACTGCAATTTTATTATCCAACTTTGTGCCTGGACATCAACATTATTTCTGTGCGTACGAAGGCCACATCTGGGCCCCATGTACCATGCCCCAATATACAAGAAAACCAATGTATTTAAGTTTTTTACATTTTCTATATGGACAAGAATTTGGCGTCAGTATCAATACTAAATATAATGATTGAATTAGGATTGGTGACATTTATGTTATCATTATAATAGTTTAGTGATTATCTACGTAGTTTTAGTGATTTATAATAGTAAAATTCATTTAATATGTCTTCTACCTCATAGTGCCTCACACAATATTCTATAATAAGATTTTAAAAAACAAATATCCATACTTTAATTTCATTTCAAGACAACTCAATGCATCCAAACTCTAATTGGATTATTGGATTTAGTGTTTCTAGTGATCATGTTTTATCTTATTGAATCGTCCAAGGTAAATTTCACATATAAAGTGAAATTTCAAGACTATTTACGAATTTATATTTCCTACTGAATCATCATTTTTATGCGTGAATGAATATCATCTCTTTCAAAGGCTATTACATGTGTTCTACTAGATAAATATGGAGTTTTTAGGAATTTATATTTCCTACTAGATCTTTGTCTATCTGTCTTTCATATGCGTGTGGAAGATAAAATCTATTGTAATTTACTCAGGCCCAGAACAGAATATTGTACCTTCTATCTTTGTTTTTAAATAAAATTAACAAAGTTTGCATTGTTCCGATTCATAATGCAACTTCAACAAAAAACAATATCTTGCATGCCTCATATTAAACATATTTATCTACTTGCATAATTTTCAATTTGTATTTACTACGTATTGATTACATACATTGTCTACCCATCTCTTTGCAGATGCTTCAAAGCATGATGACCACATTTAATGACATAACTCATCGTATTGGAACAAATTGTACCCGTATACAACAACTGCTATCTGAATGCATACAAGAACAACATATGGAAGATACACCTGTAGTCAATGATGCAATATTCGCAATGTTGCGTACACAGCCAAAACTAGAACAAGCACAAACAACCCTCCAACAGGAAGCCATTGCCATCGAAGACACCATCCACATCCTTAGGGAAAAGTTCTACATAACATACTATAAGCTCAACCCACTTCCCCCATGACAAACAACCACCAATGTAAGACCCTGCCTACGATCCACATGTACAAACCACAAGCTATAAAACTTATGTACCAACCTTTCTTTTATTATTACAAATATGTTTCAACCATACCATATATATAACGATAACTGATACAAATAAAAAGTACCTATTTTTCGCGAACCCAGCATACTATGTATATACATAACTTCTAATTTTCAAAACAGATCAAATGTTTACCATTTGCTTGGACCCAATCTCCAACTACCAACTTATATTGATCCCCACTAACTACAAGCCATACAAACTTCTCTTTAATTTAGCAGTATACAACTAAATTTACAACTTGCTTAATTGAGAAAGATTACATAAAACCCAAACAAACAACACACACAAAGAACAATAATTAAAGGCCGAAACTAATCAGTGAAAAAAAATTGCAAAAAAACGGCGTAATCTTGCTCCGCTTGGAGCAACCACTAGTAATATATACACAAGGAACAATGTATATGCCGTCGACCAAATCGACTGCACCAGAAATCACGTATTTCCCACACAGTCGGAACTATTATTGACTACCTTAGATCATATTAGACATAGATTAACTTTTCCATATCTTACTAATAAACCTGATCCAGTAAAGGATTTGTAACAATTCTAAGACATAACTAACATCACGATTAGGTTAAGTATATACATGATGTAATATTCCCAAAACAAAACAACCAAAGGTTATCAACTCAGGCTTAGCCCATTGAAAAAATACATCAAGATGACATACAGATGCCTGGATAAGGCATTTAAAATTGCGAGGTTTGACTGGTTGGATTCGATCTAACAAATCATCATAGAAATGTAAAAACCTGATGGGTTTTTAAGTAAAGATGGTTTCATATAACTAGGTTTGACTAAATCGACCCAAAGAAAATATTACGAAGTCGATTAACCTGAAGGAGTTAAATGATAGGATAAAATCTTAGCTTCCAAACTAGTAGCCATATTGACCATATATCAGTTTTATAAAACATATCTTTCACACATGCCTGGAAAAATAATGATAATATTATCCAATTTCATTACTTAGGCATTTGGAGGATAACTGGAGACTGTAAAGGGGTATATAACTTACGAATATTCACTTTACCCAAAATGGGTTTGCACCCAGCAAACAAAATCCAATATACATGCAATCATATTCACCATTAGAAACCTCAAGTTCATATTCATTCATAGAATCATCGTCCATAAAAACAAACAGTCCCCATTCACATCCTCATACGATGCACCTGGTTTGTAAAAGAAACAATATTGCAGATATTTTATATCACACAAATAAAATAAAGAAATAAACTATGAAAAGGGAAGAAAAATGATTCATGCCTGTATAATGAAGCCTGAAATCCTTCTTGTTTTATCCAACTTCTCCCAGTAAGCTTAAAACCATATTTTCCTTCAAATCCATAAGCGAAAAATAGTCCCCAAAAAGTCCCATTCCCATTTATTTATTAATCAACCGTCATCAATGTTTCCCAAAATTTCTCAATTATCAGTTAGATATATTTCATGCAACCTCAATCCATTTCCTCATGCAAAAATATCCAGTTTAATCTCAATAGACTGATAATATTTCATCACATGCAAAGCGTGAAAGAGCAAAAAGGTAGCACAATAACGATGAAAAAAATACACCCTAACCAACTTGATAAGGTTTGTGCTTATCCTGAGGACCGAGGTCCATGGAGAGGAGTAAATTTCATTTACCGCATGTGTTTACAATGGTTCAGTTCCCTCCAAAATAATAGGCTAAACAACTGCTAGTTTAATTTAGCAATCCCATCAACTACTTGTAATTGATCACCACCTTATAATTGGTATGGAGATAACCATCGAACGGTTGAAGACCATTCCCATTTTCAAACTTATCTTTTGCATGGTCGGCCATTGACCTATTTAAAATTTAATATAATTTATTAACAATAGATTGGATAGCCAAACAAATAATGGTTCAATTTAAAATTCATTAACGTATGTGTTTGGGTAGTTGCTAGACCAAATTTAATAATATTTGTAAAATAACATTTGTGTCACCTCCTCGTCGATGACCATTTTAATAGCTTGCACATAGGATATGGTCTTTAGACCATTTATATATATTCACAAACTTTATATATTATGTTCTTTGTAACTTCTCACAATTATTTGTGTCAATATTGAATTAATAAGACTGAGGATTTAACCTTTCCCAATTTAAACTTTTCATTCTTACCTACCTATATTATTAAGGGTTGTATCTACTTAATAATGACAACTCGCAATGGTGCATTTATACATGAGAAAATTTAAATCAAAGGACTTTTACACTGTAATCATTAATATGATCACATAATGAATCAAAATAGTATCTACACATCGGTGTAATGAAGACAAAAATGTTCAACGAAATCTTAATCATAAAAAATTTCATTGATATCTATATCATCTTCCAATGAAATCAATTATGACCATATCAACAAAAGAGTAACAGTGGTTATAATCCAAGCAACATGCGAAAGTATGACGACAAGTCATATCTTTATCCACAACAAGGGTAAGTTATTCATAACATTCAAGGTATGCTTAACAAATTGTGGTATCTTGAAACTTATGGGATACGATGGAAAGTGTCGATATGCTTCTCGTGTTTATGGGCAACATACTCAAACCGGTCCCCGAGTCTCGCAAGTTGCCCGATATCGGAGCTCATTTACGACATAGTAAAATGATAAAAGTGGTGGTGTGATAATATGATCATTCCATGCTCTAGTGATGGCTATGTGTGGTTTGACAAGAAGGAGAGAGACCAAGATTCTATCTTCATACTGATATTGCATAGAAAACTCCTTCACATTCAATGACCAGTTTGTAACTTGTTGGAAAGTTTTACCTCATGTAGTCTCAACTTGATGTCTCGTGACCACGAGAAGCCACTTTCTCATGTTTTCAAAATTATAATATTTGATTTTTTTATGAAGGAATTCATCACCTTTGAGTGAATTTTGCAGCATGGAATGAGGCATCTGGAGGTAGTGATAACAATTTGACTCAAAATTCAATCACAACACTCCTGCACGTGATCATTCATTTATTCCAAAATCTTTCTCTCTATACATATTAACTCACCACTGACCTTGATATCACTCTCTATGATGGAGATATTAAATTTATGACTAAGGAAATTCATAGGAGGTTCAATAATTTCCTTTTATTTCCATTCATAGTCTTCTCCAAGCTTCTCACTTTGTTGTTTTAAACAATTACTTTATGTGCACACTAGCTCACTACTATCCTCAACATCACTTTCTGTGATGGAGGTGTTATCCTCATGGAGGAAAACATCCATGGGAGGATTAGGAATTCCATTTCCCTTCTGCATTTATAGTGGATGTATTATTCTTCACAAAACAAGAGAGGAGAAGACTTACCTTTTCATTCATGTTCATCCACCAAGGTTTTGAAAAGAACATTGAGCTCATCTATTTATTTGATCTCATCATCATTGAACATTTGTGCATAAAAATAAGGATCATAACTAAAATCATAATTTTCTTTCATTTTCATGGCATAGGTTAGGATCTCAAGATTGAATTGAGGGTCTTCAATTTCTTCGCAATAGTTAAAATATCTTGCACAAATTCCTTGTTCAAAACTTCCACATACTCATTTTCACATTCATCTAAAAATCTCAGCATTGGGCCTCAAGGAGATGGCTAGAAATATGATATTCACATGGGAAAGACTCATTTGAAAAATAGTCCTTATCCTAATCCTTATTTATTTTCCTATGAAGGTTACCTTCTTGTAAACTTGAGCATACCTAGTTTTCATAAATTTCAAACAAAGAGAAGAGTGTAGACACCGAAATCGTGTCGTAATCACCTTAGTCCCCTAACCCAGCCCTATAATCACTTCCTCATCCTCAACACTTTAGCACCTACCTCCTGCACCCCACACATTTTAATTTAATTACTTTAATTAAATTAATGTCATTTACCTCCATACATATTAATTTAATTATTTTAATTAAGTTAATAACCTTTTACCCACACACATATTAATTTAATTATTCACATTAAATTAATTCACTACCCTCACACACCTATTTAATATAATTTCCTTTTATTAAATGCACCTCACCTAACCACCTCCATCATTTGACCCATTAACCTAAACCCTAAACCAATGTCCTAAATAAAACCTAACATTATACCCATCCCCTCACCTCACATTTAAAAGCCTCCTAAGGTCGGTTTTCATCCCGAGAAAAAGAAGAGACCCTTATCAAATGGCGGAACAACTTCCCAGAAACTTTTGAACAGCCCGAGATACCTCACCCAAACCGATGTCGGTTCACCCTAAACCGATGTCGGCTTATAATTCGAATGGACCAAATGACCTATTTAAACCCATCTACATCTTTTTAGTACATGTTGTTGGTTGGGTTGTTGTTTGCAAACTTCTGATCTCGAATTCGATCTCTTTAGACGTGACAATAGAACAAAGATTGATTTGTGATCAACAAAGGCAACCAAATACACTGGCACAACAATGAGACTTTCTTCCTAGCATTCTCCAATGCAACAACTTCTTCATTATTCTTCAAACTTGTACCTCACAGAAGAGTAAGTATCCTCCTTCCATCTATTTCATTTTCTGCTCATCATCTGTAGTCTTTGTGGTAAAGGAACCTAGTCTTTTACTCTCTGTCCATTCCCTCTCTCCAGTTGTAGCCACCTTCCATACCCAATCATCTTAATACTTGGCCCAAATTGCCCATTTTGACCTCCTCAGTAGTCTCAGACCTTCGTAACATATCTACACCCCCTCTGTGATTAATCCCCATCTTCTATCCACTCCACTTTCGCCCCAAAACTCTAAAAACCCTAATGTGTGATTCCACTAGCCCCGACTTAACCGTCGTCGGTTCTCTCTAACCTGCATTCGATTACAGTCAAACCATCATCGATTACATAAAACCATGGTCGGTCTCTGTGTCACCTAATTTTTTCCAGAATAACAACTTGTTTCTGACATATACCTACTTGGACACCTATTTGACCTTCATATCTGTATCTAACCTAGCCTGTTAGCTCAGATTCACCTATAACCAACCTATTTGACCTCTGGATCTCCTTCTAGCCTAGCCTGTTAGATTAGATCTAGCCTATTGCATTTGTATGAGATGCCTAAATCATATTAAACTATAGTAGGACAATATTTACTTGATTTCAGCATTGAATTGTTTTAAATAGTGGACTGACAACCATCTAGGAAGTATCGCACTTCCAGGATCTAGCACATGCTAGGTAGTCCATTGCATATATCATTTAACTCTCTTTTATGGTCTTGTTTTGGTTCTTATATAGGTAGTTCCTCCTAGCCAAAAGGAAGGTCTCACAATCACTTTGATTCAGAATTCAGATACGTGCGCATACAACCTTCAACCATCTCAAACCAAGTATTCCTCTTACCACCTTTACCTTATCTATTTCATCAAGTACTTCTCAAAAAACTAAGAAATCAGGTGAAATAAAGAGATCCATACTACACAGGAAGGGAACACTTTTTAGTTCAAGATTCATCAAATCGTCCTCATGACATGTGGGAGAATAAAAAATTTGGGTTGCAACATGAGAATAATCTTCTTCTCCACCCAAAACATCTCCTATAGAGTCTTCTTCTTCGCAAGGAAACATGAAGACTCCATGCTCATTGTTATGGTCACTATCACATTCCTTTGGTGATGATGGGGAAATTGACTCCTCATATAGGCCATGCTCTATTTGTATATCTATGACTTTTTAAAGGAGGATATTAGATTCTTCCATTTTTTCCATTTCATCATTAGGAATTTTTGAATCAAAAGGAGGTCCAAAATGAGAAATAAACCATCAATGATTACCTCAAAGTCATCCTCTTGAAGAACTTATGGTGGGGAAAGAGGGTTCATCTCTTGAACATCTTCATGGTTGGTGGAATCTTTGACAAGCACTAGATCATCCGTCATGGAACAAGAATATTCATCTCTCACATACATTATTCCTCCAAAGGGTTGTGTCTTGAGCAAAACTGGATTTATGAATGGATGTTTAAATATCATACTTTCTTCATTATCCTCCAAGGTGTTGAGTTGAATTTCATTGGAAGGCTCAAGAATAGGGTAGTCATGAGAAAAACATAGGATTATTTCAGGAACAAACACCTCATAATATGGAGAATCATCATAATCTTCTTCCAAAGGATGAATCTCTTCTTCTTCACCATTATGAAGTGCTTCAAGTTGCTCATATATTTATTTCATAGCCTCAACATAGTTCATAATCTCAAGGTTTGTTTGGGAATCAATTACCTTCTACAATGATCAAAATTCTTTATATGAACTCTCTTTATCGGTCAGTTGTCATTTCTTCATCCCCATATGCAAGAAAATCATCCAGATGAAGAGAGATAAAATACAAGGATTTGAGTTTCTATGTCAATAGAGTGAAGTTAAAAACATTACCTTTAAGAGATTCTTCATCTTCATGCCCTTCATACAACATTTTGTATCTTTTCTACATTCTCCTCATCATGCTCTTGGATTCTTAATCATCAACTAATGTAATTGTAATTTTCCTTAGCATCCGCTTGAATTGAAGCCACAAGTATTTTATGGTAGGATATTTACAAGTATCAATTTTATCTATTCTAGATAATCTTTCCATACCTTTTCATGAAAAATTTAGTAACCTTCTTCCTTTTCTCGATTGCAAATTTTTGGTTGAAGCTTGAGACTTCTTCGTTGTTCCGAATCCTTTCCTTTGTGAGAGGTGGTTTAGAATGATGGTTGATCATAAATCTTTATTTCTTGGTGGTCATATTCTTCTTCATGGTTGTTGTCACTTATTGGTTCTAAACACCAATCTTGAAACTTCGTCATTGTGGTGTGGGAAACGAACATGACATGGATTCATCACTGATAGGTTCTCCTTCAAAATATGATTTTCACTTTGATATCTAATTTTTTATATTTTCTAGAGATATTTAAGGGTGCACGAGGGAAAATCTTTCCCAAGTAGAGTCGCCAGAAAATATTGGAAAAATAATTTCCCATATTGCAAATTATTGAGTTTTCACCAATGGTCATGGGACTAAGTCCCTCCCTCTTATGTATGGGGAGGATCCTATTATTGAATGTAAACTAAATTAAATATGTGGGTAGATGTTATGATAGGGATCACATAAGAATAATCCACTAAACCTATGGCAAATTCTTGTATAAGGTATAAGGGAGGAATTTACGGTAAATAAAGGTAAAGGTATAATAGGAAGAGATGGTTACTTATTATGAGTAGGAACTAGCATAGTTCACATACAATAACCAAAGTAGGTCCAAATTTAATTAGAAGAACACAAAAATGTAACCAAAAAATCATTATAAAAATCCATTGACTCATTTATCAAAGGCGTAAACACCTTTCTTGGTTTTACAAGATAACCCCGTATGCAAAGTTGGAAAGAGAGAGTAAAGGAACATAAGAAAAGAAATATACTAATTGAATATTTTATTTCTTGATGTATAAGTGTAATATCAACAACATACATTCTATCAATGATTTCAAACCCTTTGGAATGGAGAAACCGCTCCAATTTATAGCATTACAAACATGTCTCTTCGTCTCACCTTTCACATGAATTTTCACTTACCCTTACAAATTGTGACCTTTCATATTCCTAGGAAAGAAAAGTGATTCCCTTTTTATTAGTAAAAGGGAACTCATTACAATTTTTTATTATAGGTCACATTTAAATTATTAAGAAAAAATTTAAAATTTATTTCCCAATGGAGAATTAGAACATGAGAGAGAAAGGAAGGAGAAGAGCATAAGAGCGGAGAGGAGGGTCATGCTAATGAAGATGAAGCTTTTCTAATAGATAAATTTTTTATTCATGATACATGAGGGAGATTCCTTAGAATGATCTCGTCCTTTGAACTCTCTACTAAATTGAGATGTTGTGGATGCCACCTTATCTACTTCTGGAATGAAAATTAATCTCAATACTTTGATCCATGTCCTAGAAACATCACTGATATCCTTGCACTAACTAGACCATACTTCATGATCTCTTGCAATGTCAGAAATAGAGCCTATGATGTTGGCAAGGGATTCTAAGGTATATTTGTTGAAGGAAAGAGGATCACCTGCCTCCTTCTTGACCAACTCACGAAGGAAACAATGAGTTCTTTTGATGATGAATTCTTGGTGAGTGGAGGGAATCCAAGTTTCTGTCATGATTTATAGACTTCATTCAAAATCACAATGACACTTTTTACACTAGAGTCAAGTTCAGAGATGACATATTTTATCATACCATATCTACCATATATTGTGTGGATCCATACTAGGGAATTTTTCTTATCAACTGATGTGAACAAATTTTTACTAACGAATCTTTGAGATTAGAGGTAATCATCTTAGACACAAGTGCGAACACCTCATCCAAGTGGATATTCTCTTTTTCAATCTCCTCTCTTCTCCTTACTTCTAAAATAGTGGAAAGAACATACATGAGAAGAGAGAGAGCCTCTGGGAGAAATGACATTCCTTTCTCAATCATCTTCTCAATCCATCTCTCACTAGCCTTCCCTTGCATCATATGCCATTACACTTTCTTGATCACCTCGAGGTCAAAGATATTGATTACGTAAATGACTTCCATAAGGAGAGGAGTACTGAATTGGGATCTAAGAAAGGTTGAATGTAAGCACTTTGAGATTTTTCACATACTCCTCTAATTGCTCAATTTTTCATTTGTACTCTTCATTTTGAGCAAGAGTATATGTAGAAAATTCCTTGAACAAATGATCATCCCCTCTATGTCTTGTTGGTCGAAAGGGAATTGTTTTCATCTCATAGTCCAATGGATTCATATCCTCAATGAGATTTATTACCTTTGTATAGTAAACTCCTATATATTGGTCACTAATAGTTCCACCGAAGATACATAATGCCACGTACACCTTTTTTCTCCACTTGGATCTCAAGATTTTAGTGATAACTCCAAGATCGGGCATTGCATATTATTGTGTTGTTCTTTGTTCGCTCTTGAACAACTCTTGAATCCATGGGAATGGATTTTCTAGAGTAGACATGTCTCGATCATATGATCACTTTCAAAAGGTCAGTGAGGTATAATAATAATTTTTCAATATGGGAAATTTCCACCGCTGAGGAAGACATACTTCAATGCCGATGAAGGATGGGAGGAAGTGATGAATTAATCTTATATGGCTCATAAGGCTCTATGGGATCTTCAATTAATATCACCTTTTATGAAGTATTCTAGAATAGGGAACCTCTATGTGCCCTCTTTTCATTATCTTTATTTTTAAGGTTCATGTTCAATGGCCCTTGGTTGCACTAAAATGGGCTTTGATTGATTTTTTCCCTTATAGGAGTGACCAATTAAAAATATTTGACTCGTAGTGTTTAAGAACACTATTGTGAATAACATTAGATGAAATTGGTATGATAATTCATTCTTGCATACGAGGTGCCCCACGTGAAAATAATATATTTTATCTTCTTAATTGTAGAGTATCTCTAGAATGAAATCAGATTCAGGGATGCTCACGTACCTTATTTTTCATATGCTTCCCATCGAAAAATAAGAATTCTTGATTCTTCACACAAGATGTCGTGAATACTTTGATGACTTGATTAACCCATTTAACTTGTTTCTCAGAGGGGTGATGATGGATTTAAGACATGATTTTTATCATCTTGATAAATGTGTTTCTCATTTCACTTATGATCATGATGACACCCATTCTTACTATTCATTTCTTTTACCAAGATCTCACCTACAACATTGTTCAATTTTCTCTTCGTGGAAACAAAATTCTTTCTCCAGATGGAAGGATTGACCTATGAATGGGACTTGAGGAGGAATAACATATTTTTACCTTCATCTTGCACTGAGCTAATCACCAATGCTTGATTAAGTGTTTTGAAACACTCTCATGAGGTATGCATTTTTTGTGAGCTTGAGAAGATTGCAAGTATCACTTACGATGATATTTTCTCGTCATCCCATCTTTTGGTATCAAGTTATTCTTGTTGGACATAAGAATTTGAGAGTTTGAGGAGAGGTTCATTTCTTGTTTACACCATGAAATAAGTTCTTGTATTTGTGAGGATGGAAAAAATCAACAACATAATTGAAAACATAGCTAACAACAACTTTCTACACTGAATATCAAACTTTATATTTTTGGCGAGGGGAGTCGAGCTACTATTTTGAGGATTTTTTTTTTTGTGAAAAAAATTGTTTAATGAAGCTCCAAATGAACTTATTAATTGCATTGATGATGATTTTATATTTTTAGAAAGTTTCTATTGCATGACGCTTACTTTTCAAAACTTGTTATTTTTAGTAAGTTACTCATTTTACCATGTTTGTTGTTTCTAAATTTTTTGGATGATGTGAGTTTGATGTTTTGGGAGACTTAATATTTTTGGAATACCATTGTATAGATAACTTTATATTTTTATTAATTGATCCTAAAAGTTTCGAATTGCAATGAAACCACCTTCATTGGATTCGGGTCATCATCGGGATCTCGTACTCCAATTTTCACTTTGTTTTTTCCGCTAGAACTCTTGGAAATTGAAAAATAAAATTATTGGGGGTAGGGTTTCATATTTATGGTAGGAAAAATCTAGGTCATCACTTGGTATGTAGCTACGGTCATCTTAAAGTCTCTTGGGAGTAGAACAATATGTGAAAATATTAATGGAAATTGGTTTCTGGTTAGTAAGATATGAAGAAAACTTGGTTTTGGAAGACATGATTAGTCTAGAAAATATTGGAAAGCACATATGTTATAATATAATTATTATTTTAAGGTTTAATAACAGATATCATGGAGAATGGATGAAAATTGCATAAGAAATGACTTTAAAAGAAGTTATATTTCACTTTTAAGATGTCTTCACGACCATGGTTTGACCTTGGGTGGAATATAAGTTTAATATGAAGTTAAAATATGGTTTATTATGGTTAAAATATATAAGTGGCACCAAAGTGTGCCTTAAATCAACATGATGATAAGTTTCAACATGAGGGAGAGGATGAGTGAAATGGAAGAGCCAATTAAGCACCCTATGAAGTCGGGAGAGGTCATGTGAGTGACTAGGGTGAGCGCTTGGTCCTAGGTGAAATTTCTTGTCCCCTTTATCCCTTTGGGTAAAAATGGAAAATAGGTACATAATAATGCACCTTACTCCATTTTGAAATTCATTTTTGGCATCAAGGGCTGAGTGGTTGAACGTAAGGGGATGAAAAACAATCCTAGAAAGCCTATCGGATAGTTATGTGAATGCACAGGGGGCTAAGAGTGGGATTTATGAACAATTTATTGTCCCCTATATAAAATTTGGTGTATAGGGACACAAGAGACACCAAAATTTTCCTTCAAGAAAGGTGGTGACACATGGTACAACAAAAAATTGATTAAATATGGGAAACACTCACCTAACTCACCTCTTACTAAACCTAGGTTGACTTGACTACACATGAGTGGTTGGATGGTTAAAAGGATGTAATGGGGTGAAATTTTGTGTCCCCTCTATCCAATTTAGTTCAAAGGGACAATAAGGAAAACAAAATGCACCTTACCCAATTCAGAAAGCTAGGTTTTTACACTGGCTTACCCAAAATAGCATGGAAACTTGAAGTCTTCACCCCTGGATCTCCATATGGAATTTTGAGATGAAATCGTCTATATTTGTGACTCTAAAGATAAGTATAAGACCAATAGAACATGTTTTAGACCTAAATTATTCTTGAAATTCCAAAAAATAAATCCTTTTTTATATCTAGACTTTGAGGTACACCTATAAAGATTGAAATGTTTCAAGAACGCATCAAGTATTGGATCAAATATTATGGTACCAACATGTAAGGGATTCTTCCAAATTTCCATTTCCTATTTTATTTCCTTATAACTCCTTATGGAGCTCCTAAAATCAGCTAGAGAAGTCCAGGTTCACAATTTGACTGTTCACTCCTTACACCTGAAAAATCCACTTTTACAATGATCGTCCCAAAACTATCAAATATTTTATAAACTTTCTTGAACCACTTCAAAAACATTCAAGGCTCTCCAATACAACATCTGGATGCTTATGATATTTTATAACCTTCTTGGAAGATACACACATTCCTTGAAATGGCCAAAATGAGCCTTTCTAAGCCTGTTGGAGAACTAGTCTTCTGTTATATTTTGCTTAATGAAAGAATTGACCTTATCACATAAATTTTAACATTAATAAAAGATTATTCAATGCATCAGGATGCCTTGAAAGTTAAATATGATCATAACATAGAATACATAATGATCAAGAGAGGGATTTAGGAATCTTTTGAGGCAATTTTCTACATTGTGGCTTGGTTCTCATGGTTCAAGTTTTGAATTTTTGGACTAGTAATTTCACATGACAAAAATAATTGAAAAAAAAAAATTCTTGGAATGTCGAAGAATGGATAATGGGATACCCTAAATATTTTCTCCCCTTTTGGTGAAGAGGGGAGAGTCCAATCATCAAGCCTTCAACCAAAATAAATAGAGTAAAATGCCTTGGAGAGAAATCCAAAGCCAATATAGGAGTAATATAGTAATGAATGTAATATAAGGATATTGTAGAGATAAGCATAAAGAGGCATGATAGGGAATATACAATATGGAAGAGATAAAAAATATGGTTCTAATTCCGTAGACATCGCAAAAAATCGATAAACGATGTTAAAGATATGAAAGAAATGGTAACTAGGAATTAGTTGTCGTGAGTCATACAATAGGAACTATAGTAACAGTTGGTAATGATATTTTATTATAAATAGTAAGGTGGAAAATTCAAAAGGAACTTCATTTGTAAATTTGAGAATTGTGATTTGAGCTTTGAGTGAGAAAAATGCCACGTGCACGAGAGGCCATCCTAACTAGGTTCGAGAGGGTGATAGAGGTTGTTTCGACACAGACGATTGATAGCTTGGTAAGTGATGCCTTTTACATATTAGATTAGGAAAATATATGTGTTTTTAGTAAATTTTGGATTTTTGGGATTTTTTTGTTTTTTTGGTGTTCCTGTTCAAGGCAACTTTGGTGGGGGCAGCTCGTCCTTTGGACATAAGCGTGTAGATCTAAGCACTAGTGTCCCAATTCTATATGCTAGTATCACGTGAGTTGCGTGATTGTGTCCAATATTTCTTGGTAGTTTTACAATTATTTTGGGTCATTTTATGAGCATTAATGTTGCATTTTCCATCTTTTTTGTGTTATGTAACAAGATATACACTAAAGGGAGTTTCATGGGGTAGGCATTTGTCTACTTTGTTGACATTGAGCTTGGAGTAGGAGGAGTGGGGTGTTATGGACCGTGCTAAGTTGTGTAAAATTACTAGATTAGGGGAGGCACCCCATAATATACACCTAATGAATGCATTATGTGAGAAATGTTGTACAAACACTTGTACATTTTGGTTACCCATGGGTGAGATGTAGTTACATTGGAGGATGTATATAGGATTCTTCAATTTTCATTTTTGGGGTAGATGATGCAAGATATTTCCCAAGGAGATACACAGAGGAAGCATAGGGATGTGAGATAGTATTTTTTAGGGACATGAACATGTGTAGAGTCATCAATTATGGTAGATGAAATTTTCGATTAGGTGTTTCACAATTTCCAAATTTTATCGCAATAATACTAGCATCAGTGTGGCGGTGGATGGAGGTGGGGTGTCAATTTCTTATAGGATACATAATATTTGTTGGAGTATTGAGGATCATGGCACATGGTACACATGGATCTAATGTGTATTTGAACACTTACATAGGGATTTATATTGGTTCACAAAGGAGGATCATCGTAGTAGGATAGGTCTACTACTTTGTTTCATGTATGGGTGTATGAGCACATAGTTATAGCTAAATGCGACCATTGGACGGTGAGGCGAGGGAAGGTTATGGTTAAAAATTTATTTTAGTGGGAGTGAGTCTCTGAGCAGTTTGGCCTTACACAAGATGTTCCCCCAAAGCAATATATATAGTATAGATCAAGAGAATAAACAAAGAGAGTAATATCTAGGTCGGGTCCTACTAGGGCTCAATTATAGTTGCTTAGAGTTGAGGAGAGATCTAGATATATTAGTGGGAAAATTTGATGACACGGGGTGTACCATGACTTATATGTTATGGTGGTAATAGCATTGATGGGTGATATTATATTCGGTTGTTGTAGATGTGGCCAGAGGGCACGCATGTGGACCGATAGGGGGTAGAGAGGAAGTGGGAGTACATGTAGCTGCCCAAGAGGAGGATGTTGTGACAACGGCAACAGTTATGCAATTTAAGTAGAATATATTGTATATATTTTTATTTGATAGATGATAATATTGATATATGCGATGAATGTGTACTAATGGAGATTTTATGATTGTAGGTGATGATTATTTGTGGTTTATCATAGATACATCAATATGCACATTGACGCACATCATGCCCCCAAATGTGCTAGGAGTAGGAGTTTGGGTGGAGGGAGTTCGACATATTTTTGGTGATGATACCTATTTGTTCAATCCATTGTCTAGGGCATCTCCTATATGCATTGTCTTAGAATAAGGGTGAGATGAGGAAAGGATGGAGTTAGCACAACAGTGCGAGAGGCCTCACTTAGAACTTTTTAAAAGATACATGGATCTCTAGAGTCAATATCCGAGAGGCCATGGATGAGGAAACAGACTTACGAGTGAGATTAGAGGAGTAGTGGTCACGAGTGCAACAACAAAGATCGAGTGGGATGCATCTAGTTATAGGGAAGTTATAGCCTCTAGTAGTGAGGAGGATGTATGATGTATATATAGATCTTGGATCCTATATTGTTGTATTACAAAACATTTTGAGATATATATAATGATAGTTTTTTCAATGATGTGTCCTTTGAGTTATATTGAGTTGCTTATGTGATGTATTTTGATGTGTTGAAAATAATAGTGTAGATGTTAAAATGATGTTAGAAATATGATACTAGATAGGAAAATATAGATAGGCATGTATGTTGAATATGGATTTGACCTTTGATAAAGATAAGCAATAAATAATTGATCACGTGCTAATAATCATACTAGTATAGGATAAACATGAAAGTGTATAGTATGAAATGAATATATGGCCTCTAATGAGAGAGAAGGTGATGACTATGCACAAGTGACTCAATGGATGTGATATCCTGAGTATAGGTGCCATAAGATAAACCCAAAGTGATCACAACATCCCTAGAAGGATGTGAACCTAAGATTGATGAGTGATGCTCCTTCAGGGCCCACAGTGAGGGTCAAATAAGAAGTGAGGTAGATGGCTAATGCATAGTTGTAGAAGGATACAAGATGACCAGAGGAGGATGAGAGGTAGTCAAAGTTACAAAATTCATCATGTGGCGTAGTGGCATGGCGAATGATATCTATCATCATGGGGTGTGCGATAGGAAATGACACCTCGCTTCTCAAACAACTACATGTGATCGTGAAGATTATAACAATCATTTCCACGACGACCATTAATCCTATGGAAATTATAGAATGGTTGGTTACGATTGTGTCATAACTGATGAGGAGGATGATACTTATATGAAGGTAAACGAATCAAATTCTCGCTCAATCAAGGTGTGTAAAACATCATGTGGCCTAGTAGAAGGTTGAAATTATAATGGATCACACTTAAGAAGTGGATTGAAATGAGGTGAAGGCCTTTGTAAGGGTGGAGAATGTGCATGAGTATATTTAGGAGGATAGGTGATTGTGAAGGTGGTGTAATGAGTGGAAGAGAAGAAGAAGTGCTATGTGGGGTATGAATGAAATAATTGTTAGGCTGGAGTTGGAGAAGAGGAAGTAGAATCGTGTACAATAGTATGATCACTAATAAATTATTTTCCTAATGCTATAAATTTAAATAAAATAAGGGTAAAATATTCACACATATCATATAAAATATTTTCTTTCAAATGACAAATTAAGCCATGAGAAAAGATATATTGCATTTCTAGATAAATAGGCTGAAAAATTAATGGATGCATGAAAGATTTGAAATGTAAAATATTGTCCTAAATAAGCTCATTATTTCCTTGATGCAAAGAAGGTAAATGTTCAAATGTAACTTTAGGACCATTATTAGAAGTAAAACATATAAGAAATACCTCTTCCATATCAAGATAAGTACTAATAGATCCACTAGGAAAATGATGAAACCATTGAGAAGGAATATCATAAGAATACTAGAAAAATATTTATGTAACAATATATCATTATAAAATGAAGCCATAGCTAATCAAAAAAATTGAAAATTTCAATTTTTACCTTTTTTAACACGATACCACTATGATATCACGACCTATCAACACTATGATATGACATCCATGCCATGGTCCCATATCTAGGTTATTAATGTATTATATTACTGATGATCCTCCAATGTTTCCTTTCATTTTTATTCTTGAGTTATTGTAGCATTGATTACGCCCACACATGGAAAGAAGAGCGACACTATCAGGTACACATTGGTGGGTATATTTCATTTCAGATAATCCTTTCTTACTTTCAGTATCTACTTTTTATTTGGTGTTACAAACTATTTCTTTTCATTAACCACCCCATGTTTCTCTATTGCGACATGTGGTGATCAACAACTAGGGCATATGTATACACCTAATTTTTACTTTTCATCTTTCATACCTATTACTAACAATTTCATTTGTGCAAATAAGGGTCACTGATGCATTTATTTCTTGAGTGGGTTCCTTAAGGGGCCTGCCAGAATTGGGTATGATTATTCATATAGTCATTATGAGGTATAGACAAGATTACGTAGAGAGTATCATTATGTGATCACAACCTTAGTTGTTCATACATTAGTTATCTTTGTCCCCTTATGTCTCATACATATTGCACGCATGGAACATTACTTGCATTTCATCATTTGACACTTTGTTCATCCATCTACTTAATTGATGACACCTCTTTTCACTTCACATGAAATTTAGCATCCTTTGCCGATGCCATCACCCTTGGGAAATGGTGTTGATGTTAGATTTTTCCTAGCCAATGTTATCACCCATGAGAGATGGTGTTGTATATATACATACACCACATTTTTTACATTCATAACGGAACCTAGAATCATAGGAACTACCATCTTCTCTCTTGCTCTTTTTTTGCGCGAAATTTGCATCTCCGATCGCTCATCCCTTAGTTTATCTTGTACTTGACTTGGATTATATTGGACACTCTTATTATTTGTTGGATTTCTTGTACTTTCTGGGTCATCTACAACGAGTCTAGGATAGGAACATTGTTCCCCTTACCCACCAAATACCAATTCTCTCTCTCAATGTGTTTCTTCTCCAAAGAGATAGATGCATTAGCAACCTTCCCACAAGTAAGTACTCTAACTCTCCTCATTTCTATGTTAGTTTAGTGTTACATTTACAATGATACTTGTTATCATATTTCTCTTATTTTATCACTCCTTAGATTTTCCTTATTTACATTTCAGGTTATATCGTACATGCTTATTTTATCCATCATCGATCTATACCTCTTCACACCCATTTACCGATATCCTAGAGGATAATCTCATCTATCTTTATTACGGGCCTTAAAACCCTACGTTGACCTAATGTAGGGATTACTAGCCTTTGGATATGTGACCTTAGTTCTTGTTGTAGCCCATTTAAATCAACCCATTGTATGTCGGTTTATATGTGTCTTATATTTGTTACCCTAATACCCTTGTAGAATGGAATACTTAGGAGTGAAAGCTATTGAAATAAATTATTGGCCCACCATACATTTTTGGTGAACCCGATGTGAATCCTATAGACCTTATGATAAAAACAACTCATTAAAATAATTCATCTCCAATCTTGATCTAACTCCAAACCTTCAAAAATAAGAAAAATATCCAAAAATAGTCACCAAAGACAACATCACTCGGGGGAGATATTGTTTATTTCAACATACTTATTTCCAGATGCCTTCATCCCCCGTGCAAATATGCATGCAGAGATGATCCCTTATATTCTTCCAAATTTGACTCTAAACACCACCGGCCCCTGTGTAAAATTTTACGCACAACCGATTGTGTCTATATGCTCCATCAAAGGACTGTTCTTAGCTAGATCATCACTTCATCATGGATTATCTGGTTCTAGGGTCTTCTAAATTTATTGTCTAAAAATTCTGAGAGCTATCATTCTCGAAGCTAAATTCCCAATTTGCATGGATTTTTGTGTCGTAGAAGCACCTAGAAAGAAGCTTTATACCTGCCACAATGGTCCACTTGAGGATTAAGAAGAAGAAAATAAAAATTTTAACACTTTTAATCATCCTCCTAAGGTTAAGAATTTCCCCACTCAATTTACTCAATACAAATATGAATCAAAAGAAATTATTAGCAAATATCTCCTCAAATTTTCCTCCAAGCTACTTGACAATAGGGAAGAAAAAGGGAAAGGTCCTGAAGTAGGTTCATCTAAAAATACTTCATATTCTAACCCTACGAACATCATTCTACATCTTATTGATAGGATGAGCCAACAAAAATATGCTACTATGGCTCAATTCCTTCAAATGCAAGCCAACATGGCTCAACTAGTCAATCTCCCGTAATGAGCTCTTGGGCACCACACCCCCTCATTTTTCAAATGGTCCCGATGGGGTGCCCATCACCCAACCCATATCAAACATAAATTCTTAATAGTAGTCCAACAAGCACCTCTAAGCACCTTATATTGCTAGCATAGATATTGGTGGCATTTCTCCTTCTATATCCTATGAAGGGTCTACTAATCCTACCCTTCACATCAAGGCCTTTGGTAACCTTTACAAGGAATGGATCGGAACTGATTTATACACCGCCATGAAATTCCTAGCTAAGAATCTCACGGGAGATGCTTTGTATTAGTATCATACTTTACCTTCTAATTCCATAATTGAGCTAGAGTCCTTAGTGACAACCTTGGTAAATGAATTTCAATATCATGATCTACCTAATATAAATAAATAAAAATAAAAATAAAAAATAAAAAATAAAAAAACCTAATAAAAATATCAATACTTTTATTAACTATCATCAATCTAAAAATTAATTAGAGCAATTTTTCATCAAGCGGTGGAAGACCCTATCGACATAGGAAAATCATAACATTCCTAATGATAGCATCTTCCATATTTTCTTACGATTTATTTAACCTCACCTTCAGTACAAGGTTATGTCCTTTTCTCCCACATCTCTAGAAGAAGCTTTCAAATAAGATAAAAGGTAGGAATATCTCACAAGGGAGTTCAAGAAAGATCCTCCTAAGACAAAAACTAATAAAAGATCTCAAATAATTAAATGTTCTAAGAAGAAGAATGGGATAGATGGAAAAATATTGTACTATTCCTCTTTTCACGTATTTGAATAGTACTATTTTAAATATTGATCAATTGGCTAACGACAAAAAAATCATCCTAACTACCATCAACTATTGAGTAAAGAAGAGTTCAAACATCGCTTACCTAAGTCATTTACCACAATCCTAGATCCTTCTTGACCTATTCCTCAATGGCATGATGAGAGTAAATTTCTATTGTGGCATGGTAATTGGGGATAATCTCATGAAATTTTTCATGTACTAGGAAAAATTTCCATAAACTATTTCCTAGGTGCCCGCTTTTACCACGATACCATCACTTGGGAACATTTGACAAAATTGGTCAAAGCCCGTGATGCGCTTCAACAAAAATATCATCACAAAGCTATCAACCAAGCTAATAAGAAGCTATATATTTTTTCTAATCCAATGCCTAATCATAATGTTGTTAAAATTTCTAAGAAACAAGTACATGTTACAACTAATGTACTCAACACGAGACTATTTTCCTAAAAATATAGTTACAATTAATGATGTGAAGCATTTCATATCTTATGTAGAACCTAAATATTTGACATCATTCCAACCTTGGACTCACAAGGATATACATCCCTCTATACCTCAAAACTAGGCTTCCCAAAGAAAAAAACTACCTCCTCTAGATGTCATCCGCCCCAAGAAATACTCTTCTACAGATTTGATGGTGTCTAGATCTATTTTTCTCACACATACACCATCGGCCCCTATGAAAATAAAACCTATAGGGACGATGGTGTAGAGGCCGATAAAAAAATCATAATTCTCCTTGATCACACCTACTTCTTTGGCTCTATTTCTAAGGAATCCCAACACTCTCATCCTATTGCACAACTTCTTCATGATGAGTAGGATCCTCTCGAAGCACCGGCCAAACTTCTTAACTAATTCCCCTTCTTAGAACTCATGTATATGTCGTCTCACCACTGTGAGAATATCATGACACAATTTATTTGACATGAACATTCCCTTTCCTCCCTCTTTATTGTAGAGTCCCACATTGCATGGTTATGAGGAAAGCATCCATTGTCAATGTGAGGAACTCTCTATTTATACCAACCTTGCCACGGAAGCTCACTTTTGAATTAATTTTTCTCTAGCCTTTATGATCTGTGATGAGCTCTTTCTCCATGTAGATGATCCATACCTTTTCATTTTATTTCAGATTGGTCACTCTACAGTCAAGCCTATTCTCATTAACGAGGATTTGACACATGTGTGGCCTCATTAGACTTTATTAAGGCTCTTAGTTATTCCTTAAATAAATTGAAATCTACGTGCACCACTTTCCAAGGGTAATATCACCAATGATTCCTCATATGGGGTGTATTTGGTTACCCATCATCATCCCTCCTAGGACTTCATGTGTCAAATTCATGGTATTCAAATTTCCTCTATATTATAATATTCTCCTACAAAGTTCTTGGACTCATCGCATGCACGCCATTTCTTCTTCCACGTGTCAATGTGTCAAGTTCACTCACCAAGGAGATATTTATAAGATTCAAGGATACTCTAACCCTTATAAATATGATACACTCCAATAAAAAGGTACATAAAATCTCCCAACACTAGATGAATTTTCCCCAATTCCCTTCCTAGAATACCAATGTTTTAGCTATCCTATAGATTATCTTCACGGAATTTCTAGTCATTCCTAATCGGGTAGACACACACCTCCCAATATCTTGGAGTTTGATAACGATGAGCCCGATGAAGTCACACTTAGAGTTAACACTCCCCAATGTTATTTATCTTATTGCATCCCATATTCCTCCTTCTTTTCAGACTTGTTCTCCCAATAAGGGTCCTTCGGTTCCTACAAATCATCTCACGTACACCGCATGGCCTCCACTAGAGCATATGGTCCGACTAGAGACTATAGTCAAATCTTGTGTGGTGGATGCCTCCACATTAGATTATGATGATAAGTACACTTTAGATGATCTCCATCTAGCTAGCTATGCCTAGTTTCGTGATAGGGAATTATTGCATTAGTAAGATACACTTCACACCAAAATCTCTTATGACGTGAATTTCATCCTCATACAAGAGGAATCCTTGAGTTTCATTGATACTTCTTCCCAAGTGGTCCCCGAGCCTCGAGAATAGTCCACTAGCTACACCTCCACATACTACCATCGACCTAGCCAACCCATTTTTCCTTACACAAATGGGTGATTGGGTCACCGATTTTGAATATAAAGTCGATGATCTCATGGGTGATGATCCTATCTATTGTGCCTCAATGATTAAAACAAAATTGTTCTATCTTCACCCATTACATCAATAACTTCCCCAAATACTCCCTACCTCTTTCCATTATGGCTCCTCAATCCTTTATGATCGACCCATATTATACATGGCATGAGGCCCCGAGGCATAATATTTATGACTATAGATCCTATCGACATTACATGAAGAAGCTCAAAGCTGAGGTCAAACATGACCAAACTAAAATTTTTATGCAGCCTTACTGCTTTAGCTCCATTCTTTTACTATCATGACGAGAATTACACACACATTGAAGTTGAGTATCGTGTTCTACGTCACGAGCGTTCGGTTCCTAAAAAAATTCCCATAATCAAAAGCATGGATTTGATTCCTCTTGGAACCAACCACCTTCTTAACCAATTATACTGTAACCTACTTACGGACCACGACCTTACCTTGATCATCATCCCACCATGAATGATTTTTGGTGTGACATTCTCACCTAGTTGGAGTATCGATTAATGACACCTTATTTTCCACAAGATATGAAGTTCATCGACAAGTCGTTATTACATAACATGCCATATAGGACCTTATGACTCAAGCTAGAAGTCACATCTTAAATTAATTTGAAGATATCATCATTGATACCTTGTGATATTTTTCCCCTCATGGCTAATTTTTTCTGCATCTTTCAAAAATAGTAGCTCGCAAATTGAAGAAAATGAAGTATTTGGTAGGTTTTAAGAAAATTAAATAAGCCACAAAATTCGTAGGATAATGTTTCGTGGGCTAAAGGAATTTGCATAGGAAATCCATGGATTAAAGGTTTGAAGGAACTCGTGCTTAGTGGACTTGGTGATTATAGTGTTATATGAAATTAGTCATTTCTACAAACAAAAGGGTGTAATCCACTCGGATGAAGCCACTATGCTCGGATAAAGTGTCGTGAGAAGCCATGAAATAGAACGAAGTTAGAATGTGACCAAGTATGGAAACCGTGGAATAAAGAACTTAGTGTTTCACGGGTTTCTCAAGGTATAGTGTTCCAAAAAGTTGCAAAATTTGTGGAAAAAATAAGTGTGGTCATAGGAAAGGATGCCACATAATGAAGGAATCAGACCTTCACGACATCAATAGAAGGTGTGAGAATTTTCGTCATCTTGATATAAGAATAAAATGGCTAAGTTTGGAAAATTAACAAACCCCCCTGAGATAATGAAATTTGGTGATCCTCGGACATCAAACACTTTGTGTTCGAATAACTATTGAAGCCGCATAACCAAAGAAAATTCACAAATCAAGGGATACCCAGTGGAACAAGAAAAAGATGTGATATACCTAAGGAAATCAAACCCAAGCCACAACATGACACGAATACTAAAAATATGTGAAACAAAGGTGGATTATCTCGGAATCTGTTGAACAAGGGAGTTTTACGTAGAATGGTTGGGTTTTAATTTTTTCCCATAACTTTTGACTCATGAATCCATTTCACCTCAAACCAAGTGCATTAGGAATTTTTTGGAGAAGTATTTATAAAGAGATCAATTTTGCAAGAAGTGGAAAAGGAATTTTGTGATATTTTAATTTTGGAAGTTTTGGTTGTTACATGTCACTTTCGGGAATTAAAATGGTTGGAGATACTTTTTTTCGATCCTCACTCACCCATGGATGCTTCTAAGAATAATATGCCTCTTTGGGACCCTCTAAATGAAGAATGGATTATCGAGATATCAAAAATCAAACACTTGGTGATTTCATATTCGTGATCACATGGTTCTCCATTGATTTTCTCCCTAAGCACATGGATCACAAATTAGCAAGCTTTTAGTCCTCAAATTGGAATCTATCGTATATTCCTTTGAGATTGAATTTTTGTATAAAATTTAAGGATTCTCTTCACAAAAATATTTTCGTTGGTTTTGGTTGGATCTTGTGAGGTTTCTCCTTTAGAAGTGTGAATTTATTTTTGTGAAATGACTTTCCAAATAATTGGTGACTTGTGCTTGTCATTTGCAGGTTCATGCTAAGGTGGTTATTGTATAGCCATTAACAGGATTTGAGACTCATTCTTACATGTTTCCCTTGTCTCCTTTACAAATGGACACACAAAACCTTTTTGCCATGTACAATTTTTATGTTTCTTATTATAAAAAAATATGCTTGTATTATTATGTTGATCATGCCAAATAATTACATAGAAGAATTTTTCAATTGATTTTTTGATTGGGAATTGAGGGTGTGCTCGGTGTAATAAATTTGGTGTAAGGAGTACATGAGACTTTATTATTCTATGTTTTTTTTGGGTTTTCAATATTTATTATGTATTATTGACATTACTTGGGTGTCCATGAGGGTAAATAACCTTTGGAGGGTGATTTTCCTTTGATTCCATGTTTGAATGCATGAAGAATTATCAAGAAAAAGTGGTTAATGCAACTACTTCCTCTCACTAGTCCCCTTTCCCACCATTTCCATCCCCTTTCATCTCATCTTACACTACCCATTTCCCTACCCCTGCAAATTTCATCATTTATTTCTAATTCAACATGATATTTGCTTGCAAACTCAACATCTTGTGTATATTTTGAGTGGGTTTTCTATGATTTATGAAGCTTAGCATATCAAGTATCATTTCACTCCAAGTTGTCAACATATTCCTTTAAAATTATGCTTGTGATCACATTAAATCTATCTTTAGTGGCTTGTGTTTGATGTATCAAGTGTTTGCAATGCTTATGTGACCATTCTTTTGAATGAGAATTACATTTTTTGGTTGCATTTGATCTTAGATTGAGGTTCCAACAAGTTTGAGGGTTTGAAATATAGTATCTCCCTCTCCCTTTCAAGCCACCCCTTAGGTCCTCTCACCTTGGTTCAAGAAGAGCCATAAAGTAACAGGTGAACAACCACACCCTCAGTAAAGTTCCTCCCTATCATCCCTACAAGGCTTGATCATGAGGAGAAGATAGATCCATCCCCACTACAAATGAAAAATCAATGGATTTATCTCCCTCCATTTCTCTCTCATGTAAATATGCATTTCAGTCTTTTTGGGGGTGTTAGATTGGGAACCAACACTCCCCATTCCTAAGAGGAGGGATCTATTCCTCGAGCATTGGTGAAAAATCACTAAATTTCCTTGCAATAAATAGCCTTGCCAACAAATTGCAATGGTGTTTGATACCATAGAATATTTGTATTCTTAGCATGGACGCAACCTTCTAGAATGGTATAATCTATTGTATAACCTTATTCATATTTGGGCATAATAATGTCAATAGTACATGAGTAAACACTAGTCTCAAGCTAAAATATATTCTATATGGTAGGATTTTTTTCAATTAATAGTAATGGGAACTCAAACGAACTCCTCCTTATGAGAATCGGGTCATAGGAAAGGAGGTAATTGTAAGATAATAGCATTAGGGAGATCATAAGTGTAAATTCTAAGGTTGATTTCATCATGTTAATCATTTTTGATTCTATAAGGTTGGGTGAAGTATGCCCCACGACCTCGGGATGACCACTACAGACCATGAAGGGAATCAACATGATATTTAAATCATTTCCATTAGAGAAATGGATTAGTAGGAAGATACTCCAAAGTAAGAATGTTGAATTCCCCACGTTGTTGGAAAAGGTTGAAATATTAAGATCTGTTTCATCTTGTACTTTATAAATATCTTTGAGATGCACAAACTTAATGTATTGGTAGGAGTATGATGTGACTACACACATGTGATAGGTCCACAATCAACTTAGCATGATATTATAAGACAAGATAAAGTTGAATATCATGACCTTGAAGTGAATAATGTGAGGCACAATAATATGTAGCTAAATAGAGCCCATAACGGGCATCTATCAACAATAATAACTTTGACATATGTTCTTATTGGATTTAAGACTATCAATAGAATAGTTAGGTGTTTCAAGAATTTGAGGAGGAAACAAAAGTACCATAACCTTCATCTATAAGGGATATCTTAACTATTTTGAGGCCAGTCTAGACTAAATTAAAGAGGAGGGTCATTGGTGCAAAAGATAACTTCATCGGGAAGCATGGAATCAAAAGGGAGAGAGAGCATGAAAAATTGTTAGTAAAAGTTCAGTTTGAATGGATATCTCTTCTTAATCACGTAAGATAGTCTCTTCGAGATCCATGTAAGGTAGGATCCTAACCTAAATTGGGTGGAAGAGGAATATTTATGGTGAATATGGCTAACATGAGACTCTCATGATGTTTAGGTGAGGTAAAAATAAACTCTAAAAAAGGATTGATTTCAGAGTTCAAAGAGTTTTGCAAGGGGGCCCAATCTCAGGATCAACTCTACAATATTTTGAACCTATGAGGTGTTAGTATGATTTTTTTTTTTGAATAAGTGGTGCTTGCAGAGATTCCTAGATTTTTCTTTTTTCTAATATCTCCATGGAATCGGATGAGGTAGAGGGATCTTTGCATGGGATGATAACATAAGGAGAAAAAGAGGTGGGCTTTGATGATATTTGTCGTGCGGAGTGCATGTCTCGATGGTGTCTAGAGATAATGATGAATTTGTATACGAGATATTTCATGCAAAGAAATTTAAATAGTGTTTTATGGTGTTTATTTGTATAGTAGAATTAGAAGTTGGTGTTTTTCTCGTGGGATGTTTGGCTTGGAGAACATGGGTGGATAGTTTTGTAGTTTCGAGTTTGAGAAAAAGAATTATATGTGGGCTTATTACAAGCAATAATATGTTTAACACCTTGCATCTATACCATGTTTTTATATATGTACTAGTTATGGACACCTAATTTCCACCACACAATTTCAATACTAAAATTACACTAATTGCCTTCTTCCCATCATCACACTATAATTAGAAACCTTCCATTAATTAGCTAATTTCCCATGTCCTGGATGGCAATTAATGTCGCTTCACTAATTATAATCCTCTTTCAATTAATTAATTACCCATTATCAATTAATTTCCCTTTCAACATTGAGTTTGAAGCAAATGGAAATTTTTCATGGGTGCAATACATGATTGGAGGAGAGACACATGCAATCCGATAGGTGGTGATCCTATATTTCTAGGCTATATCTACAATGGTGAAGGGAAAGAAGGGGAAGAAAGCACAAATTTCCTCCCGCTTTTTCAGTGAAACTTCAGGAAACCAATATGTGGAGGTATCTTGGCCTAAAGTCATCAATCCTATCAATGATATGGTCCATTCTAATTATGAGATCAACACAATTCCCATTGGACCATAGATACATGAGGGATATGCTCATTTGTTCCATGAGTCTTCCACTCGCCTTCTCATGAGAAACTAGGAGTATAATGAGAGAATTGATCAATTGGAAGACCATATAAGGATCCTCACCTCATATGTGCAAACATTCATGGATCTGAATGCTTCTCCCTCTCTCCTAGACAAGGAAGTTACTCCCATCAGTAGCTTCCACCCAAAGTATATTAGAAAGGCACGAGGTTTTCCCATACGGGGGAGAGCAAACCGTAAATGGGTGAACAAGATTCTAGAAAAGGGTAAGGTGTGTCTTCTTGATATCCTTTCATTTTTCAAATACATGAATGCAAAAGCCACGAAAGTAGGAATAACTAGAGAAGAGATTGAAAAATAAAAGGAACATTGGGATCAAGTGTATCCACTGGTCATTGCGATGGGAAAAGTAATTTCTTCCCTATTGGTGAACAAGTATTCAATTCTACATGTGAGGACTTGTCTCAAGTCTATGCTAGGAATTTTTTTCTCATTACAAAATGATAAACCATTCTTTGGGTGAATTAGATTCATATGAATAACACATTTTAAAGATGAAAATGGATGTCAATGTTGAAATAAAAAATCTTAGAGTGCAAGCGGTGGGCGAAGAAACTTCATCGAGATGATTTGTTGAAGCCATTTGAAGACCTTGTCAAGAAGGAGGTTTGGAATCCTTTTTCCTTCAATAAAGACACACTGGATTCTTTGGCTGAAATAAGGTCCAACATATCAAACATTACGAGGGATCATCAGGTATATTTTCATGGAATGCAAGAACATCAATGCTCTCTCTCAAAACCGGTCAAATCCTTTAGCTTTTTCCACATCCCATAAGTGACAAATTTGCACCTGCAATGGCACAATACAACAAATAATTCAAAGGCATTGAGATCTCTCCCGATGAAATTTTGAATATTCCATTGCTTAGCAGGTCTCCATCGATAGAAGAATCTTCTTTAGTTTGAGTAACTATCTTATTTTTCTCCCCTTCTTCTCTTCTCTCATGTTACTTTCTTCATTGGGGGTTTCACTTTTTATTTTCATGTGACTAATTGAAAATTATAATAAGTTTCACTCAATCAATAAAAAGGGGGCTTGGATTATTTCCTATAAATGCAAAGAGTCATAAGTTGTAAAAGAAACATGAAAACTATAAATTGTAGTGACTTCCTCACTTCAAGGGGTTGTCAATTTTTTTAATTCATGAGTAGATAGATACCAAGGATAAGAAAAAGATAGAATTTTCTTATATTTCCCTTTATATATGTTTCATCCCTCTCTCATTTCACACCTTTGTAAAAATTTCAATCAAGAAGGGTGTTTCATATTTTCTAGATGAATAAATGAATGAGATTTTATGCTCATTATTTGTTTTGTCTTGATATAATTAACAAAGTGATTGTTCTTTCTAATTGTGTGTTTATGATTTCTAAATAATAATTGTAAGAATTTGAGTTATCCTACTTACAATATTAATCCCCCTCTCTCTAAATTCCCACCCAATACTTCACTTTCCTCACAAATTCATCCCTTGCACAAAATTACAAGCATTTTCACAGGTGTAGTGGAGTGTTCTTGTTGGATCCTTGGCCTCTTAAGAAATCACAAAGATTTATTTTTATTTACATAAAATAAGGGAGCCTCCCCTTTAAGCGGGAGGTACATTTTCCCATAGCGTTGGTGAAAATCAACTAATTTTTCCAAGCAACAAATTATTTCACCAACATAAGTTATTAAATAGTCTTGAGATTTATATATCAATTGAATTCTTGAATTGTTTCAGAAAATAGCTTACCTTTTGTAGTATCATTCCATTGAGCACCGATTTAAAAAAAAATTAATGGAAGAAATAGGAAATTTATAATTCATTTGTTACGTTAGCCTTAACATATTCATTTATTTCTATTAAACACAACAAGATTATGAGTTAAGATAACTCATCCCAGTTTATAGAACTGACCATGTATACATTTATCTCTCCTATAATGTAAAGGATGGAGTGATATTGTGGAGTGAATATCTGGAATGTATACGCATGAATTTTCATTTATATTGTTTAAAAATTTGATCCGGATTATTGTAATTCACTTTGTAATTTGAAAGTATTATTTTCACAAGTTGATTAAAGACATTTTTCTATTTTTACTATTCTAAAAATTGTATGTAATCATTTTAGAAAATAAGGATCTATCCTTATGAGTTTTAGAATTTCTTGTTGTTTCATACTACAATTTTGTGAGTTATAAAGGTGTTTTAAATTTTAATTTTACAATGATTATGAATTAAATTTAATGATGTTATTCTATGAAATCATATCTAGTTTATTTATTCATTAAGGATGATCAAATATGATGAATTACAAACCATTATAATATGGAAAGAAGTACAATGAAAACAACGCTTATATCCTTCGTATTTTATTAAAAATGAAATTTTTAAGTGTTGATTTTAACAATTTGTTAGCGGGTATAAATATAAGTTAATGATTTTCGTAAAGTAATCATAACTAATTTTATGGTTCCATTTGGAAGACCAAATGTGTCATTGAAAAACAAAGTATGCTTATGGGTAAAATGATGCAACATAAACTATGTTATATTAACAATAAACCTTACTAAATATTTTTTTCTATTTATATCGAATGATGAAAAATAATATTAAGTGAGCCTTTTATAATGAATGATAAAATTATTATATTAAGACCAATACTATTTAGGAGTGATTGGATCATTTAAATGCAAGATATGGTTAAATTAATCTATTTTGAATCACAACATTAAGTTGTGATAAATCAAACAGAGTTACCCATAAATGATAGTAACTCAATGAGCTATTATAATCCTTTATTGTGAATAGGATAATGTGTTATGAAACATAATATCCTATCGTAAGGATGTACTTAGTACTAACTCAAACATATTGCTAATAAATTAAATAAAGTGTGGGCGTTATGACTCATTGTTCTATTTGATAGAACTCACCCATACCATCTTAGGATGGTTATGGAAAGGGAAGTGAGTACTTAATGATGAATTAATTATGTGATTTCTATCCTTCACATATGGATCCTAAGATGGGACCGATAGCATCCTCTCAAATAGAATGGAAAGTCCTAGTTCCTACTTCTTGAAACAGAAACTAAATTTCTTAAACAAAAAAATGAGATCTAGATAACCATGAAGAGATGGTTGTGTGGTGACAAAGATAAGTTTCGATGACTTGTGTGCAGTCATGAAACTAATCTTGCAAAGCAATGCTTGAAAACTTGGCCAAGTAGTGTAGCTAGTTGATTACACTTTGTATGTTCACCATACCCCTAACTTGTTATTTCGAATCTGCCGGATGGATTGCGGTTTGTCTAATTTTCAGGTTGATAGTTAGGATTTGCACATAGTTCTCAAGACCTATTAAAAATATTTAACCAAAAGTATACAAGTTATACTCACTCACTTATATTAAATTAAGGGGGATTGAGTAGATCCCGTTTACCCTTACAGTTGCACATGGTTATCATTTGTTATCAGATGGATTGTAAGTATTTATTTATGATGGATTTAAATTGCTACAAGATGGAAATAATTGAAGGAATTAATTGTGAATAAGAGTTTTTAGTAAAAATCCCTTAATTTGGATGAAGTATAACATGGGTGTTACATAAAGCTCACACGTGAACCGCTTAAACTAGAAACCAAACGTAACAACTATACTCCACTCACTAAGTCTCGTATTATCAATTCTGAAACAACTTTATTAAGCCAATATGGTTAAATTTCCTAGTACCAAACCTTTCGAGGATGATGCGCCTAAAACGTCATGGTACAAAGACCATAGGTATAGTGAATACACTCACATCAAATATCATGGGATGGATCGATGTATGAAACTAAAGAACTATATTCAAGATCTCCTAGATCGGGAGATATCAAGTTTGATGCACAAGAACCCAACAAATCATCAAATAATTAGTTAGGAATATACAAGGAGCCTTTTCCTAAACATAAACAAGAAGAAACAAATTCAAATCGAGGTTAATCCTCATAGGGTAAAAGTGCCACCATGTTTTTCTAAGATATCCCATCAATTTGAATGTCTTATTGGTTTTCATCATATCACCAACTATGTTACTATCATCAAGAACGAACCCCGGGTTGTGTCATTACAATGTGATGTAATCTTATTGTTTTCCTAGGAACCCCTCTATATACTACATCGGATAGTCATTATGATCTCTTGGAATAGCTTTTGAAGAAAACCGCCAAGATTTATATCTTAGATCTTCTTAAGATATATATTATTCATAAAGACATCCTCTATAAGACCCTCTAGAGTCAAATGTTCCCATAGACATTGAAATCTCTCACTTCCAAGATTTGGTTTTGAAAATCACCCCATCCGAACAAAATATTTTTATCCAAAATGAGGCTTTGATGGATATCTACACTCAAAATTTTCCCTTTTACACAAAAGTGATCATTACTCGTAAAAACATTAGAAGGGTGGTTGTGGACAATGGATCTAGTCTAAACATATGTACTCTGAATCTTGTTAAACAACTGAGACATACAGATACAAAGTTGGACCCGATGTGATCACCATCTAGGCTTATGATAATGCAAAGTGACATTCGATTACTTTACCCATGGAAGTTGGGCATGTCACACGTGAAAAAAACTCCATGTCATTGACTTGGAACTTTGCTACAATATTATCCTTGGCCACCCATGGATTCATGTCATGCACGTATTTCCCTCCGATTCCATTAATGTATCAAATTTTATTACCAAGGGTAGGAGCTCACAATTCCTTGTTAACCACAATCATTTTCCCATTGGAAAGCGTTAGCGGATACTATTAAAATTTTTATAAATGTCCTTCTATAAAACTTTTTGAACTTGAATTAGAGGCCCTCGCCTCTCATGAAGATCTGATACACTTCACCCTAATGTAGTTGATGTCTCTACCTCTGCATCCCTTTTTCCATGTGGTAATCTATATTGAAAATATTTAACACTAGTTGTGGAGAGTATGACCTCCAACAGGCCCTCATTGTGTCCAATCTCCCCATATCATAGAAAAAACATGGTAGACCCAAGTTTTGGCCAAAAATACCTTTGCATCCTTGCAACCTCGATAAATTTATACTTGGTGGCCTCTTAGAAAATGAACATTTGGGTGGTACCTACACATCCCAATCCCTTGATGAGAAGATGGCTTCTTGTTATCAATCCCTAAACTATGTTATCCATGCTAATATAATGTATGTCATAGGATACAAAGGTTATGGGTGTGGATTAAATGAATAATGTGTGTGGGAACCTCTCATGGCACATAAAAAAATGAACAAATATGGTGTTGATATTAAGCCTTATGACGCGCCACCTATAGAAGTTGGCGCAACCTCTTCTAAATGTCAAGATAGCTCTTATGATTACGACACCAAGCTAGGGTCCCCTAGTAGTATCTACAAATACCTTGCCTCCACGAATCCATTTTTTGAAAACCATTTTAACCCCATCCCCTTCTACCTTCAAAATTTATCTTTTACACTCATCTCTTATTTATTGGGACCAACGACACATACCAATTGATTTATTTCAAAATGAGGAAACAATCGAAGAGTTCATGAGGCTACATGATGACATTCTATCAAGGATCATAGGAAAGGATTCTCAATCAGCCTCAATACATACATGTACTATAGGGAGGATGTTGAGGTATATGGTTAGCAAAAATAAAAAGATGCTAAAATATCTTCGAAAAAACAAAAGAACCAAAAATCCAAGTCCCATAGTGAAAATATCTTTAAAGAACTTGCAGAAAAATAATGTGAAAAATAAAAAAAATGGATTATATAAATGACCATTCTATTGGTGAATTTTTTTTTTGAGACACCAATAGAGAAGGAACCCAATATCCCTCTAGATCCTACATGTATGGAAGATGGTTCCAAGTTATTGGTTGAAGAAACTATTGACATCAACATCAACACAGAGAAATAGCCTAAGATTTTCAAGATAGAAGCTTCTCTTAATCCATAAGAACAAAAAAATTTATTATTCTCCTTAGAGAATTTACTGATTTATTTTCTTATTCTTATGCAGACATGTCAGGCTTAGATCCTTCTTTGGTTGTGCATAATTTTGTTGTTCACAAATGAGCTAAACCAATTTAAAAAAACCATGTAAAATACATCCACATGTAGCTCTCCTAGTTCAAGAAGAGCTTGATAAATTGTTGATAGCAAGCTTTATTAGATCTATTGACTATTCAAGGTGGATCTCCAATATCATAAATATTCAAGAAACTAGTTACAATCGGGATTTGCACATATTTCAAGAATGTTAGTAAGGCATGTCCTAAAGATGATTTTCATATTCTTAATATCGACATGATTGTTGATTTTACAAGATTCCATGAAATATTATCCCTCATGCGTGGATTTTTCGGCTATAGTAAAATCAAAATAGATGAAGAGGATCAATATAAAACTTCCTTCACCAATCCTTGGGAACCTTCTATCATCGAGTCATGCCTTTTGGCATTAAAATGTAGGTGTTACATATTAGTGTATCATGACTATTATATTTCATGATATGTTGCATGACATAGTGGAAGATTACATGGATGATATCATGGGAAAGTCCAAAACAAGAGAATAATTACCCAACAATCCTTTTTCGTATTTATGAACAATTTGGGAATATAAATTCAGATTAAATCCAAATAAATGTGTATTTGGGGTCATATCATGAAAATTAGTGGGCTTCATTGTTTCTAGATGAAAAATTCAAGTATATCCAACAAATGTTATAGTTATTACCAAAATTCCTAACATGGACATCATTCCTAATATCTATAAAGGAGAAGGTCATCCATAGTGTCAAATGGTCAAAACCCCTGACGGCTCAATTTTGATGGTTTGGCCAATAAAAGGACAACGTTGTTGGAGGAGGAGGTCTAATTCATGATCACATGGGCACGTGTATCGGTGCCTACCCGAGTCCAATTGGTAATTATTGGTTGTCAAACTTGCACCCGCATCTCGGATCTGGAAGAACCGAGTTGTTTGTGAAAACAATGGAACCATCCCCAAGTTATGGGACCTTGCGTGCTTGGGACAGATCTCCGAGAGAAGGTCGGTTCCTCTATCTAGTTCTACTACTACTGCTACTCCTAGTGCTAAAAGGGAACTAAGCTAATAATGCCAAGGGACCAGGGATAGAAGGATAACATGAAAGTAAACTACACTAAAAGACAATAGCACCAAAAAAGAGGGATGAACACTATCTGTTCTAAGCAAAAATGAAGGGAAATGTGTGAAAGAAGGCTAGGAATATGTAGCACAACTTAAAATGTATTTACCAGATTAGTTTCATGGAACATAACTAAATAAGGAGCTGTAAGGGATGTGAAATGGCACAACAGAACACAATGCAAAAGAAAAGGCAAGAAGAAGGAATGTAAACACGTTAGACAGAGAATAGTCACAAAATGATGTTTCTATTACTTCCATAAATTCACAGAGCTGTTACAATGGATAAAGAGGTCGATATCCACATGTAAGAGCTAGATCTAGAGGTCTCAGTAACTCAAAATAATCAAAAAGATGTCCTTGGCAAATATGCGTAAGGATTCAAAGTATCCAATGTTAATAATGATCCCACTCTTACATTTATAGGTGAAACCATGGAAGAAGAAGATAAGGAGGAAAATTTGAATTTGAAATGCAACCACCAACAAGAAACATCCAATGCCTACAAATCCTCCTGTGAATCTATCAAATGCACTTCCTTAGGAGAAGGAAGGAGGGCAGATCATATCAAATCGGGTGGTTGGAGAAATTAGATTTTCTCATTAATGATTAGAAAGACGTTTTCCCATTTCTCACCTACCAGGTCCACCAAGAATTTAAATTTGAAAGTGTATCACCAGTAGCCTATGGCAACAGCTTATCTAAATAGTTTAGGCATGTGCTAATCAGATTTCTATAGCAAAAGATATGGTTGTCATAAGTTTTTCGAGTCGTAAGTGCACACAAAACATGTGGCTTGCGCGATGATCAACTAAAAGGATGGCCAATCAGTACAAATGTTTTTTCGTTTCTGCCATGTGTCACCCATTGATTTGTTATAAGGATATGACACCTTGTTTATTAACTTTAATTGGTTGAGTGTGGCATACTCAAGCATGTTATAGGATGACTCAACGCACAGAAAGGCACAAAGGAGGGCACAAAGAGAATGCACGTGGAAGAATGAAGTGCATGAAGAAGATAGAACGTATGCGCGCGTAACGTGTGTGAGGAAATGAGAAAAATAGGTGAGAAGAGGACACATGGTCAAGGTGTAACTATTACAAGATAATGTGTGGGGGCACGAGAAGGCTAGGGACTTAGCTTATTGGAGAAAGTGCAAGGAATACACATAATGAAACAACTACTAAGAAGAAGGTGAATGTGCGAGAGGATGTGCGTAAGGGAGGAGTTGAACAAAGAGGAAAAGGAAAATAAAGGGGAAGAAGGAGAAGCACAAGGGGCACATTAGGAAAAGAAGAGAATGTGCCAAGGGAACTTGAGCGTGTGTAACCTAGCAATGAATATATCAGAGCCAAAATATGTATACATGTTACCCAAATAACTAGGAGAGTTATTTGGATAACAATAATCATACCAATAACTATGCCGAAGCAAAGGCTATGCTCTAGGGCATCATGATGTGTAAAGATATGAGTTTAAAATCCATCATTATTGAAGGTGACTCCTTGTGTGTTATTAATGCTCTTAAGAATCAAAGTAAGTGTGGGTGGAAACTCATCAACATTATCAAGGAGGCTCGTGGAATTTTATAATCATTTGATAAAGTGGACATCCTACACACTTATAGAGATGGTAATAAACCCGCGGATGCACTTGCTAATCAAGGCAATGACATGTCTGAACTAATGACGTGGATAGGGACACGTATTCCTTGGGAAAATATTAAAAATGATTAATGATGACACATATTAGGAGGTTGTGTAATGATGGAGTACAAGACTCACACGCCTAGGATTTTGATAAGACTTTCTTCCTTTTGGAAAAGGTTACAATTCATTTGATGTGGCATTTACTCAAGTTTTTGATATTGGCATTTGTAGAATGGGGCTCGAGGAAAGGAAAACTGGAAAAACTATAGGAGGTGACAAGGTTTGAACCAAGCCTACTACCTTCCTTCACCTAAAAATGACCCTGTCTTGTGGAAACTGTTGCATAAAGGGGGCTTCACTAGGTATATTCAGCACTTAAAAGGTAATGACCATGTGCTTTCTATTGATTTCATAAATTCTTGGATTGATAGGGGATTTACTTTTAGAGGTGTTCAAAATAGGGTCTATGAGGTAACCATATCTAAGATAACAGTCTTAAAATGGATGGGCTCAAAATCTTTAAGGATAAAACTCACAAAAAACACAAGATTGCCACTTTTTTAGGTCGGTGAGCATATTGTTTCCTATGATGATGGTATATCCCATACTTGCCTCCCAATTGTTGGGTTGATGTATGCTTAGTGGTCATGAAATATCTGACTTTAGAAGGAACATTATGAAATATTTTCTCTCATCACCTCTCTATTTTAAATTTCTTTTGTAGAAACCAAACCATAAGTCTATATTTTTTTCTCTACAAGTCCCTGCTTTCCACTGTTGAGGACTTCAAAAATAAGAAAATTGACATCCCTCTCCATCAAGGCTTTATTATTTTGCTTTTCCAAAAGATCCAACCCATTATCCCCGCTCATCTTGGGCATATTAGTGAACTCTTGACCATGAAACTCGGTGTCCGCCCTCAAACGTATGAATAAAAGGAAAGGGAAAGACACTTCTAAGGGGATAGTGGAAATTCTATGTAACTTGAAAAAGGGGGTTCAGAATGTGGGTGAAATTTTTGATAACAGGGATAAGGATTTTGTGGAATGGGAGGCTAAATTGATGTGTGTTGAGCCGACTTTTGATACTATTCTCACTGTTAATAACAATATGATACAAGAACTGAAGGAGTGTCATCATAAATTAGAGGTCAAGAATAAGATAATTGGGGGTATTCAAGCATATTTTTTCATGCAGGAGTAGAGGATCTCTATCCTTCAGGATCAAATGGCCAAGGAGGAAAGAAATCTCAATATGAAGCTCATCCTCAACTGATAATGATGATTCTGAGACTAATGAGGGTTCTGATAAGGAGGCCAGGAACAACCACAATAAGGAAAATGAGGAGGAAATCCTAAAGGATATCATGAGTATGGACACTTGAACTGTCGAAAAGGAGGAGAAAATTCCTAAGAAAGTGAACATTAAATTTACAGTAGGAAGGATGGTGGTCTCGAGCACCGGATCCTGCAACAGGTTATGGAGAACTAATGGCTAGCCTTTGACAACCCTTTTTGCTTTTTCCTATTGGTTTCTCTTTTTTAGGTTTTTATTAAAAAATTTAATGTCTAATATGTAAAATTTTAGTATTTTGGCTCTATTTTGTGGTGTTATGCTATCAATTCTTTTTGACTTAGCCTCTATGGCTTTTTGTTGGTTTTTTTTCTAAAATTGGACTCTTTGTGTGTGGGGTTTTTTGTTCCTCTTAAAACCAAACTCTTTTTATCTTATCTAAAAAAATATTTGTTACCAAAAGGCCTTCCACAAATTTAAACAACTTTTTATCCTACAAGGAAAAATCCAAGTCATTCACATATTCATTTACCATCTTGTTGATAAATTTCATTCCTTCACCCATCTCCTTAAAAAGGATATTGATTTCCATTAGAGTCTAAAATTCCACCAAGTCTTTGCACACTTGAAACAATACTTGGCCAATCCACCTTTTTAATACCACCTACCTCAGGTGAATACTTTCTGCTATACATTTCAGCTACACGATTTTCTTTAGGCGTGTTCTTAAGACAAGATGATATGATAACAAAAAAGAGAGTTGACTATTATCTTATCTACACATTAATATAGTATGAGTCGAATTACTCATAGATCAAAAATCATGCTTATTTGTTTTCTTTACTTTCTAAAAACATCACTATTACCTTCTTAATAACAAAACCAAGCTTATATCCAAAGTTGACCCGCTTAAATATCTCTTATCTAAACCTGCTCTTACTTTGGGAGGATGGCCAACTGGATCATATTACTCAATGATTTTTACATTGAGTATGCAAATCAGAAAGTATTCAAGGGAAATTATTAGATGATTAACTCGTAGAAGCTCCATTTCCAAGCATAGAACCGCTAAGTGTCAACTTACATGATGCATATGTCTTGTTCGTCAAATAATCTACCACATGGAAGATCTACTTTGATGGGTCTTTTAATTTTTATGGTTCAAGTGTGAGTGTTATCCTAATCACCCCTATAAGTGATATGATTCCAAGAGCTTTTAGGATTGGTTTCCCTTGTACTAATAACATTATTGAATATGAGGCCCTTATTGTTGGTCTCAAAATCACCATCAAATGGAACATTACACAAGTTCAAGTCATTGGTGATTCTCAACTCATTATTAAACAAGTTAATGATGAGTATAATGTAAAATATGAGAAGCTTATCCCTTATAAGCGTATGGTGGATAGTCTCAAGGAATATTTTTCCAAATCTCCTTTCAAAAATTCCAAGAGTTCGGATTAAGTTTGTAGATGCCATGGCCATAATCGGTTGACTCTTAAGCCTATTACAGGATAGCAAGGAATTGTTTTCCTTTTTGAACATTTAATGGTACCTACACAAGACATGCCATAATCATGTTTGGTATGTGAAGTTTTTGGTCCCTTTTCCCCTGGTATGTGGACATATATAATTACTTACAAGATGGTACCTTCCCACCTAACATTTTCCACTCAAAAAAAGAACCCTTATCCAACAAATAACATGTTATACCCTCCTTGGGGGAGCTCTCTATCATCGAGGCTAAGATGGTCCCTTTTACAATGTCTCAATTCAAGATTCTATCCAAGAAACCCAAGAGGCACATGAAGGCATTTGTGGTGCTCATACAAGTGGCATGGTTCTAGCAAAAAAAAAATTGTGTGTGGGTTATTACTGGCCAACTATGAAAATAATTTTTTTTCAGTATGTAAAAAAATGTCTTGTGTCAAAATCATGACAACTTGATCTATGCCCCATCTCAATCTTTGCAACCTATCACTACGACTTTGAAATTTTCAAAATGGGGGATCAATCTTATAGGGAAGCTCAAACCTACTTCATATAATGGCCATAAGCATATAATCACCACAACTAAATACTTTACTAAATGGGTGGATTTTTTCCCTCTCATCTATGTTACTGGTGCTTGGATATCTAAATTTATCATGAACCACATCACTTGTCATTATGGAATTATTTCTTATATTGTCTCTAACAATGATATAATTTTAAGAACAATCAAGTGAAGACCCTTTATCAATGCTTTAAAATCCACCAAAAATGGTTTATACCCCTATTACCCTCAAGGTAATGGGAAAGTTAAGGCCACTAACAAAACGCTTGTTTGCATTATGGAAAAGCTAGTAAGTAAAATAGGTTGTAATTGGCACCTCCAAATCCATCTTTCCTTATGGGCTTACCATAATTCCATTTGCACACCTAGCATTTCCATGCCCTTCTCACTTATCTTTGGAATTGAATGCAAATTCCCTTAGAAATCAAGCTCCCCTCTTTATATTTATACTCGAAATATTATATGGATAATGAAGAGGATTATAGAGTGATTAAATTAACCAATCTCGAGTCTGCTTGATGAAAACTGCATCCATGTCTTGGATCACCTCAAATTATATCAGAATTGAATTTGCACTAGCTATAAGAAGCGCATTATATCTCGAGAATTTGAGTTCGAAGATCTTGGTTTTAAAGAAAACCAATTCAAAAACTACTAAGGAGTGATAAAATAAAGGAAATTATGAGTATAAATGGCTAGGCCATACATTAAGGTGGCTAAATTTGATATTGGATCCTATAAGATTACATGCCCTAATTGTACTGTGATTCGGATCCCATGAATGTTATGCACCTCAAACGCTTCTACACCTAAGCTTAGATGCATTCAAACAATAAAAAAATAAAAAGTCAAAAATAGTAAAGATAAATAAATTCATCCACACGTGAAAAACACGCAATCGTGTGGCACCTTGAGTAGGCCCTTAGGTGAAAACCAGGTTTCCGGCTTCATGGGAGGAATTTTTGTTCACAAGAACAACAGATTTGAGTTCATAATATTTTTGAACATATCCCTCTTTTCATTGATCCATCTTGTCTATTATTGTATATATGCACGAGAATTTTCCTCAGTATATTCTCACCTCTCTTTGGGGGACCTTAGTGCATTGTTATATTGCACATAGTTCATAAAGCCTAGAAAATACAAAAACATTAGAAAACATAGAAATTTCAAAAATATTATAAAACCTAAAAATGTAAAAACATTCGAAAACTTTAAAAACTCCAAAAATAATGTAAAACGTGACACAAAAAACCAAGAACAATGTCTAAACACAAAAACACTAAAAATAAGAAACTATACTACAAAACATCCTACTTTAGTGCTTTCTCGATCAAGTGCACGACATGTCGATCATCTTGTGATCTTCTTTCAAAGAACAATCTTTCTTTCTTGTTATGTCTCTGTCTTTCAAGTCATATATCATTGCTCAGGGGAAATTTCATGGTGTTTGTTTTCTTTTCTCGAGACTTCTACGTCCTTCATCCCTTCCCTTGCATGTATCCTCACTTGGGGATTAATCTTAACCCTTTTTGTATAATTACAACATTTGGGTACTTTTTTCATGCAAAATTTATAGCATGAAAAAAATTTAAAAATGTCATGACAACCTATGCCTCATTTGAAAATCCTACTCTTGATCAATATAAACATGTCCTCTGACCAACTCAATGACTTTGTTACCATCATAATGGTGAGGAGGAATGTGATAAGTTTACTTTAAAGTGTGTTTCATGTGTAAGGAAATGATTCATGGATTCATTTGGAACCATTTACAAGGAATTTCTCACGAAGGCCTAAAAAGGCCAATTTTTAGGCTTTTTGCACATGGTGAACACCCCCAGGAATGTTTAGGGAAAATTTAAAGGACCCAAGAAGTGTGTGATAGATATATGTAATAATTTTAGGTAGTTTAGGAAATTTTTGGAAGAAAAATAATGTTTAGGAACAAGTTATGAAATATTGGGCTATTTATAACATGGTATAAGGAAATGGAAGCGGTGAAAAAGCTAGTTGGATTGTTCTCAATGAATGTTCAGGAGTCTCAGAAGGAGTTGGAAGGTAATCATATACTCATCATAAATATAAGAATTTATCCTTCATATTTAAAAAAAATTCAAGATATTTTTAGGATCGAATTTTTAGATATTGGCCCAGCTATGCAAGTAAAGATCTTCAATCTAGGTGGATATTTAGCATAATGTTTTGGGAGTTATAGGAAGATTTGAGACATGGTTAAAATGAAAAAAATTACATATCTGAGTATCAATTCACACATAATTTATTATTTCTCCTTTTGGTCATCATAAAATTCAAAGTGGTAGTATCTTTCACCGACACACAAGCTTGAGTAGAATTGAAAATGGGGGTAAATTTAAAATTATAGGAATAATTGGCTCTTAAAAATTGTGGTAATGTTCTCATAATCCATTTTGGATTCAAAATCATATAAGGTTTTCCATGGAAATTCTACTCCTAGCTCCGGTGGTGAGAAAATGTGTTCATGTGTCTATTTTGGGCAGTGTTCGGTGAAGGCAAGCATCTATTTTGGATTTTTCACACTTGGAGACCCATGATGTCCCTTATTCCATTTGAAAAAAATTAAAAATGGTCATAGAGGACATAAAAATTTCCACCATGGGGGACGGGAATTTTACGCCACTTAAAAGATAACTTGGTGGTTAGAAAATGTCATACACTCACCTAACCCACCTACCCCCTTCTCATGATGACCTCAACCTTGGAGCATTTTTGTTGTGGTGATATCAATTTTTTTACCACATATAAGGGGATATGGGGGAACAAAAATTCACCACCACATGAGGAGAGAAATTTTTGTCACTTAAGTGCACATCTTGAAGTGTTAGGCTTATGTTTTCAACTCACCAACTAATGTGTTTTGACCCCCTTTTCATGTTCCTTCACCCCTTGGCGCATTTTCACACCCTTTATGTCCCTTTTTACCTTAATAAATTTGGTAATGGACATGGGGACACTCAAAACCCATTTAAATTTTTTACTCCACCCATGAGTCTCCAGTTAACCCGAGTTAAATAGGGTGAGTCAAGTGTTGAGTTAACTAGGTTTATGAGTGAGGGAAGGTGTAAAGCCAAAACTTAGTCATTTATAACTAATTTTTGGTCATTTTAACTCCTCCATTGTGTTATCTCATGTTTTCATTCTTACAAAATTCTCCCAAAATCCCTCATGCTTAAAAACACACTTTTGTTCATATCTCCTCAACCCTTGCTCCGATTTCCATGAGATTTGAACTGTAGATTCCTTGCAAAAACACATTTAAGGGGAATGTTTTCATGCCTCCATTAATGCACCCTAATATTTTCTACATCCCCTTGAAATTTTCATCCAAAAATACTCATTTTTCATATCTACACAAATTTGGTGATTGAAATCCTTCAAAAATTAGAGTAAAGACTTAAAATAAAAATAAAAAAATTTACAAGTGGTTTTGTTCGAATCCAACACCGAGAAGACCACTTTATATTTTTATTAATCCTTAATTAAATTGATTACTAATAATATTAATTTTTTGAATAATTCAAACTCGTACACCTCATTTCATTCCCCCATGTTCGAGACACTCAAAATTGGCAAAATTGGCGAAATTGGCAAGATTGACAAGATTGGCAAAAATTGACTAAAATGGGACAATAATGATGAATATTATAAAAATATTAAATGGATGGGATGAGATAAAAATGATCACATTTTATTCCTTCACACAATCCTAAATGGCCCCTGGCATCCATACAAAGTGAGTATTCTCGCTTCAAGTTTCAAGAAAATTCATGCATTCCCGATGCAATGAGCATATAATGCCTAATTGGGAAAATGCCAATTTTTTCCCGAAAACTATTTCACGTCACTCCACATGGAGTGACTGATAAAAAGGGTGGATGTCATTTATTTTGGTCCCTTTCTTCTTCTATTGGAATCAGAAATATTTGGTTTCATGTTTCATTCACCATCAGTGCTTCCATAGTGGCAGAATCAAGATCATATTTGTGTGAGAAAAATGCATTAAATTATCCTCATGTGAATGATTGATCATGAAGATGTGGTATTGTCTCAATGATCATAAGGATATTCTTAATAAGGGAAGTTATTTCTTAATGCTCTTGGTGGCTTATTTCTCAAATTTTCATCACTCCTCTTCTCGGTGTATGTAAGGCAGTGTGCAGAAGTTCATCATTCCAAGAGTATTCAAAAGAGGGAAAAGTGTTAAAATATCTTCATCAATGCATCATAGTGGAGGGTCATCATGGGTCAATTTTTCATCTTCAACTTCATTAGATCTGATCTTCATCGAAGGTGGAGGAATCTTCATCCATGCTTTGGAGCATTTTCTCTCCCCATTTATAATCCTTCGTTGTAAGAAATCATTGTATTTTGTCTTATTCATTTAAGTTCCTTTATAATTTTGTATTATAAATTCTCTTTTGATTTATAAAAAGGAGACTTATTTAATCACTTCCTAAGAAAATGAAATGTCACAAATTGAATAAGAACATGAAAGGTCATGTGGGGGTTAGATGAAGAGTTGCATTGTAAAGCTATAAATTGGGAGGCCTCCTCACTTCAAAAGATGATTATTCTTATTTACTAGTTCCCATATTCTTTCTAGGAAAAAGTGATCAAATTTCCTCTATTTCCTTTTCATATGTTTCCTCTCCATCTCAGCTACACTCCATTGAAAGGAATGATAAGAATATTATTCTAAGCCACAATATTAGATGATAATAGCACCACATTAGATTTACAAAACAGAAGAGTTAAAATACAATATATGGAAATCCATCATAATCCATAATACTTAATACATTATAATAAAATTAATTGAATTACTCAATAAGAAAGATGTACATATAAGAGGAGGAAAGTGCAACTACTACCTAAATCAGTGGTGAAGAACTCTCACTAATTGATACTAGTAGTTAAGTTAACTCTAGAAGACTAGTAAGCTAACTCCACACAACTAGTACACCTAAGCAAGCTAACCCAACAAGTGTAGGGCTAACACAAGTGTAAGAATTATCCTAATAAATAAATAAAATGATAAATAATAACCTACACTAACACCTCCCATAAGCATAGCTTAGGTGGGTGAAAAAGAAGGTGGGTCCTGGCAACAAGGCTTGATGAGGTACCCACATACAATAATTGGGAAAATTAGACACCGTAAGGTACCCAAAACCAGTAATAACAAAGTAGAGAGAGAAAAATCCCACTGCAAGATATCCTAAGAATCTTAGCTCCAAAAAATTGTACAATGTAGAAGAAGTTTGGTGTGCACTGTGGTCCGAATTCATTACTTGATCATAGAACTCAAAAACAACTGAAAATGAGCTTCACCAAAATAGTTCCATGAAAGGAGACTCTCAATGGAGTGATGTCTAAAGTGTAAAAAAAACACCAAACATAATTTGATCAATTGCTACAAATAGGTGTGCCACAATCCAAGAACAACCAAAGCAACAAGGCAAAGACACAATATCTAAATAAATAGAAGTGCCATGATCTAAGAAAATCCAAAGTAACAAGGCAAGGACACAAAATCAAGAAGAAAGATCAACTGCTACAAATAGGTGTGTCATGATCCAAGAACAATAACTAAGGCAACACGACAAGGACACAAGATCCAAATAAATAGGAGTGTCACGATCCAAGAAAAGCCAAGGTAATAAGGCAAGGACACAAAACCTAAAGAATTAGTATCAACATGTAACAAGGCAAGGACACAAAACTTAAAGAATCGATATAAACACAACACCCTCCCATACTTTTGAATGAGTAGAGTGACACCACAAATCTATATGAGTTGTCAAAATCAACTACTCAAACACTGACAAACTAACATTGAGCTTCACCAGAATAGCTCCCCCACAAGAGAGACTGTCAACATGCCAAAAAAAAGTTTTGAATATACATATCTAAAATATCTCAACAAACAAGAGAGATATAAATGTATACACCCATAGATACAAGAATGCAACACCCAAAATTTTAAGACGTCGGGCTCAACTCAAATTACATCCACAAGTGATTACAACACCCTCCCAAATTTGGAACTTTATAATTGAGTGTATGTAAATATTACAATGAGTAAAAGTATATTTTTACATTTGAAATATGTGTATAAAAATTTCACCAATGTGTAGATCTCAAAAATACACAATTTCAAAAAAATAGATCACCTTAATCTGAGCTACGGATCAAAATTTATGAGCTCTAGAAGGTTTTGTTATTAAAATAATATTTTAATGCTTTGATGTTTTTTTAAAAGGTACACGTGACACCCAAATGTCCAAAGGGTAAAAGATTGCATCCACATGATATAGGCTTGCGACAAAAGGATAAAATCCTGTGCCCAAAACCTAAATGTCCAAAGGGTAAATCATTGCATCTAGAGGGTACACATCAATATCCAATGGATAAAAGAATGTACCCAGAGGATACAGATCTGCGTCTAGTGGATTAAAGACTACATCCAAAAATAGAATTATCTAGAGGGTAAAAGAATGCATCCTAAGGTACAATCTTATATCCAATAGATAAAAGAATGCACCGAGAGGGTACCGATGTACGTCCAGTGGATAAAAGACTACATTCAAACAGAAATATCCATAGGGTAAAATAATGCATCCAAAAGGTACACACTTATATCCAATGGATAAAAGAATGCACTGAGGTAGTACAGATCTGTGTCTAGTGGATAAAATACTACATCCAAAATAGAAATATCTAGATGATAAAAAAATTCATCCAAAAGGTACACGTTTATATCCAATGGATAAAAGAATGCACCGAGAGGGTACAAATTTGCATCTAGATTTGATTATCTCAAAACATGGTCAATTTTATAGTATATTCTAAGGTTTGGGCACCTTCCAAATACAATGGTGCACTCCATTTTGCATAAAAATTCATGCTACAGAAAAGTGCTAACAAATTCCAAATACATGAAAATAATAAACCTTTGTTTGCAAAGAAAAACTTACAGATGGATGTCTACATCATCTATCACTCGATATCATGAAATTAATGATAAGAATATTGTTTCAAGCCATGATCTTAGATGATAATAGCACACCGATTAGATTTACAAAGCGAGAAGAGTTAAAATATCATATATGGAAATCCATCATAATCCATAATGCTCAATACATTACAATACAATGACTTGAATTATTAAATAAGAAAAATGTACATATAGGAGGAGGGAAGTGAAACTACTACCTAAATCAGTGGTGAAGAACTCCCACTAATTGATAGTGGTAGTTAAGGCAACTCCATAAGACTAGTAACCTAACTCCACATAACTAAGAAGCTAACTCAACATAACCGTAAGCTAACTCCACACAATTAATACACATAAACAAGCTAACCCAACAAGTGTAGGCCTAACACGAGTGTAAAATTATCTTAATAAATAAATAAAAGGATAAATAATAACCTACACCAACATCCATGAGCATGTATTGGTTGAATATTATGCATTGAGACTTTTTTTGTATTTTGTTCCTTGCTCTATGTGAATGGTGTCTTCTCATTAAATTCATAAATATATTTTGGTTTTGAGACCAAAAATCAATTGTGCAAAACCCCCCTTTACTATTCTCTTCACACCTCTCCTTTAAGACTTTTCCTCCCTTATAAAGTCTACAAGCACTTCGCCACAAGTGTAGGGAAGTACCCCTGTGTGATCCCCATTGAATGACCACCCCAATGATAGGGTAGTGTAAACATTCCTGTTTTTAATAAATGGAGCTTCCCATTCAAGTAGAGAGACTTATACCTGCACACTATTGGTGAGAGTTTACTAATTTTCCCACCCAAAAATTATTTCGCCAAAAATACTAAATTTGGGTAACATAAACATGGGTATCATCTCCTTGAAAGATTGTTTTTAGTGTGTTAGCTTATAATTGTTTGTTTTGTTTCTTATTTTTTTAATTTCTCGCATTGCATTGCTAATGTATTTTCTTTGAGTCATTCTTGTAGCATTAAAAAATCTTGTTATTATGGATTTTCATGTCATTTTACCCTTTTTTGTATGCTTACATCAAATAAAAGGTATTTCCAAGCTATAACAATACGCAAACTACAATACAATCATTCCATCAACCCATCTCAACAATGCCTAATTAACTCCTGTTCTAACTAACATTTCCTCTAGCTAATCTATTTGTTTCCTCTACCTTACCAAGACACGATAGGTAGTTGACATAATTAGAAACAAAATGGATAATCTAAAATATCAAGCAACCATCAATGACCATAATCTATCAAGTCAAATAGTGTCTAGTCAAGCCAAGTTTGACACACCTCAAACACAAAATACATCAATGCAGATAAAACATATCTAGGAAATGATAAAAAAACAAATATATCATCATCATATACTTATCATATCTAATCTAATCATGCATCAGTCTACAAACCATATATCCAAACATCATAATAAAATTTTATATGTCTATAATGAGATAGGAAAAATCAAACCATCATAATCAAACTCAAAACATACATATGGACATAGTCCAAAATCATCTTTGAATGTATGGGGATGTCAAGTAGCACTAGAGTTCACAAAAAACAGTCTTAAAATTGTATGATATATCTCATCATAGAACCATATAAAAACAATCCTAGATACGACCGAGTCAACTCTAGGCATGACTAATGACTCTCCCCCAGTGTTGGACTACTAGATGGTCATGGTGATAGTGAGTGTCACCTTGATCCTCCTAGTGCCTACACCGATGACCCCGGTGATCTCATGACCGAAGGGGTACCTACAGAATCTCACAATCTCATATAATATGATGCCATCCACGATTGTCTCATGCAGTTGTCATCCATGAGTAACTCACTACCCTCGATCTACTAGAATGTTAGAACATTAATATTAAGTGTTCTATATGATATAAACTATAGTTTATAATTAAATAAATAAGAATATATAATATTTTTATTTATTTAATATAAAATTTAGGTTTTATGGTTAAATTGATTATTAAAATCAATTAATATGTGGAGGGGTGCTTCACAAGAAGTCACACTGATAACTCCACTTATATAGGGCTCTCGGGGCCCAATAAAATCAATCGGGTGAATTGAATTTGATATGGAGAGGAGTGAGGTGAAAGGGGTATTTACTTGGACTATAATTTTGTTTCACCATTAATGGAAATCTTACCTTTGATCAAGGTTTTTACCCTTCGAGGTTTTCCACGTTAAATCTCGTGTCTATGTTATATTTTTTATGACTTGCATTATAGTTTAATGTGAATTATTTAATTAAACCTTGTAATATTTCATTTGGTTAATATTTGTTTTAAATTCTCGACCTCACATGGTACCAGAGCGGGTAAGTTAAATAATTTAAATTATTAATTTATTAAATTTTTAACAACCGTGTCAGTTGGTGGGTGGTTACAACTCATGGCCTATATAAATAATCCCCATTCAATTCTTTTTTACACCCTCATATACCTTCTCAAGAAATTTTAAAATGGTTTATTTGGTTGGTGTTTTGGAAAATTCTTTGTGGGCCCACTTATCATTCACACAAGTAAGCTTTGTTAAAATACTATACAAAGGTTTAATTTTTTTAATCTATTTCTTCAAATGTGCACAGAAATCAATTTTCCAAGGTTAATTGGTAAGGTATCCAAGTAGGAGACAATTGTTGAGTTTATAAGGTTTTCAAAATCCCTCATTGGTCCGTGAAACACAAGTGTTGGTTTAGTACCATCTTGCATATATTCGGTGTAAATTAAAACAATTGTTTTTCAAACCCTAAAAACATTTGCAAAACAATTAAATCTTATGTTAAGGACATATAGATTAGCCTGAATCTAAACTCTAACCTCCCCATCCACAAATACATGGATTTGGTGAAATAATTGATTGGATGAGGCGTTTGGTCTTGGGACCCCATATATTACATATATTTTAATTTAAATCCTAAGACCCTAAACATATGTGCATAGTTCATATATTAGTAAAACTTAGCAAGTGTGGCATGTTCGGTCGGTGGAAACTTGGCATAGTTTATATTTTTTTTAAATCTTTAACCTAAACTAAATCTTAACCCCCTCACATCCTCTTAAACATAACACATGGCATATAATACCCCTTATGCCTGAGATCTTTCCACGTGCTCACCTTATTGTGTTTTGACTACCCGAAGCGGGGTTAAATTTGACGCCCGTTTACACGTTTTTTTAATTTTTAACTCTAAAAAATAGGAAAATTATTTTTGAAGCCGTAGTCAAGAACGAGAATTTTTTTAATAACTTTGTCACATTGACGTGTAAATTACAAATTCAACTATTTTAATATATATATATATATATATATATATATATATATATATATATATATATATATATATATATAAAATACTTGTAGGTATTTTATAAGTTTGTGGGAATAAGGTTGAAGTTAGTTGTGCAATATGGTACACCTACAACCACATTAATAATTAATGTTATTAAGAGAATGTTCAAATAAAAATTTGTCTAGGTCCCAAGATGAGGAGACGTCTACCCAATAAATTTTAAATACAACATTTAATACATGGTGAGATTAAAAAAATCCGGTGGGCATCCATTCACGGCCGATATAGCCAATAAAGGCAACAACATCTCTTTAAACCTTCTAGGCCTTTCTTTCTAGGCCTCATAAATAAACCATTAGCTTATAAACCAATTTTTTATTTATCTATGTAGTGTCTTTGACTGGGGCACATCAACTTATTTTAATATGCAAATTTAAATTTGAATATCCTACCTGCATGAAAGGATGCCCAAACTAATATGTTTCACTTTTATTGATTGTGCAGAATCCAGATGCTAACAATGTTTTGGAAGAAGAAATATCATTGGACTACACATTTGTTCACTCTAATTAGAGATAGAGGGAATGGGAGCGTGGAGTGGTCATTGGAGATGGTTAAGGTTTTGTCGGTTTTATTACATTAAAGTTACATTTCCTTTGTGTTTTTTTGTATGGCCACCATCTGTGAATAAACACAAGAGATAAAATGGAGAAGCCTTGCTTTGAGAACTGTACCCATTTCTTGACTTGGAAAGATGAGACATAATGAGAGACACAAACAAGCATGTTAATACTTCTTAATAATTCTTCTTTTACCTTATTTAATGCAGAATTTGTTTGGGATTAGAAATCATTTGCATTTTGAATTAGTTATTAAGAACGAATTGATTTGTTTGCTTTGTAAGGGTTTATTTATTCACTCTATATTTTTCTAAATCACATTTAAAGGGAGATAAGTAGTTTCGGAAGATCCAAAGATTTTTAAAATGTTGCTTTGTTTCTTTTGAACATGAATTTAATGTTTAAGATTTTTTCTTGGGATGTTTTGGGGTTTTACATCACAACATTTAAAAGAATTATTGGTTTAAAAAAAAAAAAATCCATTTGTTTCTTTTAGTTTTTGGGACTAGCCTTATGGTCTCAAGTCCGAATGATTCATTGGAAAAAAAATAGCAGAGGAAAAATAAATAGAGAGAGTGGACAATTTAAGGACTAAAATGAATATGTTATATTTTGTAGCATTTTTAACCTCTTTTCCATAATCTATAGGTGTATCTGCAGTTTGCTATTGTGATTTTAAGTTGAAATTATGGCATTTTTAGAGTTAAATTTTATACACCATATATTTATTTATTTGTCGTACAACACTCTAGAAAGTCATAGATTTGTAGACAATAGTATTTATGTGAAATTTATGAAAGTAAAAACTAAAAAACAATGTCATGTGCAAGGTAATATTATTAGAAAACCGTCACAAAAAAAATTTGTGATGGGTAGGGGTGACCATCAAATTTAACCCCTTCTGAAGGACTCATTACATGAAATTTGGCTAAGTGAAGGTCAATCAACCGCTTCATAAGTACTTTGTTTGATGAGCTTTAACCAATTCATGTCATGGTGTTTAGCTTGGAATATGACTCGCCCTCCTTAGATTGTTCGTTGTTATATGGCATATGTTGGTGAGTTGATCGCTCAACTTGATGGTGGGATTTTTATATGTCTCACTCAACTTAGTACCGATTGAGAAAGTTTTGGATGAGAAGAGGCTTTAAAATCCTTGGCCATGAGAGTTTCCACAATGGTTATGCCCACGTCTTCTCCCCATTTTTTTAACAAAGCCAACTCTCCATTATGCAATCTTGCTCGGCCACGTGATTGGTGAGACTCGAATGCATATTGGCTCATCGGGCTAGATGTATCATTCTGCATGTTTGGTTGGCAAGTTTGGTCTGCCCATCTTAACCCTTGTTTGTTAACTCACCCTTGAACTTGCTCCGATGAGTTATAGTATATAATATGGAAATAATAAGGAGCTTGGACTCCTTAACTAATTATTATATATAGAATAAATTTTTAAAGAAAATAAAATTCGATAAAATTTACAAAATCTAATAATTTAAAAAATCAATTTCTAATTTAGGAGTTAAATTGATCATTATTTTTACAGGATTTGTCTTTAGGATTAGTATTTTTTCAAAATTAGAAAAAAATCAATTTATTTTTGAAAATTATGAAACTTATTGACAAATTTATAGGTTTTTGTAAGACACGGGTAACATGGTGATTTCGGCATAAAGAGAACAAAAACTCTTAAATTTGGCACATATTTTCACTTTAAAAAATAGGAGATTTTCTAAAACCCTTTTCAAAAAAAAAAAAATTCCTTCATAAAAACTTAATTATTTATTAAAACGTGAAGAATAAGGTTTTGATCATAATAATATTGTATTTTCCTCTTGATTTGAATTTTGAAAGCTTAAAATGGATTCTAATCACTTTAGTATTGACAAGACGCAAATGTTGAATAGACAAACTACAACATCTAGAAAATCAAACTAAAGGTGAAATTCATGGCACGTAAACTTTATCTTGTCATAAATAGTACGGAGAAGGCACCTACCAAAAGAAAGGAAATAGCAGAAAACATGTCCATATTTCAACAAAAGTGCATGAAACAATCTCTATCATGCTACGAAGCGTGCGGAGAACTTCCTACTTCACATTGGAAACTAGGAAAGTCTAAGTGAAGCTTGGACACTGTTAGAATCAATGCATGAAGGTATGCATTTGTCAAATATTATAAAATTGATTCTTGAATTAATGACAACTCCCATGAAGGGAGATGAAAAAGTAGTTAATTTTCTAGCAAAAATTAAAAACATTAAATCTCAATTAGATGGATGTAATCAGTAATTTGATTCATGATAAATTATTATATTTTATTATTCAAATGAACATCCATGAGAGGTTTAGGAACTTCATTTCCATTTTAAATTCAAAATATCAAATTGAACAAGATATTCCCAACCTATCTACTCTTAGTGCTCTCCTAATTCAGAAGATCATGTCATGTTAAACTTTGATTCGAAGGAGAATGTCACTCTGAACTTCTCACACAAAAACCTAAGAATAAATTTTCTAGGTTTAACAAAAATCAAAAATCAAAATTTAAAACCCCTAGCAAAGAAAATAAATCGGGAATTTAAGAGTTAGTTTTGATGGGAAATGTCACAATTGTGGGAAATTTGGACACAAAAAGAAAGATTGTAGGGTAAACAAAAATAAATTTTAAAAATCGAAAGGGAAAAATTAAAATCAAAATCAAATAAACAATCAAAACCTAATGTAGTTGTCTTGTAGGTTTCATTAGTCACTGCCAAATAAAACAAATGGATATAAAATAGTGATGCATCTAGGTACATGACTTATAGATAAGATATTCTAATCGATATCGATAATGCAATGATCAAATCTATCTAGGTGATCATTCCATTCTCGATGTTTAGAGTCGAGGACAAGTACAATTTTTCAATGTTTTTATAGATGATGTTTTGTGTGTTCCTGAATTGAAAATGAATTTGCTTTCTTATTCACATATAACTCAAAATAATTATAGTGTAATTTTACTAAAATATGAATGGTTTATTAAAATTTAGTTAGATGTTACTATTGTTAAAGGCATACAAAAGAATGGTTTATATGTTTTTAAAGTTTTTACATCTGCTTCATGTTTTCTACTCAAAATAAGAATGATGTTCAGTTGTGGCATGAAATATTAAGTCATATCAACTTAAGGATCATGTATGACATGTCTTGGCTTAACCTTGTCATTGGTATACCACCTATCTCTCATGCTCATGAAACCAATGAAGGGTGCTTACATGGTAAGCAATCTGCAAACCCCTTCCATAGTCATCATGAAGCTAACTCCTCAAAACCTCTGGAACTTGTCCACATTGATGTTAGAGGACCATTAGAATTCCTTCCCTAATTGGATCTTTGTATGTAATTACTTTCATTGATGATTATTCTCGAATGATTTAGTCCTTATTTATCAAAAATAAATCGATGTCTTATCAAAATTTAAAGAATTTAAAGCTTTAGTTGAGAATAGTTCTAGTCGTAAAATCAAAAGACTTAGAATAGATAATGGAGGAGAATATATTAGTAAATAATATGATTCATTTTGTGTGAATGTAGAATACGGGGGAACTCACTACTCCTACTCTCCTCAACATAATTGTATTGGGAAAGAAAATATGCACCATTCTTGAATGTTGCACTTAGCTCAAGTTCTTAAGTTTCTATGGGCTAAAGAAATGAATATTGTTGTTCATTTTTTTAACAAAGCTCCTACTAAAGACCTTTTTCAATCTACTCCTTTAGAAAAGTGGACTAATAAGAAACCTATTGTATCCCATCTAAGAATTTTTGGAAGCACGACCTCTATCTTCATTCCTAAAGAAAAATTAATAAGTTGGATCAAACCTCTTATCCGTGCATCTTTGTAGGATATGGAAGAAAAACACAAATTCATATGATGTATGATCCTGCAAAACATGAAGTTATTGAGAATGAGAATGTTAAAATCTTATAAAGACCCTTTTATTCTTCTTCATCTACTTTTGTTTCTTCTATTTATGATGATTCTAATGAATTAGAAAATAATGATAATGATGATTGTGATGATCAAATAGATTGTAATAATGATTCTATAATAGAAAAAGAGTCTCTTCTTGTTTCCTCTAGAATAAAAATAACTAAATGGGCTCAGGTGACTTCTTAAAAACTCTAATCCTGATAACCGTAGTAAGATGACTAGAAGCCATCATACCTATCATTCCTTAATGACTATGTATGAGTTGGAACCTCAATCTTTCAAAGAGGCATCTCATGACAAAAGATGGGTAGAAGCCATGAAAGCTGAATATTTTTTCTTAATAAAAAAATAGACTTGGGATCATGTCCCTCCTCAAAAAAATGTAGTATTGTTTTCTCTAGGTGGCTTTACAAAATCAAATATAAAACTGATGGAAATATTGATAAGTTCAAATCCAGGTAGTATCTCATGGGTTTACTCAAATACCCGGTATTGACTACATAGAAACATTTGCACCCATTACAAAAATGAGCACAGTTAGGATTCTTATTTCTTTAGATACTCAATATGGTTGGGAAATCCACCAGATGGATGTTAAGAATGCATTCCTAAATGGTGATTTAAAAAATAAAATTACAAGACTCAACTTAAAGGTTTTGAGTTTCCTAGAAAATAATTATATGTGTGTAAACTAAAAAAATCTCTATATGGTTTAAAACAAGCTCTTAAAGCTTGGTATGAAAAAATAAATAGTTTTTTCAAAGATATTGGTTTCACTAATTGTTTTTCATAATTATTTTTTGTTAAAATTGAAAATAATCACATTATTATTATTGTATTGTATGTTGATGATTTGCTTATTATTAGTAATTTTAATAGTTTAATTTTCAAAATTAAATCTAAATTGAAACAATACTTTGAAATGACTGATTTATGACTATTGCATCAATTCTTATACATGGAAAACTTTCAAGATAAACATTTTATTGTGTATCTTAGTCACAATATGCTACTAACTTTCTTAAAAGATTTAATATGGTATATTATAAACTAGTTGGTATTCCAATTGAAGTTGGTTGTAAACTTGATCCTAAACTTGCATGTGAAAAACATAATTCTACTCTTTATGGGAAGATTGTAGGTAGTTAAGTTTATCTTACAATTACTAGACCTCGACATATGCGCAACATGTATCACATCTAGATTCATGCAAAAACCATATCAAGATCATTGGAAGTTAGAAAAAAGAATATCGAGATATATTAAAGGAAAAATTAATTTTGGTTTGCATTATTCTTCTTCTGATAATACATGTTTATATGGATATTGTGATTTTGACCATGTTGGTGATGTGATAGATAGAAAATCTACAACTGGATATGTGTTCAAGTTTGGTATTTGTGTCGTTACTTGGAGTAGAAAAAAAAACAACAATATTTGTCTCTTCAACTGAGGTAGAATATAGAAGTGAGATGAAAGCAAAAAAAAACCCATGTGGCTAAAGCGGTTGTTGGAAAAATTCACATGGAAGTTAAAGGAAATATTCCTCTTATGTGTAATAATCGAGTTGTTTTTCTCTTGTTAATAATCCAGATTCAACATCATATAATGAAGCATATAGAGATGCATATGCATTTCATCCGATAAAATATGTTACGTGGTGATATAGATTTCTAGTACTTCCTGAATGAAGATCAAGTTGTAGATATGTTTACGAAGCCATTATGTGTTGTAAAGTTCTGCAAGTTTCGTGTAATGTTTTACCTTTCATATTTGTCATTAAGGGGGTTTGCATGACAATGTCACGTCCTAATAGTTGGCCATGCGTATTCTTCTTCACCTTTATACTTCCACTACAAATTTAAAGCATTGTAAAATATATATTTTATGATATTAGTAAACTTATCACTCTAATTTTATTGTGTAGTCCAATAATGTTGCATCATGTTGTAAAGGAGGTCCTTACTTTATAAAAGACTCTTAGAGATGTTGGTATAGATTTTCCATGAGAAACTATGAGATATAGTCTCACAAATCATGCTTATCCTAAATCATCACTTTTGATTTATGAATTCTAAATCCTTTTATACCAAAAGGTAATTTTATTATGATGAAGGTGTATAAATCCTTCAAACGCGATATGCTAGCCTAAACCCTCACTGTGGTTTAAGGATTGTAAATCATGTTGTATAAATAGGTAATGTTGTAATATAATCCTCACTTAATATTAAGAGGGAGATTTAGAACTCCTCATACTTGACCCAATACTCTCTTATATTCCTAGGGTCGTGACACCTCTCCTCATGTCCCAAGCTATCTCGGGCAAGGTTGGACCAGTTTGTTGTTATAGTCACATCTATTATGGGTCACCGCAATCATATCTCTCTAGTCATGTGCGCAAATACATGTGGCATTGTCGGAAACCCATGTGTGTAGCCAAACTATCTAATGACCCCATTTGGCATGTATCGTATGCCACTATGTGATGTATGTTGGCATAAGGCCTTTATGTGATGTCTGTTGGCATTATCTCATTAATGGCCCTCATGTACATAAACAACTCTCTATATATTTGTTGTACCTTACCCGAGTGGATCCATCCAAATACTCGTGGAATTGTCATCCTCCAATGTCTTGAATGGCCCAATAGGTTGACCCACTACCATACGATCCCAACCCCAAATCTATAGAAGGTTCGTACGACTTATAATTTGTCCATATTTGTGGACAACCAAGTGCGAGATCCATGTATAACTATCCTAAAATGTGGTATTCCCATGTAAACACTCGACCATGCTATATAATATCTATAATTATGCCTATGTAACCAACTAAAAGTAGCACCCACTCTTGTTAAGAATCAAGATTCCACAAAAAAAAAATCATCGATACGAAAGGAAGGTCCTTGATTATGTCCCGATCATGAATATCAACAAGTACTATATTAGTATATCATCGTCTGGGTAAGTCGATTGTCATTTCACTTGAATAATCTCATATTATTTTGATGTGGTGTCATAATAGATAGAATCCCTAGTAATCGGAACCCATAGTATATAGTGAACATCTTCTAAGGTCATTGGAATCTCCTTATCGGAAGATGGAAGGTACTCATGTCCAAGTTGCATCTCTCTATCAACGTTGTCAATAATGGCATGTCTACTAAGAGTTTGGCATAAATTCTACGTAAAATAGTCCCAAGTCCTCCAAAGGTGACCAATCATATGGATCAAAAGTATTCAGCACCTATAAGGTGCGAGATCGTGTTCATGAAATTAGGTCACACCTAACCACTATTGCAATCACATAAAATCACATTTTAGACTCATCCCATTTCGTATTTTTTAAAAAATCATCAAAATTGATAACTATAACTATAATTAGGTGATTATGGCACTACTAGGTGCAAGGCCTCTATTTTGAGTAATGTCACCACTACTTGGCGCGATATCGCTACACTTGGGAAAGGTCACTACTAGTGTTCGCACGCCACTAATACAGAAAGGTTGTTAGTACACATGAGGCCACTCAAGTTGTGGTGAGGTCACCATTTGAGGTAACATCACCAAAATTTGAAGTAACATCATTGATGGACTAGTGTGGCCACTAAAAACTCTATAAGGCTACTACTACATAGTGCCAAATCATTGAAATTGACCTACGTCAATTTCGGTGACCTTATGCACCCTATTTTTTGTAGTATTTAATCCACTCAAAATTCAAATTTTCAAAAAGCAAAAACATGCTACAAAACATCACCTACCTACTCCTCATGTCAGTGCGTCTGTTGATACTCCCGAACTTTTTTGGCACGATGAAAAAATCTAGTAATGTCTAATCCATATGGATCCAAAATGACTCTACTTCATCGATTAGTCAGCAAGAAGAAGGAAAAATAATACACAGAGGTTATGTCTTTTTAGTAACTGTATCACCGCTCTATACAGAGCGGCGGTTACAGAACCACCGCCCAACTAGGGCGGCAGTCCTGTGACCACCGGTCTGCATTGGGTGGCGGTCTTGGCTCTTTCAGATAGAAAACAAAAATATGAAACGAACAACCCCAAAATTTGAAAGGTTATCTGTGTCTCTTCTCCTCCATGACCTTTCCCATTCTCCAGTGCATGGGAGGACATGAGAAAGGCTATAAATATAAGTTTGTAGAAGAGAACAAGATCATCAAACATGAAAGTAGGTGAGAAAGAATTTATTAGTGCTAGAATTGTGTTTTGTAGAAGAAAGGAGTGTTGAGATAGACCAAACAAGTCATTGGGAGGAAGTGTGAGATATTATTTACTTTTCTTTCATACTTATTGTTTCGAATTGGCCAATATAAGTAATAAGAAAGAGAAATTTCCCTTCCCGACTGGTTTTCCTCCTCTGGAGGTTTCCAGGATAAAACTTGTTGGTGTTTATGAGTTTATATTCTTTCCTTTCCTACAATTGTGGATTCTAAGCATAAGCAAAATTCATTCACTAGATATCTCTGTCATTTTCTAATAGAAAGTAAAACAACAACATTTAATTTGTGATTTTGTGGATAATTCCAAAGTTGAAGATTTTATAGATCATTTTGGTATCAAAGCTAACAAGTATCCAGGATCAGTGGTATTTGTTCTTGGATTTGTATGACAGTGATGAGATCTAAAGGTGAAGAGGCTTTACCTTGCAATCCAGAAATTTCTACAAAGAAGTGGAAACAAAGAATTCAAGGGAAAATGGAGGAAGAGAACTTGGTCCGTAGAATCAAGATGTTAGAGACCATGATGGATAGGATGTTTAGAAGGCAAGAAGAACTTGTAGATTTATAGAAGACAACTTCTATCAAGCAAGAATCCATGGACTCGGTGGTTTGAGTCTTAGCTGAAAAGTACAGCATAAGAAAGAGCCACCATGAGGAAGATTATGGGGAATAACATGAAGAAGAGACTTCAAATGCAAGAGAAAAGGTAAAATCTGATCATACTCCTTTTAAAATTAAGATGAAAGTTGAGATTAAAAGCTTTGAAGGACAAGTATATCCAGAGTTGCTTGATAAATGGTTAAAATAGTTAGAAGTCTACTTTAGTGTCCATAATGTCACTGAGGCACAAAGGATCACCTTTGCACATCTCAAAATGGAGGGACATGCTCTAGTTTGATGGGAAACCCATCTAATCACTTGTGAAAAGAAGAAGCATCATATTTTGAAATCTTGGCAAGAATTTAAATAATTACTTAGAGCTAACTTCTATCCTATTGGCCACAAGATTGACCAAATGATTAAATGGCAGTATTTTAGACAAAGTAGTGGTCAAAGTGTGTAGGACTATACTACAGAGTTTCGGAGGTAGGACATGTTGCTAAACATGGACTTGGAGGATGAGGATATTCTAACTAAGTACTTAGGAGGACTTCACACTCACCTTCAAAGAAAATTCATCTCCACAAATCCCAAACATCTCAACAAGGTGTGTGTGTAGGAATACTACATAAATAATGAAAAGAAGCGAGGAGAAGCGAGAGCCAAGGGAAAAGCAATCAACAAATCAGCGAAAAAATAGTATGGGAAAACAAGTAACAAGGGTAAGTGGAAAGGGAAAGGTAAAAATATGTCACTACTTTAAATACTTGTAAAGATCCCAAGAATGTTTGCAAGAATTGTGATATCAATGGTCATATTAACGCTACATGTTATAAGTTGTATCCGGAGTTACATCCGAAGAACCAAACCAAGGACTCAAATAAGTCCATGACAACTGTAAAAAAAGAAGGGGAGGTGGAAATTGAAGATGAATCTGATGTAGATGAAAGGCTTGGATGCATGGCCACCAACATGGACAGCCAGGAAGAGGAGATGAGTAGACTATTCCATATCAAAATTCAGATCAAGAAAACTAAGGTAAATTCTTTGGTCGATACCGGTTCTCAATCTAACTTGATTTCTGAAGTAGTTGTAAAGAAGCTTGGTCTTGAGACTTACGATAATCCACACCCTTATCCTTTGGTTTGGGTGAAGAAGTGTGTTGAAATTCAGTAACAAGAAGATGTAAGGTCAAGTTTGGAATAAATTCCCGGTATATTAATGTTTTAAAATCTGACGTTATTCCACTTGATGCTTTTGATGTTGTATTTGGGAGTCCTTAATTGTATATTAGGGATGTTATATTTATGATAAGGGAAAACTAGTACGTATGGGTCAAGGATGGGATCAGCTATAACATTCGGGAACACCAAAGGTAAGACACGGGTTACTACGGTAAGTGATAACCAAGAAAAATGAATTATTCAAGAAAATCATAATTAGTTTTGTTTACTTTTGTTAAAGGAGAAACAATAGGGGGTAGAATTTTTAGAGATTTCTAACCAGGGAAGGCATGATTTGGATATTATTATTCAGGTCTTTTCAGAAGTATTTCAAGCTCCCAGTGGGTTACCACCAAAACGGGAAGTAGAGAATGAGATTCATCTATTGCGAGTCCCTTCTACCGAACATCAAGTTGTATAGGCAATCCTTTCTCGAGAGTATTAAAGTAAAGAAACTCTAGGAACTACTAGACCAAGGGGTGATATGTCTAAGCACCTCACCATGTGGTTTTCCTATTGTGATGGTGCCAAAGAAGGATGGTTCTTGGAGAATGTGCATTGACTACCACGCTTTGAAAAAGATCACCATAAAGAGCAAATATCCACTTCCCGCCATAGATGATCTCTTGGAACAACTTCAGCATGCCAAATTATTCACGAAGTTGGATCTCAAGTCCAGTTATCACCAAGTTAGAATGAAGGAGGAAGATATATGGAAGATTGTCTTCAAGATAAAATAGGGTTTGTATGAATGGTTAGTACTTCCTTTTGGGTTATGCAATGCACTCGCTACATTTATGAGATTGATGAATGATGTAATGTGGGATTTCATATATTCATGTGTCATTGTATATCTAGATGATATCTTAATTTTTAGTGCCACATGGGAAGAACATCTAACTCATTTACAACAAGTCTTGCAAGTTCTCAGGGAGAAAAAACTGCTTTGTAATAGGAAGAAATGTGAATTTGCCAAACAGTCACTTGTCTTAGGCATGTGGTTAGAGGAGGAGAGCTACGAGTGGATCCAAAGAAGGTGGAAGCCATCACTAATTGATCAACACCAATAGGATCCACAGAGACTAGGAGTTTTTGGGAGCAATACAATACATGCGGAAGTTCATTCTAGGCTTCTTTGTGATTGCAGCACCTCTACACATAGTGGCCACAAAGAGTAAGGGTTTTGACTGGGGTAATGAACAAGAAAAATCCTTTGAGTTATTGAAATACAAGATTAGTCATGCTCTAGTACTTGCTCTTCCTAATTTGCAACAATATTTTGAAGTAGAGACAGATGCCAATCATTATGTTATGTGTGCGTGTTTCTTCAAGGAGGTAAACTCGTATGCTATCATTCTGAAACTTTCACTTTAGAAGTAAAAGGATATTCAATATAAGATAAGGAAATGTATACACTAGTTCGAGGCAATTAAAAAATGGAAACATTATTTGTTGGGTAAAGAAACTATTGTGCACACCGACCACAAACCTTTCTCTAGTATTTGCGAATCACAAATAAATTACAATAAGAAAGGCACTAAAAATGGATAAGGTTCCTTCAGCAGTTCCATCTGGTGATCAAATAAAATAAGGGTAGTATAAATTTGGTGGTAGACATGTTGTCTAGGCCACCCAAACAGGAATTTTTTTCCTATTTGGCCACTATCTCTCAAATCAATCCCTTCACGAAGGAAGCTTATGGAGAGGCATATTCCCAGGATAGAGACTTTGGGGTGACATTTCAGCAGTTGTAGTCCCAAGGTACTGAAATGATAGGGATTGAATATTTTTATCTCAAGAACGGGTTGCTCTCTTGATGGGGAAGCTTTGTGCCTAAAGAAGAAATACTTCTATTGATGAGGGAAGCACATACCTTGAAAGTAGTGGGACATTTTGGTGTTGGTAACACCTAGCCCACTTGCAAAGGTATGTGTATTGGCCCATATGCAAGAAGAAGTATCGGAATTTATATGTGGATGTAAACTTTGTTATACCAACAAGCCTAAGACTAGGAAGGAGGGTTTGTATATGCCTTTTCCAGTACCTACTCGTCCATGGGAGGATATTTCTATGGATTTTGTAGAAGGATTAGCTATGTCTAAACATGGTCATGACTATCTCTATGTGGTTGTTGATAGATTTAGTAAGATGTGTATTCTTATGGCATGTAAAAATACAATAAAAGCACATGAGGCAGTTGATCATTTCTTTGCTAATGTATGGGTGCATTTTGGTTTGCCAAAGTCTATTGTTTTTGACAGGGATTCCAGATTCTTTGGGAAGTTTTGGACTACTTTGTGGGAAAAGATGGATACCAGGTTACAAAGGAGCACAACCTTCCATCTATAAACAAATGGACAGATAGAGGTGGTGAACATAACTTTGGTACAGTTGATTAGAGGGTATGCCAGCAAATACCCAAGAACTTGGGATGAGTCCTTAGCCTACATTCAACATTCCAATAACCAAGCAATACATACATCCACTATGAAGTCACTATTTGAAGCATGCTTGAGATATCTACCTACAAATCCACTAGACATAGCAGTTGGACAAAGATGAGGAAGAGACATGAGATACAAAGGTGAATAGAGAAAACAAATTTATTGAGAGGATCCAAAAATCCATCTCAAAGTCAAAGAATAACTAGAGAAATATCAAGCCAAGTACAAAGCTAGGCACAATCAACATAGGAGGGAACATAAGCTTCATGTTGGAGATAGAGTTTGGCTTTACTTGAGCAAGGAGAGACTACAAGGTCAAGCACGGAAGCTCAAGCCACTATGATATGGGCCCTTCACCATATTGGAGTAGGTTGGAGAAAATGCCTTTTGACTTGATTTACCATCATTTATGAGGATGTACTCTATAGTAAACTATGAGAACTTGCACCTATATGAGACATCCATGTTAGATGAAGATGAAGGACTACAATTGCTACCTTCCATTGAGGATTTCATCTTGGAATCATGAGGCGGATTGGACGAGGATGTAATGTTATAGCAAAAGGTTAGAGAGACTAGGAGAGGTCCACATGAGTCTTGGCAGGTTGGACTAAAGGAAAGACACCAAGGCATGCTTGGTGGTACTCAAAGGAGCAAGTGAGGGAATTATTTCCTCATCTACTCCCCACTAAGCTTTGTGGGACCAAAAGTCTCCTAAGCGGGGAGGTGTGATCCATAGGGATCCAAAATGACTCTACTTCATTAGATCAATCAACACGAATAAGGAAAAATAATACATGGAGGTTCTATCTTTTTAGTAATAGGATCACCACTCTATGCGAGCGGTGGTTCTGAGAACCTCCCACCCAACTAGGGTGGAGGTCATGTGACCATTGGTCTACATTGGCGCGATCCTGGCTCTTTGTGACGAAAAACAAAAATATAAAACAAACAGCCCCAAAATTTGAAAGGTTGTATATGTCTCTTCTCCTCCATGACCTTTCCCATTCTCCAGTGCATGGGAGGACATAAGAAAGGCTATTAATACATGTTTGTATAAGAGAAAAAGATCATCAAAGCATGAAAGCAAGTGAGCAAGAAGTTTGTAGTGCTATAATTGTGTTACTCGTAGAAGAAAGGAGTGTTGAGATAGTGCAAGAAATCCATTGGGAGGAAGTGTGAGATATTATCTACTTCTCTTTCATACTTATTGTAATTTCTATACTTATTGTTTTGAATTGGCTAGTATAAGTGGGAAAAATGAGAAATTTCCCTTCCTTACTTGTTTTTCCTCCTCTGGAGGTTTCCACGATAAAACTTGTTGGTGTTTATGATTTTATATTCTTTCCTTTCTTGCAATTGTGGATTCTAAGCATAAGCAAAATTCATTCACTAGTTATCTCTGTCATTTTCTAATAGAAAGTAGAACAAAAACGTTTAATTTGTGATTTTGTGGATAATTAAAAAGTTGAAGAGTTTACGATCAATGTTATCTGTCCTTTTCATGATCACTCGAGATATCGTTTCTACCAATTGAGAGGATGAAAATGACATTTTTACTCCTCCCACCCTATATATATAGCCCTTGTTGTGATGGTTTTGAATTTTTCCATAACCTACTAACCTCCACAATGGGATCTTCTTCCTTCATGATCATGTTTCCCTTCTTTTCAATTGTAGTCACTTTTACCTACTCCCTTTAAACCCCGGACGTGTTAAGACATCACCCATCCAATCTGGGTGCTCACCTAAGGCGTACGAAGCCATCGAGCCCTCTTTTATACAAGCCTTGTAAGAATGTTCATCATTAATGGAGTAATATTGCATAAAAAAATACATACATTCATTCTAACACATAGGTAAAGAAATTAGATCCAAGCACATATACACCATAATATGAATGTAATCATTATAACACAAAGGAATCAGATCTGAACCATGATCAATATGAAGAACACAAGGGTTTGGACCCATAAACATAGATATTCAAAACAATCCACCTCATATATTGATTCACAATTGTTTACAATATCCAGATTACATCAAAAAGGGTCATAGCAGACCAAATACATCAAGAAATAACATCCTAACCCTACAAATGACTCTACTCAAAGAGTTCTATCCATGCTCTCTCTTGTGCATCTAAAGTCTCTCTTACATCTCTTTCCTCACATCACACATCTTCTTCGCATCCCCTGTTTTAGATCCAAACACATTTTTAAATAGAGTGGGATCTCTCCTTCACTTGCCTCAACATCACTCAAGAGCAAACCGCATGCCAAATGTCATCATACCCTACCATACTTGAGTACCCTAAACATGCAAGTGCCAACTAACCCATAACTAACTCTACTTTACAACTCTTAAACACAATGATTATATCCTAGAATATTCTTTCCTTGGGTTGCAAGTCTCCATGTTCTAACCTTATCCACTATCACGCCTACCTATATCCTCACATGTTTTCCATGTAACACCATAACCCAAAATGCGGCTAAGTCTCAAACCCATTTTTACTCCTACACACAAACCTCTGCACACTCCATGTCCAACTCTATCCCTTCATTCCAAAACTGGTTAATTATTCAAGTTGTCTATGCATAACTTAGTTATCCTTGTGTGTGCTTCCTCATGTGCATTCTTCCTAAACTATCTTCCCAGTGCGCTAATCCTTTGCTCCAGAACTTAGTCATTTTTCTAGGATAAACATTACCCCACACTAAACGTGTTATCTGTCCTCGGAAAAATATGATATTCAATAAAGAATAAATAATGGAAGAATAAAATGACATGTATTCGGCTTACGCCAAAGAACAAAAGAATTTTTCTATTGTTGCACAAGGATTGGGAAAGTTTTATTCAAGGATGCTTCAATCTCATTCCAAGCATCCACCTCACTCTACACCTATTTAAATAAATCCCCTATCAATGCACATTGACCTCATCGAATGTCAGCTCTTCACCCTTAGCCTTCAATGTGTCAACAATATTCTCCATTTTCTTGTTAAGGTCGGTTAGCACATCCATCCTATGTGTCACTTGGGGATATAATTCCTTGACTTTACTCTTAATAGAGGTCCTTAAAATTTCAATTACCTCGGATTTATTCTCAACCTCCACCAGGATCTTGTCATGTTTAGCCCGATTACCTCTGTTCTTGGCATGGAACTCCTTCAATCTGCCTTATGTACCAACCCAGACACTTTCCACCATGTCTCTATATTTATAGTTATCATAGACAACTTTGGCCATGTGAGTTGTGGTTTCCAATGAAATGAGAAGCTTACTTGCACTTAGTTTTAGTCTCCTTAATTTGTAATCTCTCCTTCTCTTTTTGTCATGCCATAACTTCTTCCTTGACTCCAGTGCAAGTGGTTACTTCTCCATCGTGATGATGTGCTTAAAATCGTTTAGGTAGTGAAAAGGCTGAATCATACTTCTATTCAGGGGCTAAATTTGGGCACACTAAAATAATGGAGTTTGAGATAACCTCTACTTTCTTATAAGCTTCGCACACCTTCCCCTTCTCATCTCTCAACTCAGTCCTCAACTGCACAATTATAAACTCCTTTCCCTTTATCTCCTTGTCCCTCTCTATAATCTCCTTGTTATTTTCATCCAATGCTTTAATATTGTTATTCCTCTCGAATGACCTTGCTTCGACCTCCATCGAAACCTTGTTTATCACATTACATGCCTACTTATCACTCAACTATTTAAAATCCACAATAGGATTTACCTCCGTGGAGCTCGGTGTGTCTAGCAATGCACCTGCATTGAATTCAAATTTCGGCTCATCAACATGGGACTCAAAATCCCATGACAACATCTTCCTTATGCGTGGGTACACACCATCTATATCAAATGATGACCAACAAAGAGGTGGTCTGTAGGCATTGTGCTCTAGAAATGCGTGTGTATGACCTTGTTTGGATCAGCATCATAAGTCATTATGGGTCCTTGTGATGTCGACACACCCTTGCCACTTGTGTGCTCCCTTCGGGAAACCAACTGCTAAACTTGTATCCCCACATATGCTTTCATACTTCTCTTTCTCCATTTCTCCCACACTATGCTACAGCTCGTGCTCTACCAAGTCCTTGATGATACCTGCCACCTCCTTCTCCATCGTGTCCTCTAACTGTTCACCGGATAGGTGCAGGGTCTCATGCACCTTCATCCCCACTTCTTCTTCACTTCTTTCTCCCTCTCAAGTGTCCTCTAAAGATTCATTCCACTCTTCATCAGATTCATGTACATTATACACAAGGGGGTTCTTTTCGACTCGCACTCCTCGTCCCTCCTCTCCAGTCTCATCACCCTTCATGCTCTCTATTCTCTCAGAGTCTAAACTCTGCACTACCCTTTGCTTCTTCTTCATCGAAGACTTCTCCTTCACTAGATACTTTTCCTTCCCTTGGGTCTTCTTCTTCGTATAAGTGCTCATGCCCGCACCTAACTCTTGTGCCCCTGTGGTCTAAACCACATGCGTGCTTGGTTCCCTACTTGCTAGATTTTCCTCCCTATCTCTCTTCTTTGTCACTATCTTCTTCCTTCTGGTAGGGTCTTCAGGGATGGAGACATCATCCTCAACATACACATCTTTCTCAAACTTAGGCCTTAGGTTTATGTACACCCTTGTTGTTGTTGTTCCTGCAAGTGGTAATGTTACGGGCCTTAGCATATGTATGTCATGAGAGACATAATTCTCCACATATGCTTGATTCGAGGATATAAAAGTGTCATGCGCAGCGCACGATGCTCCTAATCTACTTCACTTAGATCAAACCTCAATTTCTTAGCCTCCTTAAACCTATTAATCGTGCTCTAAAAATATTGCTATGTTGTGAAGGAAAAAGGTAATTTACACCATGGGCTCTTGGTGCCATCAGTCAATGTGAACCTTCCAATGTAGAACTTTTGGTATACTGAAAATTTACCTTCATCCTTCACCAAGGTTGGAAATTTCTCTAGAATCCTCTACTCACTTTCGTATGCATCGCATATCTACTTGTACCATTTATCTAAGTGCACCTTATATGCAGTATCATAATTTCACAAGTATATGCTTCAAACCTCTTAGCTAGGGAGGGGTTCTCATCAGGGTACTCCCAAATGTTGTTATTCGGCCCATCAGGGCACTCCAATATCTAGAAAACAAAATGGTAAGAAGAATATTACCATACGTAATTTTATCTCCATCTCACATGGCATCAATGATATCCTCTACAATGAAGGCCAAGATGTTGTAGATGGTCCCCTCTAAAACCTTCCTGCAAACGTTCAACCATCTCTTGTTCACTTGTGTCCATCATTCTTGTCCATTCAACTTAGTGAACAAGTGCATGACCATATTCATGATTGGTTCAATGATCTTGGCAATATCAAAGGTGCACCCACCCTTCTTGTATTCATATGCCTTAGTTGTTTCCTTGACAACCTCATTTTTACCCAAGTCATCATCCAATGACTCTCCTGTGCAGATAAGTCCAATGTACTTGGAGATCAACTATGGATTTATGTGCATCCTCCTTCCTATGAAGTAAAATTAATCTTCATGTACACGTGACATAATCCACTAGTATAATCTCTCAGGCTTTCCAAAAATAAAAACTCATAGAGTTGTAAAATCCCACCTTCTCTAATTTCCTCTTCACGGAGTCATCATACATTGGTTTGTCATCTTCTGTTCTTTCTCCTATAGGGAAAACAAGCTCCAATGTCATATCTTTCTTGGTTGTATTTTTCCTATGGTTATAATCAATTATAACCATTTTACGTACGTGAGATACCCAATCCATCATCAATAATACCCCATCTGGGTATTGAATCTCCGCATATCTTTGTTGAAACTTGTCGATGCGATTGGTTTTCCCTTGCCCTTGCCCTTCTTCTTGGGTGAAACATTTGATCCTTTCCTTGGTGTCATTTTCCTTGTCGGGTCCTTGTTAATCCTTCCTTGTATCTTGATTTCTTACTGCTCAATCCCTTGGCTCCAATCCTTCTCGCACAAATTCTTCAAACCCATGCCCTAGTTTCTCAAACCCTAACCTAGAAACCCTTTCTTCCACAAGACAACGTTAAAACCTGCATAAATCCTTCCAAACAACCACTTTTGTGCACACCCATGTACTCCATTCCAATCTGGTTCTCAAATCTTTCACTTCGCACGTGATTTTCACAAATTTCTCACAAGGATGCCCTAGTTCACAAGAGCTCTTCTACAAGTAAATGCAAGGTGAAAATAACTTACCCTGACTCCCTATTTATAGTTTTCCACTTTTTACCATTAATTTCCATGCCACCTACCACCGTACTACCACATTAAATTTGGCTTTTTCCAAACAAGTAGCGTTATGTCCAATGTGTTTCCTTCACACACCCACTCGTGTGTAACCTTCTCAACTTTCTGGCGTTTAAAACTACATCGACCACAAACCCTTACACATGCTCTCAGCACCGAAGTACATCTACCTCTATGTCTTAAACCAAGTAGTTCTTCCTTCCACTGCCTACCTCATGTTGCTCCGTGCGTTCATCACTGCAGTGGATTTCATAAAATTATTTCTTGACACCATTTTATCTCTAACCATTATCACCTCTACTACGCACGTTCCTCTGATACCACACATTTTTGTTTCTCTCTCTCGGGCTATCAACAACATCATTCTAAATGTGTGCCTCTTCTTTGCACTCTCCACCCCACACTAAAAGTATGTGTGGTCCTCTACACATGAAACCTCTTAGATAAGCAATTGCTCTTTGGCACATAAACATGTTTATTACACAACACACCACACCAACAGACAAAGCATAACGACAATGAAAGGAAACACATATAAAGGAAAATTAAATAAAGGAAAACCTAAGCTAAATGGCAACACTGCCTTATTACAAACACCAAGAAGACTTATTTATAGTAGGGCTTCAACCTACTCCCATTAAAGAAACTAGATAACTATGTGCCATCTAAAGCTTCTAACTAGAAAGAACCTGATTCAAGTATATAGGTCACGACATACGGTCCCAACCAATGCACTTGGAACTTCCCATGGTGGCGTAAAAACTTGGAGTCATACAGAAGAACCATTTATCCAACCTCCAGCTTCTTATTTTTAATGTGTCGATCATGTCAGGCCTTCTGTCTTTCTTTCTCTGTCTTCTGGCTCCATCGAGCTATGGTGTGCCTCTCATCCAACTGCATCATTTTGTCTATGTGCTCTTCATTGCTTGCCCATCATCCAATCCTCCTACACACACAATATGCAAGGATGGTAACATAAATTCAACCGGTAAAATAGCCTCGGCGCCAAACACCAACTGAAATGGTGTTGCTTTGTTTAGTCTCTTATAGGTTGTTTTATAAGACCAAATAACAACAAAGACTTTATCATCCCAATCCTTCCTTCCAACATCACATATCTTTGTCAATGTGTGGCTCAAAATCTTGTTGAAAGCTTTAGCAGTTCCATTAGCTTGTGGGTGATAGGGTGTAGTCTTATGATGGGCTACCATAAATTCTACCAATAATATCCTAACAGTCTCATTCAATAAATGAGTACCCCTATCATTTTTAAACTCAATGGAAATTCATACCTGCTATGATATTCTCCCAAAGGAACCTTGTTGCAGTAGTTGTAGTGCAATCCTTCATAGGTGTTGCTTCCACCCACCGTGTAAGATAGTCTATACAAGTAATGATTTAACACAAACATGTCCTACGTGTCGGGGAGAATAGGGACCACGAATTCAATTTCCCATTTTTCAAATGGTTCCACACTTTTCTATAGGTGTCAATGGAATTTCTTCTCTATTCTCGGGCTTCTCAAGGCGTTGGCAATGATCACAATCCCTAGAATATTCTTGGCAATCCTTATATAGTGTCTCCCACAACAAACCAGCCATCAAAATATTTCATGTGGTAACTCACCCTACATAGTGTCCACTAGCAATCCCTCCATGAGCTTCCTCCATAATACCCACGCGCTCATGCTCTAGTACACATCGGTGCAAAATCTCATCCCGACCAAGTTTGTATAGATCTCCACCAATCAACATATAAGGCGTGGCGTGAATGGAAAGTTATTTCCTTTCTATACTCTTCAGTTTGTCATGTGCCACACCTATTCGTAAAAAAGACAACAATATCCTCCAAATCAATGGGTGTGTGTTGTAATCTAAATAGTTGTGCATCCAACATTGTGTCTTCAATGCTTTGTACATCCTCACCTGAATTAATTCTAGAAAGATGGTCAGGTCCTGAATTACACTTTCCTAGTTTGAATACCACTAAAAATTTGAACTCTTGAAATAACAAGATCTAATGGCATATGAAAAACAAGCTTGTTTACCAAATACTTAAGTGTCATGTGATTTTTGTAAAAGATAAACGGAGTAGCCAACAAGTACTTCCTAAACTTATGCAGTGCATAAATCATAGACAACGCTTCGCACTCCATTGTTGTGTAATTATGCTCAGCTGGAGTTAACTTTCTACTTACAAAACATAAAGGGTGATCAACAATCCCTTCTCCAGATGTTCTAACACTACTCCAATTTCCATCCCTGATTCATCAACATGCACATGGAAGGACTTGTCCCAAGAGGGAAAACATAAAATGGGTGCTTTGTTGTAAGTTTCCCCAATGATATATCAAAAGCCACACTGTTGTGCCTCATGCTAGTTAAATCTTCCTTTTTTCCTCAATATTTCTTCCAAGGGCATGGTGATCCTAGAAAAACCTTTGATTATTTTTTTGTATTAACTGTATGCCCCAACAATCCACACACTACACTTTGATTAGTAGGTCCACCATTAAGCCCTCCTTGCAAATAATATGACCTAGTAATGTCTTGAAGGGAGTAGAAAAGACACATTTCTTAATGTTTAGAGAGATACTTAAATGTTTGCATCTTTCAAACATCAATCTCAAGTTTTCATGCAATGATCTTTTACTAATCCATACACTATCCAATCATCTAGGTAAACTTGTAGAAACTTATGAATAAATTCTTGGAATGTTTGCACCACAATGCGGAGAATATAACAAGAACATTCTTAAGCATGAATGGCATAACCATATAATAAAAACATCCCCATTTAGTGGTGAAAGTAGTCCTTTCCTGGTCTTCTTTTACAATCCTTACTTGGTGATATCCTGAGAATCCATCTGTAACAGAGTAGATCTCACGCCCTGCTATACCCTCTAAGATTTCCTCAGTAAAAGGCATTAGAAAAGGATCTATAACACATGCAGTATTCAATTATTTGTATTCTATACATATATGTATCCTTCCATCTTTCTTGATACTAATCACCATTGGACTAACCCATTCATACTTCAATAGCTTCAATGATCTCGATTCCAACATTTTTTCAATCTCTTCTTTCACCTTTATCTCATAGCTTAGGATTAATCCTATAAGGATTTTTTCCTAATCAATCATGCACCTTCCTTCAACTTAATATGAATTTCTCTCAATGAGTGATGAACTCATTTTAATTCATGGTATCCATGAGGGAACAAATCTTGGTAGTCACACAACAACTCAATTATCTTTGAGACCTCTTGGTCTATCCAATAATCACCAATGATTACTTCTTTTGGCTTTGATTTTGTGCCAATATTGACCTTATTTGTCTTCAACGGCTCATGGTAGGTGCGCATCTTCTCATCCACACTATCTCTTCATCCTCTATTAGGTACACCATTTTTCCTTTCTCTTTTCTAGGCAGGCATACTCAAATTATACTTCATCCATTTCTTCTCCTTCTTCGAAGTGCACCTCCAAATTGGGCTTCCCTAGAAAATATAGGTTTATGTCCTCAACTTTGGCACTATCTCCCATATTAAGGCATTTGACTACCTACAAAGCCTCATTCACTGATGGTTTAAAAGATAGATAATCAAAAGTCTGAATAATATCGATGTCAACTTCTTGTTTGATGACCTAACTCCGAATAGACATACCATGTGTGTGCACAACCCTGTAAGGTGGAATAGAAATTATGCACCCATTATAAAGGAGGTAAAGCTTCGGGCCTTCTCGTCCGTGGTTTTATCACATTCCCAAATGTGGTACAAGGTTGATTCCTTCCCATGATAGTTGCATATCTTCTAAGGTGCATTGGTCCGTAGAAATCTAATAGAGAACGTGATTCTTATCACGCACCACTCTAGAATATTATCCCAATGAGTCTTCCACCAATGTGCAGCTGTCCCATACAAGGTATAAACAAGCATATTCCTCCATTATACTTCACAGGTCCATTAGACTTCCATAGCATGTAAGAAGACATCAGGGTTACCTTCTCCCGTGTAACTTGGTAATTATCTTCCTCCCAGATGCCTAACCGAATGCACCTTGACAACATGAGTCATAGTGCCCTTTAATTCTCTTCCAACCAACTCATAAGTCCCATGTGCCTAATTATCACATGCAATGCTATTCGTATCACTCATGGACTGAGCATCATCCCACTAAATGACTCCTCTTGATGGCTCAATAACCTTTGGGTCTCTGATGGTGCACACATAAATTCTATTAATTTATTCTTCCCCAAAGGCTTGACATAAGGCACAGACCTACCATATATTAGTGGAATAATAATGCATTCCTTCTTGTTCTCAAAGCTGATGTATCCCTTGTTGAAGCACAAATCAACATTATTCACATAACACCAAGGGCGTCCAAGTAAGGCTAGAAAACTATCTTCCTTGGAAAGTGCTAAGACTTCAAAGTCCCCAATGAACTTGGCCCCTTGAATGGTTATGAAGCATCCTTCAAGACTCTAATGGGTGTAGCTTTAGTTCTATTTTCCATGTACAACACATTTGAAGATGGTTGTAATGGTGGCCGCCCCATCTGGTTCCACGCATCCAGAGTAAGAACATTTACCTTTACACCTGTGTCAATTAGTATGTTACTCAAAATCCATCCATCAACTACTACATTCAACATGATCTCCTTATCATAATCAAGACTATGAGGGGGAAATTAGCATGCAAGATATACCTCTTGCACTTGCATCCAGTGTGACGGTACCTTTCCTCTTAACCATTCTCCTAACAAGGGAATGATATTTTCCTGCACAACATCTTACATACCTCTTTGAAATCATCAACATCCTTCTAAGGGATCTCAGCATTCTTCACCTGTTCCAACTTCCATGACTTCTCTTTCAAGCATTGGATCTCCTTGTAAACTCCTAATTACCTCCATAGTCTCCTGGTAAACCTCCTTCTGATAAGTTGGATTAGGGTACTTCCCATGCAATACCTCTTCTCTTGTAATGAGAGGCCTCTGCTTTGGTATTTCTCTAGTGCATGTAGCTTCAAAGTGCATGTAGTTACTAATACAGGCTCCAACTCAGGGTTAGACGCTACCGTAGGCATGAATAGAGGTTCAGTGTGCTCCACACTAACAATTCCTATGCCATTGTCCTTCTTATAATTTTGTCTCACATGATCATACAAGTCAGGACACTCCTCATACTTATGTTTCTTTCCACACCATAAGCATTGCAGAAAATATGGGCATTCACACTTGTAGTGATCCGTAGATCCACAATTGAAACAAGTTCCACGGGGGAATTCACTCCTTCCTCTGCCGCGACCACCACGACCTTTGAATCCTTCGTGAAAGATTCTTCCCCTTACTCCACCATATTCACTCTATCGAAGTTGACATCCCTCATTCTTAGAACTGTTCACAACACTAGATTAGTGCACACCAATAGCAATTGCATCATAAATCTGGTCTATCAACCGGTAGTCCTTCGTGTCATGATTAGTGGATGTATAAATCTTAAAATAGCATAACACCTTTTTACGAGCACATGTTGTAACAAAGGGCATCTACTTGGATCATGATCCCCATGATAGATTTCACATTCTAATGACATGACGTGCACCAACTTTCAAGGGAAACTATCCTTGGTGTGTCCTTCTACTTCACAATCTGTACACCAAAGTCTGCTACAAGTCTCATGTGCTGAATTTGCAGAAAACTTCTCAAGTTGTTTCGCCATGGAAGTAATATGTGCCTCCAAAAAGGGAATTACCCTAATATCAACACTTCCAATGGCCTAAGCGCACAAAGCAACCTCCAAGGCCTCACATGGATATGTGAAAGTATTATGTGAAAGCGCTCGTCTAAACGATGTTATCAAACCTCCAATGAACCACTGAGCATGCTAAGAGGGATGGATATCATAAGATAACTTTGACAAGAGAGTCTTAAAATGTGCATCATACTCCTACACACTCTCTACCATACCCTATTGAATATCCTTGAGTGCATTGATGCTATTTTTCTCAAATTTAGGAATATGAAATTCTTCCAAGAAGGCATCATGTAACACCATATAATCCACCGCCATCTGATGTGGGTCATAATTTTGGTACCAGCTATGTGCACACCCCTACAACATAGTTACAAAATGGCTTGCCTTTCACTTCAGGGGTAGTGATCCCCTTAGCATGTCATAGCAATTCACACTTGTGTACATGCTCTGAAATCCTCAACACCTTTGTAATCAGGTAAATGAAGAGACATCTCATAACATACCCGCTAATGGGGTTATGGTACTTTTCCACTAGATCAAAAACCCAAATTCCCTCATGTGTTTCCTCCACCACTAGATCCACTAGTTCCACTAACTCTTGACCCTCCAAATCCTCTGGAACCTCCTCATGTAGCAGGTATAGGGCCTAAAGTAGTGTTACTCTGTGTCCCCATCATTGTACTAAATTGAGCTCCAACAATATGTGAATTTGAACTACTTCCAGATGTGATACCCATGTTCTACGAGCCCATGCCTTGTCCAAATGACATGCCTAATAGGATACCACCAAACATAGGAAATGTTTCCCACCATAAATGAATTCAATGAGAAACTATATCTACTTGATGTTGTTTGCTTACCAATACTAACACCAACCAGGACTAGTGATACTTGTCTCAGAGACTGGAAAACTAAGTGTAAGGGCTTGGTTTTCATGTGGGTTCAAATGCACACCTACAATATGTCTCTTTTCTCCATCTAACAAGCTCTCATCAGAAGCTAAGGGGATTCTCCTTCTGATTTTACCAAGATGGGGTAGCATAGATTGCTCAGGTTCCACATCCTCCACGTGAACCTCAAATCCTTCCCATAACATCTGCCTCCAAACATCCATCATTCCTGTAATCTCACACTATCTCACCAATTCCCTCTCCCAAGCTTCATTATACTTGAGTCGCCTCTCTTCTCTCTCCACTTCGCCGTAGGATCCACCATTTCTCAACACACTGCGCTTCCATGCCCCATGGCTAGTGGGAGTTTAGCTATCCATAGGAAACGATTCTAAACTCAAAGTGATTATCAGGATCTTGATGGCTAGTGATATAGCACACAAGAAATATACTCTCGGTTCTCGCAAGAATTCAAACTCAGAACTTCGGGAAATAATACATAGAAACCATGTACTCCAACGTGTAGCTAGTAAACACACCACTCCACCAATAATCAATAACACGAGTCCAAATCAAATTAGCATCATGAAGCTACTGATAATCTTATTGGGTCCAAACATGAGGTCGATAGTACCAACTCCTCCTCGATGCATATGTCGATAACCATTCATACAGTTCTATTGGAAAACAACAAAATAACATTTCATAGAGATCATGATACATATGCTCCTCTACCCATGTACATGCATCAAACTCAGGTCCAGTGTTGAATCTCTGTGTAAACTCATCCTCTCGTGTTCTTAAGCCAAGTCTCCATGCTAGCCAAATTCAAGTGCTCTCTGCCATCACACACCATTCTTACAACAACTTCAAAAGAGATATCGGTAACGTAACCAAAATGTAGTCATTTTTACCTAGTCCCTTTAATCCCCAAGTGTGTGGGCACATCACCCACTTGAACTGGTGCTCACCCAAGGCTCACAAAGGCACCGATCCCCTCTTTTATGTGAGCCTTATAAGAATGTTCACCATTAATGGAGGAATATTACAGAAATAGAAATACATACATTCATTCTAGCACAAAGGTAAAGAAACTAGATCCAAGCACAAATGCACCATAATATGAATGTAATCATTATAACAACATAGAGGAATCAGATCTGAACCATGAGCAATATGAAGAACACAAGGGTTTAGACCCATAAACATAGATATTCAGAACAATCCACCTCATATATTGATTCACAATTGTTTACAGTAGCTAGATTACATCAAAAGGTCATAACAGACCAAATACATCAAGAAATAACATCCTAACCCTACAAAATGACTCTACTCAAAGAGTTCTAGCCATGCTCTCTCTTAGTGCATCTAAAGTCTCTCTTGCATCTCTTGCCTCACATCACACATATTCTTTGCATCCCTCATTTTAGATCCAAACACATTTTTAAATAGATTGAAGCTCTTCTTCACCGCCTCAACAATACTCAAGAGAAACCGCATGCCAAATGTCATCATACCTGTCATACTCGAGTACCCTAAACATGCAAGTGCTAACTAACCCATAACTAAATCTACTTTATAGCTCTTAAACATAATGATTATATCCTAGAATATTCTTTCCTTGGGCTGCAAGTCTCCATGTTCTAACCTTATCCACTATCATGCCTACCCGCATCCTCACGTGTTTTCCATGCAACACCATAACCCAAAATGTGGCTAAGTCTTAAACCCATTTCTTCTCCCAGCAAACCTCTGCACACTCCATGTCCAACTCTAGCCCTTCATTCCAAAACTAGTTAATTGTTCAAGTTGTCCGCGCACAACTTAGTTATCCATGTGCATGCTTCCTCATGCTCATTTTTCCTACACTGCTTTTCTTCTCTGCGTGTTGATCCTCTACTCCGGACTTAGTCATTTTTCTGGGATCAACATCGATTGTCTATCATTCCATCAACGCTTAAGGGGAATCATCCATTCTACTTATTTTTCTTATATCCATACAAATAAAATTTTCATTATCTTTAAAACGGTGTCGTTTGCGCTACACCACATCAAAGAGGGGGAAATGTAGACACCTAGTTTCTATTGCACAATTTTAATACTAAAATTATACTAAGTGTCTTCTTCCCATCATGGTACTATAATTATTAACCTTTCGTTAATTAGCTAATTTTCCCCCATCCTGTATGTCAATTAACGTCGTTTCATTAGTTAAAATCATCTTTCAATTAATTGATTGCCCATTATTAATTAATTACCCTTTCACAATATTTTATTTAATTAATAAAGTCTCTTATTAATTAAATCCCCTTTTAAACCCCTCTAATTATTCTAATTTACCTCTACATCTCCTCCAAATAGCTTCTACAAGCTAAACATGGCCTATTAATTAATCTCAATTGATTAATTAAACCTTCCCTAACTAATATGGGTCACTAATCTTAATTAATCTCTTCTAAACATGCTTATCTACTCCTAATTCTACATCTATGTTATCTCACACTCACTGGGATATAGGCTTTTCCAAAATTAGAAAGCTATAAAATCAACCTAGTACCTTCCTACCAATCTACACCATGTCTTTGTAAGACATTGGTACCTATTACTCAAGAGAGCATTTCTATTATAGGAAGGCTTGCCAAATTGAGAAACCCCTTACTTGTTAAAAGTAGTAAGAGAAGATTCAAACATGGCCTTTGTGCCATTTTGAGGAGACCTCTTCCTTTTATCAAGCATCCTTGATCATGTGTGGCTCACATTCAGCTTAAAAGGAAATATCTAGATATCAAAAGTGCATCTAATTACGAAAGGAGGTTTGCATTCTTTGTTTTTACCATTTTGTACAACTTACATTAGCTTCTTTTCATGCTTTATCTTGATGTATTTGTTTAAATAATTACGTTAATATTTACTTGGTGTTAAGTCCATTAATTAGCTTATATCTTTAGCATGCATATAATAGTAGAAGGATATAAAGTGTCAAGAAATGTTAGTATAGGAATTATTGTTCTTAAGAAGACCTAGATTAGGTTTTTCATATTTCAAGTGATCATGTTGTGGGTCAAGATAGACTTTAAGATGTTTTTTTATTGATGAACCACCTCATGTGAATCACATTTTTGGGATTTATCATGTTCCTTGATAGTTTCGTCTAACATTTCCCGAGTAATGGATTCATGATCAAAGTTATTTCCAAGTAGAAAGTTTTAGGTAAAGGATCAAAGGGCACGACATATTTTGTAATAATGACCCCAATTAACATGTTACCAATAAAATTTTCTTTCATCTTTCCATTGAGGAAGTGGTCAAAATGGGTCTATGATCATGGGAATGGTCAAAGTAGACGTCATATCGATTCCTCCTCAAAAATATGTTGGTGAAAATCATTATGGGAGGAAGAATGGGAGTGACTCTCTCATTGTGGTTTAAGAGTATAATGATAAATGTTATGGATAGTCTGGTAGAATATGTTCCTTAAGGAAGAGTGTTGGTGACTTCATCATCAATGGAATTATTGTTTCTAGGATGCTTGAGAATGTGGATATTCTTAGGTGGTTTTTGTTGAAGAGAAGGATTTTGAATTCATTCATTATATAATCTTGGAACTTTACATGCTTGAATGCTTCATCCAACGTAGTAAGAGAGAAGGATCTCACCTTGTATTGAAGACAAGACTCAAGGGCTTGAAGGAATAGCTTAAATAAAATCTCATTAGGCATGTTGTGATCAACATTAATTGATAAGGATTTCCATTTCTTAACGAAAGCTTTGTCATATTCGTTTTCATATTATTTTCAATTGATGAAAGTATTAATGTTGTTTTCATGGAGATTGCGGTATTGGAATTCATTTACTAAGGTGATCACCAATATTTTAAGCTCAATAATAGATTTGTCCATAATACAATGATACCAATCTAAAGCATCTCCCCTAAATGTTTTGGCCAATATCTTGGTGGCTACATAAGAATTGAATTTCACTCAATCCTTGAAAATGTCTCCAAATGCTCTAATGTGAAGGGTAGGGATAGAAGCTATGTATGGAATGATAGGTTCTCATTGAATGGCTTCAAATACCTTGTTATGAATGGAGGGTTGGAAAATGGCTTCTCCGTTGATTTCAACCAAGAGGGGAGAGGTTTGGCTATGGTTTTTCATGCCCCATGAGACCATTTTTAGTTGACTAGTGAGTTAAACTAAGTTATTTTGCATATGTATGAACAGATTTAGATTTTATATTTTGTTGTTGACTTAAGTGATGGATGACTTGATTAGGATCATTATTTAGAGGGGTAGTGTTGTTAATAGTATCATTATTTTCTCCATTTACAGGAGGATCTATATGTTTAACATCTTATTCTAATTTTTAGAGACATAATCTTTAATGTACTTTTGTAGCATATTGGGTGTGTTATCATGCCTATGTTTTTTTTTTTTAAATTCTCACCATCATTCCCTTCTCATGATTCCCGTAACATAAAAACTTGCATTCTTATATTAGCTTTGTGTTGGGATTTAATGTATACATTTTTCAACTTGTTCATCTTGGTTTTTACCTTGTATATTTCATTTAACTTGTGTGGCAATCCATTTTGCATACAAAAGTACATACTATAATTTTTCACTTCCAACAAAGTGTAATAGAATCCCACCTCACACACTTTTCAATTTCTTCTTGCACATTTTCAAGAATTCCTAAGTTACTTTTGTTCCAACACCTTCGTCTTAGGCACATTTTTTCTAAAAACACATTGTGAGGCGGCTCATGCACTTAAATGGTTTGAAAATATGCACTTTTGTTCCCAAAACTCATAAATTTGTACTTTTGTTCCCAAAACCTCTCCCAAGGATGATTTTATGCACTTTTGTTTAAAAAAACCATTGGAGGGTAACCTAAGTCATTAAAAAGTACTCAAGGAACTCCTAGAGGTTGTTTGGGGTATTAAAGTTTTCAAAAACTTTTAAAAACTCACTTCCCGTCACTTAAGTGTTTCTAAGGTGCACTTCATGTGTGCCTTGGGTAATTTTTGTTCCAAAAGTGTATCCTAAGTGCACCAACAATATTAATTGTTCCTAATGTGATTCTCAAGTGCACCCGAGGTATTAATGTGTTCCCATAACCACTCCAAAGTATAATCATAGGTGGAGAAGCGGTTCAAAGATGAAACTCTATAACCAATATTGTTTTCACCATAATATTCTCATTCAAAATCTGATTTGAGTGGTCTTTGAAGTTTTGGAAATATCATGAAGCAATGGTTAATATTGTATAGGTCTAAAAACATCAAAAATGTATAAGGGTTTCTTGAGAATCATTTCACAAGTGTTTTTTTACTTCATTTTAAGATCTTGTTTTTCTCATAGTTCAATTTTTACAAGGTGAATCTTGATCAAACTTTGTCCATAGCCTCTTAAATGGGGCACCACCATCTTGAAGTGTATTCATTATGATTTTGCCACTGGTGATGGAAAATTTATCATATGAACTTCATCAAAATCAAAGCAAGAACTCACAAGTGGAATGTGAACTTCTATCAACATAGCGAATTATATCAAGTGCGAGAGATTATCCATTTCAATACAACACATTAAATTGATCCTCATGTGTATTGATTGTTTTGGATGAATAAAAATTATGTAGGGATTTTTTTAGAAATACTCTCATCCCAAGGGAGAAGAATGTATCTGAGACTGTTCTGGGATTCATATTACAAGTGTTGAAGGTGAAAGTGCTTGAGTGAATCAAGCAAAGAACCTCCATGGTTGGAACTCATTAATTTTATTATCTTCTTCGTTTGAGTGATTTTTTATTTCTTTGTTGGGAAAATTGATTTTCATCAATTAAGTGACATTTCTATTTTATGTTGGAAAAAGTACCTTTTTGTAAAACTTAAGTGACTCAAATATAAAGTCACTTTAAGTTATAACTTAAGTGAAAGTGAAAAAGGTAAAATTTATGTTCTTACCAGAAGGTGGGTACAAGGTGGATATGGTCTAAAAGTATAAATAGGGGTGTTATTTCCATCATAATGGTATATTTATATGTTTTATCTCTATATGTTGGAGAGTTTGTTGTAACTTTGTGTACATATGTTCTTCAGTTTTCATGAATATATATAATGTAATGTTGATGTTTTCATTTCTCCCTCTTGTGTTTATTCTCCTCAACCATAAAACTTCACCTTACTATTTTATAATTGAATGTCATAAATATTGTTTTTCTCCATTGTTAAATGTGATGCAATAATACTAAGACTTTGTGTTGAATGTTTGTGTACGTGGACTTTGTGTCATATTTGCACGGGCTTCAGGGGTTTGTGAAGACTTTTTCTTCTTGTTATTATTATTCGGGGGTTATGAGAGTGAGACATTTTTATCCTTTTATTTACCTCGGAGTTATCCAAAAATATATGTTTATTCGTGGGGTTCTCCCTTCCTCCTAATTTTCTCCTTTCTCTTTTATTTCTCCTTCCCATTTTTTTCCTTTTTGTTTTTCTTTTAAAATCAAAAACCATCGTCAAGGAACTACCCCTCTCAAAAGTAGAGGAACATCACCCTATACAAAGGTGATTCTCCCTAGTCATTGTGGATTGTATACTATCTCCATTAGGCCGATTTTAAAATATAAAGCAACATAAAATCCTACCTATATTTTTTAACGACTATGTTGGGAAAATCAAACTACTCATCACATTCATTTCCAACATCAAGGAATCTCCTTGGAATAGAATTTGGCAACTTTTTGTGAAGTCGGTAATTATAGAATATTAAATCTATATATCGACACCTCATAAAAAGAGTTACAACGATGAAAAAGAGGAATATGATCTTCCCTTTCAATCCATTCAAGTTCTAGATGATCCTAAATAGGCATACTTTTAAAGAATTTTTGTTAACATGTCAATCTTTTATGCTCATTTTTTAAAATCTCAATATGCATTCCCTTTTCATGATTCCCGACATAGAAAAATGTTGCATTCTCTTATTATATTTTTTGTCCTTCAATGTATACATTTTCCAACATTCCCACTTTGGTTTATCCCTTATGGCTTGTCTTTGACTTATGCGCAGAGTTCTACCTTGCATACATAACTACATCCCTCACTTTATCAATACTTGCATTGTAATGAAATCCCACCTCGCGCGCTTTTTGAGTTCTTATTACACTTTTCAAGAACACGTAAGACACTATTATTCTAAAAACAAAATCAGGATGCACTTTGATTATTAAAATAGTTCTAAAAATTATTCCCAAGGGCTCCCATGGACTTAAGTGGTTCCCAAAAGGCTTCTCAAGTGCATCCATGAACTTTTGGTTCTAAAAATGCATTGGGGATTATATTTTACTATTCAATAGTTCCAAAAAAATTTCTCAAGGGATTTCATTCACTTAAGTGGTCCCCAAAAGGCTTCTCAAGTGCACCCATGTAACTTTTGTTTCTAAAAATGCATTGAGGATGCACTTTTATTACTAAAATATACAAAAATTGTTCCCAAGTGTGCCTAAGTCATTTAGTGGTTCCAAAAATTATTTCCAAGTGCACTTAAGTCATTAAGTGGTTTCAAAAGTGTTTTTGGGGTATTAAAGTTCCCAAAACTTCTAAAAATTATGCCCACGAGATGGAACTTTGGGTTCAATCTTGTTTTCATCATAACTTTTGTTGATTTGAGTGTCATTTGAAGCATTGGAAATATAATGAAGAAAGGATTGAAATTTAATAGGTTTCAAACAGAGATACTAAATTGTATGCAGGTTTCTTGATAATTATTTCTCAAGTGTTGTTTTTACCTTCATTTGAAGAGCTTGTTTTTCTCATAGTTCGAGTTTATTCTTATAAAATTACCTAAATTTTTTTCATGGCACCGCCATTTTGAAGTGCATTCATGAATATTTTACCATTGGTGATGGAAAACTTGATCATATGAACTTCATAAATATCAAGGCAAGGATGACTAGTGGAAATTGGACTCTATCATAGGAATACTCCACCATAATGGCTTGTGTCAAGCAGAGGGATTATGAATTTCTATTCAAAACACCATCTTGGTCTTCATGTGTGTTAAATATTTTGTATGCTTCATAATCATGGATGGATTTGTTGGGAAATATTCTCATTCTGAAGGAGAAAGATGTATTAGATATTGTTCTAGAACGGAAGGATGCAAGTGTCGAAGGTTAAAGTGCTCGAGTGAGTGATTCAAATAAACCTCCATGGATAGAAATCATCTTTTCTTTTTCTCTTCTTCACTTGAGTTACTTTATATTTCTCCATTGAGAAAACCAATATTTGTCACTTAAGTGACACTTCTATTTTTTGTTTTGGAAAAAAAAAAATTTTGTAAAACTAAAGAGACTAAAATATAAAGGCATTTTAAGTTGTAACTTAAGTGAAAGTGAAAAATGTAAAATTTATATTCTTACCATGAAGATTATTACGAGGTAGTTACAGGCTAAATGTATAAATAGGGGTGACATTTCTATTGTAAGGGTTTGATTCGGTTCTCTCTTTTGTCTCGACCCTAAAAGAGTTTTTATAAGTTTATGTACATATATTCTTCAATTTCCATGAATATAATAAAATATTGATGTGTTCATTTCTCCCTATGGTGTTTATGCCCTTCAATCATAAAACTTTGCATTTCTATTTTATAATTGAATGATGTTATAAACATTGTTTTTCTCCCTTGTTGTATGTGATGCCCTGATATTGAGACTTTGTGTTGAATGTCTGGGTACGTGGACTTTGTGCCATATAGAGTTTGGGATTTGTGAATACTTTTTGCTTCTTTTTGCTCTTATTTTACATCTAGTATTGTATTGTATTCCTTCATGTGCGAGAGTGAGTGTTCTAGAATTTTCTTTAATTTGAGTTATCCAGTATATTTTTTTATATTTTGTCACTTAGTTTCTCCCTTCATATTCTAATCTCTCATTTCTATCCTTTCTCATTTCTTTCTCCTTCCCATTTTTGTTTTATTTTCATTTTCTAGTTAAAATCACCAAAAACAAATACTCCTATCATACAAGGAACTACCCTCTCAAAAGTAGAGGAACATCACCCTTTTGATAGGTGATTTTCCCTAACTATTATAGATTTTATACCACCTCCATTAGGCCATATATGAAATTAAAAACTAACATAAAATCCTGCCAGTAGTTTTTGGTGAATCTATTAAGGAAGAAAACATCTTGTCACATTCTTTTTTCCACATCAAGGAACATACCCTAGAGCAAAGGTTGATAACTTTGCATGAATTTGGTACCCAAAATAAGAACACCGCAAAAAGATGAAAATTGTAAGTTGGTATTCTATGTCAATTTATTTACAATGACAGTGATTAATAAGAAGAAAATTATCTTCCCTTTTGAAGCATTCAAGTTCCAAATGATCCTAAATAGGAACAATTTCTCAAGGATTTCTACGGTGGTTTGAATTTGCAACCAAAGTGAGAATTTTTTTCCCCTTTGGCTCAAACTTTGCAGCAATTTGAAAAAGTATAAGAACAAGTATTTCTCATTTTCTCATCATAGTAATGATCCTTGTTGAAAAAAATAAAATGGGTTACCTCCTAATATTTTTGATGTTCCATGAAGAAGAAGAAGGTTCTTGACACATCCTGCCGCAAGTTTCGAAAAGAACATAAAATTGTAGACAAGTATGGTGGACAAAATTCATACATCCAATGATACTAAAATCAAATCCTAAAAGAGTGTTGCTAAAGGAAGAAAAATGAATATTGAACCTAATGATGATTAGAAATCCAAACATATGATGATACAAATGAAAATATGTATAAAATGCTAGAAGGTGAATCCTTGAATGAGGTAAATTATGATGAAATGTTTTTAGAAGAGAAATATACTGAAAATTATGTTTTAGATAATGCACATCTTGTTGAAAAGTTCAAAAAATTTCCCTTACTTTATCTTCCCACTAATGATTTTATCTCTTATAGGGATAAAAACATGACTTCTGAAAGGAGTAAGTACAAAGGATTGTGAGAATCTTAGAATGGATTTAAAATCCCCACCTCAATATTGAAGTCTTACGTTTTCTAAGGCTATAGAAAGTTTGAGCATCTTGAGACACTCCAATGTTAAAATGAAAACAAAAATCTATTGAGAGAAATTTTTGAAGATCCTCCACATGTTGAAGTATTTGTTCCTAAATGATACCTTAATGTCACTATGAATGCATTCTTTACGAACCTCTTAGTGCCTTTCAAGTCAACATTGCTGGAAATAATGAAGAGAAATGAAATTGAGTTGTCATTCATGACTTCATTTCAACCTTAGGCAGAGATTTTTGAAGAAGTGGATTGTAAGCAAAGTGAATATATTTGTCTTAACAAGAGTGATCCCATGCTTGTATAAGTCATTAATCATCATGAATACATCCAATTTTTCATAATGAATTCATCATCATTGTTAGATAATCTTCAAGGAGTCAAGTTGAGGTAATTATGAATGATTTCCATGTTTTTTTGTTCTCAATATGATGAATGAGTGTTCCAAGTCAATGGAGAGAAAATTGAAGATCTCAACATTCCTTCTAATACACTTGTTGGTAGACAAATATTGCACACATGTGTGATTAGAACATATGAGTCTACCTATGAGTTGTTTTCAAACTCGGTATAGAAAGAATAAGTGAAAAATTTCTTCTTAAACAACCATGATATCAACAAGAGAAATTTTATCATGTTGATTTCTTTGATGAAGAGTATATATACTCCTTAACCACTTGTGATTTTGTATGTGAGTTTGTTTATAAATTGTTCTCTTAACTAGCACAAAAGGAAAATATGGAATCTTTTGAAGTCACTAAGTATCAAAAAGTTTTTATCTTTAACACATCCCATTGAATACAATGGAAATGATAAGAGTCTTGATGAATTTCATCTCCCACTAATCATTATGGAGTACAAAAGGTAAAATTTTAGTGATACCTCTGATCAATTTCCACACATAGGGGTTCATGCACATGTCAATAATAATTATTGTATTCCATGTCTCGTCTAACTAAAATGGGATTTGTGGAGTTGGATAACTGTGAGAATGAGGATCCTCGTGGTGAAGGATAGGTTCTCTTCATTGATTTGGTGACAGGTTTCACTCCCCAATATGACGTTGATGATGATTCTACCTTAACTTCATCTCCAAAAGTAAGTGATGACACTAGATTCACCCTACACATGTGCTAAGAATGAATGGATGAAAACCAAACAATAAGAGTGTGTTATGGTCGTCATGGCTTCTCGTAAGAATATTTTTTAAGAGCAATCAGATTTAAAATTTTAGAGAGATGGTGATGAATGCTCATGTAATTCAATGTTTGGCGTGATACAAAATGAAGGTGAGAAGTTAATTTCAAAAATTTCTCATTGTCGGAGGAGTAAAAAAATTGAACAAGTGTTGGAGGGGTCATTGATACAAGTGAATTTTTTGTGCAATATCGGTTTGAGGATGGAGTTTTCGTTTCTATTCTTATTTTACATGCCAAGGGGTGTTGTAAAAAAATATTGGTATGATCAATTGAACATGTTTAGTCCTTCGAAACTTCATGTATTCATTCCATTTCACTATAAGGGTACCTATTTCTCTCACCTATTGTTGGGTTTGTATAAACTTGTTGTAGACACTAAATCACGCACTTTGGGTATATTTCTAGTCCTGATCACATACTACTATTCATATGATTCCTAAGCAAGAAAATTACTAATTAACCACTATCTTGGGCCTCTTTGCTTTCTTTCTATTTTCCTTCTTGGTCTCACACACCTTCTTGCCTAGTCTAACTTTTGACACTTCATTTTTTATAAGTATGGACACCAAAGCACCTGTGCATCCCCATCCCCTCTGGGTGCCCCGACCTCTTTGTATCTTTTTGCATATTTTGGGTCCTTTTTAGTTGTTGGGCATATTATTTTCTTGGTGGTCGGCCTTTTAGTGGTTAATTACAAAATTTAAGCAAGGGAATCATATAAATACAAAGCTATGTGACAATAATAAAGGACCAAGCACTAAGCATTTATTATCATCACCTAAGGTTGCATCCAAAGGAATTAACAGAGCATTAAATCGTACATCTAGCATCCATTCAAGGGACAAGGGACTGCATTCTTTTGCATACACTTCATAGGAAGGGAAGTTCATTTTTCCATGCACACATCTATCTACATTTTCTACATCTATTTATTTCTCACTATTCAAGTGTGTATAACACAAGAGCTACCTAGGGAAAGATTACACACACGCGCGCGCGCGCACACACATGTAGAACTACATGATTAAATGTAGTGCAGTGCCCAGATCATAAGTTCACTCAGTCGGATGACCACTAGGGTCAGTCTGACTCCCCATTAACATATTTTTCTTTTTTGGATTTGATGTGTTTTTGGGTTCTGTAAGTGTTCTTTCTTATTGCAAGTTTTAGGTGAGCTTGGCGATCATACAAAAAATGAAGAAACATTGTAAAAATTAGTTTTTGAGGTGTTAAGCGACATAGATGCCCAGAGGAGGTCTCGCACGCCCCAGTGTCCGTGACCTGTCCAGCTCCCAGTCCTACCATTTCAAGTGCTCAAACATTTTTCGGGGGCTTGGTTACAATAGTCCCTCCTTGTTTCATTAGTTTTCTAGCTCGGTACAACTTCCGGATTATTGTGAAATCAACTAGTGTCTTACCTTCTCTCTTGCACTTAGGGTTTCAAATTTATTAGCTTACTTGCTTGGATCAATTTTTACTTTATTACATATCTATATACTTTGATTGTTACATATTTATATGTAGCATTTATTTATTTCAATATTTTCTTAATCACTTATATATTCTCATTTTCTTCCCCTTGTACATAGTTTGTTTTTCCTATTTTTGGCTTGTTTCCCTTTCCATTTTCTTGTGTGTATGTGTGTGTTCAATAAATTCAACAGAGAAAAAGATCCCTTGTGTATTTTTGTCGATCCTAAGTTTTCTTCCCAATGGATAAGGCACCGGTCTACTAAACACCAAGAGAATATGGAGTTCAAGTTATGCCTTATTTGTGTTTCGTCCAATCCAATTCATTTCCCCAATAAGAGCCAACTTTTATCATTCCATTTTTTATGCTTATTTTTAAAACTATCTCAGCATTCATTCCCTTCTCACGATTCCCTCCATGGAAAAGTCTTGCATTATCATATTATCTATTTGTTAACCTCTAATGTATACATTTGTCAACTTTCCCACCTTGGTTTGTACCTTATGGATTGTCTTAACTTGTGTAGAGTTCTACTTTGCATACATAAGTGAATCCCTCACTTTTTCAATACTTGTCATGCAATGAAATCCCACATCACACATTTTTGAGTTCTTATTAAAATTTTCAAGAACACATGAGGCATTGTTGTTCTTTAAATGCATTAAGGATGTACTTTGATTATTAAAATTGTTCCAAAACTGTTCCTAAAGGGCACATATGCACTTAAGTGTTTCCCATAAGAATTTTCAAGTGCACCGATGCACTTTTGGTCCAAAATGCATTAATGGTGCACTTTTATTATTAAAATAGTTCCAAAAAGTTTTCTCATGCGCTCCCATATACTTAAGTGGTTACCAAAAGAATTCTCCAGTGTACCCATTCAAATTTTGGTTCTAAAATGCATTGATGATGCACTTTTATTACTAAAATAGTTTCAAAATGTGCCTAAGTCATTAAACGGTTCCAAAAATAATTCAAGTGTGTCTAAGCTAATAAGTGGTTCCAAAAGTGTGTCCAGGGGTACTAAAGTTCCCAAAACTTCTCAAAATTTTGTCAATGAGATAGAACTCCCGTGCCACACTTTTTTCATCATAACTTTTGCATCTGTAATTTTATTTGAGTTTCGTTTGAAGCATTAGAAATATATTGAAGAAAGAATTTATCTTTTATAGGCTTCAAACATAAAAAAATTATATACAAATTTCTTGAGAATCATTTCTCAAGTGTTGTTATTACCTTCATTTGAATAGCTTGTTTTGCTCATAGTTTGAGTTTATTCATTGAATATTATTAAAACTTTATTCATGACCTCTTCATAATGGTAACCCCATTTTTAAGTGTATTCATATTAATTTTACCATTGGTGATGGAAAATTTGATCATATGAACTTTAGCAATATTGAGGCAAGGATAACTAGTGGAAAGAAAACTCATATCAAAGGAAGACTCCACTAAAATGGATTGTATCAAGTAGGGGGATTATCCATTTCAATTCAACACACCAGCTTGGTCTTCATGTGTGTTGATGATTTCGAATGCTTCATAATCATGGATGGGATTTTGGGAAACACTCTCATTCTAAAGGAGAAGAATGTATTCGAGTGTGTTACGAATGTAAGGCTACAAGTGTTGAAGGTGAAAGTGCTCAAGTGAATCATGCAAAGAAACATCCATGGCTGGAAATCATCATTTATTATTCTCCTCTTCACTTGAGTGACTTTCTATTTCACCATTGAGAAAAGCACTTTTTGTCACTTAAGTGACATTTCTATTTTGCATTGGCAAAAAGTGCTTTTGTAAAACTTAAGTGACTCAAATATAAAGTCACTTTAAGTTATAACTTAAGTGAAAGTGAAAAAGGTAAAAGTTATATTCTTACCATGAAAGTGGTTACGATGTGGTTATGGGCTAAAAGTATAAATTTGGGTGACATTTCTATTGTAAGGGTTTCATTTGGTTCTCTTTTCTCTCGATTCTGAATAGAGTTTGTTGTAACGTTATGTGCGTGTATTCTTCAATTTCCATGAATACATGTAATAAAATATTGATGTGTTCATTTCTCCCTATGGTCTTTATGTCATTCAATTATAAAACCCTACATTTCTATTTTATAATAGAATGATGTTATAAACATTACTTTTCTCACTTATTGTATGAGATGCCCTAATACTGAGAATTTGTGCCAAATATATGGGTACATGGAATTTGTGTCATATCTATGCAGTTTAGGGGTTGTGAAGACTTTTTGCTTCATATTGCTTTTATTCACATCTAGTATTGTATTGTATTCCTTTATGTGTGAGAGTGAGAGAGTTTTATCCTTTCATTTACTTTGAGTTATATGGTTAGATCTATGTTTTTAGTTTGTCACAAAGTTTCTTCCTTCCTATTCTTTTCTCTCCTTTCTCATTTCTTTCTCCTTACCATTTTTGTTTCATTTGTGCTTTCTCGATTAAAAAATACAAATACAAATACTCCCATCATATGAGCGAACTTCCTCTCAAATGCAAAGGAGCATCACCCTATCGATGGTTGATATTCCCTAACTGTTACAAATTTTATACCGCCTCCATTGGGCCATATCTGAAAATCTAAAGTGACACAAAATTCTCGCCAACAAGTTTTATGGAGGTTTGAATTTGCAAATAGAGAATATCTCCCCATTTTGGCTCAATCCCTACAACAAATATAAATAGTGGAAGGAAGTGATATTTTCTCATTATCTCATCATTATAATGATCCTTTCGCATTGAAGAAAAGGGGACATCTCTTGAGAGTTTTGATGTTTCATGAAGAATAAATAAAGTTACTAACACACGCCCGCAAGCCGTAGAAAAGAACAAAAAATTATAGGTGATAAAAACCATTGTGGACAAACTTACTACATCCAATCATCCTATAATCAAATCCTTATAGACGAAATTCTAGAAAAGCGTTGTTTAAGGAAGAAAGATGAAAATAAAATTTATTGATGATCAAAATTCCATACATCCGATGAAAGAAATGACCAAAAGACATTAAATCTTGTAGACACGCGAGATATCAAAATAGAATGAAGATGAATTATCGTGTGAGGTAAGTGATAATAAATTTTTTTCATCCAACACAGATTTGACGGAAGAGATATCTATTGAGGGAAATGTTTTTGATGATGCATGGCAAGGTGAAAAGCTCAAAACATTGTCCTTCCTTTGTCTCCTCATTAATGAATTTCGGGCTTATGGGGATGAGGATATGATGGCCTGAAACAAGAGTACACTTAAAGGATTATAAAAAATGACATAAGGTATTTCACATCCCCACTTAAATCTCAAAATCTTACACTTCTTTGAAATTATGTAGAAAACATTTGAGCAACTTGAGGCAGTCCAAAGCAAGAAATAAAACAACCATTTTCTAGAAGTAATTCCTAAATATATTCCACACTTTGAAATTTATGTTCCCGATCAATACCTTGATATCTCTAGTGGATATATTCTTTATTAACCTCCCGGTGCTTTTCAAGTTCACATTTCTAAAAATTATGAAGAGAGCAAGGAAATGGAATTGTCATCCATGACTAAAACATAGATTTTGAAGAAGTATCTTGTAAGGATAAAAAGACCTTTTTTTCTCAAAAGAAGTGATTCTATGCTTTTTGAAGTTTTTTCTCATAACAAAGATATGCAAGTTTTCAAAATTAATTCCTCCTCTCCACCGTAGAATCTTCCAAACAGTGAAGTTGAGGTAATTTTCAATGATTCGCAATGCATTTTTAATCCTCACCACGATGTGTAGATATTCAAAATTAGAGAAAGGAATTTTGAAACACCCAATATTTTTCTATAAAATTTGTTAAAAAAACACATACTCGTGTGAATATTGTGAGAGTTATTGCAAAGTTTCTCTCTCATTTTACACAAAAGGATGCGATCAATATTGAAGTTGATATGACCCCCCGAAATGCCAAAATGAATTTTCCAAAGCATCATTCAACTATCTCAGGTGGAGAGGTAGGAAAGCTTACTAAAAGAGGGAAAAAAAATTATAGAAAATATGTAGATAAAACATGCCATGATATTGGAAAGGAGGTGAATTTCTTACCTGAATCACACGATTATTCTAATTTCACAATTCTTAGAACAAGTGAGTTGATGGAGATAGAGATAATTGAACAAGAAGAAGTCTCTTAAATTGTAAAGCATAATGAGCTTCTTATTCTTAAATATGATGCATGCTCACTTGATTCTAATAAACATGAAGTAAATGATGCAAATATTTCCAACCGTGGTCTCCCTCATATCACTACTACTAAAATTAAATCCATTAGATATGTTCATTTTGCAAAGATTGGTGAAATATTTACTACAAACATGAAGCTCATTGAAAATGATCAAAAAACTAAATACTTGACTAAATCCTCTTGGTTGTGTACCATTGATGGTCAATTCTCTAATGCTTCTAATATCAATATGGTTGAACACACCTTATTTAAAGAACATGATTTGGTAGAATTTGGAAGCAAAAGGCTTGGTTTTCAAATATAGAAGAATGGATTCCCATAATCATTACTAGTGAGATGGAAACCATAAAATAAAAATAAATGTAAGATGATGACGACATGTCATTCATTGATCAAATTTCTACTCTATGAAAAACATTCCAACCTCTCCCAAATCTTCTCATGAAGTAAACTTTGTTATTGTCCCATCTCATAAAGAGGTGCATGGCATTTACCAATCCAGTGAAAGCTCTCATGATACTCCATAATACAATGAAAAGATTCATAGCTCTCCCAAAATGATCATCGTAAAAGATAATAGGTAAAATCTTAGTGATAATTCGATCAATTTTCATACAAACGAATGTATACATTTTCCCAATGAGAAGAGTGGTATTTTGTTTCATCTCATTGAAATGGGATTTGTAAGAGTGGATGACAATGATAATGAATATTCTCGTGGTGGAGAATATATGCTCTTTATTTCTATAGTGATAGGAACAATTTGTAAGATGAGTGGATGTGCCACATTTTCCTCATCTCTAGAAGAAAAAAGTGATGACACTCGATTTAGCCCACACATATGTGTAGTCCATGAAGGGATAAATCTGAAACAACAAGAGTGCGTTGCGGTGGTTAGATCTTCTCATAAGAAGAAAATTCAAGAGAAAACAATTTTCATACATTATAAGGATGATGATGAATGTCCATGTAATTCAATGGTTGGTGTGATCCAAAGAGAAAGTAAGAATTTCCTTTCAACACATTCTTATTGGAAAAAGAGAGAAAAAATTAAAGTGTCGAAGTGGTCAATTGATTCAAGAAAATTCTATGTGCAATATCAATTTGAAGATGGATTTCTTGTTTTCATTCTTCTTCTTCAGCCATGTGGATTTATCACAAAGTTTATGTATGGTAAACCAATCATCTTCAATCCACAAAAGCTTCGTGATTTCAATCCACCGATCTGTAAGGGTACCTAATTCTCTCAACTTATTTTTAGGTTTGTATAAACTTTTGTATTCCCCTCCTTCCCCATTTACATAGTTTTCCCTATTTTGGTTTAATTCCCTTTCCATCTCATTAGAAGGTATGGCGGGCTGAGATAGATCCACACCTATGTTCTCAAATGTTGGGGATAAAATCTAAGCCTGCACACAAGATGTAGATACAAAAGGTTCTCATGGAGTGCTATTGTCATACCTCTATTGGATGGTAACCCTAACCCTAAGGTAGCTATATGTTTCCAAGTCCTATGTCTAGGATAGAGAGGTATCTTACTAGTATTTAGAATAAAGGTAAGTCAAGAGATGAATAAGATAAGGGGCATAACACAATAAGACAAAAATATATATACTAAATAAAACATACATTTACCTTAATCTATAGCAATCAATTTTCAACCATCCACAAAACAATACACTTTAAACGGACGACAAAGAAAGGGTTAGAGATATTTACCTACAATGTGGTTGTTAATTCATGATCTTGTAGGAAAAAGATCGAAATGAAAATTTGGATGATATAATGCAGCAAGATGGTGGGCTCCCACAAAAGAATCAAAGTGTTGATGCTCTCAAATGGTTCTTCTCGGTCAAATTCTTATGTTAGGATAAAAATTACAGTTGAACTTTGGCTTGTTTTCAATGGAAATCATGGAAGGTGGGCTATGATTCATTGACCTATACTCAATCTTGCAAGATCTATAATGTAGTAATAATTACATAACCTCCAATCTCAAGTTTCTAACCCAAATTTGATCACGCACAATATTATTTATAAATAATAGTGTAATTTTACATGTAGGAACTATATTAAATAATTAGGAGCTTGGGAATTGATTTACATGAGATATTTTATGCATTGGATTGAAGGGAAAAGAAACTAAATTCAATTGGGCTCAAATTGGGCGAGATAACATGCAAAATGAAGGAATTTTCAAATACGAGAACTCACATTCTCGGGAGTGAGTTGTAGATGACATGCAAAAGTGGTGAAACCGTGCGCTTTGTGCAAGTGGTGATTGTGCATCCGCTACGGTGGCTAAAAAAACTTTGATTAGGTTTCAAGGAGGTTTTGGTGGTTTGGAAAAGGCTATAATTATATAGGCTTGGCTATTTGTGCAAGGTTTGGAGAGAAAGGGAAATGGGTAATGAATAGAAGAAATGGTTATGAACATTTTGTAATTTTTTAGGTTTTTGTATCATCATCAAATATTTTTGAAATGTTGTACCATGCAAAATTTGGGTACATACAAAGATAAATTAAAAACAATCAATTATGAAAACCATACTAATAAAGCTTGACAACAGATGGCCAAATAGCCCCAATATTTTCAATTTCAATAAAAATAAGGCAAGTGAAATTTAAAGATAATTCAACAAGGAGGAAAAGAAAATCAAACTATGGCTTGGTAATCTCATTCAAACCAACACCGTAATTAAAACAATTAAAATTCAAAACTCAAAAGGCGATCGAATAAATAATATTGGTTTTGAAATAATTTATCATTTTCCCAATAAAAGGTAAAGAAAATTATGTCACAACACATGCATTTTACAGCCTCAAATGGCCACTTGAGGGAGTAATATTGATATAAAATTATCAAGCACATGACTTGATGTCATTGAAGCATAGGAATTTTTTCGGCATCAAGCGTGACTTGGCATCATCTAGACATCAAAACTTGTTCAACATCAAACATGACTCAATATAAGAACAAAGTACCATCCCAAGGTCACCATAGCTGCAATAACCTTTTTATGCATCAAAAATACCCAAAGAGAATAAAACCTTAGCTATCACATCTTCCACAAGCACATGAAATACCATAAAAACCATCACTTAATATCTAAGTGTTTTCCTATTAAGAGGGATGCAATAAGGTTGCAAAGAAGTACTCAAATTAATATGAACAAGATAGGGAATAAATTGATGATAGACTATGGCATGATAGCAACATCTCTCAAATTTTGTGATCTATTCCATGTGATCAAGCCCGATAACATCTCAATCATAGTAGGTACCTTAAAGCAACCACTTAGTAGGATAATGCATCAACAACCCTTGCGGGAGAGAAAAGGTTAGCAAGCGTCTAAACTGATTTGTATACATTGGTCAATGTTGATCCCTCTAAATGAGAAAAAATAATAATGAAGGAATGACAAAGGTACAGGATGACCAAAATTGATGGCAAGACCATAAATAAGTGTAAACAAGTGAACATAATGAGACAATTATAAATAATGGGTATAATATGTGAACAAAAGGAAATAAATTGAGGATAAAGTAATTATGGCATAATAGCAACATCTCTCAAATGTTGTGGTCTAGCTCACATGATCAAGTTTGATAATATATCAATCACAATAGGCCCCTTGAGGCACCCATTTAGCAGGATAATGCATCAGTGGCCCTTGCAGAAGGGAAAAGGTTAGCAAGCGTCAAAATTGAGTTGTATACATTGACCAATATTTCTCCCTCTAAATGGGATAAAATTGGGTCAAATCACTCACGCGAGATGATTGTCTCACTCATGTCGGTCTCGCTCAAAACTATCAAATGTAAAAGTGAATGAGATTGGAAAAGGCTCGACCTAAGGACGTAAAACAAATAAAATTGAGAGGTTGGTCTACTTGCAAGCTAGTACGTGGATTTTCCTAGCTTTGTGCTTCGGTTTGTGTATCTTGGATTTACTAAATGACCAAGTTTGGTAAAGTGGTCTAGTGGAATATCTCTTTTGTAATTTCAAAATTTGTGTCGGCCTAATTTTGTTGTATTTGGAATATAATTGGCATGTTAATTTGTTGTTGAATGTGTAAAAAAAATAGCAATGTGGTTTGTTTGATTGAAAGTATAATTAGTTTTACAAATGAAAAGGTGTGCTTGTTAATTTTTTTGAGGGAAATGGAAATGTTGAAAAGTAACATAAATGTATTGGTTTTCGGTGTTTTTCAAGGTTTTATAAATGCAAATCCAATTTAATCCATTACAAGAAATAAATAGTAGAAAGGTTTGTTTTGTATTTTCAAAATACTAAAAATAAAAATTATTAACATTTGTAAATCAAAATAAATTAACTACTAATTGTGTTTCCTTTTCTCTATTTTGGATGAATGCAATGTTGTTTTTCTAGTAGCTAAAAATAAAGACTAGCTTTCATATTTCAATGCATGTACAATTAAACACTTGAATTTGAATGTATGCGCAACTAAAAATATTCCAAAGCTCTAACCAATGTATGGATGTAAGCTATAATAATTGTTATGCACTAGAATAGCAAGTAATTGTATATATTTGGATTTTTTTAATACTTTTGCAATGTTTTGATTTGATATGCAACATGTGATCTAATTTACTTGTTGTTGGTTTCTTTTTTTTTTTTAAAACTGACAGGTCTAAAACCGCACTGGGGAACGATACAATTCTCATCCCTTATTACGGTAACTTTAGGCCTTTACCTCAGCAAGAATTGAATCATGGTGGGCTCTTTGTGAGCCAAGAAACTTCACCAATGGGCCAATGGCCATTCGATTTTTGGTTTCTTTTTTCATACATAAGATGTTTTTCTATGTAGATGAATGGAAATCAAAAGAAACTACCTTCTACTGCAAAAATAGAATGCACTCTTTTTTTCTTTATTTTTAGATTTGATAAAATAAATTTTAAACTATCAAATCACTAGAAAACAATAGAAATATTTGAAAACCCCAATCTATTAATCATAGATGGCATATCGAAGAAAGAATGTTTTAATCCTCATGTAGCTACCTCTTTAGTTGTGCTCAATGTGACCCGAAAGATATTGCATAGCAAGAGAGAGAATATGGTAGACAAAGATCGGAAATGAAAACTTGGATAATAATGTAATACAATAGTACGGTGGACTCCCACATAATAATTGATTGTTTTCAAATGGTTCTTCCCATTCAAATTCTTATGTTAGGATGAAAATAGTGCAATTCTACATGAATGAGCTATAAAAAATCAATTAGGAGCTTGGGAATTGATTTATAGTGGAGATTTCATGCATTGGATTGAAGGAAAAGTAACTAAAGTCATTTGGCTTCAAATTGGGAGATATTTCATGCAAGATGAATGAGTTGTCAAAGATGCATGAGAACTCGCATTCTCAAGAGTAAGTTGTAGATGAGATGTAAAAGTTATGAAACCACCACTTTGTGCAAGTGGCAATTGTGCAGCCCGCTACGGCGGCTAATGGTACTATTGATTAGGTTTCACGATGTTGTGGTGGTTTGCAAGAATTTCATCGACCACCTCGGTAGTTTTATTGTCCCATAAAATAATTAAAGGTAAGAAAAGGATATAATTCTATAGACTTGATTTGTTTGGGCAAGGTTTGGAGAGTAAGGAAAATGGGTAATGCATAAAAGAAATGGGTATGAACATTTTCTAATTGCTTGAAGTTTTTGTATCATCATTAGATATTTTCGAAATGTTGTACTGCACAAAATTTGGGTACATACAAAGATTAATTCAAAACAATCAATTATGAAAACCCATACTAATAAATTTTAATAAGATATGGCCAAATGGCCCCAATATTTTCAATTTCAAGAAAAATAAGGCAAGTGAAATTTAAAGAGAATTTAATGAGGAAAATAAAAACAAAATAAGGCTTAGTAATTTCATTCAAACCAACACCGTACTTAAAATAATGAAAATTCAAAGCTCAAAAGGCAACCAAATAAATAGTGTTGATTTTGACATAATTTATCATTTTCCCTATAAAAGGTAAAGAAAAGTATGTCACAACACATTCATTATGCGGCCACAAATAGCCACTTGAGGGAGTAATCTTGATATAAAATTATCAAGTTCACGACTTGGTGTCATCTAAGCATCGAAATTTTTCGGCATCAAGCATGACTTGGCATCATCTAGACATCAAAACTTATTCAACATCAAACATGACTCGGAATATAAGTACAAAAAACCATCCCAAGATCACCATAGTTGCAATAACTTCTTTATGCATCACAAAATACCCAAAGAGAATAACACCTTAGCTATCATAGCTTGACAAGCACATGAAATAATAGGAAAACGATAACTTAATATCTAAGTGCTTTTATTAAGAGGAACACAATAAGGTTACAAAGTAGTACTCAAATGGGAATACAAGTCAAATTCATAATGTACTCAATTTTTAAAATGTCATAATGAAATAATAAACATTTCCAAACAAAACACATTCATGTTTTTAATACCACTAATTCTCGTGATCCCTAGTGGTCATATTTCATTTCAAAATCAACAATATATATTTTAGCATGTTCATTCTTAAACTTCACAACACATTCACTTCAATATGACTCAAAACGTCAAATTTAATATGTATTGCAATTTTCTCAAAATGTCAAAAACATTTAAAAATAGTTCATATTTCATACTTTATCGCTTCAACAAAAGAGGGCGAAAATAATCATATTACCCAAGGAAACTAAAAAGTTCAAGATGGATTCTTCTTAGGTAAGTGATAGTTAAGTAACTAATGGGTTTAGGGAAACTTGGACCTAGTAGCCAATTCATATATACAATACATAAAAAAATTAATCATTTCCAATGAACAATGGTCCATGACCAAAAGAATAAGAATTTTAATCCTTGTGGGTCGGCCTTGATTAGAGAGACTACATAGAGGTTAAAAAAGAAATAGAATTACTTAAAGGTGGGCCAATGCATTGGGCTTCTATTTTGATATTGGCATCACTTGAGGATATATAAGGACATCAAGGTTCATTTGAAGGGTTATGCATGTTTAATTTAATAATTGATATCTTGGGTTTGTGCACAATGTGCCCTACTCTCCACTAAAGATGAAAACCTTTAGTGCGGCTTAACTTTTGGGGACAAAACCTCCATTGTTAGAAGATTGAAGAATGAACACTCTTCAATATTGAGAGGAATCCCATATGGGGTTTCCAAAGTACTTCAAGGTGGTTTATTGTGTGTTTCCCCCTTCTTACCCTAGGTGACTTGCACAGGTGAGTGTTTGGTATTTTTAGGACTGATTTCACTATTTTGGTTTGACATTCTTGTTTGGCATAATTTATAAGGTCGTAATATGAACTTTGAAAAATTTTGGTGAGGATTTGTTATTTTTCCAAGCCCTCGGTTTGGTTGGACTTTTGTTAAAAATATTTAATTCCAGTTGTGATATCAAATATTTCTTCAATTTGATGTTTTTGTGATGTAAAAATATTCTCATTACTAGATAAATTATTTCGTAGCATTCTACATTGATTTGCATAGTGAAAAGTGGATTTGAATCTCATAGGTAGTTCAATGTCCTAGAAGATTGCAGATTTTGTATTGGTTAATCATTCTAATATATTCTCAACTATTTTTAGTTTTTATGTGTGTGCTTGAAGGTGTTATCAAATCAAAACTATTTTGGATAGTGGTAAACACCTTTTATTCATTTTCAACACTAAAAGGGACATTACATTGGTATCATAGCTTCGGTCTTCCCATCTTGAGGGTTTTCTTGCAAGAAGATCAAATGGAGGATAGACTTTCCAGTGATGTTAGACTCAAAAACTTTCCCTAGTGTAAGAAATATTAGCCAATATAATTTCTCAATTGATCCATACCCTTCAAAATTTGAATGGTCAAAAGATCTCTTCTAAGGAAGAAATTAATAATCAGCAATCCAAAGTCGACAACATTGCTACATAGTATGAGGAATATAGGACCCTTCCGGAGAAGATTCGCGATGCCATAACATTTTTTTGAGTTCATGGGAGTAAGAAAGGAAAGATCAAGGGCCACACCTAGGTTACAAGCTACACAAGAAGAAAAACTAGGGCTGCAAGTAATGGAGAAGAAATATCCCATAGAGGCAACCCACTGTGCAAGTTGAAGAAAGAAAAATTGTGGAGCTTGAGCTGAATAAGGAAGAACAACAACCGAAGTTGTTAGGCATTGAGAGGTAACAACCCATTGATGCTTTAGAAGCCCCTATCACCATTGTTAAAGTAGAGCTCTTGATTGATTTTTAGAACAGTAGTGTGAAGGAACCAAGGTGTGATGAAAGTCTCAAACATGAGCCTAGAAAGGAAAGTGAAATCATGGAGCATGAGTCCCAAGGTAAAATTTCCTTAATATTTAATGATGTTTCATTGGTTTCTAATGGGTATGTGTGGCTAAATGTTGAGAAGAAATCATATTTGCATAAGGGAAAAGAGGATACATTGGAAGAAGGTAATCCAATTTTCATTTTGGAGCATGAAGACAAAACAAATTAACCCCGAATTGAAGAGGAAAAATCATATCAGAAAAAGGTTGATGAGGAAGGAACCTCACTGAACACTTGTGTGGATTTTTAGCCTCATATAAATTCCAAAATAACAGTTGAGGGTAAGCCACTTGATTTATTTTATGATCATAACATGAGTATATTACATCACACTAGGTCACTACATTGCTTTGTTCATCATGAGGGATATTCTAACAATGGTGATAAGATGAAGGAAAATAAATGGGAAGAGGATCTTCCCAGCATTGCCTATAAGTTGGATTTTCATGGAAGCCAAAGGTATGATGATCATTCTCCATATTCAATGTTCCATACTCAAGCATTTTCATATTTGTGTCCAAGGTATGGGTATACTTCATATTTTTACTTCCATTTATGTCATATCAAAATAGGGGTCATTATGGAAAGCATGCAAGAATGATGGATCTAACTTGCAACATAAGGCATGTAGACCTCTTGATGCAAATTTAGATTTTGTGTGCATAAGGGTATGGGATCTTGGTAATATTTTGAATAATAGAGTTTCTAAGATTGAATCTACTCTTGTTAGTTCCTTCGTCATCTGATAACAATGGAAAGGAAATAATTCAGAATTGATCCTTGAAGAACATAAGGAAAATATTGGCATGAAAAAAGGAATTCCACCCATTGTTATAGCCAACATGATGAGAAGTGGTTTTGAAGATGGGGGGATATATCATGGTAAGAAAATCACTATTTCTAGACATACATCTCTTCTTGAGTATCTTCATATTTTAAGGCTTGCACATGATCTAGGAGGAAATATTCAAAAATTAGAATTCAAATTTATGTGCTCTATGTTCAAAATTTAACGAATGTGGTTCAATATTATTGCCCATAGCCAAGAATTCATGATCGTAGAGGTTGCAAAATTTGATTTTTGGGATGTTGAGCTTCTCATTATCAGCTTATTTCAATTTTCCATACAATATGTTTGTTGTCATCAATAAGAGGAAAACCAAGAGAGAATATAGTTTCCAAATTTCCAAAGCATTTTCAGCCATTATGGATTGGTCCCTTCTCACCTCATTCATCATTGCAAGGGCAACAAGGTTTTTAATATGGAAATATGGTAAGCATAGTAAAAATCATTTTTTATTGATCATAATGTTTGGATTCAACATAGCATGGTTTTGTTGGCATTACATTGCATAAAGATCTACTATTTTCAGGTATGTAAAGGATAATCCAAGGATGATATGTTTTTACATAATGGATTCATTAATTTTGATGATAACAACGATCATTTCCAGCTCCTATATCACTTTTGTATGGATAGTATCATGCATCTCATACTCCAAGGAATGATGAGGTGAGAAGAACATCTATGATTCAATTTCAAGTTTGTTTTCACATATGAGATATGGGTGTTTTTGTGTGTTTTGCAAAAGGAGAAACTTTTTATTTCAAGATCAGTACTACTAATAATTTTACCATTATGAGTGTCGGGATGAAGGAAAGATCAAATGAATCTTATGGGGAACACAATCAATATGATTGTCTTTATAGAGGATATTGTTTGCATCATTTTTATTTTGATTTTTTGATCTATGTACTGATAGTCCTTAGATCCATGAAAGAACCGAAAGAAATGTGGAAAAAGGAAGCAATTATGATGAATTTGCAAATGTACATATATCAGTCATAGAAGGAGTTGAGGTTGCATCAAAAGGGGAAAATGATAAGCATACTCTTAGAGTAAGTACTCCACTAAGAGAAGAGGCTAAGTTCACAAATTTTGTGTGCTATCTAATAGTTATGGATATTTTATCTCAGCTATAAGTTGTTGGTATGAATGGAAGTAGTAAGAATAGTGAATTTTGAGAATTCAAGCACGTTTTATTAAGATTCTATGTGACTATCATAAACATTTAAATCCCCTTCTTCATGTTCCTATCAGCTTGTAATAAGGTTTCCAGCCCCTAACATCATGATTTCCAAAAGAGAAATGCATGGGTGCATTTGTGTTTGGAACGCTAAGAAGGAAAATATGATAATTCATCCTTGGCGGAAGTTTGCAAAATTATTAAAAGGAAAGAAAGAAGACTTGCCATCATGTCCATGAAATATGAGGAAGCAAGGATATTAAAACCCTTGGTTTTCTTTTATGAGTTTGTTTCATGTGTAGGTACAAATAGGAAGCCAAAGGAGAAGTTGAGATTTATTTTGGATCTCGAGCACTTGCAATTGCTTGAGGACAAGCAATTTTGAGTGGGAGGACTATAATGTCCCCTAAATGGCACATAATGAGAATTGCATTCATATTTCTTCTAGTTCCCATTATGTATTTGTTTAAGTCAATCTTGGCAATATGAATGATGAATTCTACTTTATGTAAGGGCGTAAAATTATTTCTAAATACTTTTAGTGGCAAGTTGGGCATGAAGGCCTCTTATTCGGTTCAAATACTTTTAATTCTTATGGGTTGGCCTTGATTGGATAGCCTACATCGAGGTTAATGAAAAAATAATTACTTGAAGGTCGGCCTATGCATTGGGATTCTATTTTTATGTTGGCGCCACTTGAGGATATATAAGGACATGAAGGTTAATTTGAAGGGTTATGCATGTTTAATTTAAGAATTGATATCTTGGGTATGTGCACAATGTGTCCTACTCTTCACTAAAGACAAAAACCTTTAGTGTGGCTTAACTTTGGGGATGAAAACCTCCATTGTTGGGAGATTGAGGAATGAATGATCCTCAAGTTTGAGGCGAATCCCATATGGGGGTTTCCAAAGTAATTCAAGGTGCTTTATTTCTGGTTTTTCCTCTTTTGATATGTAAACTAGGTGAATATTACACACTAAGTTTCATTAACATGGACCATATACATTCCTCACAATTCTCATCATTCATCAACTTACTATTTGCTATCAATTTGCATAAATATTCATTAAATGTGCTTTGGAAGTGAACTAGGAGTGTTTCATAATCAAAGAAATATTGAGAAATGAAACAGAAAAATGAAATAAAAGAGACATAAGATTACCCTAAAGAAACTCAAATTGAGAAAGGTCCGAAAAGAGCTAAGTAATGTTCATCATCTCATTATCATGTCTTTAAGTACAAGTTTATCTTGCCTTCTCAATGCCACCATGGACAGTATAATCCTTTCACACTACAATTCAGAAAGCCACATATGATCAACAATAAAAAATTTCTTAGAATATCTTCCTTTCCTTACAAAGATCTTCCCTACATATATACAAACTTAACACCAAGAAGATCTTGAATCAGAATCCCAAAAGACTCAGAAGTTAAAGAGGAAGCATCTCGCATCCGTTTACTCTTCCCATAATTTCCCATGTGATAGAACTACCACTTTCCACATAACGGTGTTTTTGTAACCGTCACGGCAGTTGTGCAACCGCCACTTTGTCTTTAGGGGTGGTTCTGTCACCATAAAAATTTTGCTACCTTTCGAGAGGTCATAAATTTTGCATATGAACTCCAAATCAGTGTCGTTTTTTTAACTTGCATAATTTTTTGAGAGGAACACAAATATGCAATCAAGTTTTGATTTTGATGACATCTTCATAGTGTTTAATCCTTTGCACCGAAACTTATCTTTTTTGAGGTCTCACGGTTTCACAACTTCATCTTGAATCTTGTTCCATGGTTACATCCAACAAGAGCCATAGAAATAGTGTTAAGTGATAAAAAGTTACATAATCAAAATGGTGATTTTGTTAGCTCATGATTCTAACATTACTAATCCAAAAATTTGGATCATGCCTCCAAAATTAGAGGATTTTGGTCCCCAAAATCTTAGGAACTCATATGGTGAGGAATTTTCTTCCCCCACTTCTTGAACCTCTCTTGTACCTGGAGGTGCATACGCTGAAATATATTATATGTCATGTGAAATTATTGGTCCACCTTTTCATGCCCTTGAGGTGGGTCCTTCCCTTCCTTCCATGTGTGGAGATAACTTAGTGGCAACTGCATCTCATGTTCCTTGTTAATAGAACAACTATGGAGATCCTTACATTCTTGCTTATCTTTCAAAATGAGAAAAGAAACCTTCCCACTAACATTAAATAATTGGTTACCTTGAGTGCAACTTGTTGGTGCCATTGTTGACCTCGCACCATGTTGCCTGAATTTTCAAATCTATATCTGCTCAAAAAAATGTTTTATCCTTTGATTTCATAGTTTGTAATTCTTCCCCTCCAATTAAATGCTTTAAAATGCTCACAAACTTGTTGTTTTGCCCTAATTTGAAGGAATAATCAAAGTTTTCCCTTTTATGTGCCCTAGTTTTTCCAATTTTACGGGCTATGTCATTTTTCCCTTTGCCAGATCATGGAAAAATTGAAATTGATCAAATCATACTTGTGTGCAATTGAAAATCCAATCCCAAGGTCGAAAATGTTCGAAATCATGCTTTAGTTGATTTAAAATCAAAAAAATTCTGCCATCCTTGGTGAAAAAATTGAATTCTAGGGCATCCTTTGAATTTTTGCATTTTGACGATCATACAGGCGTCATTTGCCCATCAAATTCATCCTCATAAGGTATTGGCAACATGGCGGGTTTTCATTGGCCGAGGAGAGGTGGGGAGTCGGATCTCCTTTGAAAATTTTGGCTTTATTTTGCAAAATTTCCTAAGTCAAAATTTTGCCCAAATCCCCGCAGCCAACCAGAAGGGGACATGTGTCATGTTCTTATACGAAGGTGGAAGAGCGGTGGCGGGGAACTTAGCCATTTTTTTCCTTTTGGAAAAGGGGGAAAAAGGCAAGGGAAGGCCAACAGGTCCATGCAAAGGAGCCACAGTTTGACACGTGGCGGATGTAGAAAGAAGTGCGGGCCGTAGAGGTAAAGGGGATTTTTCCCCTTTTTCACAAAGGAGTTCAAAATGAAATTTTTAGTGTCCCCCGCGAACAAATCACAGGTGGAAACGTGTCCATGAAGGGTCAGAGGGAAGTGCGGGCCACGAGAGGAAATGGAAAATTTTTACTATTTTTGGCAAAAGGGAGTTAAGGTAAAAGTTTAAGCCACGGGCCCACAAGCAAATCAATGAGCGACATGTGGCGGTGAGAAATTGGAGGCGCGGGCCCATGGAGACAAAGTTGAGAATTTTACCTTGGCTTAAAGGGAGTAAAAATGAAGATTAAGCCCGTGGGTCCTCGGTAAAAAGAAAGATGGACATGCGGCAAAGGACGGAGCGGGTCAAAGAGATCGGCGGAGGTAGGAGAGAATTTTTTCCCTTTTACGAGAAGGATTAAAATCAAAATTTGGAGCGTTGGCCCGTGATGAATCACAAGGAGACACGTGGCGAGGGAGAAATCGGAGGTGTGGGCCCACGGGGCAAAAAGTGAAAAATTTCCATTTTTTCAAAAAGCGTCAAAATGCACAGAATTGAAACACGATCCCAATAGGACCCACCATGTGCCATGTGTCAGCTCCAAAATTCAAAGGCAAAGGGGCGGGGGAAAAAGTCAAATTTTTCCAATTTTTTCAAAATGTTGAAAAGTAAAAAAATGAGCCTGAATTCGTATCTAATCATTTTTTGTCACGTGTCTGGCCTTATCCAAAAAAATTAAAAAGGTAACTCAAGCTTATTTCTAAGTCTACATCTTCAATGTGGAGGGCCAAGATTAAAAGATGGATAACATCGACGGTTGTTATGCATCCATTTGTTTTCACCACCATGGGAGATCCAGAAGCTTGGAATCACGATTTTTACATCAAAATTCATCAAATTTATAGTGATTTTGTGTCATCTTGGCCTTCCAGGATCATTGGCATCACTTTCATGGCTTAATTTTTTGATCTGAGGTGATTTTGAAATAAATATTTCCCTAATCCGTCCAAAATGTGAAATGACAAAATTGAAAGTTGCAAAGGTAGTTTTAAAAGGTGAGAAGGTGAAATGATGAGAGGAAAGGCATCTACATGCCTTGATGATGAAAAACGTGCCTCCAAGAAGGATAATGATCCAAATATTTGTAATGATTCACCATTTTAGAAACACCTGCAACTCTCGTTGTAAATTTGTTAAATGTCATTTTTAGTGAATCATGAGAAATGGTTGTAACAAAATTGATCCCTTGGCATATTCTTTTCTTGGGAAAGAAGGCTCCAAGATGGCAAGAGATATATAATGCATGTTTTGAGACATGCAAGAGGTTGGAAAAGTTGAAAATCACAAGCAAATTCTGAGAGAAAGCTCATTTTTCTGAAAAAAAAACCACCAAAGAACCAGAATAATTTCTTCTATGTTGGATCTTCATGTATGTGAGTTGGTTACAAGTGTATAGCCATCACACAACTCTGAGATTGTTCATGAAACTCTCCCCTGTTGATGAATCTAACAAGCTTTTGAGTTAATCTATGTTTTTCTGGGCAATATGATGTCTGTTATCATTTTTAAATGCCTGCAAATAGTTTTCATTGTTCTTGTTGCAATATTGCATTGAAAGTCTTTAGAAATCACACAGAATCTCCATTTTTTTTTGATAGTTTAGTGGCATTTGCAATCTCATGTTCAGAAGAGCCTTCATATGATAAAGAGATAAACAAATTTAAAATCACTTTACCTTCCTTGATTGCAGAGATTGCTTGTAAGCCTTTGGGGGTACCTTAGGTGTGGTTTGATCAAGGATTTTTGTATTTAATTGAGTTCTTTACTTCAAGCTTTTGTGGTGAATTCTCAAATATTATGTGAAGAGTGCAACTTGGGCTTCCATTTATGCCTCTTCTAGTTGAAAGAATATCCTGATTATTTGAAGCATTTTATCTGATAGTTGTTCAAGTATTGTAGAGGTTGTCAAAGATCTGATATATCCCAGTTTGTCTTGTCAACACCCCACCAAAAATTCATTCAAAAAAACTAATCCTACCCATACTACCCCTACATTGCATTGTGTGTCAACAAAAGAATACAATCCATTTACAAAAATGCACAAAGTAAATCAGGATCATATAATGTCTCCAGTAACCCTTTCCTTGCATTGAAAATATCTCCATAATCTGGGAGTGACAACTTGTGAAAGTCATATTTGGAGTGTTGATCATATTTTCCCAAGGCCTTTTGATACTATTTGCATAAATTGAGGGATATCTTCATCTCCTTCACCATTTGGGGGTTACAATGTAGGTTCTCTTACATTGGGTGAAAGGCACAACCTAAAATAGTGAGGGTCAGATCAAATACTTTCAAACTGTTATCCATCTCGCACAAATATGAGTGCCAGTTAGATCACCTCCACGCTACAAAACAACACACATCATGATCTATCTAACTTCAAGCCTCATGCCATATCTCTGATAATCTTGCTCGATCAAAAGGAGAACAAATTTTGGTACCAACACTTTCTAGCACCACTGCTGGGGAATTCTTGGAATTTCTTGGTGTTTTTAAAGTGTTTGAAGAGTTTGAGCATTTGTGTATTCAAGTATTTGAGCTGCTACATTGTTAAAATATCATTCTATGCTTCAGATCTGCAAGTTTTAAACAAGGGTTTCAAGTTTTGTCTGCCCTTTTTCCATTTCCTAGCAGTTCATACACTTTGGGTGCATTGTGATTGATTGATTTAAGAAGAAGAAGGTCTGATTTATAAAGCCTTGCAAAGTTTCAGTACTAGCAAACATTTGACAGATTATTTTAGTGCATTTACACAACTAGGGTGAAAATCCTTAGTGGCGACTCCATGTTGTTCTAATATTGATAAATACCAGTGTCTTACCTTTCTGTCATTTACTTTTGTGTTGCTTAATCCTGAAAAACTGGAAGGAAGAAGATCTCTCTTCCTTAGAGACTTTGCTAAGAAGTTGTTTACAGATTCAAGGAATTCAGAGTTGGAAGGGAGAAGAGTTTAGAAAGTTGTTAAAGGTCAGACATCAGGCAAAGATATATCCATTGGTGAGAGAGATCAACCTTTGGTAGAAGATTATCATTCTTCTTCAAGTGATTTTGATTCAAGCAATCCTCTCATAAACTTGTTTACCTCAGCTAGTGAAGGTCCTTCTATTGTACCTAGTAAGTTCCTTCTCCAATTTGTACCGTTGTGTTTTAATTCGAGTAAAACTTTCCAAGAAAATCAGCACTTAAAGAATATCAGTCTTTTGAATCACATTCTTGAGACCCAAAGATCTTGCACTCCTTATCGACTTATTTCACCTCTAAGATCACCTCCACCAAACAATATGGCTGAGCCTAAACCTCCATTTTTGTTAACACCTTTGGTCCCATAGATTTTAGAGGAATGGATGGTTACTCGAATGTTGTTCCACAAGATGTCGAAATAGATTGCCAAAATTTCAAGGCAACAATACAATAATAGGTTATCGCATCTCAAACTCTTTATAAATATGATGGAATATTTTGAGGTAGAGTTTGAAGATGTGTATATTAATTTGTTCATTCATACACTAGAAGAAGATCCTAGAGATTCGTACAAGGCTCTACACGATAATTCATTGATTCATGGACTGAAATGAAAAATGCATTTAGGTTGCAATATGGTGACAAGACTAATCCTAGATTTATTTTGTCTGAGTTTGAGAATATCAAGAAGAACCCTAATGAATCAGTCCATGACTTCAACACAAGGTTTAAAAAAACTCGAGAAGGCTTCCTATTGGTTTTAGGCCTTGTGATGAATCTTGTCTAATCAAATATGCAGATGCATTTGATAAAAAATCAGCCTATTACCTAAGAGACAAGAACCCAACCAATATAAGGCAATCTTTCACCGTGGCACTTCAAATTGAAAACAATATTAATGCTATTGGGAAACCTCTTAAGAGAGATGGTGTAAAATTGATAAACCCTGAAAAACCTCAAGCTAGCAAAGGTGCTGATTTAGAAGAGGTTGTGAAAACTTTGGCAGGGGTTGTCAAAGAAATCTCATACAAGTTGGCAAGAGCTGAGAAGGGAATTGGGCAGACTTCACAAGGTCAACCTAGGCAGCAAGCACAAGATAGATTTGGCAATCACCATAGGAATGAGTAGAGGTTTGATGACAAAGGTAAAGGGCCTGTTGGATCTACAAATAGATATCCTCAAGCACGTGAAGGAAGAGTGTTGCTTGATCCCTTAACTGCTAGGGTTGATGTTGTTGAGGAGGTTACTAATATTGATTGGTGTGATAGGTGTTCTCTATCCCATCCTCCATGTGAAGTGAACTAGCAAGAAGGTGAAGTTACTAATGATGATGGTACGATGATGATATTTGCATGATGAGTTGCTCTTCAAGCTCACAAGGAGGAGCAACATCTACTAAAGTAATAAGTGCTAGGACAGCTGCAACCTTTTGGGATTACATCAAACAGGTACAAATATTTCTTCCCCCTCATGCTCTTGAAGTTGATGTAGTGCAAGCTTTTGAAATTCCTAACAATGACTTTGAATACTTAAAAGCTTTGATGATTAAGAAGTATGATGGTGGTATCACTTCGGAGGAAGATAGAAAATTGTTGATGAATGATGTTGTAGCTCAAGAGAAAGATTATAACACTAGAAGTAAAGTTGTTAAGGGAGTTGGGCCTCAATCCAAACCTAAAACACCCTTGCTCATAAGCATTCCAAAAGAAGCCCCTAGGAGAGGCAACACAAAATTTCTATTGTCCCAAACAAAAATTACAGTCCTCCTCATGCCCAAGCTGCCAAGAATCCACTACCATCTAATGAATCTTCTTGTCTCCCTTACAATGGTGTTTTTCCAAAGAGTGTCCCCTATGACATAGCCCAAGTATTGAGCCAAATTAAAGTGAGTGTTCCAATCATTGAGTTGTTTAGAATTCCTAAGCATAAGAAGAGAGCATTTGAGTACTTGGGATTGAAAGAAGAGAAGGTTAATCCAGGCAGAAATGTAAATGTTGTTTGAAACTTCATATCGATCATTTTTGACCTTGAAACACCACCAGCAGTAGAATATTTAGGAGAGACACCTGAGGTATATTTGGGGATATCTTTGGTTGATTCCCAATTGAATGTTGATTCATTCTTCACAACTTTGATCATAAAGGATAAGCTACTTCACAATCGTATGTTTTATTCGGTGCATCATGTAATGTCATGCCTCTAGAAGTCATGAATGAGTTGGACATCAAAGTGATAGCAGCCTATGGAAATTGTACTGCCATGGACTCAAGAGAAGTGCCAGTATTTGGTTGTGTGAAATATTTGGTTGTGCAGCTTGCATCTTATCCAGGGAGGAATTTAAAATTGGATGTTGTTATTGTTGATTGCCTTGCCAAGTGGGGTATGTTATGGTCAAGGAAGTGGGCTGCAAGTAGTGGAGGGAGTGTCCAAATGGATATGTCTTTTTCCACCATTCCCGTTAAGGGCAGCCTTTTCAAGCTCTATGGAGAAAAGAAAATGTTGCATTTGATTGAGGATCCAAACTATGCTTCTTATGAAGCATTATTTGTTGATGTTGATGCTTTGATAATTTTATAGGTTTTACTGATGGAAAAGAACACAAAATAGATCAGTCAAAGTGCCTTGAACAAGTATGTTCTCCTTGGACCTTGCTATTTGATGGAGCTTGCTCCAAATTTAGAAATGGTGTTAGAGTAATTTTGATTTCTCCTAGATTGGAAGAATTTGTTTTTTCTTTCAAGCTTAATTTTGAATGTACTAACAACATTGCTGAGTATGAAGCCTTGTTGTTGGGTCTAAGAATTGTATGGAAGTATGTTGTCAAGGACATCATTGCGAAAGGAGATTCGAGTTAGTACAAAGAATCGAGTTGGTACAGAATAAGAAAATTGTATGCTACAAAAAATCAGCGGATGAAGCAGTATAAGCATGCAGTTTGGGATCTAATTGAAATTTTTTATTCTTTCAATATTGTGCATCATGACAAAAGTATGAATGCTACTTTTGACAAGTTGGAAGTGTTGGGGTTAAGATTTGGAGATTGCACCGTTTCACTTTATTGTGAGTATAATGTGGAAGTGTTAACTAGACCAGCTATCCCTGATAATATCAAACATTGGCAAGTGTTTGATGATGATGCTCAAGTGCAAAGGTTCTTGCAAAGTCAAGGTGAGTTTGTAGATTAGCATATTGATTGGGAACCAATGGTGTGTGTGACTAAAGGAAGAGAGACTTTGTTTGGAAAATATATTATCCAATTGAAAACAAACACCATTCCTAGAGGTCTTGTTGCACTTGAGTCAAATTTTAACAATGTTGATTGCATCATAAATAGAAACATGTCTGCCTCAAGGGATGTGGAAGAGCATAACTTGGGCACTAATGGTAAACCAAGGAAGATTTGGTTGGGCAGAAATTTAAGTAAAGAGGAAAAATAGTCCTATGCCCAACTCTTGAAAAAGTATCAAGACTGCCTTGCTTGGTCCTATTTCAAGCTAAAAGCATATAGAGAAGACTTGTTTCAACATGAGATCCCTCTTGAGGCCAAGACTAATCCATTCAGATAGAGGTAAAGGCCAATTAATCCACTTCTCTCCATGAAAATGCAAGAGGAGTTAAAGAAGTTGAGAGATGGAGGTATTATTCAACCCACTAGATATTCATCTTGGGTTGCAAACCTTGTGCTAGTCAGAAAGAAGAACGAAGACATCAGAATTTGTGTGGATTTTAGAAATCTAAACAAATCATCCATGAAGGACAACTATCCCTTGCCAAATATGGAAAATATGTTACATCTTGTGACAGGGTCTGAGTTGCTTTCTACATTGGATGGTTTCTCCGAATACAATCAAGTGGTTGTCAAAGAATCAGAAAGACTTAAGACAACATTCACTACTCCTTGGGGAACATATGTTTTTGTTAGGATGCCCTTTGGTTTGATGAATGTTGGTGCCACTTTTCAAAGAGCAATGGATGTTGCTTTTGCTAGTTACATCAATGAGTTCATTGAATTTACCAAGATGATGTGACTGTGTTTTCAAGGCAGAGAGGTGATCATTTACAGCACTTGGAGAAGATGTTGATCAGATGTAGGGAGTATGGCATTTCTCTTAATCCAAAGAAGTGTCATTTTGGTGTGCAAAAGGCCAAGTCTAAGCTTGGTCACATTGTGTCAAAAGATGGTGTTATGATAGACCCTGAGAGAGTGGAAGCAATCAACAAAGTAAATATCCCAAGAACCAAGAAAGACATCTAATCTTTCTTTGGTCAAATTAATTTTATTAGAAGGTTTGTTTCCAACTTTGCTAAGTTGACTCTTCCAATTACATGCATGATAAATAAGGACCAAGTTATCAAATGGGAGGAGGCTACCATTCAAGCTTTTGAAGGAATTAAGGATGCACTTAAACATGCACCCATTTTAGCAACCCCAAACTATAAGAGGCCTTTCCAAATATTTTCCTTTGCCTCTGAGTATACCATTGCTTTTGTTTTGCTGCAAAGGATGAGAATGGGGCTGAGAGGCCTATTGTCTTCTTTAGTAAGGATTTACAAGCAGCTGAGCTGAAGTATACAATCATGGAGAAACAAAAAAAGTTTTCAAGCCTTATATATTGAGTTCAAAAAATTTCGCTTATGTTCCCCACACCATGGTGACAGACATCTTATCAAAGATGAAGATATCAAGCAAAAGATGTAGGTGGGTGAAAAAGCTGCAAGAGTATGATATAGACATCCAAACCACAAATTTGAGTACGCGGTTTGGGCCTTCTTGCTAAAGCTCATGGCTGAGAGCAACTTACGGAATGTGGAAGTGAATCAACTAGAGGAAGAAAGGGTAGATGTACTTGCAAAGTTGGTAAGTTCGAGTGGTACAAGGATGTGATCTTCTACCTCAAACACATGTGCTGCCCTAGTCACTTAAATAAAAATCGAGAAAAGAGCCCTCAAGCTAGCTTCTCAAAAATATGTCATCACAGACCTTGGGCTAGCTTGGAAGAACCACAAGGTGCCCTCTTGAAATGCATAATCAAGATGAAGCTCCCAATATAGTTGTTGATTTCCATGGGGAGTTTGTGGATGACACTTTCTTTGGAAGAGTAAAAACACATAAGATTTTGAGAGCTGGTTATTGGTGGCCTATTCTCTTCAAAGATGCAACCCAAATAGTGTTGTCCACTCAAAATTCCCTTGCTTTTAAGAAGTTAAAAATTAAATTTTGAGGTTAAGTGTCTTTTCTGTTGTCCTGGTGATGTGAAAAGTCGAAATTGGGAAAATCTACGTTTTTTGGGTCATTTTGTGTGTTTTTTGGGCCTGTCGGACATTTTTGTCCCGCGTGTCCTAGGTTCATTCGGGCTCTCTGTTCCCCGATCGGCCGGTTTACCCGAAGTCCGTTCTTTTCGGGCCCATCGGAACTTTTTGTCCCAAATGTCCCAAGTTCGCCTGGACCTATTGTTCCCTTTTCGTCCGAATCGGCCGAATCATGTATTCTGCGTACTTTCGTCCCGCATGTCCCAAAAGCATTTGTGCGTCTTTTCCCCGCATCGCCTGAATCGGCCGAATCGCATATTCCACGTACTTTCGTCCCACATGTCCCAAAAGCATTTGTGCGTCTTTTCCCTGCATCGCCCAAATCAGCCAAACCGCGTACTTCACGTCCCTCGTGTCCCAAATGAACCAAGTGCCATTCGTGCTAATTTTTCCCGCTCTACCCGAATATCTTGCTTTTCAATTTGGTAGATATGTATTTAATGCGCATTTATTGCCTTTCTCTCTCCTAAACGGCTATATAATGAACTACCCCCTATGCGTTTTTGCACACTGCTTTCATGCTATCTATTGCTCAAACCCTTGCAACCAAAATTTCTGCGCGCGTATCCATTTCCCTTGCGATTCCATCCCAAGTCTAGCTTGCAGCTTTGCTCTCCGAGTTACTATCAACATGAAGATCAAATTCCAGGCAGGAACAAGTTTCACCACTCGAGTCTGTCGTTCCCGATATCGGGGACAGTGAAGTTCGCCACCTTGATTTTGGGGATTTTTGGGCAAGGATGACAGATGCAAACCCTTCAGCTATGGCACAGATGATTCATGACAGTGGCTTGCATTCGCCGGTGGCTTCCCAATTTCAGTACAATGTGCGAGACATACTACTGGCCTTGCGAGCTCATTTCGATCCCGACTCAAGCGAACTAACGAATGTGCATGGAGAACTCATTGCCAAGTTAGATGCCACCGCCATTAGCACGCCTAAGGATTCCGAGAAATGGACAATGCTATAGTTATCTACGTAATCAAGCACAGGCCCTTTTCGATCAAGACAAATGATAACTATAAGGCGCGGTGGCGAAGTCCTAGCTAAAAACCTAAGAAAGGGGCATCTTGTCTGCATCGAAGACTCTTTTCAAGTGCAGATTTCAATGAAGAATTGTCGATTTTATAATCCTATTGGCTCGGGTCATGGGTTTACCCTCTACAAATGAGTTCCATTTCTGGATGTTCCCACTTATTAATATGGTGTGCGAGGGAACTCGAATATCAACTGGGTCGAGATCATTAGTATGAATCTAGCGAACAATCACAAATGTGCAAAGAAACTAAGAAATTTTATATGACTTAATACCGATGTATACTCTGCAAAGATCGAGGCAATGGTTTGGTTTCTCATACATCGATGCTCACAAGGATGACCCCGTGTATGCCTACTGCCCGCAGTTCACCCTGAAACCAGCAATCACAATTTCCGAAGGGTGAATGATGCTTTCACCATGTACATGGTCAGGCTACTAGAGAGCGACACCGCAAGGAGATTTTCTGATGAAGCTATGAATCTGATATCGCACTACGGTGCCTACTTTATTCAATTCAGAAAATTTTCTTATATCAGGCTTGTCGGCTATGAAAGCACTCCCCTCAAGCTTCCTATGTTCTGCAATGACAAAATGGCCTTGATAGAAGTATGCAGTCAATTGGACAAATTGCATAGAACCTACAGGGATAAGAAAATTACTGGCTTGCATTTCCCCATCTCTTTGGGAAACTACACCTACAAAATAGCCCTGGATGCACAAAATATAGAAAGAGCCCTAGCTCCCATCACTGTCCATTTCTTCAAGCCAAGAACTTGTTTTGACTTGAAGAATTTTATTGAGCAGAACATCAAGATCACCTATCATCATAGGGCGATACGAGGGACTATTGGGCAATGATCATCTTTGATGATTTTGAAGCCAGAAGGAGGCATTATGGCAGGTTTTCCCTCCAATTAATCCAAGAGCTTAACCTGTACCAAGTTCCTGAAGGGCTCCAGGATGACAACTCTGACCTGTACTCATATGAGTATGACAATGTGGTCAAACACACTCCCTTGGAGGACTTGGATTGGTTCAAGAAGGAGAAGGATGATTTGGCTGAAATCCTGGCTCCAGTCTTAGTCAGGACCAAGATCTGGTTTGATAGGCAAGTCCGTGAGCTTAGGAGGCACTCAGGGGAATCCTCCTCCAAGGATGCTTCAACACCAAGGAGGGAAGCATCGACACCCGGCATCGAAGCGCTGTGCAAACCCCTCCCCTCGTCAACTCAAGGACCTGCAGTCTCTACTCCTTCCTCATCCACCCAGGTGTATCAGAAGAAATTCAAAGAAGTTAAGAAGGAGCCTGTGGAAAAAGACCCCCTGAGGAAGCATGCAGAATTGCCTTCGGACCTAGAGAACATTATTGTTCTCAGTGAAAGTGAAGAAAGTGAAGTGCCAACTCCTGCAAGCACCCCTGAAGCCCCAATGGATAAGGATAAAGAAGTCCAGAGCACTGAACTTCCAAGCACTATTGATTCCTCTGCACCAGGAGCCCCAAGCGCTCCACTCATATCTCAACTTGAGGCAACAACTGTGCAAACCTTGGGTGCCATGAGTTCTCTATCTCTTGGTCCTCTTGCCCCACCTGCTTCTTCCTCCTCCTCTTTCGCATGGGTGCAACCTCTTGTCGATAGTAGGAAGAGAAAGTCTTCCTCCCGGATCTCAGGACCAAATTTTGATGTTGTGGTGGCCTTGTTAGGCACTACTCCTCCTTCTCGCGCCAAAAAAGCCAGAACTACCTCTAGGATAGTGTCTGACGCTCAGGGCCAGCAATTCCTGGAGATAGCCAAGCCTAAGGTAGACAAACCTAAGCAAGATTTGCAGGCATCCGACCTTGAACTCTCAAGAATTCCCATGGGAGAATCTACCCCTGAAGGCGAGATCCACAATCTTCAGGAAACAGTCACCAGAGTCATTGGGAGGGTAGAGAAAGGGCAGCAAACCATAGAACAGTTGGAAGAACAAGCCTAGATTCTTACAAGTTTCATCAAATCTCTTTTGTTCAAGGATAGTTTTGGACCTTACCCCATTGACTACTCTTCCACCACCTATAATTTTGAGCCAAGATGAAGTACAGAGTATCAAAGATATGCACAAGTATTCCGTCTATGGCAGAGCTATGGAGGCCATGGTGGATGATATGCTTGTTGCAGGATTGAACTTCATTGATGAAGCTTTCAAACTCCACGGGAAGGTGAAAAACTTGCAACAGAAGCTCTCCTCCACTATTGGGAACATAGATAAAGAACTTAAACTTTGGAGCAGTTGCATAGTAGACCTCCGCCTCATGGGACAAACAGATGAAAACATTTTATTGGCAAGCAAGGTCTTTGAAGATACAAAGGATAATTTGTCAAAGTCCTGGGTCTACAGCGTGGAATGGAAGATCAAGGTCCTGGAGGAGGCTTTGGGAGAATTAAGAAATAGCTGGCAGAAGGGTGAGGCCTTCAAAACACTAGTTATATCTACCTTCAAAGATATACATTGCCATCTTCATGATGAGACTTCCGGTGTGCCTCTCTCCTTACAAGAAATCAAAGCTCAATTCAGAGCTTTTGTCAAAGGTGATCTATTTAAGGAGAGTTCCATTTCCAAGGAAAAGATGAAGGAGATCTGCTCTCTTCAATCGGCTATAGAGGAAGCGAACAAGGATTATCATACTCATGTCGAATTCGATAAGGAAATGGAGAAGTGCCTCGGATTTTGGACTCAGTCTACCACCAACACATCAGTCCCACGTGGCAGAGACATAGCCGAGGCGTTAAAGAGATTCAGACAACGGATCCTTAAATCAGTGGGTCCCTCCCAATATTGAACGCTTGTCTTCTTCTTCCGATTCTTCTCCTTCTTCTCTTCTTCATCATGAATTTATTTTATTTAGTTGGGGTATTGCGATTTGCAACCCTTTAACTAATCATTAGTTAAAAGAAGTAGTTACCGGGAGTAACTAATTTGTAAACTATATAATGGCCTCTCCTCGCCATTTTGAAAGGGAGAGAGAAACTTGGATTATTTTTTTAAAGTGTAAATAAATCATAAAAAATGAATACAAAAGGATTTTTCATTCTTTGTCTATCTGGTTTCCTTTATTCTCAAGCTATTCGTTTAATTTAATTAGATCATTTATCTGTATTATGCTGAGAAGCTTTATATTCTCACAGATGTTATTTACAAAACTTTGTGTCTTTTCAAATTCCATCTTATTAATGTGATACAAATGATCTTATTCCAATTCGTTGTACCCTTGCATGCATAAAGAATTACTCTGTCATCTATAATTTTGAATGGTGCCTTTCTGCTCGTTCTCGCATTTTCATTCCTCAGTCCTTTTGTGATTGATGATCCTTACAGAAAACACTTTCATAATATCCAAGTTCCACAAGAAAATCATGCTTTGTATATGTGTAAATAGGTTCATTTCTGAATAAGGGAACCTCTCCCATTAAAGAGGAGGGACTTCTTGTCCCCTGACTGTTGCTCTTCTTGAAGTCCTTTTGACGACCAACAAATGGTTAGAAAATTTGATAGTTGCCAATGTTTCTCTGGAAGACTCGAAAGCTTCATGCTCCCTTCCTTTGCACTGTATCAATTGAAGCTCCTTTCAAGCAATGGGGGATGGACTTCATTGGTGAGATTTCAGATCCTTCTAGTGCTAGCTATAAGTGGATCCTTATGCCACCGATTATTTTACAAAGTGGGTAGAGGCAATCCTGTTAGGATAAATTAATTATGCATTATATGATTTATTATTTAATTTATTTTATTAATTAAATAATCATATTATATGGTTATATTATAAACCATAATATAATTGTAAGTTGTTATATGGTTTTAAACCATATTTGTCTTTTTGTTTCACAGGGATAATTGTTACAATTATTATAACAATTTATATGCTTCCCGGATGTATTATTGGAAGCAGTTGTGAGTATGGTTTTACCTGTGCAACATATTTGTTTGTCTGCACATTGTTGTCCAATATGTATAAATATTGCAGCACTCCATTGTAATGGTTAATCAATTTCACATTAATAAAATATACAGGCTTCCGTCCCTGTTTGTGAAATTACATTTGGTTTCAGAGCAGGTTGAAGGATATTGGAGGATTGCAGCAGAGTTTGAGGAGCATTGGAGAAGCTTGTGTAAGCAAAAGAGAGCCAGAGTTGCCTCTGCAACTTCCCAGCCCCATCCCTTGCAATACCGCCATCAAATTCCTCAAAACCACCTTTATTCATTGCAATTAAGGTTGAGGAGGATAAAATTCACCAAGGAAGAGATTACAAGCTCAAAGGAAGGAAGAAAAATGATCTAAGGCGCCATACACAGTCAAAACCGCCTTCATTCTCGCCAAAACCGCCTGTCATTTTTTCTCTTTGCTAGAATTTTTGCTCAAAACCACCTTTCCAAAACCGTGGTTTTATGAAGAGGTATGGTTTTACAGTTTGGAAGTGTTTAATTATAATTTTCTCTTTACATATACTTGTTTAGCTTAGCTGCCCAAGTGGCTAGCATAACTTTTGTAAGACACTTCCCATCAAGAGAGGTCAAGGGGTCAAATCCCCCTCCCTCACCCACTACCAAATTTGGCAGAAAATTTAGTGGAACCACTAACTTTAGCGAAAATTCAAATTTAGTTATAACTAACTAAATTTAGCGAGAAAAACCCTATTTTAGGGTAAAAAAAAAATTCTCCACTCTGCATATTTTTGCATTCGAGCACTTTTTGCCAAAGGAGGGCTATCTAAAAACTTCATTTTGAGCTAGTTTTTTACAATTGTTTGCTCAGCAAGCCGTATTGGGCTCCGAAGGCCACCAGGGCCCCGAAAAAACAAATTTTTTGCCTGCCATTCAATTTTTCCAGATTTTTGAATGTAATTGCATGCTTCAACATATTGTACTAATTTACAGGTTTCCATAATCAACTGAAAACTTTGTAACTGCTTAGAAACTGGCAAATTTGTAATCAAAAATAATATAAAATTGGTTCTGTAACACTCACAAGATCCTAGATCTCATTCGCAGCGTTCGGTATATACGGTGCCTCAGGAAGCGCTTACGGGTAAAGCCATCGTGACTACTACTACACTTAACGCCTAATATAGCTGCAACAATGTCGTCTGGCATCGACCCTTTAAATCGACGGGGAGTAATAAGGTCACAATGCACACACTATGAGCCATCCCATCCATCTGTGAACGATTGCACGACATAAATCCGGACTGAGAAATTATCCGAGTATATAGCGAAGTTACGCACGCGTATGAGGATATTTCTTTGAGCCAGTGTCAATAATCACACAGACCCCATCAATACTATCTTGGTACCACGTATTGAATTCTTTCACGTACGTTAACACCTCTTTCACGTATTGTCGGGTATATAGAAAGGGTGAGCTTCTTCCACGTACATCGACGGGTATATCGGAAGGGCGCGTATATAGAAAGGTTTGGTATATCGGACTAACGGTATATAGATTAGGAGACCTAATACCTGGAGTGATAAGAGCCAAACCCTGTCAGTGATCTCTGCAAAATGGGCACCAATGCCCCCAAATTTTTTCTTCCTGGATTCACAATTTCTCAGAGGAAGCAACTATGCTGCATGGAAGACAAAAATAAAGACACAACTTGAGTTTGAAGAGATCTGGTATGTTGTGAATGGTACTCTGACCAGATCAGCCACTGATACAACACAACAACGGTAGTTTGATAAAGCAGATCAGAAGGCCAAACTCATCATCTTGTTTGGAGTGTCCGATGATGTGCAACCCCACATTCGAGATGCCAAAACAACAAAAGAAGCGTGGGATAAATTGAGTATAGTATACGAGGCCAAGAACAAGAATGTCATACTGAATTTGCAGAGTCAGTTACATACACTGAAATTCAAGCAGAATGAGAAAATTGAAGCTTTCTTAAGAAGAGTTGCAGAATTAAGGGCTTCACTTCTAGCCCTGGGAGAACTAGTCACAGATGATGCTCTTGTTCCCATTTTTCTGAGAGCACTCCCCTCTTCTTACTGCATTTTTGTCACAACACTAAACATGACAGATACGACAGTTGGTTTTGACAAACTAGTAAACCTACTACAACAAGAGGAAGCAATGCACAATAAGGATGATGAAGAGGAGCAGAGCACTGTCTTCACATCAAAAATGGAAAGGAAAAGGTAAAGGAAAACATAATTCCTATCAAAAGTCCCAACATCAAAATCAGTATCACGGGACAATCAACAGAAGAAGCAATGTCTAATTTGCAAAAGAGGACATGACTTACAAGATTGTTGGTATAACACTTATAAGAAAGGTTCATCAAGCAACTCTAGACCACAACAACAACAATCTTACAAGGTACATTCTAACAACTATCATGGGCAGAAAAAAGGGGAACTGGAAAAGAAGACCCCACCAGCAAGGTAATATTGCTGAGCAACAAGAAAAGTCAAACAATGAAGACTTCTTGTTCACTGCTCGATCAAGTGAACCATCCACGTCATCTAGTGATGTCTGGTATGTTGATTCAAGAGCCACTCGACACATGACCGACCATAGATACTGGTTTATTTCAATGAGGGACACGCCATCAAAAATCATGTTTCGTTGGGAGATGATTCTTCATATACAGTTCAGGGGATTGGGAACATTTCTCTACCCCTTGGTTCACACAAATGTAGACTATCAGATGTCCTATATGTCCCTGGGTTGACAAAGAATCTTCTTTCAGTTAGTCAACTCCTAGATCACAACATGAAAATTGACTTTGATAGTCAATCCAAAGAAGAAAACGTGTTTGATTCGAGATAAATCAAGAGGCTCAAAAATAATTGCAAAAGCCTCCAATGTGGGACGCATGTTCCAACTTGATTTTGTTCACAAAGATGATCAAGCACTTATAGCTAAAAACACCACCTCAGCACAATTGTGGCATCGAAGATTTGGTCATGTAAGTTTCAAATATCTCGAAACACTTCACGGTGTAATATGGTACATGGGCTACCATCTCTTCAGAAGGATACAGACAAGTGTCCTCACTACCTAGCAGAAAACAACACAGAGTTTCATTCCAAAGGAGTACATTTCGAGCTCATGGTAAACTTGACCTGGTTCATACCGATCTTTTGGTCCACTACAGCCAAGTCATACTGGGTTCCAGTACTTCATGCTTTGTGTTGATGACTATTCATGGAAAATGTGGATTTTTTGTCTTCGCAAGAAAAGTGAAGCATTTGAAACCTTCAAAAAGTTCAAAGTAGCAGTTGAGAAATAAACTGGTCGTCACATCAGAATTCTCCGCTTAGATCGAGGGGGAAATTCACCAGTGATGAGTTCAGAGACTACCTACAAACTCACGGATTCATCGACAAATGCCTCCTCCACACACACCGCAGCAAAATGGTGTTGTTGAGAGAAGAAATCGTACTATCATGGAAATGGTGCGATGCATGATCGATGATTCTAAACTTGCAAAGACATTTTGGTAGAAGCAGCAAAGTTAGAAATGTATTTGTTGAAAAGAGCACCTCTGTTTGCTCTTGATGGAATTACACCACAAGAAGCATGGTCAAAAAGGAAACCATCCATTGCACACCTCAGAGTATTTGGGTGCAAAGCAAGCATGCACATACCCAAACAAAACAGAAATAAATTGGACATGAAGTCACAAAAACTCATCTTCATTGGGTACAATGAAGAGACTCTTGGGTATAGATTGATGGATCCTAAGACTAGAAAAGTCTACACCAACAGAGATGTTGAGTTTTTTAAGAAGGAAGCAGAGACTCCTCCTCTAGACTCACAAGATGTAGATTTTTCACCTATTGTAAAAATTGAAGCTGATGTTCCCTCAGAAGATGAAAGTGATGATGGGGATGATGATGATCAGATAGAACCACAACCCATGGGAATAGTTCAACGTATGCCTAAATGGTGTACAAGTACATTACAAGATGCAAGATTGGATGCTCCACCAGATACATCCACCCCTAGACCACGGACTCATGCAGTAAAGCAATAGAAGAAGTTAATTTTGCTTTGATGAGTAGAGTTATTGAATCAGATGAGCCCTCTATAGTCCAGGAAGCCCTACAGTCAAAAGCTTGGAAAGATGCCATGGATTCTTGAATATCAATCAGTGATGAAGAATAACACTTGGCATCTTGTCGATCTTCCACCAAGGAAGAAACCTATTGGATGCAAATGGATATTCAAAACTAAGTACAAAGCAGATGGGACAATGGACAAGTACAAATCAAGACTTGTAGCAAAGGGGTACGCACAAAAAGAAGGCATTGACTATGAGGAGACATTTGCTCCCACAACTAAGATCAAAATGATCAGGATGATCTTTGCTCTAGCTGCTCAGTTTGGATGGAAAGTTCACCAAATGGACGTAAAAAGTGCCTTCCTAAACGGAGATTTACAAGAAGAAGTCTACATGACTCAACCTGAGGGATATGTTGTACCTAGTCAAGAAGCAAAGGTATGCAGACTTAGGAAATCTCTGTATGGTCTAAAACAAGCACCCTGGCATGGTACATCAAGATTGATGAGCATCTCATACAACATAGATTTGTTAGAAATCCATACGATCCCAATCTCTACCTCAAAAATCAAGGGGGGGAGATGGTGATTGTTGTTGTCTATGTCGATGATCTAGTCATCACTGGCAGTTCAGTGAGGATGATCGATGCAACGAAGAAAGATCTTAATCGATCGTTCGACATGACCGATCTCGGCCGATGCACTATTGTCTTGGATTGGAAGTGTGGCAGAAAGAGAATCATATTTTTGTTTCTCAGATGAAATATACCAAGACTACACTCGAGAAGTTTAGGATGATGGATTGCACACCAATTGCTACACCCATGGAGAACAGATTGCAGTTATCTCGTTCAGATCCATCTCCTGAGGTAAGTGCCACTCTCTATCGGCAGTTGATTGGGAGTCTCATTTACCTGACCTACACTAGGCTAGATATCAGCTTTGCAGTAAGCTATCTATCCAGGTTCATGCAGGAACCCAAAGTTTGTCATTGGAAAGTAGCAAGGCGCATATTGAGATATCTCAAAGGATCAGTGGATCTTGGTCTAGAATACAAGAAGAATGACAACTTCTTCTTGTCTGGATATTCGGATTCAGATCATGCAGGAAACATTGATGACAGAAAATCCACTTTAGGATTTGTGTTCTTTATGGGATCTGGACCAATATCATGGGGAAGTAAGAAACAACACTTCATTTCTCGTTCTTCCACGAAGACAAGTATCGTTCTGTAGGAGAATTTGTCTGTGAAGCGATTTGGCTACATCGCATACTAGAAGGACTTGGAATACCACAGGACAAACCGACCACCATGTATGTTGACAATGAAGGTGTTCTCAAACTTGTTCGCAATCTAGTTTTTCACGAGAGAACAAAGCACATTGAGGTACAAGTTCATTTCATACGCGAACATGTGTTGAAGCACAACATCCAGCTTCAATATTGTCCAACAGCTGAACAACGAGCGATATCTTCACAAAATCACTTGCACGTGACAAGTTCGAGTTGTTCAGAGAGTTCCTCTCCTCATCCCTTGAGACAATGCACAATTAAGGGGGGAATGTTAGGATAAATTAATTATGCATTATATGATTTATTATTTATTTTATTTTATTAATTAAATAATCATATTATATGGTTATATTATAAACCATAATATAATTGTAAGTTGTTATATGGTTTTAAACCATATTTGTCTTTTTGTTTCATAGGGATAATTGTTACAATTATTATAACAATTTATATGCTTCCTAGATGTATTATTGGAAGCAGTTGTGAGTATGGTTTTACCTATGCAACATATTTGTTTGTCTGCACATTGTTGTCCAATATGTATAAATATTGCAACACTCCATTGTAATGGTTAATCAATTTCACATTAATAAAATATATAGGCTTCCGTCCCTGTTTGTGAAATTACAATCCCCACAAGAAAGCAACACACCAAATAGTTATGGACTTCTTGTTGAATCAAATCATATGCAGATTTGGGGTCCTATTCAAGATTGTAGCTGATAATGCCATGTGCTTTAGAGCCAAACCTTTAATGGAAATGTGTAATGAATATGGAATCAATCGACTTATTCTTCAAACTATAAACCCCAAGGAATGGACAAGTCGAGTCCAAAGAATAAAAATTTGTTGAAGATCATTAGAACCTTGGAGAAAATCATGAAGAAATGGGGTGAACAATTGAAATTTACAGATTTGGGATGATAGGATAACTCCTAAAAGAGCTACCGGTAAAAGCCCATTTGAATTGGTATATGGAACCCGGCTTTGTTGCCCTTACACTGCGCAATTGTCTTAATTTTAGTTTTCCCAATAGTTGGAAGATAAAGAGCTTGGCCCATATGAATCAAGGATCAATCGATTATTGAGCTTGATGAGGAGAGGAGAGCATCCCATCAAAGGCATGTCGATTTAGGAAAAAATTGAAGAGATTGTTTGACAAGAAGGTCACTCTTAGAGCCTTTAATGTTGGAGATATGGTTTCGTTGTGGGATAGTAGGCATGAAGACAAGGGCAAGCATGGCAAATTTGATGCATTATGCATGGGCCCTTATGCCATTGATATCGAATTGGTGAACATACCTTCTTTCTTAACGACTTAGATGGGGAATTGCTAGAGTTGCACTGTTAATGGCGAGACATTTGAAGAATTTCTTGGATTGATCCCCAAATCTAAGGTATGCACCAATTGTACAAATTGTATATTCTTTTTTCTACTTTTTTTTGTTGTTTTTTTGGTGTGTGGTTTTCCTGTTCTTGGCACCATTCCGTCGGTTTCACGATTCGTTTTTGAAGGATGGTTCGGGTTTTTTACTACCTTGCATATTGACTTCTCTTCCCAATGGATATTTTGGCACTTGGTCTACATTTTGTCCTTGTGGCACTCCCAACGTTTTTTTCCTTGTGGCACTCACTGGGAGTGCCCATCCTCAAGTAGGAGCCGATGTTGGTGCCATTTTTGACCTTGCACCATGTTGCCCTAAATTTTCAAATTTGTATCTGCTCAAAAAAATGTTTTATCCTTTGATTTGATGGTTTGTAATTCTTCCCCTCCAGTTGAAATGCTTTAAAAATGCTCACAAACTTGTTGTTTTGCCCTAATTTGAAGGAATAATCCAAGTTTGCCCTTTTCTGTGCCCTAGTTTTTCCAATTTTGTGGGCTATGTCATTTTTCCCTTTGCCAGATCATGGAAAAATTGAAATTGATCAAATCATACTTGTGTGCAATTGAAAATCCAATCCCAAGGTCGAAAATGTTCGAAATCATGCTTCAGTTGATTTAAAATAAAAATATATGCCATCGTTGGTGAAAAAATTGAATTCTAGGGCATCCTTTGAATTTTTGCGTTTTCACAGTCATACGGGCGTCATTTTCCTGTCAAATTCATCCTCATAAGGTATTAGCAACATGGCAGGTTTTCATTGGCCGAGGAGAGGCGGGGAGTCGAGTCTCCTTTGAAAATTTTGGCTTTATTTTGCAAAATTTTCTAAGTCAAAATTTTGCCCGAATCCCCGCATCCAACCAGAAGGGGACACGTGTCATGTTCTTATATGAAGGCAAAGGAGCAGCCGACGGGGGAACTTAGGCATTTTTTTCCTTTTGGAAAAGGGGAAAAAAAAGCAAGGAAGGCCCGCAGGTCCGCAAAGGAGCCACAATTTGACACGTGGCGGATGTAGAAAGAAGTGCGGGCCGCGAGGTAAAGGGGATTTTTTCCTTTTTCACAAAGGAGTTCAAAATGAAAATATTTTAGCGTCCCCCGCGAACGAATCACAGGTGGACATGTGTCCATGAAGGGTCAGAGGGAAGTGTGGGCCACGGAGGGAAATGGGAAATTTTTCCTATTTTTGGAAAAAGGAAGTTAAGGCAAAAGTTTAAGCCATGGGCCCACAAGCAAATCAATGAGCGACACGTGGCGGGGAGAAGTTGGAAGCGTGGGCCCACGGAGACAAAGTTGAGAATTTTCCTTGGCTTAAAGGGAGTTAAAATGAAGATTAAGCCCATGGGTCCTCGGCAAAAGAGAGATGGACACGTGGTAGAGGACAGAGCAGTCGATGGGCGATGAAGGCAAGAGAGAATTTTTTCCCTTTTACAAAGAAGGCTTAAAATCAAAGTTTGGAGCGTTGGCCCGTGACGAATCACAAGGAGACACGTGGCGAGGGAGAAATCGAGGTGTAGGCCCACGAAGCAAAAAGTGAAAAATTTCTATTTTTTCAAAAAGGGTCAAAATACACAGAATTGAAGCACGATCCCAATGGGACCCACCATGTGCCACGTGTCAGCTCCAAAATTCAAAGGCAGAGGGGCGGAGGAAAAAGTCAAATTTTTCCATTTTTTCCAAAAGGTTGAAAAGTCAAAAATGAGCCCGAATTTGTTTCCAATCATTTTTGCCACGTGTCCGGCCTTATCCAAAAAATTTAAAAAGGTAACTCAAGCTTATTTCTAAGTCCGCATCTTCCACATGGAGGGCCAGGATTAAAAGATGGATAAGATCGACGGTTCTTTATGCATCCATTTGTTTTGACCACCATGGGAGCTCCAGGAAGCTTGGAATCACAATTTTTACATCAAAATTAATCAAATTTATAGTGATTTTGTGTCGTCTTGGCCTTCCAGGATCATTGGCATCACTTTCATGGATTAATTCTTTGATCTGAGGTGATTTTGAAATAAATATTGCCCTAATCCGTCTAAAAACGTGAAATGACAAAATTGAAAGTTGCAGAGGTAGTTTTAAAAGGTGAGAAGGTGAAATGATGAGAGGAAAGGCATCTGCATGCCTTGATGATGAAAAACATGCCTCCAAGAAGGATAATGATCTAAATATTTGTAATGATTCGCCATTTTAGAAACACCTGGCAACTCTCGTTGCAAATTTTTTAAATGTCATTTTCAATAAATCATGAGAAATGGTTGTAACAGAATTGATCCCTTGGCATATTCTTTTCTTGGGAAAGAAGGCTCCAAGATGGCAAGAGATATATAATGCATGTTTTGAGACATGCAAGAGGTCGGAAAAGTTGAAAATCATGAGAAAATTCTGAGAGAAATCTCATTTTTCTGAAAAAACCACCAAAGAACCAGAATAATTTATTCTATGTTGGATCTTCATGTATGTGAGTTGGTTACAAGTGTATAGCCATCACACAACTCTGAGATTGTTCATGAAACTCTCCCCTGCTGATGAATCTAACAAGATTTTGAGTTAATCTATGTTTTCTTGGGCAATATGATGTTTGTTATCATTTTTAAATGCCTGCAAATAGTTTTCATTGTTCTTGTTGCAATCTTGCATTGAAAGTCTTTAGAAATCACACAGAATCTCCATTTCTTGTTGATAGTTTAGTGGCATTTGCAATCTCATGTTCAGAAGAGCCTTCATCTGATAAAGAGATAAACAAATTTAAAATCACTTTACCTTCCTTGACTAGCAGAGATTGTTTGTAAGCCTTTGGGGGTACCTTAGGCGTGGTTTGATCAAGGATTTTTGTGTTTAATTGAGTTCTTTACTTCAAGATTTTGTGGTGAATTCTCAAAGATTGTGTGAAGAGTGCAACTTGGGCTTCCATTTATGCCTCTTCTGGTTGAAAGAATATCCTGATTATTTGAAACATTTTATCTCGATAGTTGTTCAAGTATTGTAGAGGTTGTCAAATATCTGATATATCCCAATTTGTCTTGTTAACACCCCACAAAAAAATTCATTCAAACAAACTAATCCTACCCATACTACCCATGCATTGCATTGTGTGTCAACAAAAGAATACAATCCATTTACAAAAATGCACAAAGCAAATCAGGATCATATAATGTCTCCAGTAACCCTTGCCTTGCATTGAAAATATCTCCATAATCTGGGAGTGACAACTTGTGAAAGTCAGATTTGGAGTGTTGATCATATTTTCCCAAGGCCTTTTCATACTATTTGCATAAATTGAGGGATATCTTCATCTCCTTCACCATTTGGGGGTTATAATGTAGGTTCTCTTACCTTGGTTGAAAGGCACAACCTAAAATAGTGAGGGTCAGATCAAATCCTTTCAAAGTGCTATCCATCTCTCCACAAATCTGAGTGCCAGTTAGATCACCTCCCGGCTAAAAAACGACACAGATCATGATCTATCCGACTTCAAGCCTCATGCCATATCTCTTATGCTGCTCAGACTAAAAAGGAGAACAAATTTTGGTACCAACACAACTTACCAAGGAGAGCTTAGATTTTCCTTCATAGGAGTTTATGGTGTAGTTTTTCCCATCTTTAACCAATCGTTATTGGTTCAATCTCCTCTTGAAAATAGCATCTCTGACATACATATAGGGGCTTCCAAAACTAAACCACAAATGTCAATAGGTGCAACATCTACAACAACTTCATCAATGAAATGTTCATTTATTGCAAACTTGACTTTGCATTGTTTAGAAACCCTTATCTCTACTCCTTTTTTCACCCATCCTAGAGCATAAGGATTAGGATGATCATACATTTCCAACCCAAGTCTATCTACCAACTCTTTTCCAATCAAATTTACTTGTGAGCAAGAATAAAAAAGAGCATCAACTTTTACCATCTTAATTTGTACCTTGATATGAAAAATCTTAGAAGGTTCACCTTTGTTTTGAGCATCATCATTACCCAAACATACCTTTTTTTGAAGTACAAGATAACACAACTACTCATCCACCTCTTCGTTGCTCTCAATATAAATTGGTTCTCCTTGAAGTGATGGCATGGACTTCTTTTTCTTTTCTTGTTCTTAAACGGATGCAATTCCGGATGCAACTTCCAACAAGTCTCATCGGTATGACCATCAACATCACAATTCCCACAATGCTTGGTTGAATCTTTCTTGGCAATCATAGAAGTGGCATTGACCCCACCTTTCTTCTTCAGAGCATCGAAAGAATTTGAAAAGGGAGATGGACCCTTTTTCTCATCCATCTCAAGATAATGGGCTTGAGAACAAGCCTCATCTATGTCCTTTGGATTTGCAAGTAGAACGGGCCTCCTTAAGTGACTATACAGCCCTCGACATACTTCATGAGGATCTCACGGTCAAATGTATCTTTTCCCATTTGGACCACCTTTTTCCAAAACTCACTTGTATATACCTACACACTTTGACCTTCTTTTTGCCTCAAATATTGCCAATCAATAGACCTTTCCTCTTCATAACAAATAGGATAAAATTTCCTCTTAATCAAAGTTTTAAATTCATCCCATTTAGTAATTGGGGTAACCTTTTAACAACCAAGGAATTAAGATAACTCTCAAACCAAGTTAGAGCATGACTTGCTAGCTTCAACCTTACAAAATAAATTTGTTGCTCTTCACTAACTTTATGCAAATGAAAGTATACCTCTAATTGAGCTAACCAATGATCAATCTTATCCGCATTCACCTCACCTTCATATGGTTGAATATCAATTTTTGCCTCTGCTTTGAATGGAGGTGGAGCTTGGTTGGAATGGGGTTGCTCTTTCTCATGGTAGGAAGACTCACGCTCCTCACTTGCTTTAGAAGTATCCATAGAAACTCCAAACTTTGCCATGACAACCTTCATAATATTCCCAAGCTCATCCATGGAGTGAGATATGTGGGAAACATCCTCCTCCAATATGTGGAATCTTTCTTCACCATCTTCAGATCTCCTCTCATCTTCATGGGCCATACTTCTCACTTCTCTCTTCCACTTCCTTGTGGAGATGTCTTGTTGCAAAGAGACCAAATCACCTTTTCCACTAGCACTTGTTGCTCTTGTAATGGGCATATATCTAGCAAAATGATCACTAAACAAACCACACACTATGGAACATGAACCAGCTCTAATACCAATTTGATCCATAAACTAGGTGGATATTACACACTAAGTTTCACCAACACGGATCCTATACATTCCTCACAATTCCCATCATTCATCAATATACTATTTTCTTTCAATTTTCATAAATAACCATTAAATGTGCTTTAGAAATGAACTAGGAGTGTTGCATAATCAAAGAAATACTAAGAAATGAAAGAGAGAAAATAGAATAAAAGAGACACAAGATTACCCTAGAGAAACTCAAATTGAGAAAACTCCAGCAAGAGTGAAGAAATGTTTCCTCATCTCACTATCATGTCTTTAAGTACAAGCTTATTGCCTTCTCAAGGCCTCCATGAACATTATGATGTTCAAACACTCATACAAACTCTGCAACTCACTCACTCACACCTTCCTTTCACACTCCAATTTAGAAAACCACATATGATCAAGAATTAAAAATTCTTGGAATATATTCCTCGCCTTCTGCAAATACCTTCCCCACATATATATACAAGTTTGACACCAAGGAGAGCTCAATCAGAAGCCCAAAAGACTCAGAAGTCAAAGAGGAACCATCTCAGTAGTTGTCTACTCTTTCCGGACTTTTCCGCGTGAGAGAATCGCGCTTTCCACAAACCAGCGGTTGTGTAATCCTCGTTGATTGTTGTGCAATCACCGAGGCACCGTGCACAACCGCCACTGTCTTTAGGGCGGTTCCATCACCATACAAATTATGTTCCCTTCTAGAGGTCATAACGTTTGCATACAAACTCAAAATTGGGTGCCATTTTTTTTAACTTGCATAATTTTTCAAGAGGAACAAAAATATGCAATCAAGTTTTGATTTTGATGACATATTCATAGTTTTTAATCCTTTGCACTGAAACCTATCTTCTTTGAGGTCTCATAGTTTCACAACTTCATCTTGAACCCTGTTTTGTGGTTACATCCAACAAGAGCCATAGAAATAGTGTTAAGTGAAAAAGTTACATAATCACAATGGTGATTTTGTTATCTCATGACACTAACATTATTGATCCAAAATTTGGATCACCTTTCTTACCCTAGGTGACTTACATGGTTGAAGGGTTCGGTATTTTACAAGACTGATTTCACTATTTTGGTTTTATATTCTTATTCGACATAATTTACAAGGTCGTAATATGAATTTTGAAGGATTTTGGTGAGGATTTGCTATTTTTCCTAGCCCTCGGTTTAGTTGGACTATTGTTATTAAATATTTAATTCCAACTATGATGATAAAATATTTCTTCAATCTTTTGATGTTTTTGTGATGCATAAATATTGTCGTGGCTAGGTAAATTATTTCGTGGCATTCTACATTGATTTTCATAGTGAAAAGTGGATTCAAATCTCATAGGTAATTCGCTGCCCTAGGAGAGACTGTAGATTTTGTATTGGTTAATCATTCTAAGATATTCTCAACTATTTTTAGTTTTTTATGTGTGTGCTTGAAGGTATTTTCATATCGGATCTATTGTGGATAGTCGATAAACCCCTTGTTTCCTTTTTCACTGAAAACGGACATTACATGTTGAAACCAGTTCTAAATGCAAGCATTATGCATATGATTTGAGCATGAATAAAATTATAGAAACACGGGGATTTTATTTTTATTTTTATTTTTATTTTATTTTATTTTTATATGTGGAAAAGTAAAATCAACACACTACTGTGTCATCTCTGATATTGCTCAACCTATAAAAAAATCCTTTGACTCTCCTTTATTTTTCCATACACAAAGTTTGGGAAAACTTCACGCACAAGAACATATCCCAAATCATCATGTGCTTCTGAGATTAAAAAACACATCCATGATTAATCCTTACAGATTAAAACAAATTCGTTACTAGGCATGGTATGAGAAAAAATAAGTAAAACATCGAGCAAAAATGATTAAAACATGATCTTAGGTTTGTTAGAACACACTCAACTTTTAGAAATGCCCTCAATAACAAACTTCCTGAAATTTTATCCTAGCTCATTTTGACCACTCTATTACGCTCAAAGCATACCCATGCGATCGCCTCCATGAACATACAACCGTATGTAGCTTGAATGCTCAAAACCAACATACACGCCTTGACGAGTAAGTGGTCACATGATTCGATTGCATGCCCATAAGAACTCTATTGCTATTACTAGCATACCGAATGTTTGGCGATGTAAAATTCTAATGGTATCAAGTGTTGCAAAGCAAGAAAAAACTGAGTAGAATTGTGAAAGATAAACAAATATAATACTAAACCTGTCCTCCAAGCTTTTCCTTGCAAACCTCAAATAAGATTGCTTGAAGTATTTGAACTTGTAGAATCTTGTAGTTGTTGGATTGTGGATGCTCTTGAATTTTTCTCCAAATGTAGAAATGGAAAATGCTACGAGAAGATAGACACAAGGATGCAAATGGCAATTTTCACAGAAGTTAATTATAATTACACAAAGCTTCCAAGGATGATTTACAAAGGATTGGTCTGCTTTTATAGTTGAGGGTGAGGCCATGAATATTGGATCAAGGTTTGAATGGGTTATAGGTTCATAATTGTAATTTCCTGAAATAGCCATTGGATTTGGTTTGTGCAGGGGCAATGAATGTTTATATTTTGTGCGAGAAGATGGTTGTATGTGCAGATTTGCTACCCCCACCATTGTAGGGTTCTAGAAGTAGAGTTGAGTGGAGTGTGAGTAGATAAATATGATTATTTAAATAACTAATTTAATTAGTTATGAGTTGTGAGGATAATTAACCATTTAATTTTTAATTAAATTAGCTAAAGGGGGTAGGAGTATAGCTTAAGTGTAATTAGAATTAATTTAATTAATTATAACATGGATGTAAAGATAATAGAATTAATTTAATTAACTCTAAAGGAATATGATAGATTTAATTGAATTAAATTTAAAAGGAATAAATATTCAAAGTATGAATTAACTAATTCTAAGGGGGATGTGAATAACTTGAGGATACGCTAGAAATAAGCATGTATTTTTAGGGTGTCTACATTTGCCCCTCTTTAAAGTGTTATTACAAAGTAATATCATTTTAAAGAAAGTATACACATGTAGATTAGTGATCGGAAGATAGGAAATCTGGTGAAGCAATTAGATACCCCGGTGAGAGTGTGGATGTGATGAAACATTGAGATGCCCCAAATGAGTGTAGATGCTTTGGGAATGTCCCCTCAAACGGGTAGGTGACGTAATAAAGTGGTCGACAACCACTTATTAGCAAGAAAACAAGGAATTTTAAGGAGGATGGGAGGGATTGTGCTCGTAGTATGATCATCATTTAGAGATTGAAAGTTAGAGAAACCTTATATTGTTTTTGCACAATAGATTTGTCACCGTGATTATGAAAGAATCGTGATGTATAACATGTTATGTGTGTAAACAAACACACACGCAACAAAGAAAAGACAAAATAAAAACAAACCCAATATACATTGTAAAAGTATGCACCATGGTTATAAAGAATCCCACATGATAAGGCAATACGTATAATTGGTGCAACAAGTAATATCAACAATGCAACACAACTTTGAAAAGAAGACAATTAACTATACCCCTAATACGTTCCACAATGATGATTAAGCAGATGTGAATGCCCCCAAGAAATATCTTAGCAATGTAAGGGGATAGGATCAGATTGAAGAGCGGAGTAAGCTTAGTTACTCCTAACGACACTCTTGTTGGTTCCGCATTGCAAATTGATCCGAGAGTTAAAAAGGATAATTTTACCGCAAATATTAAACTTATGAAATGTGGGGGAGGGAATGAGAACCAAGATTTCCCCAAGTGAAGTTATATCACGAAGGAAACAATTGATTGTACTTGCCCAAAGCAAAGATATTAATATGCAAAGGGAAGATAATGTATTTTGATAGTCGTAAGATTGGAATGATCACTAGGGTAGTAGTTAAAAGTTTGATTTTATCGAGTTTGTGTTGTATTGCTTAAATATTTTCATGTGTTTGCAAATTTTTATCATTTTGTGAATATTTAAAAATTTAGATTTTATATTTTAGTGATGGCTTATTTAATAAACCAAGATGATAACACAATACTTGCGAGTGATTCAAAGACACAAAACAAGCATGTCAAACAAACCCAATATGAACAGGAATTAACTACACCAAAGTTATATGTGAACTAAGATGTTAATAATTTTCCTATAATTGGTCTACAATAACAAAGTACAACAAAATAACAAACTAACATGCTAACAAAAGCATTGTCACAATGTTGACAAACCACAACAATACAACATAATTTGTAATAACGACGTCTAATGACACCCCTAATGTGTTCCACATTAAAGAATTAGACAGATATGAATGCCCTCAAGCGATAGCTTAGAAACGCAAGAGGATTGGATCGGGCCAAAGAGCGGAGTGATCTTAGATACTCCAAAAACACTCTTGTCGATCCCATTGAAGTGTGATCTGTATTGGATTTAATCCAAGTGTGCCCCAAACAAAATTATATTGCAAAAGGGTAATTGATTTTTTCTCGAGCATAGATATACACCATGAGCAAGAAAAGTGATTATCGGAAGATGATCTGGAGCGATCAATAGGATTGCCGTAAAATGGCGATATTGTTGAACTGTGTATTTCAATTGTTGAGATTTTTCAAACTTTGTCGAATGTTTTTCTTTTTACCAGCTTTTATATTATTTTTGGTTTTTTCCAATTTTATATTATTTTTGGGAAATTTTTAACATAGTTGAAAGTTTTTAATGTTTAAATATATTTGAATGTTTTTAGATTTTTGAACACATTTTAATGTTTTTAGATTTTTAAACATATTTGATTTTTTTATTTTTAAACATATTTGAATGTTTTTGGATTTTTAAACATTTTTTTTTTTTTTTGGATTTTTGACTCAATAAAGGGTGCACTATTTGAACTCATGTTCAAACAATTGTAAACATTTCATTTCATTGGCACAATGTAGATGATATAGTGATAGGATGTCTCACTCTACTAGTGACTCCATGCGCAACTAAGAAGATGTGAGGGCTCATCACCGAGAGCCAAGAAAGACGCGAGAACTAGGAGAATAGTGATAGGAAAATGAAGATGATGGATACCAAAACACAAGGTGTAACAATGGTCCATTCAGAAAAATGTGACTCATCTCTAGTCAAGATTACCTAACCGATTCCAAGATGATTTCACTTTATAATTTTTACCTTGACATAGACCAATTAGTGGCCTCTTGATTAATAAGATCTAGTTGAAGGAATTGTTGTCTCTCTTAACATGAGCAACTTCATGGGATGTGTTTGATCAAGCACTTTTGATTCAGATTTTATGAAGACTTTATTTTGTGCGATTTTTGTTCAATTGACCCCATACATCTTGCCCCATGCCACCAATAAGAGGCAAAGGATCAAAACCAAAGAAAAAATGTAGGCGAGTAAGGATACCTCCCTCCATTCCCAGTCTCAAACTACTACTAAAAAGCATGGGCTCCTCGTCGAAGACTGTGAAGCACGAAAGGTGTAATGATTGATATTTTTTTGTATTTTAGATTGATTTTGTCGTGTATGTTGATATTGTGCTTATTAGGAAGGAACATTTTGGCCCCAAATATCAACCTCATGTGACTAGTAGGATGCAAGGATTCAACACCTTGGACAAAGATGGATGGTCAAAAGATCCGAGTAAAGAAGGTTAGTGCTTTCTGTTAAAGAGAGAACTTGTTTGAAAGGAGGATTTTCCATCAACAAGCTTCTAGAAAAAACCGTAGGTAAAAAGATTTGGAATGGTAGAAACTATAACAAGGATGAAACATACAATGCCTAAGACGAACAATATTAACATGTGTCATATATGAGAAGAATGTGGAGAGAAAATGATGTTATGATTAATATATCTGCCAATGGATGAAACAATTAAAATTGTTTGTTTATATGAGTTAATCATGCTGCAAGCAGCCTCCCTTAGTGTGGAGAGTAACTTTAGATAGGATGTTTTTTCTTGTACATTTTTTATTTTTGTATGGTACATTGATAATGGGTTTGATATGAATTTTTATTCTCTTTTTACGCTTTTTGATTTTTCTAAGTTTTTGCGGACGAGGATTTGCAATGGACTTATCATCATGGAAGAAGTCCATGTTTAGGAAAGTTGAATGATCCTGATTTATGAGACTTGAGCAAACGAGGTCCAAGTCAAAGGAGTGAATCGAAAGATTCGATGAGTCCTGATTTACGAGACTTGGGAAGAAAAGATCCAAGTCAACATAATGAATCGAAAGATTTGTAATAAACCTAATATTCGATGAGTCTTGATTTACGATACTTGGGCAAACGAGGTCCAAGTCAACGAAATGAATTGAAATATTTGCGATAAACCTAAGATTTGATGGGTACTCATTTACGAGACTTGGGTAGATGAAATACAAGTCAACGAGATGAATCAAAAGATTCGATGAGTCCTAATTTACGAGACGTTGGCAGACGAGATCCAAGTCAATGGAGTGAATCCTAAGATTCGAGGAGACTTCATGTACAAGACTTAGAAAAATGAGGTCCAAGTCAATGAAGCGATTGGATAATTTTTTGATGATATCGAAAAACTCATGTGATGTTAAACGTAATTTGTTGTTGTAAAGAAAGAATATGGTGGAATTCATATTCCCCAATACCTTTGTGAATGATTTCCAATGTAGGTGGAATAGAAGATTTAGATGATTGGTGCTTTAAAATATTATTTACATCAATATGACCTTCATCCGTGAATGGAATGATGTGAGGAGCGAAGGATTGATCCATAGAGGGGAATCCAAGGCATCTTGTAGGCTATAGAGATAAAATATTCAATGTTACTCCTTTTAGGCATTGGATTAATTTGTTTGATGATATATTTTCAATTAAAGCTTGAAATGGTTGTGTGAGGATACCTCTAAGAATACACACCTCATGGAGTGCACGCATATAGATGTCGTGACACATAGGAATCATCGTTGATTGTTTAATAATGTTTTGTAAAACACAAGAAGACTCTGCCCTGAATAATTATTGAAAAACATTATAAAATAAAATATTGATTGTTTGAGGTATTATGGACATAGAAGGTTGTGTTGTTGCAAGTGTCCAAACTTCTTGTTGTTGTGCCTCAACAACAAGACTCGGGATGTCAAGCATAGGATCTAGCATTGAAATGATAGAATCAATCTCAATGGTGCTTGATGATTGACCCTCTTCTTTAGAATCTTCATTTGTATCAAGGGTTGGAAAGGAGTCTTGAAGCAAGTTCAAGTTCTCACTTGACATTTGAAGATCGATGTCTAAAATATTTTCAATTTCGATTGAACTAACGAAAGAACATCCGAAAGAGAAATTGATTGGTTTTGGTTTATAGATCCTTCACCTTTTCGTCTTGATCTTGTTGAGTTTTATCATGCAAATAATATTGGACATCGTTCAACTCTTCACTAGAAGTTGTGGTAGTTGACATGTTTTAGATTTTGAGAGCTTTGTCATCAATTTCTATTTTGATAACTTTGTCGTCAATTAAGTCTTGGATGTAATGGAGAAGTCGCACGCATCTATTTGTTTTATGACCATCAATGCGATGAAAGTCACAATATGTATTGGGTTTGTACCAAGATGGCTTAGGTTCCCCTTCGACTAAGGGTTTTTAATTGGATATTTTATCATGTTAGCCTTTGCTAATTGATGAAAGACACTAGAGATACTTTCTCGAGGGGTGTAAAATGACATTTGACTTTGTGCGAAGTAGTGTCTTTCGCTAGGTTGTATGATTGGCATTTTGGGTGATTGCTCACTAAGTTGAGAAGCTATGTGAGTGAGTTTCTTTGACATCTCACAAATTTTTTCGAGTAACTCATCATTTGATGTCTTACGTGAATCCACCATTGTAATGAAAAATGGGGTAACGTGGAAGCTTGGTTGATGTGCTTATATTTTGGCAAAGTGGATGCCAAAATACACCTCTTACTCGACCTCTAGCAAAGTGAATGCTAGAATGGAAGAGGTTGAAAGTGAAAGTTGATTTCTCGACCCATATAAGAGAATGGGAAACAAAGTTGATGTGCTCAACTCTTAATAAAGAGAATGTTAAGATAGAAGAGGCTTAGCGATGAAAGGGGAGTACTCAAATATCAACAATGTGAATGTTGAAATAAGAGGTGAAGAAATGAGGATCAAAAGCCCAAATCTCAAAGCAAAGTAAACACGAAGATAAGAGACAACGGGAATAATTGATTAATAATCTCAACTCGTACCAAAGTGAATGCTTAGGAGAGAGGAGTGTGGAAATGAAGATGTCGAAATTTAACAAAGTGAATGTTAAATTTGTAGAAGTAGAACGGTCGTGTGCTTAGAGTTTAACAATGTGAATGTTAAACTAAAAGACTTGGGAAAATGATACATCAGTAAGATCGTGAATGTGCTTGATCATGCTAAAGTGAATATCAAAATGTCAAGACTTAAATGGAGAAGTGATTGTGCTTAAGTTTGGATATGGATGTCCACAACTCAAAACTTACGTTTGATTGCAATTTGAAAAGTGGATGAGATAGAAAGTGTGTATGATAAGAGTGGAACACAAACTTTGTAGCACGAAAGATAGATGAGAATGATGTTGTTAAAGGAATGCCTCTAAGCTTAAATTGGCTTGGTCAAGGAGGGGCTTCCCAGAAAAGAGTTAATCTCCCTAAATGCCAAAAGCTTACCCAAGCAAGCGTGGTATATTATTGCTAGTTATCGGCTTTACTTTACCCCTCTTGATACGATAAGCCGGATTTTACTCCGCTCAAAGGATCAAACCGTGGCTGCCAATATGGATAACTTTGACTCTAATCTCTCATTAAGGAGTACTAGGCAAGTGGGAGGAGGGGGTTCTTGTTTTGCTCCCTCAAAGCACCAACTACTTTGGGGTTCATGTGGTACTCCTCACAATGAGTTTCTAGCCCCTGGCCATGCACTTCCCACAGTTACAACGAATTGGGGAATATCCTTGTCTCTCAAAAATTTAATTAAAAGAGTTTTATAAAAATTGTAATAAAAAGGGTGATAAAGGTTTGCTTGAATCAATGACCAAGGAAACCTGCAGTTAGTAGTTTTAAGAACAATCCTCATAAAAACGGTCTTGTAAACAAAGAGTTAGAAGTTTTCCTAAGGTAAACAAAAGAAAACAATGAAAAACAAACTCATGTTTCTGATTCTCAAGATCACTTATAAAAGTGTGAGAGAAGAGCATACACATGAGGTTGTTATGATTAGACAAAAATGGAAGTTAATAACAAAATAATCACTTAAAGTAATTAGCTATAAAAACCTATAAGAAACGAGATAGAAACAACCCTAAAACAAAGGTTAGAAGAAAAAGAACTTGCTAGAAAATATAGAAAATTAAAAAAAAAAAAAGTCAGAGCATCCTAGTGTGTGCACTAGAGTGCGCTAGCGTTAACAAGGGACACTTGCACATAAAGAGACGTAAATGCATACAATGGAACGTAAACACGTGCAGTAGAAATTTCTTTGTAACGTTAGCGCACGGATAAGCATGCTAACACACACACAAATACATAAACGTGTGCACAGAAATGCTATCATGCATATGAACTCTAGCACAAAGTACATGAAATGCAAGCGTAGAGAATCTGGGAATGATCAAAATTTAGCAAAAATGGCCAGAACCTAGTTTTTTTGGATTTTCTCCTTCTTTGTTGCACCTGAAAGCTTGAAACTTGAACAACAAGGTTAAAACAACACAAGGAAAACACATAAATGATTAGATTACCAAAATGAAAACTAAAAATGATTAAAGAAGTGTGGGAGTCCTGACAATGCGTGCCAAAATATAAATAGTGAAAAACTTAGTAGAAGAGTGAAATATGTAAACAAGGAAAATTAGTAGACAAACAAAGACAAATGAAATACAACACAGATTTACCTTCTCCATAGATTTCTTGCAAACCTCAAGATAAGACCGTAGAAGCTTTAAGCTTGTTTGATCTTGTATATGATTAAATGTGGGTGCTCTTGATTAGCCTCTCCAATGTGGATGAATGCAATTATACGAGCAGGTTTCACGAGGAAAAACTAGCAGATTTTTTTTGCATTTCAATGATGAGTTTGTGAGCGAAATGGTCTGCATTTATAGCTGAGGGTAGGACCATTAAAGGTTGATACAAGTTTGACTAAGCTCCATGTGCTTGATTGCAATCACCTGGGAATAGGAAGTAGATTGAACCTAGGAGTTGCAACTTTTAAAGGGCAATAGACTTTTGGAATGGAAGAAAATACATCTGGCAATTGAATTGTACGCACAATCTAATTGCCCCCACACTTCTAGGAATCTAGAAGTGGAGTTCAAGTTGAGTGGAGTTTAAATTGAGTTGGGAAGTATAGTTCCAAGTACAATTGATTAGGATGGGGAGTTAAATTCAAGTTGAGTTAATCGGGAGTTAACTAAGAATGAGGAGGTGGTTGTTGACTAGGAAAATAGGTGTATTTTCCTAATTAGATAACTAATTTAATTAGCTAGGATGTGCACACTAATTAATTAATCATTTATTTAATAAATGTTAATTAACTTAGCTAAAGTGGTATTGTGGACTAATTTAATTAATCCAAGGGGTGTATACACATGATTAATTAATTTGATTAATCAATCGCAAAGGGGGTATGAACTAGGAAGTGAATTGGGATAGTACTTTAGGAATTAGTGTGTAATTTTGGGGTGTCTACAAAAGATAAACAAATATGACAACAAACATTTCCTTTAAGCTCTTCCTTGCAAACATCAAATAAGATTGTTTGAAATATTTGAACTTGTACAATCTTATAGTTGTTGGATTATGGATGCTCTTGAATTGTTCTCCAAATGTAAAAATGGCAAATGCTACAAGTAGATAGACACGATGATGCAGAGGTGGCATTTTTGTCAAAATTCCATTGCAATTACACAAAGCTTTCAAGGATGATTTACAAATGATTGGCCTGGTTTTTATAGTTGAGGGTAAGGCCATGAATATTAGATCATGTTTTGAATGGGTTACAGGTTCATAATTGTAATTTCCTGAAATAACCATTGGATTTGGTATGTGCACTTGCAGCTTTGCAGGGGCAATGAATGTTCAGATTTTGTGTGGGAAGATGGTTGTACATGCAACTTTGTTGCCCCCACCTTTCTAGGATTCTAGAAGTAGAGTTCAGTGGAGTGTGAGTAGATAAATAAGATTATTTCAATAACTAATTTAATTAGTTATGAGTTGTGAGGGGATAATTAAGCATTAATTAAATAAATGTTTGATTAAGTTAACTATAGGGGTAGGAGTATAGCTTAAGCGTAATCAAAATCAATTTAATTGATTCTAAAAGTGATGTAACGATAATACAATTTAATTTGATTAATTCTAAAAGAATATGATAGATTTAATTGAATTAAATCTAAAAGGGATAAATATTCAAAGTATGAATTAATTAATTAATTTAGTTAATTCAAAGGGGGTGTAAATAACTTGAGGATAGGCTCTACGAATAAACATGTATTGTTAGGGTGTCTACAAGTGCCCCTTGCAGTTTAAGGATCTAATTTGACCGCTTGATAGATGCGATTGAATTCCCAAGTCGATTATGGAAGGTTATGAAATTTTGAAGTTTTGAAGGGATTTGAAAAGGTATGGTTCTTTGATCACCCTTAGGTGAGGGCTCTTGCACTTTTATAAAGAATCCCTATAAAAAAAAACCCACAAGTTATCATTAGAGCCATCAAGGTTGATTCTTTATCTTATAGGTTGTAGTTATTGATGGTTTGGAAATGGAAATGGGTCCTTAAATAGGATTACAGAATTTGCGGCCATTGAGGCTTATCAAAATATGCCAAAGGATTATATAAGCTTATTACATATTTATAAGTTGTATTGATTACTTACATATATGTGAAATTAAGTGCATAACTCTATAAGTATTGCCTTTAACTTTGACATTTTTAAAAATAAGTTATACAATAGTAGGTGCGCTGAAGTCAATCTTTGTTACCTTTTTATTATCACCAAAATGTAAAAGGAAACAATATCATTAGAGTAGTGACTACTCAAGGAGGTCATTATGGTAACGATTAAAATCATGCACATAAATAAAATCTCATAAGGCATTAAGATAAATGTATTGCTAGTAAAAGTTATTGACTTAACATTATAATCAAATAGATTCTTGGGTGTGTTTGGGTGTGTTTTATAAATAATATTCAACACTTAACTAGAGGTCTCACATTTAGTCTTAAAAAATATTACACACAATATGTGGAACACTAGGGAAAGACCCTAATGCAAAGATCGAAATGAAAGCATGTAGTATATAAAAATATTAAAATGTTGTGTTTAAATATATTTTGGCATTGCTCCTCAAACATGCATACCTTTGACCACATCATCGCCAAAAAGCCCCGCTAGAAAATACTTATAAATAAATTGACATGTCACAATAGACATAATGAAAATCATATGTATTTTTAAATCCATGGAGCTCATCGCAACGACCGAGCAAAGTGAGCACCAAGGAGGATGCTAATTTTGTGCACCGCCCGAGGAAAGCAGAGGATCTTGGCTTCCATGTCTATTGATTCGAATATGGATTAGATTAAGGGTCCAAAACTTTAAACACTCCAAAAGGAATTAATGGAGAGGGAGACCAACACACAACTTTCAACCATAACTCCTCTAACAACGAACAATGACTATTAATTGATCACTTGTTATTGGTGATCCAATTGAAATCCAAAATAAAGTTGCTAGGCACTAATAATGATAATATTTAATATTGTTATTATTATTATTATTACCATTTTAACCTTATTATTCTATTTGTTTTGTAGAAGCCAATTTTAAATTTTTAACCAACCAAAGGGGTTTAAGGCACCTTTTTCGAACTTATCTTTAAACATTTGATTACTAATAATTGCAGTATACAAAATGTCAAGAAAAGGGTCTAGATATTGATATTCCTCGATGTTTTATATACATTTTTAACCAAATTAAAGTTCACAACTAAAATTGTCCATTTTAAGTTTGCTGCAATTTTTCCAAGATAATTTCCAATTGTTAACAAGGAGAATTACTCCTATGATTTTTGAACTAATAAGGTCTTCAATTTGATTATAAGTGCATTTCTTTAAATTTATAAAGAGTGTATATTTAATTCAATTGTTGATGCACAATTGATCATCATTTTTTTAAAATAACATACACTTTTCCACCAATATAGTTACTAATATTCAACATTTCAAAAATTCCTACATAAATCATAAAATTCTTATAGACATAAATAGTTGCATACTTTATGATTAAAATTAGTTATGGCGGGTTTTAGCCTATAGCTTACGAGAAATAATTATTGAATTTTTACGCTATTTTTAAGGGAGACTTAGTCACTATAAATTGATAAACTTTAAAATTGCATAATTTTAACCATACATCCAAAATTCGACACGAAAATGCTACAAATTCATGCCAGTGCGAGAATGCTCTATGAATAGTTTTGGGAAAATTTAAAAACTTCTAAGCATATTAAAAATTGAAATATTGTAAGCACCCTTTTTAATTGTTCGAAGCCTTTAAGGTAAAACTTAAACAAACCAATTGGTCTTTCCTTATATTGTGAATTTTAAAGCAACAACTAAGATTTGCAATAAGAAAACTTTCTCGATTATTTCTTATAAAAATGATTATTACAACTTTTACGACACTTACTCCTTTTAACAAGACAACAATAGGATTTTTTCATAAATCCAACATTATTCTAATACAACTTTGTATTGCTTTCAAAGCAACTCATAATCTTTGAAACATTTCAGTTTCCAAAAATAGCAAATTAAACCTCATAAAAACTAAAAGACCCTCCGAAAACAAGCTACAAACAAATCAAAGTTCAAATCAAAGAAGTACTCTCCTCCCAACATGTGCAACAAAGTAGAAGACCTTGTGACCCCAGCTAGTAACTACTAACTTGTCGCATCGTATGACTAGGAATAAGGTTTATAGGATAGAAAAAGGGTTTTTAGGAACACAATTTAACACATCTCAATCCACCAAATCCTAAGTACAAGCTCATGTCAAGATGAAATAATTCTCATATCTTAATAGGAAAAGTCCATGAACGGATTTCATGTCCAACTTTAACTTAGGCCTCAACACTACCATTTTCATTCAATAGCAAATCACAAATCACAAAGTCAACCATCTAAGGGGTCTCGCAACTCTCGTAACCACCTTTAGAGAGAACATAAAGATAAGGACAAAGACCTAAAACTTAATTTTAGAAAAACTAGAAGGTTGTGAGTCCATTGATGGCTTCACAACAAAATTAAATTCTTCATAATCAAATTTTGAAAGAGTGAAAAACATATAAAAATGCAACAAAGTGTATTGAGGTTTTCATTTAAGCAACTATCTCATCTCCTCTTGTTGATTCAATGCCATTATTCCTCTTCGCCAAGCCTCACTTCAAATCTCTAAGCTCCAATCCACCGAACTATAAGCTAGTTCTTGTCAACAACAAGAGGGAAATGAAAACAAATTTTTAAAAAGTGTTAAAAGAGAAAAAAAAAAGGATCCCTTACAAGTTTGGAGGTTCTCTTATTTATAGAAACTCTCTCATTTTCGCATCAAATGAAAGGAAGATACTTGTCCTCTTGCCTATTCAAGGCATGACACAAAAAACTCTAAACTCCAATAAATATCTTCAACCTTCACATGGGAACCATGTCTCTTATTCAACACTCATAACTCCACCGACATGCTATTAATAACACTTACAATTCAAGACATAAATGCGAGTGGTTTTACACCAAAAAAAAAAGTCTCAAAAACACTAAAATATTCTACCTAAACCATTCCTTAAGCTCTGAAATTTAGTTAGACATCATGGAAAGTCAAATTTAGTTTCTTCGACCTCATTAAATATGGCCTCATCCTTGAATTCTATTTTCGCAAGTTGGTCTTGAGTCACATTTGCACCCACTTGGCCTTCTAGATTTTCTAGTCTCATGGGTCAAGTCACTAAGGGGTTGGAATAGGAATAATAACTTAAAAATAACAATTTCTAACAAATTAAGACTAGACAATAGGTCACCATCAAAATCTAGGAAAACACAATTGGCATTATATGTTATGTCAATAGGTTTCGGTGGTCTAAGAAAGATAAAATCATTGAGACAACATTGTGGTGTTTTAAGTGTTTTGTTTTGAGCATTGTGTGTTGTCAACCTATATCATCAACAAGCTGGTCTCAATTGTCTAACGAGTTGTAATTTAACAAAAATTCTTGTTGATAAATTACTCTAGTTGTTATTTAATAAAAATTCTAGTTGATAAATCTCGATGCATTTCGAACATTGCACGGTCAAAAGTATTCTTTCATTTGGACCTTAATTGTGGCTACATCAACAAAACTACTTTGAGGTGCAACCTCCCAGTGTATATTCAATTAAGAGCATAACAGTCACTATATATCTAACATACATAACATTAGATTAAGGTGTCCCCGAAAACCAATGAAGTTATCTTCTAGAATTTAGAAAATCATTACTTAATTGAAGGTTATGAAGCACACATTGACTACTTCATAACCCAACAAAACACAATGACATGTAAGGTTAAGGAAATAACTTCAAATCCTAAATTTAAGAATTCCCCATTAAAACATGAAAGCAAATCAACAAAAACATATTTTAGGATATTTGATTATGTTGATACTATGGAGAAACCCAAATGCAATTGACACATTCCAACGAATCATAATCGTTGATGTTCAATGTGATGGTGTGTGTTTTCATTGCATCTGTTGTAAATAAGCCATTGCCTACCTCGCATCAAACCTATTTTGCTAAAGTTTTTCCCACCTATCATAGTAGGACACGTGTCACTAGCTATGGGAGTCGGACGCATGCAAGCGTAAACACACTCCACATATTTTGCACCCTACTCCCATTTATCATCCACATTATACACCTCACCACGTTTTTAGTGTTGTCGTGGTCTGTGAGGAATTTATCAGAGGACTGAACCATGGGCATGTCGGCCCCAAACAAGAAATTGTATACCAAGACAAAATTCATGGTCCCCCACTAAGATGGATGTCATATGCTAATAATCATTTTTTTACTTTCCCCAGTCGGTTTAAATTCATTTGATGGTTTTAATGGTAAAATTCCTCCTAAACCAAAGAACAATGTGCACTAAACAACATAAGAAATCATATTAAGCAACGGTCTAAAAATTCAATTTGGTAGTTAAAATCTACCTTATGACCAACTGCTTGAAACGCTCAATTATCAATGACCATTTGCACGTCGTTTGTTTTCTTGTAATTATTTGAGCTTAAAACTAAAAAGGGTAACTTCTGGATGTTGCAAAAGTAGGAATTGTGGTTGGGTTTCGAACATGGTACATATTGGATTTTCGCTCTTTTTTTATCGGTACCTTTAAGCACTTACATGAATAATGTGAGCCGACCAAGATGATAAAGCGGAGCACATATAGCAAATATTATTTGGGTAGGAACAATTTGAACCGTGGAGCAGGTCTAGGACATGCATGTAACATGTGCAACACATGCAACCTACATAGATTTAATTCCCACCTTTTTCTATTCAACTTTCCATTTATGTCTTTGTCTTGGCTAGGTACTTAAAAACTAAACATAGTCCAATCAAAAACCTTAGGATAGCCTCTTTTCCCATATTTTCTATAAAAAAATCAATTTCTTCCAATTGTGTAAGGGCCAATTGTCAACACCCCGACAGACATAAAGTTAACAATGTTGGTGACTCAAAAACATGGCACAATGTTATTCTTAAACTTGATACTATTTTTGATTAAGTGGACTCATGTTAGTCAAGACTTATTTCATCATATCCATCCCTAAAAGTGTACCTCCTTGTTTTCTCCTCCATATGGAAAATATTGTAATCAAATCATCAAAATAATTTCATCTTTTATTCCTAGTCTTGTATTCCTAACTTGAGAAAATTGTTTCCTATTTGGTGCAACATGGATAATAATATCAAAGGTTAAGTTTGACGACCACCTCCAACTCTCAAACAATATTTAGGTTGCGGTAAGTTTTACTTTTGGGCTGCACATTATATGAAAATATATATGTGAATTATAAGAGGGGGTGACCAAAAACTCACGGCCCCAAAAAAGCCACGAGTGCACCACGAAAAGCTAAGAAGGCAACAAAAACCCATAAGTGCTACAAATAACAAATAGCACTAACAGAGGTGTCTTGCAATCAAGAAATCCAAGGAGAAGGTGTAGGAGGCTCAAAGCGCCCCTTCTTGTCCTTAGATTTAGTGACAACTCGTCCAATTGTCATGGTGAACTTTCAATATTGCCCTTTAAAAATACAAATTTTTTATATATTATTAGTAATATATTATTCTATATTTATTTATATTTTTAATATATGTGTCTAAATATATATATATATATATATATATATATATATATATATATATATATATATATATATATATATATATATATATATATATATATATATATATATAAAAAAACAACGGTCATATTTTGAATATGCAAGTCACATGAAACCATTATTTCAAAAATTTGTAAGTATTTTACTGCTAAAATGATAATAAAATGTTTGCACGACCGACAAATTTAACCCCTCGTAGATATCTCATGACCACTTCATTGATACCTTTCTAAAATAGCTCCAATATTGTGTTGTACAAGTCCAAACATCATCTCTTATCCCAAAAATATTGCAATAAGTGTACACATTGTACCTTATTATTGTTGATGTTGACCTACACACCTAAAAGCTTTGAAGAAAAATAATCCTTCTTTGGGTATTCTTTTTCCATAAAGAAAAATTTATCTCTTATTATGTGGTGAGTGGTAGGATAGTAATGCCTTTACTCCTCCTTTGTAGAATCGTGTACTCGGAGAAACAAAATATTGGCACCTAGTGCCTTATCACTAATGGTCCTAACAACTATGAAATCCACCTTCTATTAAGGTTTGACAGTTGCCTTTGCCCTACTCTAAACTCCCATTGTGGCACAAATTTAGGAGGATGTCGATGTAGGTCCGAAAAGGACTCGATGGAATCACACACCATGCCCTCCAACTCATTTTTGTTTACCATTGTCTTTAGGTTTAGCTTATGCGCTTACATTCTTAAAACACATAACAATGTGATTGCAATAGTCCCTTAAAGTTAAAAATATTCAACGATGGTGACATAGAGCATTGTTTAAAAAATCGGCAATGACATTGTTGGGGATTCTAGGCTAGCACTTCCACATAACTTCCAAGTGGGTCGGATCCCTCACCATAATTATGCCTCACATTGTGATGACATGGATGCTAACAATGCATAATTTGTGTCTCCTGCTTCAACAAGAATGCATCGACATTTTGCAAGGGCTAGTGAAGGAGTTGTTGCAAATGGATCCTTCACCCATGGCACCAATGCGGCTAATGGAATGTTCTCGGTCTCTCCACCTTTGACCTTCAAGTGTTGCACATTTTGATTGACTTCCATGTTTGCAACATCGCGAGGAATTATTTGTGGCCATCCATTTGTCTACTGAGATGTCATCTCTATTACATGTTGTTTTGTTGTTATCCTTTGTCTTGTGTATCATTTTTAGCAAAGAACTTGTCATCAATATCCATGTGTTGCTTATGTTAGCCACCAGCGATGGCAAAGTGTTGAACTTCCTGGCTTGCTCTTCCATGTATCTAGCAAGTAGGCCAAAACCCTCACAACAATTATAAATGCCTCTAACATTCCAATATATAGGGTGTATAGTTTATTAAGGAAATTTTAAGTTATCGAATTTGCATTTAAATCCATGATCAACAACGCTCTAAATGAACATACTAAACATATCAAACAGTTGTTTTTTAGCAATCGGCAAGCATGACACCTTCTGATCAAGGAGGTGAAGATCAAACTCAAATTCTTGTCACAGCAAGATCTCGCACGAGCAAGATTTGTCTTTTCAGATTGCATCACTATTGGATGTTGTTCCATCACTATCCTCTATTTTATGTATCGTTATTGGCAAAGAGCATTGTCATTAATATCTAGTATTTCCTATGTCGACCACCACGTTGAAATAGTTAGCAATGACAGAACGTTGAGGCTCTCAAGCTTGCACTTCCGCATATCTCACAAGTAGGCCAAACCTTGCGTTGTAATTCTTAATGTCTCCTAGGTATATCGCCTACTTCTTTGTTCAAAAGGTAGTCCATGATGTCGTGTGGGGCCTCTATCCACCTCATAAAAAATAGGAGCAAACTTTTGCCTCCGCGCCCCTTTGTGATTCTTCACATCTTTGTCTCCAAGCCGTTGCTTCCTCCTCCTAACTTCATGTAAAAGAATTATCTTTTCACGTTCTTCAATAATTGAGCTTCCTTTTCAAAATAATGGTGTCTTGCACTCCCTTTTATAGCTTCACTTTGTTCCATTAAACAATGAATTTCCATCTAACGTAGACACTAGTCGATCATGTTATGCATGGGGAAGCGATTGATTTTTTTATGTCATCGACTTTTCCATTGCACCCCTTCTGGTGCAATTGTTAATATTATATCTCAAAAAAAAGGACACGGGGATTTGGAGAAGCAAGGGACCACATAACAATTTATTGTGGAAGAAAGCTTCACACTTCATGAGCGATCTCCATGATATGGCCTAGTACTTGGTCAATGGAGGTTTACTCAAAAGATGTGACTTATAGAATAGTGATTTACTCCAAACATGTCCAAATGATTTTACATATTTTTAGATGGTGTAAAGAAGTTGTCATGTCTGTTTTGGAGGCTAAATTAAAGACCTTAACCTATTATTTCCTAGTGGGTCTAAGGAGAAAAGCTAGGGGAATCTAAATTATATTTGTTTGGATAGTTGTTTTCATTTATTATTGGAAGCACTATGCTCCAATAGTGAATCTTTAGTAGTTTAGTAATAATGGTATTGTGAGCATGTAGGCTCCAATTACCCTTTTTAATATTTAAAAACAATTACTTAAGGGGTCGGCCATGATGTAATGATTGTTTAAAGCACTCCTTATGCCTATTTAAGGAGGTCACTTGGGCATTAATGAATTATGTTTTGGAGATTATTCTTATTTTGGTGAAAGTTGGCTAGTGTAGCCCTTTTACTCTCTCTCTCAAGGACAACACCTTGGGTTGAGGATCTCTTCCAAGGACGAAAACCCTTGGTTGGGAAACTTGTGAAGGACGAAAACCCTTCATGAGGTTTTTGGTGTGCAAGCTGGTTTGAAAGGAAATAAAGTATCTTTTCTCTTGCATGTGTTGTCTCTTTGGTGCAAATTATATTTTATTTCAAGTGGAGCGACCTATACTAAGGTGGTAATTTGGTATGTGTGGTGACATTTTGGCAAATATGAAATTATCATCTTATTCTCTATATTTTATAAAGCCAAGATTCCGAGTTTCATGATTTTTGGTGCTTCCTAAGTTGAGTTGTGAATTTTTAAAATAACGCTGCAGACAAGGGTTTGTTGAAATTCATATCTCCATATCTAGGGCATTAAAAATCAGATTTCTTGCATTATATGATTGTTGTTGATATATCATAATTTTAGAGGCTCAAGTGAAGTTGATTGGTAGGGTTTTGAAGGCATAAAAGTGGGTGTGAAACCCCAAAACAAGTCGCTGCCCTAGAAGGGTGTTGGCTGGCAGCAGTTAAGGATTTTATACATTTATTTCAGTCTCTAACAGCTCACTAAAAATCTGAAAAGTGTTGTTTATCTTCAGCTTTTGGTCATTTCTGAGGTCCCCCAAAAGGGACATTACAGTGGTATCAGAGCATCATCCTCCTAGCCTGTGAAGCATGGAAAAATTAGAGAGGATCATGAAGAACCAAGAAGGAATAGTGGATGCACTGAATAGGCTTGTCCTAGCCATCCAAAATATGCAAGGAGGTGGTTTGCTCAAAAAGAAAGGGTTTCAGGACAACTTGGCAACAACATATTGAGCTCTTAGAGATGGTGTGTGATGCCCTTTCCTTTGAGGATTTTGTGGAGATAGAGAATCATAGAGTGGGAATTGGCACAAGGCATAAGGCCCAAACCCCATCAAAGGACCTTGGGAAAAAGGTCTCATCCATTGAGGGAAGAAAACCCTCCAATGTGAAGAAGCAAGTCGAAGAGCATGTAGCGGATCAACTACAAGATGAAGGAAGCATGATAAAGATCGAAGAGGCAACTTCCTTTTATAGCCACCCTTCCAAGGTGACAAAAGGGGAAGAACCTTTGCAGCAGAATTTGGGGTGAAGGATCAGCCTTTGGGAGCCCTAGAAGCACCCACCGCCATTGCCAAAGGTGAACCCTTGACTGATTTTCCTTTCCACCCTATGAGAGCTCAAGAGGATGGAGAAAATGCGAAGCAAAGACCAAGGAAGATGGAAGGTAAAGAAATTTTTGCTGTTAATAATATTCCTTTGATTTCTAATGGTTGCATGTGGGAAAATATTAAAGGAACTTGGGAGCATGAGCCAAGAATTAAAAAGAGAAAATCAGATCTGCACTTAGAAGGAGAAGAAGAAGCCAAACTTCAGCTGTGTGAAAGGAAATTGGTGGATGAAACCAAACCTCCTGAGGGAATGTTTCTAATAGCAATCATAGAGAGAAGCAAAGCTATAGAAGGAGTTTCATTAATTGGGGCCAAGACTGATTTTCAAATCAGCAACATGGTAGGACCCTTGAGAGGGGTAACAAGGGAAATTGATCCTCCGAAATTGCAAGAAACCAACAAGCAGCCTGCTGATATCAAAGTTACAGTCCAATGAGAATTGCAAAGGGCCTATGAGGACGACATTATGAAGAAGCAAATCCATGGAAGTAAGGTACCTTTGGCATATTTTCTAAGTGTTGATTCTAACTCAGAATTTCTGAGTCCTACGAAGGTCACAGGCAGCCCATGGTACAAAGGTATCCCAAATTCATTACCTATCAGTATGTCAGATCAGGTATGTTGTAATCATGCACAACTAGTTGAGAATGATAACTATGTTTTAGTTTCATTTCTCTTTCCCATGTCGTTGCCATGTTTATGTTCTTATGATCAACATGTTTCAAGAAATAAGGAGATAGGAAGTATCTCTTGTGATAACGAATGTATGGATGGTTGGGTTCAACCCCAATATTGTTTCCACATAGGTGCTGTTGTAAATTCTGGAAAAAGGTGGTCTGATTTTAAAATCAATATTGTTGGTGATCTCATCCTTGTATGTTTGGGTACAAAGGTGGAATCAAACTTTATCATGGGAAGCTCAAATAATTCCAAGAGGATCAAGGAAAAGGAGGTCTTATGCACATGGAATAGGAATGAAATGATGAGAAGTTGTCTTCTTGGCAAGACCTATGGTTTACTGGGAAAGGTAACAACTTTCTTTTTCCATATTGTCTATGAACTAGCTGATACACATGTTTTTAAAAGGAAAGTATGGAATCAAAGTGGCTTGCATAGTGAAGAAGTCACCTTCAAAATGGATGCATGGGAAATAGGGAAATTGTTACTCAAATATTTTGATAAAAGAGCTGTTACGCATTGTTGGATTGCAATCCTCAACAACTTTGGTTTCTACTACATGCCTTTCGAAGTGGCAAAGATAGGTCGGGTCATAAGAAAAATGCCTCTTCCATCTTGGGCCACAAACAAGGTAATTTCAGCTGATGCATGGTGGTTTTCAGCCCTTGTCATTTTAGAGCTAAGTAAGGGAAGGTATTATTACAGCCATGATATAATTCTCTTTTCAATTCCTAAGGTTGGGCTGTATATGTTCTCATTGGGAAACAATTCTAAAAAGGTAAATAGGGGTATGGGCATGCATTGCTTGTGTAAAGAGTTGAATTTTGAATGGAAAGAAGGAAATGATGCTAGGCAGATTTTAATTTTTACACCCTTAAATTTGGTTAGGGTAAATCAGATTTACTATTGTGATAAGTTGCACAAGTTGGAAAGGAGACTCGTGATATTGTTGATAGAAGGGCTGACCGAACCCTTAAAGAGTTTAATGAGGGCTTTAGACTCATCTTCCTTGCAAGAAACAATCAAGAAGTCATGGATCTCGAAGGTGCAACTCCTAGGACAGGTTTTTCATCAAAAACCATGGGTGAAAAAGGGCAGATCAGACCAGCAATAGGAGGGCAGCCAAAGGGTTTTTATCTCAGCCCAAAGTACCAAAGTTGGGACAGCCTATGAAGCCTTTTCAAGAAGCTAACAGCCAAGAAGGAAGGAAGCAAGAAGACAAAAACCAAGAGACCAAGAATGAGCTGAGAAGAAAAAGCTTTGCTTCACATGTAGAGATCCATGGTCACCCAGACATAGATGCCTTGGAAAGGGGAAAATACATTACATAGAGGTAGTGTTCGATGATGAAGGAGAAGGAAATGAAGGGAAAGAAGTGGCAGCCAATTCTGAACCAATCCAAGAGGATGTGTCAAAATCTGATCCGGAAGAAATCAGCACCCTTGCTACACTTTCCAGAGCTCCTAGGTACCACCCTTTCAAGGTAAAAGGTCTTCTCCATGGGCAAAAGGTAATGGTTTTGATTGATAGTGGGGCTACCCACCACTTCATTGATGAAAGATTGGTGTCAAAAATGAAGCTAAAGGTAGAAGAATTCAAGGGCTTCAATGTCATAGTTGCTGATTGGGCTTGTCTAACTGCTGATTACACATTCCAAAGTTACATCACAACAGTTTGGAGGGAGAACATTCAAAATATCTTGCACAATGATCTATTCTTAGCCCTTACAAAGGTAATTTCAGTCATTAACTATGCCTCTTTTAAGATGAAAATGATTAGCTACAGCTGTACTCTTGTTAGCATGGACACCAACCAGTTGAGTGGGAAAAATAGGAGGGCTGATCCAAATAAAAGAAGGCTGGTACAAAGGAGGAGCAGCTGTCTTGGGCATCCAAATTTTCAATTACTTGGGAACAAGCTCTTGATTTCGACATCGAATATGTCAAGAGGAAAAACATTGCAGCAATTGATACCTTATCACGAAAACCAACTCTCCACGAGAATCAAGAAGGAACACAAGAAGGATCCATGCAAGGAGTCAAAGATTTGGAGCAGCGAAGTTCATCATTGCTTGAGGACAAGCAATCTTGGGAAGGGGGACTGTCATGTCCCTTTTTGGAGGCTAAATTCAAGACCTTAACCCATTCTTTCCTTGTGGGTCTAAGGAGAAAAGCTAGGGGAAATCTGAATTATATTTGTTTAGATAGTTGTTTTCATTTATTATTGGAAGCACTATGCTCCAATAGTGAATCTTTAGTAGTTTAGTAATAATGGTATTGTGAGCATGTAGGCTCCAATTACCCTTTTTAATATTTAAAAGCAATTACTTAAGGGGTCGGCCATGATGTAATGATTGTTTAAAACACTCTTTATGCCTATTTAAGGAGGTCGATTGGGCATTAATGAATTATGTTTTGGAGATTATTCTTACTTTGGTGCAAGTTGGCTAGTGTAGCCCTTTTATTCTTTCTCAAGGACAAAACCCCTTGGGTTGAGGATCTCTTCCAAGGACGAAAACCCTTGGTTGAAAAATTTGTGAAGAATAAAAACCCTTCATGAGGTTTTTGGTGTGCAAGTTGGTTTGAAAGGAAATAAAGTATATTTTCTCTTGTATATGTTGTCTTTTTTGTGCAAATTATATTTTATTTCAAGTGGAGCGACCTATACTAAGGTGGTAATTTGGTATGTGTGGTGACATTTTGGCAAATATGAAATTATCATTTTATGTTCTATATTTTATAAACCCAAGATTCTGAGTTTCATGAATTTTGGTGCTTCTTAAGTTGAGTTGTGAATTTTTAAAATAACCTACAAACAAGGGTTTGTTGAAATTCATATCTCTATATTTAGGCATTAAAAATCTGAGTTCTTGCATTATATAATTGTTGTTGATATATCATAATTTTAGAGGCTCGAGTGAAGTTAATTGGTAGGGTTTTGAAGGCATAAAAGTGGGTGTGAAACCCCAAAACAAGTCGCTGCCCTAGAAGGGTGTTGGCTGGCAGCATTTAAGGATTTTTATACATTTATTTCAATCTCTAACATCTCATTAAAAATCTAAAAAGTGTTGTTTATCTTCAGCTTTTGGTCATTTCCTGAGGTCCCCCAAAAAGGGACATTACAGAAGCCCATAGGTGAATTAATTTGTCTATGTTGACAACCTAGAACCTCCAAAAAAATGTCTGCATATGACTACACAACTCATTGAGTTCTTTGAAACATCTTCTATCACACAATTCTTATAACATAACCACTTAAAGGACATATTTCTACACACATGGCATTAAAAACAAAATTACGAAACTTCAAAATAAATTGCATGCTCCTCAAATCATATCTAAATCATTCCAAGGGATTTAGGTCCAATCACAAATCTCATATGATATGGAAAAGATAGCAAGGAATCAAAAGACGATACTAGATAAATATCATAAACACAACAAAATTTGGAACCTGGACACAACATGTTTAATCATCAATTGATAGAAAAGCAAACAAATCAAGAAGAAAGACAAAAATTTGGCATCTATATTCGCAATTGGCAAGGCCGTCTAAACCTTATGTCAGTTCCCAAGGCATTTAGGTGAGTATAGAGTAGTGGTAAATTTTAGTGGCTTGCATTGGCCAATAGGCTCTTAGAATGATATTTTCCCCAAAAATAATCGCAATTGGAAAACATTTGAAAATGAAGACTTGCCTTAATTTTTAGAAGACAATTCTCGCTTTGGTAATTTGCTAACAATTTATGTAAATCATACAAAATTTCAAGGGCATAGCAAATTATGTCTAGATGAATGATAATTTAAAATTCAGTCTTAATAAAGATTTGCCATCATTTTCAAACTTCAAAAATGTGGGCCTCCTTGGAATTACCCATAGTGTGGAGTGAACACATCCTAGAAGTTCTAAAACGTTGATTGTGCAAGCATATACTCTTCCCATTCCATGTTTGCCCTATCCCAAATGAACCTCCAAACAACAAAACACATTTTTATGTCTATGTAGCACCAAAAGCATGTCTCAATAGCAGCAAAACATTAACAGGGCAATCAACATGCACTTTGACACACACCTCGAATCTTTGGGTAACCATTAAGTCAGAAGTGAATACAAATTACATTCAACATATAAACTCCTTCAAACTTAATTATACTGTGAATCTAGAAGGCATGAAAATAATGCTAGAATGCCTATTTCATAAAGTCATTCTATTGTTGAGCATCTAAACAAAATAGGGAACTCAGTCAAGCCCGCGCCACTCTATATAACAAGGATCCCCATACTATCCCAACAGTGAGAAAATTGTTAACATCACTACAGTAGGAAATCAGAGACTTCTTATCCAAAGTAACAACTTTTTCATTGACGATCCCCTCGGATGCGAGGGATATCAGCTAAAGCTTCTTCAGCATCAGCTTGCTGAAACCTACCAGAACTAGTGTTACAATTGCCATGGCCTGATTCATGCTCCAAATGGATAATGGTGGAATATAGTAGTGCCTGGTTTGGTTATATGTTCTAAATGGCACTTAATATAGTCATAATAATAGCTGAATAAAATGGTTTGTCAGTCTCCAATACAGTCCTGTCAGTTCCGAGATTTTCTCACACCCACTAGGAAAACAAAATGGTATACTTGGGCGTAATTGCATAGGATTTAAGGGAACTAAAGAGTAAATAAGATGCCCTATCAAATATTAAAATGTCAATTTAGGTATGATATACTCAGTTATCCAGCTAGGCCATGTCTCATGGCCCAAGGTTTCTTGTTTCTAACATTTTGATATCATGGATCACTACTTGAAAACAACAGTGCTCATCTATCATAGATCATTAATCCTTGTATTCTGAACAGCTTTGGCCCATATTAATAGTAGTTATAGAATCAAAGTTCACTCTGAAGTCCAATGTACTCAATAAAAACAGGAAGACACAATCTATAAAATGTAAACTTCAAACATTAAGAGATAAAATAGGAAGCAACCAACCATCATAACCTTGTACTAAGTATGAAGAATCCCAATAAGATGACATGCTATAAATAAATGAATGATATTTGCCAAACCACATCGACAATACTAGCCAGAAGATTCTAGAATATTGCAAATGCAAAGTAATTTTCCTAGAGCATCCTAAAATATCTCCAGTAACACTGACATATAGACTAACAATATAGAGAATATGTTTCTTACACTTTTCCTATCTTAAAATTAGCTCCATATTATCATCATCCTCGAGATCCAGCTCATTAAATTGTTTTATTCTCTTTCCCTCCCTTGGAACAGTCCGTCCTTTCTTTTGCTTACTCCTGGCATTAAGGAACAAAAATAAATTATGCAATCAACAACTATCCAAAATTCATATGATTATGAGTTGATCTATATTGAATTCAGGATTTCTTTCAAACTATACCTTCCTGGAGAATCGTTCCTAGCAAAGATGTTTTTAGAACTTGTTGTTTGTTAATCAGTATACAGCACTTTAAATTACAATTCCATTTTCCTAGAAAGTTAAAATCAATAATAAAAACTAAACATTGCATGCACTACATGATTATTTCATTACATTCATTGTCAATATTCATCTAGAACAAATCTCAAAAGCGAGGCTCACAGACCAATTATTACAATGTACGTGCTGTATAATTTGAAGTTAGTTCATACATTGCAGTTGACTTTCAAACTCATTAATTCTTATTTTGTGGTTGTAATTTACTGTCCTAAGAGCTCAAATTTTAGAATATAGAAGTAGATGCAAATAGATGCCAATTTTCTCATGCAGCTGGTAGAAAGTATAGAAGGCATCGCACAGTTTATTTTACATGTAGCTAAAGGATAAACTGAAATTGGGTTGCAATATATATAATATTTCAAGTCGCTTAAGAAAGAAAATTCATGAAACAGATTATTTAGATCTACAGAGGGACAGGGATGCCATTTAAATCAAATTGAGGCGTGCATGACTAGGGGAGGATTTTGCCCAAGTTTCCTCATAACTATGATAAGTTTTACTAATATGTGTTATACCTCAATTTCTACCTACCCACCCCCTTTTTAAAAAAAAAAAAAATTGACCGCTCATTCAAGTGTCCTCCTTTGTCCCTTCTTATATTAATATTACAAATATATGGCAGGGGCCACTTTGTTTAATTTAAAACTTTAGTTTGATTATCATTTCATGTTTAAAGTGGTTTCAGAACATTTGCATGTCAGCATTAATATGATTAGGTGTTCACATTGATATAATATGATACCTTGGGCACTTTACAAATTGATGATCACAGTTTATCAAGATGACGATTGAATTTCAGCTTACATTAACCATTTTCAAATTCCAAGCTCGCTTTTGGTATATATCTTCTTTCCGTGGTGGCAGTAAAGAATGTTGGTAAGTGTCACTTTCTTTGATTTGCACTAATTTTGTATTATGCGACATTAAGCCTAGTCGGTTCAGTGATATCCTACTGGGATAACGGTTGTGTTTTCACATTATGGCATCATGGATGTTTGGAGACTCCAGGATATAAGGTATTGGTTCAGAGGCACTTGTTTTATTCTGCCATTTTGTTTGAGTGTGGATTATTGGACCAAGTTGATGCTTAAGTCCCTCAATTGATAATGCTAATGGTATTTGGGGTATGGAGATTGAATCATAGTTGACATTGCTTGAACCTAATGTTTTATTTTGTGAACAATGTCACATAGCATATTTTGAAGGTTGATGTTGATTTCATTGTTTGATTTGGGAAAATGCCAAGTGGCATCCTTGATAGTGGAGCAGGAAATTAGCTTACTATGGGCATTAATTATTGGTTGGTGCAAGTTTTTATGGCACTGGACTCGAGGTACCTCGAGCATTGAATGCTCGACCTCGAGCTCATCCATTTACCATCATTATCAGTTTTGTCGGTCATTTCATATCTCCATTTCTATGGCGAAACCCTACTAAAATTTTTTTGGAACTATTTTATTCTCCATTGTTGGCTTCGAAGTGCATTGGGAAGCTCAGCTTTAGTGTTCAATCTGTCTTGCGAGGTATGTTTGACCTTATCTCATTGTGGATGCTCGATTTTCATGCATTCAGACTCGTTTTCTAAACTGGGTTGAGTCTATGATTATTGTATATCATGCCTGCATGTATTTTTGAGGTTCTTTGTTCTAGTTATGAACTAGTTTGAGCATTTTCGGGACTGTGTGAAGTTGCGACTGTGCCTTGGTCTGACTGTGATTCTTTCACTTTGTTTATTTGATTTCATTTACTCGATTCTTGCTCTTCTAAAGAATGTTTGGAGTTAAAAGGTGGTTTGGTGAGATGTTGAGTTCGAATGAAGGCAAAGAGGTTTCAGTTTAATGGGCTCTATGGAAATAATGTTGTTTTGTTGCTTATATTTATCATACTGTGGATTTTTTAAAATGGCTATGGTTTCAATATGTTTTGTTGAATGGAAGCTTGAGGTTGGAATTGTATGAAGCTCATCTCTATTTTCGAAGTTGGATGTATGAAATAATATATTGCAGGCTTTAAGTTTGAGAGATTGCATTTAGGCTAAAAACCCTAGTGGGTAACGAAATAATGATTTGTGTCATCCTTTTCTTTATGAAAATTGCAGAGATTCAGTTTATTGATAAATGTCACGGTTTTGTATCTTACCCATTTGGTATACTATACCATGAAACGTTTTTTATTAAGATCTTGTTTACTGTGAACAAAAAATGTTTATCAGGAGATTGTGTCAAATTTAACAATTATTTTGGGTCTTCATGAAGTTCGAACTATTGGGTATTGTTCATTTTGGTTAAATGATGCAAACAGATCTTTGTTTCAGTTGAATACTATTGGGTATTGTTTGTTTGGAGTTTAAGATACAGACATATCTTTGTTTAAGTTGAATACTGTAACAATTGGTAATAGTTTCAAAAGCATTGGTATTCAAATCAGTATTGAGCAGTATTGAAACAGATTGTTGGATGATATTGTTGATAGAAATCTGTTCTATATGTTTAAATCTTATTAACTATGCAGATTTCAATTCGAAGAATTAATGAATTTTCACTGTGTTCTATGGAATATTCGCACAGTAGAATCATTGTGACTTCTCAGTTGTGATGATTTGATTATAAGAATACAAAGATTTGCAAAAACGTGTTTGTATAAACACTTGTTCTCTGATGTGGCCTATGATATAAGATCGATTCAACAGTTATAATGGACTTATCCTTTGAATTTTGTTCTTTGACTTCCGAGTTGCAAATATGATATACATGAAGAAATAATGTTTCTTTTGAAGTAGACACTCGATGGTTTCTCGGAGATTTAAATAGCTCAACAGATTACTTTAATAGTTATGATGTTATTTTATATCATATGATCTCATATTTGTTTAATTTTTGGTTTTATGAGATGAACTAGTTCTGAAAGTGATGATTATCATAATGATAATTGTGAACGATGCCTAGGTCTGGATGGAGTGGATGGGGAACTCCACGGGGTTCTCGGTCCAATGCGGGTTGGCATGATAATAATAGATTTTCACCACGCAGAGATTCTCCTCATGGTGGAAGAAGAGGTTCTAACTCGTTTTGGGGCCATGGAACAGTTGGTCGCCGAAGTGGTCCTACTCATGTCTCAATCCACTTCGATTCTAGAGAAACCATCCTTTAGAAAGTCCTACAGTTAATTGACTACCCAAAGACTCAGCCTGCTCGCAGCTTACCAGAAGTGAATGCCCCGCATACCCTGCATGACCAATCACATTTTGATCATGCCCATATAGGCCCATGATACCTCGAGTTGAAAACTAACTCGGCTGTATTTTCTTGTGATGAACACATTGATACATTTTTGAAAGGGAACTATTTTGATTCTGATGATTATGTTTTGAATTACGGAGATTATTTGCAACTGTCTAATAATAAACTACCTGCTGGTCTGGTCAGTCTTGAATCCATGTTTTCACCACAGGATCATCCTAGAATTTCCTCCTCTGCTGAAACCTCTAGGAGAATTATAGGGGAAACAATTGCGGTCAATTTTGGCTCGGATGATAATCCAAAGTTCATTTATTTGGGTGCTTGTCTTTCAGCAACTGAAAGAAAAGCTTATGTTAAATTGTTGAAAGAGTTTATTGATGTTTTAGCTTGGTCTTATAAAGATTTAAAGGGTTATGACACTAGGATTATTAAACATGACATTCCTATAAAACCTGGTATTAAACCCGTAAGGCAAAAGCTAGAAAAGTGAGCCCCTTGTTGGAGGACACCATCAACAAGGAGCTTGATAAAATGTTGGATGGTGGTGTCATTTTTCCTATTAGATATTCAAATTGGGTAGCTAATCTGGTCCCAATTAGGAAGAAAAATGAAGACATTTGTCTGTGTTGATTTTAGATACCTTAACCGTGCGAGTGCTAAGGATAACTTTCCTTTGCCGAATATCGATCAAATTTTACAACAGGTCGCGGTTCTGAAATAATGTCCCTTTTGGACAGTTTCTCAGGATATACGCATATCTATGTAAATCCAGAAGAAAGACATAAAATAACATTTACAACACGAAGAGGTACCTTTGCTTTTAATCGAATGCCTTTTGGTTTAATTAATGCAAGTGCTACATTTCAGAGAGAAATGCATGTTGCTTTCGATGATCTTATTGGAGTTATAATTCAGATTTATTTGGATGACTTAACAGTGTACTCAATGAAGAGGAAGAAACACTTAGAACACCTTCGTGAAATCTTCATTCGCTGTCGTAAGTATGGAATTTCTTTAAATCCTAAAAAAATATTTTTGGTGTAACAGAAGGGAAACTCTTGGGTCATATCATTTCAAAAGACGGTATTTCAATAGATCTTGAGAGGGTACAGGCCATCAAAGAACTAGCCCCACCTAAAAATGAATCTGGCCTTAGATCATTCTTTGGTAAAATAAATTTTGTGCGGAAATTCATTTCTAATTTTTCTGATAAGGCTGCTCCTTTACAAATTTTATTAAAGAAAAATCATGGTTTTATATGGGATTCTAATGTTGACTCTTCTTTTGATGATGTAAAAGATGCTATTGCTACAGCTCCATTTTGGCTAAACCTGATTTAAACAAACCATTCATCTTATATCTTAATGTGAATGACAAGGCTATGGGTGTTGTGATCACTCAATATTCTTCTTCTGGAGAAGAGAAACCAATTGCCTACTTCAGTCAAACTCTAAAAGATCTTAAATCAGGTATCCTTTAATTGAGAAATTTGTCTTCACTTTGGTATTTGTTTTGGGAAAATACAAACATTTGTTGATGGGTAACCAAGAAGTTATTCGGTCTAACGTACCTGTTTTATTTTGTTTAAACAACCCATCATAGATGGAAGGTTAGCCAAATGGATTTTTAAAGTTCAACAGTTTGACCTAGAGTTCAAGACATGTAAGACTATCAAGGGAAATGAACTCACAAAACACTTGGCTGAAAATGCAAATTCTGAAATAAATGTTTTGATTTTGAGCATAGATGAAAATTTAAATGTTGTTCCGCATTTTCAGACTTTGAAAACTGCAGATTTTTCTGCACAATTCAGTTTTGGCTTAACGATGCAAGACTGGGACTACTGCTTTCTATCTCAAGATGATTGGTACCATGACCTAATATATTACTTTCAAAACCAATCTTGTCCTGATCATTTAGACAAAAGACAACGTAGAGCATTACGCTTTCAAGCTCTTAAATTTTTGTTATTGGAAAATTTCTTGTTTTACAAGAATCGGGATGGTGTCTTGCTTAGGTGCTTAACTCACAATCAGACTGAAAGGGTTCTTAAAAGTTTTCATGAGGGGGTCTGTGGTGGACACTATGCTGCGAAAATGACAACACATAAGATTTTACGTGTTGGTTACTATTGGCCCACCATTTTCAAAGACGCTTATTGTCTTGTCAGGTCTTGCACTCCTTGCCAAATCTTTGCAGGTCACGAACGTTTACCCGTTATGCCTTTAAATCCGGTTATTCTCGGATAGGCCTTTTTCAAAATGGGGAATTGATTTTATTTCAGATATACACCCTCCTTCATCTACTAGACATAGGCATATTTTGACTACGACAAATTACTTTACAAAGTGGCTAGAAGCATTAGCTTTAAAAAGTTCTACATCTGGAGAAGTTATAATAAAATTCAAAATCAAATTTTTTCTCGTTTTGGTGTTCCGCATGAAATAATTTCTAACAATGGTCTCGTAGTTTATCTCTAAAGAATATCTAACTTTTCTGGGTAAATATTCCATTATTTCTAGTCATTCTTCAAAATATTACCCTCAAGGTAATGGTCAAGCGGAATCTACGAATAAGAATCTCATCAACATAATAAAAAGATTATATGTGAGAACAAAAGGGACTGGCACTTGAAAAAAATTTAAGCCTTATGGGCTGATAGAACAACTACCAAATCAGGTACAAGTTTTTCTCCTTTCTTGCTTGCATATGGTTTTGAAGCAACCATGCCTATTGAATTGCAAATTTCATCTGCTAAAACAACGTTAAATTATGGGTTAGATGATTTAGATGAGATTCAATTACGTTTAGATGAAGCTTTAGATGATTACAACCTTGGAAAAGTTGGAAAAGGGTAAAGAGAGATTGAAGAAATTGTTTGACAAAAAGGCCACTATTAAAAGATTCGAGGTTGGAGATTTAGTGCTCTGTTGGGATAAGGCTAGGGAAAATCCAGGAAAACACCATAAATTTGACTCTCTTTGGCTTGGGCCTTATCAAATTGCTGTGGTATTAGGTAATAATGCTTTTCATTTACATGAGATTGATGGTGATTAGTTGTGTTTCACATTCAATGGTCAACATTTGAAGCATTTTTTGAATGAAATCATTTTGTAAATTATGTATTATAGTTTGTTTTTGGTTGTTTGTTGTTTTGGCTTGTTGTGGTTTGTTTTCGGTAGTTTTTTGTTTTGGCTTGTTTCTTGTTTGTCGTTGGTTGTTTGTTTTGGTCCAGAATGCTTGGAAACTGGTGGAAAGAGCTCTCATATCCTTGGATGGTAAGATTTTTGGATGCTTTCAATTTCAGATTATGCATTTAGAGTTGATCATTTAGTAAATCTTAATAGTGATAATGTTGGACGTTCATGATGACAAAGTTATACTTGTTTTTCAAATATTTGGAAATTTGTCATGTAATTGAACTTTATTCTGCCCTCACTTTCCCAATCTCTTTATTTCCTTTCTTCGTTCACGCTCACCAAACACGCATCCCATTTTCATACTCATCATTCTTGGCGTCTACGAAAAGTGAACCAAGAAACAAGTAGCTCACTATTGCACTCTTAGAGTTAAAATTTAAGCTTTTTTTAATCCGGCCCTCCTTCTTAATGAAGGAAGCTAAGTATGGTCACCAATGTTATACCTCAAATTTTACCACCACTTTTAAAAAAAAAAAAATTGACCGCTCATTCAAGTGTCCTCCTTTGTCCCTTCTTATATTAATATTACAAATATATGGCGGGGGCCACTTTGTTTAATTTAAAACTTTAGTTCGATTATCATTTCATGTTTAAAGTGGTTTGAACATTTGCATGTCATTAATATGATTAGGTGTTCACATTGATATAATATGATACCTTGGGCACTTTACAAATTGATGATCACAATTTATCAAGATGACGATTGAATTTCAGCTTACATTAACCATTTTCAAATTCCAAGCTCGCTTTTTGGTATATATCTTCTTTCCATGGTGGCAGTAAAGAATGTTGGTAAGTGTCGCTTTCTTTGATTTGCACTAATTTTGTATTATCCGACGTTAAGCCCGGTCGGTTTAGTGATATCTTTGCTGGGATAACGGTTGTGTTTTCATGTTATGGCAACATGGATGTTTGCAGACTCCGGGATATAAAGTATTGGTTCGAGGCACTTGTTTTATTCTGCCATTTCGTTTGAGTGTGGATTATTGGACCAAGTTGATGCTTAAGTCCCTCAATTGATAATGCTAATGGTATTTGGGGTATGGAGATTGAATCATAGTTGACATTGCTTGAACCTAATGTTTTATTTTGTGAACAATGTCACATAGCATATTTTGACGGTTGATGTTGATTTCATTGTTTGATTTGGGAAAATGCCAAGTGGCATCCTTGATAGTGGAGCAGGAAATTAGCTTACTGTGGGCATTAATTATTGGTTGGTGCAAGTTTTCATGGCATTGGACTCGAGGTACCTCGAGCATTGAATGCTCGACCTCGAGCTCATCCATTTACCGTCATTGTCAGTTTTGTTGGTCATTTAATATTTCCATTTCTATGGCGAAGCCCTACTAAAAATTTTTGGAACTATTTTATTCTCCATTGTTGGCTTCGAAGTGCATTGGGAAGCTCAACTTTAGTGTTCAATTTGTCTTGCGAGGTATGTTTGGCATTAGCTCATTGTGGATGCTCGATATTCATGCATTCAGACTCGTTTTCTAAACTGGGTTGAGTCTATGATTATTGTATATCATGCCTGTATGTATTTTTGAGGTTCTTTGTTCTAGTTATGAACTGGGTTTGAGCATTTTCGGGACTGTGTGAAGTTGCGACTCTGCCTTGGTCTGACTGTGATTCTTTCACTATTTATTTGATTTCATTTACTCGATTCTTGCTCTTCTAAGAATGTCTGGAGTTAAAAGGTGGTTTGGTGAGATGTTGAGTTTGAATGAAGGAAAAGAGGTTTGAGTTTAATGGGCTCTGTGGAAATAATGTTGTTTTGTTGCTTATGTTTATCATACTGTGGATTTTCAAAAATGGCTATGGTTTCAGTATGTCAGTTTGAGTATGTTTTGTTGAATGGAAGCTTGAGGTTGGAATTGTATGAAGCTCATCTCTATTTTCGAAGTTGGGTGTATGAAATAATATATTGCAGGCTTTAAGTTTGAGAGATTGCATTTAGGCTGAAAACCCTAGTGGGTAACGAAATAGTGATCTATGTCGTCCTTTTCTTTATGAAAATTGCAGAGATTCAATTTATTGATAAATGTCACGGTTTTGTATCTTACCCATTTGGTATACTTTACCATGAAACATTTTTTTGATTAAGATCTTGTTTACTGTGAACAAAAAAAATTTATCAGGAGATTGTGTCAAATTTACCAATTTTTTGGGTCTTCATGAAGTTCGAACTATTGGGTATTGTTCATTTTGGTTAAATAATGCAAACAAATCTCTATTTGAGTTGAATACTATTGGTTATTGCTTGTTTGGAGTTTAAGATACAAACATATCTCTATTTCAATTGAATACTGTAAAAATTGGTAATAGTTTTCAAAAGCATTGGTATTCAAATCAATATTGAAACAGATTGTTGGATGATATTGTTGAAAGAAATCTGTTCTATATGTTTACATCTTAGTAACTATGCAGATTTCAATTCAAAGTATTGATGAATTTTCATTGTGTTCTATGGAATATTTGTGAAGTAGAATCACTTTGATTTCTCAGTTGTGATGATTTGGTTATAAGAATACAAAGATCTGCAAAAACGTGTTTGTATAAACACATGTTCTGTGATGTGGCCTATGATATAAGATCGATTCGACAGTTATAATGGACTTATCCTTTGAATTTTGGTCTTTGACTTCCGAGTTGCAAATATGATATACATGAAGAAATAATGTTTCTTTTGAAGTAGACAGTGATGGTTTCTCAGAGATTTAAATGGGTCAACAGATTACTTTAATAGTTATGATGATATTTTATATCATATGATCTCATATTTGTTTAATTTTTGGTTTTATGAGATGAACTAGTTCTGAAAATGATGATTATCATAATGATAATTGTGAACAGATGCCTAGGTCTAGATGGAGTGGATGGAGAACTCCACGGGGTTCTCGGTCCAACGCAGTTGGCATGATTATAATAGATTTTCACCACGCAGAGATTCTTCTCTTGGCGGAAGAAGAGGTTCTAACTCGTTTTAAGGCCATGGAATAGTTGTCCTCCAAAGTGGTCCTACTTGTGTCTCAATCCACTTTGATTCTAGAGATTCCATCCTTCGGGAAGTCCTGCAATTAATTGATTGCCCAAATACTCAACCTGCTCGTAGCTTACCAAAAGTGAATGCCCCGCATACCCTGCATCACCAGTCACATTCTGATCATGCCCATTTTGTTTCTCGAAGGCTGGTCCAATCTAATCCTCCTTTACATAATGCAGAAAGCAATCCTCCATTGCCTACCTTAAGAAACTATGCAAAACGACCCCGCCTTTCTCCTAAATAGGTTAGGTCCTCTTTGACCATACCTACGGAGTTACGTCCCGTCAAACGTGTGAAATTGGAAGTGGATGGTGAATCTAGTGCTATGACACATACAATACTGAATTTGGAATCATATGAGTACACGAGTTCAGGGCAGCTGATGGCACCACGGTTCTTGATTTGGTTGGAGATGATTAGATTATGATACTTGGCATTGACTTTGAACTTGCTATTTTGAGACAGTTGTTATTTAGACTTGGTGGCATTATGACTTAGTCATATTTTTATTCGGATACACATATATTATTATATTATGATGTGAATGTTTTAATCTATGTGGTTGCTTATATAGATGTTTTAGAAAAGATTAAAACTAATATTTAATGTTGATTATTATGGTTTAGAAATTTTTAATGCAAATGATATGGTTATGTGGGTGATTTTGGATTAATGTTTTATTTGAATATTAGTGGGTCCCCCGCCCTCATATATTTGTTTCTCATTAATATATCTGTCTAAATAAATTTATGATATGATTTTTAATCATCTATCATAAATTTTAATCAAGTATTTTAATCGATTGATCTTTATTATCGATTAAATAGCCTCTTCTATAGTGTCATTATTTTTATTAAGAGGTCAGTTATAATTGTCTTATGGGAGAAGAACATAAAGAAGATGAAGGGCTCATTTACACAGGAGGAACACAGAGGTAATTTGCATATTGAGTTAAGTGCATTTCATTCTATATTTTCTGTGAAAATATTCTGAATGAAGCTTTGATTACAGGATTTTGGTGACCTAAAATTTGAGGATCTAAGTGTAAACATTTGATACAACAGGTATATCCAATTATTATTATTTTTATTATCTGAAGGTTAATTTTCTGTGTCTAATCTTTAATTGATTGCAGATTTTAATCTGCATATCCACAGGGCTTATGAAGGATTTTTACACGGATTTCTAAGCATTTTGGGTTTATATTTCTGCCATTTGGCTATTGTATTTGTCAGATCTTGATCAGAGTTGATTTCAGTGATTCTGTACTTCTCATTTGTAAATCAATTTCTCATTTTAATATAAAAACTATGTTGGTCTCTTATGACTTGTATTACTGTGTACATGGTGTATATTTTGTCGGTATTTTACTTGCATTTTGCTGTTATAAATCAGAAATCTGAAATAAAAGAGTATATTTGATTAAGGTGGAGCAAAAAAGGATAATCTATAATTGGGAGTTAAAAGGATTTATTTCAGATTATATGCAAGCACTAATTTATGCAACTGAATACAATAGATGTATGAAGGATGTTGTCAGCTTGCTTTCTTCCCTCCAAGAGGTTATCTAGTTCATAGATATCACTCTGTCGGATAGGGTTGATCACATGCAGATTACAAGTTTTGTTTCTTTGTTGTTTTTGTCTTTCTTGTTTGCTTGTTTGTTCTTTGCTTTTTTGTTTGTATAATCTTTCTCTTTCTAAGTGAATTAAAGGATTTTCCCATAATCTTAGGTTGATTTGTCTATAAATGACTTAAGATATAAACTACCCTACACTTAGAGTATCATCTAAGGTTTCCTATATGATTAAAGTTGGTTCGATTCCGTCTTAACCTTTTATGATAGGTAAAAGGGTTGATTAGTTGTCAATAAAAATTTTGTCGACAACGATACTAGCTTCTTTTTAGTAGTGGAGTAAAAACAAATAAAATATCAATGAAATGCGGCCGATGATAATTGATTATGCTAATTAGAAGACATTCGTGCAAGAAAAAGTGCACGCTTTTGCTATTAACTGCAAAGGAACATACGAAATATGAAGCTTGACTCTCTTCTAAACCTGGCTTTTGTCTTAATATATTTAGATACTCTTATGTGAAAATAATCTTAAAATTTTCAAGATGAACATAGAAAGCCTAAGAGAAAAGGCTTGATTAAGTTTCTCACATTAGGATTGGTTGTCGGCTTAGATTTGTCCACGAACCTATCATAATCAATATTCATTAAAGTGTCCTAAAATGAGTATCACATAGGGAGCATTACATTAGTCCACATGAAGAAAAAATGTGTTATGGGACAGCATTATATATGTTATACAATCAAGTGATCATTGACACCTTTATGGGAACTTAAGTTGGAAGAGAAGTTGGTCACAAAAATACTCGGACGAATGTTTGCACAAAATATGTAGATGTTAGTTGGCATATAGGAAAAATCATTGTTCAAGCTTCATTGATTGATGTGTAAGTTCACGACAAAGTACACTTTGAACTTTGATGTGTGTCTTCCCATTTTAATTGATAAAAATTGTGTTCCATGAAATCTCATAATGAGGGAACGGGGAAACCAAGGAATTAGATTTGGAGATGGTGGGGGCAACATTGGGATGTTGGCACAAATATATATAATACTTGAAAAATTAGTTATAAAAAAATGTATAAGGAATAACAAATGAAGCTTTGAAATACTAAACATGTTGCTTTAAACAATGAAAACGTCGAAGTTCAATAAATTAATATTTATATTCAAAATGACGATTACATTCAAAATTCAAATACAATTCGTACTTTTTGAAATAAGTATGACGTGGGGGCGGTCGAGAGTCTTAGGGACAAGTCAAGGACTTGCAAAGTTCGTTTGACGTCCCCACAACGTCCCCTAATAGAGGGGACATCTTAGAAATGTCCCTTCTATGAGGGAAACGTTTTGGGACGTCCCCCTCTTGTTGGTGGCGGTGGGGAACTACGGGGTGACATTTCCCAACAATCCCCAAGTCTCAAGGACGTCCCCCCAGGAGATGTCACTTTTTGGGGGAGGGACGCATCCTAGTGGAATACTAGATAAAAACATGCTAAAAATAAATGTTAAAGAAAGAAGAGTGTAGTTGAACCATGAATATCCAAAAAACACTACTATACGTGCAAAAAACACTTGAGAAAAGAGAGACAAAGGAGACAAGATTTATCCTGGAGAAACCCAATGTGGGAAAAACTCCAATGGGTAAGCAAATTTGCTTCCCTTCCACTATGTAAATCTCCAAAAATACAAAGTACTGCCAACAATTGGCCTTCAAGAAGGATTCACACTTAATTGTATTATTTTCTCACAACTTCTCAACAATGAAGAACTCACTCTCAATGAACAAAACAAGAAAGAACTCCAACTTCTCCTCTTTGCTCACACTAGAATTCACTCAAAATCACTTGCTAGAATGAAGAATTAAACTTGTATTTATAGTTGCTTTCCAAGGATGCATGGAAAGGTGAAACAAATCGATTTTGGAAGCTCAAACATTTCAACTATTGAGATCCCGAATTTTGGAACCGAACAAGCATCATAGGTGCATTGAAATAGACAAATGCAAAAATCACTTAGCGGTCAGGCAACCTTTACCATGTGAAGTGGGTGGTTACGTAATCGCAAATATCAAGGTTATGTCATAAACCATCACTCTAAAATTTCCCCAAAAACAATTATGGTCTAAATTGTCATTCGAAGGTGTCCGATCACCCCCATCTTGACTAGACCATCTCCTAAAGAAAGAATAGGCTGAGAATTTGTAGAGCAAGTATCAAATATGGAGAATACATAGAATTGGGCATTTTAGATCCATTTTTGGATCATACCTCCCAATTTGAGGCTTTTAAGTCCCTAAAAGCTTCAAGGACTAATGAGGTGAGGAAATTTCTTCCCCACATCCTCTCTGGAATACCACTTGGCTTTGGTAGGCAACTGGCCTTTCAACCCAATCAACCACATGTCTTGCACTCCTCTCTTGTGTCGTCCTCTCTCTTTCCATTGCAAAACCACATCTTCCTCCAATGTTAGCTAATTGTCTAGAGCAAGATCCTCAATAGATGAAAGGAAGCAATACTCCCTCTTCTTCTTCATCCAACATGGAGGGCTCAAAGAGACAAATTTTCAACATTCACAACTAAGTAAATCCTCATATAAGGAGGCAAGTCCAAGTGAAATGCATTCTTACCCACTTGTTCTAGAATCTCAAATGGGCCATATCAAGAGGCTTGAGTTTCTTAGCTTTTCCTTATAGCCTATCCTTGCTCAAGTACAACCATACCTTGTCTCCAACAAGGAAGGAATGCTCAGTCCTATGTTGATCATGTCATGCTTTGTACTTGGCCTGACTTTGTCAACCTCTCTATACCTAAAGGTGTATCTGCTGAATTTTCTCAATGAACTTCTCAACTTTGTGGACCTCCAGTTCCACTTTTCCATCATTTCTACATGGTAATCTCAAAACAACATCAAAAGCACTCTTAGGCAAATAACCAAAACATGTTTCAAAAGGAGTTTTACTAGTCAAAGCATGAACTGCCCTATTATAAGAATGTTGGATATACACCAAGTTCTCATCCCAAGTCCTCGGATGTTTCCTGTTGTACCCTCTCAAGAGCTGGACCAAGGTACGGTTTACCACTTTTGTTTTCCCATCTGTCTGTGGATGAAAGGCGGTAGACCTCTTCAGCTTTTCATATCCATCTTCTCCCACAAAGTAGACCAAAACTTTCCTATGAACCGTGAGTCCCTGTCTGACACAATAGAATCAAGTAAACCAAAGTGAACCCACACATTAGCAAAAAATAACTCAGCTGCATCACTGGCCTTAATGGTCTTCTTGCAAGGAATTAGAATACACATCTTGCTAAATCGGTCTACTATCACAAAAATATAATCATGACCTTTCTTGAGGTAGGTAAACCGCCCACAAAATCCATGGAGATACTCTCCCATGGTCGGAAGGAACTGAAATGGCGACATATATAACCCCAACTTCATGTTATTAGGCTTGCTTGTATTGCATAAAAAACACAACCCCTAATGAATTTAGCAACTTTTGCTTGCATGTTTGGCCAATAAACATACCTCTATAAGTGTGCTATAGTCTTTGTCACACCAAAGTGACCAGCTACCCTGAAGTGTGTGCTTCTCTCATCAACTGCACTCTTTCCCCTTAGGCACACACAAAGTTTCTCGTTCTTAGAGAAAACCATCCTAGAAGTAGTATTCTCCTCTAGGTGCAAATCCCTCACTTGGAGGTTTCTTGCTGAAAAATCTCTACAAAATCTGATCCTGCTCATAACCTTCCTGATATGCTTCACACAAAAAAGGCTCAAGAAGAGTTAACGTGCCCATAGCTGAAAGCAAAGGAGGTCTAGATAACATATCAGCTAACTTGTTAGTCACACCTTTCTTATATTTGATAATCAAATGAAATTGTTGTAAAAACCCATCCATTTATAATGTCTAGCTTGCTGAAGTTTGTTTTGAGCTTGCAAATATGGAGAGGTTGATGATCCATGTGAATGATAGTTTCCTTACCCATCAAATAATGTTTCCATTTCTTGACTGCTTGAACAAGAGCATACAATTCTTTGTCATATGTACAATAATTCAAAATTGCACCGTGAAACAATTCAAAGTGATAACATATGGGCCTACCCCCCTAAAGAAGGACAACCCCCATAACATAGTCACTGGACATCGGTTTCCACCTCAAATGGTAGCTACAAGTTAGGTAATGCCAAAATTGAGCATGACTAATCTTATATTTAAATGACTCAAAAGCAATTTGTTGTTTCTTACCCCAATCAAAAGCCTTACCCCCATTGTCATTGAATGTAATGTAGTGGCACTGCTATGGATGAAAAGTTCTTAATGAACTTCCTCAAATACTAAATTGCACCCAAAAAGCTCTCGTCTCGGTCAAATTGATGGTGTAGGCCAATTCTGAATGGCCTCTATCTTTGTCGATCAATCCTTAACTCTCCATCTCCAACCACATGTCCCAAAAAGACAAGTGATTATTGTGAAAAACTCACACTTCTTTTCATTCAACACAAGTCGGTTCTCCTTAAGAACTTTTGCAAAACTTGACACAAATGGTCAATATGCTCTCAAAAGTTATGCTAAAAACCAGAATGTCATCCAAGTACACAATAATAAAAAGGAATCAATAAATGGCCTCATTACCTCATTCATCAATCTCATGAAGGTAGCTGGTGCATTACATAGCCCAAATGGTAATACCAACCATTCATATAACCCTTTCTGGTCTTGAACATTGTTTTCCAGATGTCCTCTTCCTTGATCCACACTTGATGATACCCAAACTTCAAATCAAGCTTAGTAAAATATTTAGCATGTTGTAATTGATCTAATAAATCATCAATGTGAGGAAGAGGGTATTTTTGATGGTTATTTTATTTAAAGCTCTATAATCAACACACATTCTCCATGAACCATCTTTCTTAGGTACTAAAACAATAGGAGAACCACATGGAGAAGTGCTAGGATGGATTATACCTTGTTTAATCAAAGACTCAAATGTTGTTTTACCTCATTGGCATCTTTCAAAGACTTCCTATATAATCCCAAGTTCGGAAGCGGACTATCGGGTAAAAATGGATCTCGTGCTCAATTTCCCTGACTGGGGGCAACCCTATAGGTTCCTAAAGACCTCTCTGAAACTGTTGAACCAACTCTTCTATTTGTGTCTACTTCTCTTTGTTAGAAAACATGCTACAAGTGGTCTTAGATGTAACAATCTCATCCTCTAGCATATCCTCTCAAAAGAAGTAATGCAAATTTACCACTAGCATTAATAAGCTTCCGGCTTCAGGTGGCACTTACCAAAGAGATCTTTAAATCTCCTAAATAGGCTGAAATGATGTAGCTCTTACCATCCTTCACCAAGCGGTACTAGTTGGCTCTCCTCATGAAGATAACATCCCTGATATACAAATATGGGCTGCCAAATACTACACCACACACATCAAGGGGAACAACATCCACAATAACTTCATCAATAAACTTCTTATCAATACCAAAAGTGATCTTACATTGCTTAGTAACCTTGATGTCTACACCTTTCTTTACCCAACCCAAAGAATACGGACTTGGGTGATTGTAAGTTTCCAACTTTAGCCTGTCCACTAACTCTTTACTAATCAAATTAGCTTGAGAACATGTATCAAAAAGAGCATCCACCTTAGTTTTCTTCACTTGAATTTTTAAATGAAAGAGCTTAGTTAGTTCCTTTTCTTGAACAACATTGTTACTACCCAAACATACCTCTCTACGGATGAGAGGTACAACACATAGTCTCATCCACCTCTTCACTGCAAAATACTTCCTCTCCCTGGAGGGCAGCCATGGCCTTCTTCTTATTTTTCTTGTTCTTGAAGGGATGTAATTCCAGGTGGAGCTTCCAACATTTTTCCTCGAATGAGTGTCAACATCACAATGCCCACAATGAACTTTAGTATCCTTTTAGAAAAATAAAGTAGCATTTTTCTTACCCTTTCCTTTTCCTTTATCCTTTTGCTTGGTGTCACCTTGTTTGTTCGAAGCATGCTGAGAGGTAGATGAACTCTTCTTCTTCTTGTCCATCTCTAAGTAGTGAGCTTGCATACAAGCCTCATCTACGTCTCATGTCGGCTTGGCCAAGAGAACTAGTCTCCTCAAGTGGCTATGGAGTCCACCAATATACTTCATCAATAGGTCCTGTTCTACATCTTTTCCCATCTGATAGCTTTCTTCCAAAACTCACTGGTATACTCCTGCACATTCTAGCCTTGTTTTTCCCGAGATACTACCAATACATGGACCTCTCTTCCTCATAACAAATAGGATAAAATTGCTTTTTTGATTAGCTTTTAAAATCATCCCACTTAGTAATCGAGGAAGCTTCTTAACAACCAATGAATGAACATAACTTTCAAACCAAGTTAAAGCATGATTGGTCAATTTTAACCGAGCAAAGGAAATCTGTTGACTTTCATTAATTTGATGCAAACTGAAATATACCTCTAGTTGAGCTAGCCAATGGTCTAGCTTCTCAACATTCACGTCTCCATCATAAGGTTAATCTCTATATTTGGCCTCTTCTTTGAAAGGTGGAGGTGTGGGAATGGCACGGGGCTTCTCTTCTTCATACTCACGAGCATCTTCTTCACGGGCTTCTGTGTCTCATTTGGAACACCAAGTTTCTCCATGAGTAATCCCATGATGGACTCCAATTTCCCTATGGACAAGGAAATACTGCCCACATCCTTGGACAGACTTGCCACATTTGCCTCCAACTTGTAGAAACATTTCTTCTCCGCTATCATCTGCATCTTCTCTACGAGCCATGTCTCGATTCCTTGCTTCCACTTCCTTGTGGAAAATCTTTCTTTCAAAAGGAATAAGGATACCTTCACCGCTTTCTTTTCCCTTTCGGGTAAGGGGCATCTAACTACGCAATCTCAACACAAGTTAACCACACAAAAAACTGAAATCTTAATTGCTTGATACCAATGATCCATAAACTGCTCAATTTCTAACAATAAACAAATCATGTGCTTGTGAAAATGAATGAAAGATTTACTAAGTTCTTTGTTACCAATATAATGTGCAAGAATTAAACACTACTATACTACAAAATTGAGAAAAGAGAGACAAAGGAGACAAGATTTATCCTGAGAAACCCAATGTGGGAAAAACTCCAGTGGGTAAGCAAATTTGCTTCCCTTCCACTATGTAAATCTCCAAAAATACAAAGTACTTGCCAACAATTGGCCTTCAAGAAGGATTCACACTCCTAATTGTATTTGCTTGCTCACAACTTCTCAACAATGAAGAACTCACTCTCAATGAACAAAACAAGAAAGAACTTCCAACTTCTCCTCTTTTCTCACACTAGAATTCACTCAAAATCACTTGAATGAATAAAAACTTATGTATTTATAGTTGCTTTTTAAGGACACATGGAAAGGCAAAACGAATCGATTGGGAAGCTCAAACATTTGCAATTGTTGAGATCCCGAATTTGAGAACTGTCGATGCAAGCATGCTGAATGAACATACGGGTTGCAGTAACCGCCATGCGGCGGATGTGCAACCACCATTATGAAGAAGAACGGCGACGGTTACATAACCGTCAGGGCTGTTTCCTAACCATCAACTAAAAATCACCTAAACAAAACAACAATGGCCCAAAATGTCATTCAAGGTGTTCGGATCACCCCCAGCCTAACTAGACCATCTCCTGAAGAAAGAATAGGTTGAGAATCTATAGAGCAAGTATCAAATATGGAGAATACATAGAATTGAACTCATTTCATTCGAGGGATTAATAGTCTATTTATAAGGAATTTATCCCATCACACTATTATCTTGTGAGTTCTAATATTTTATTTAGTGTTTTCCCATTGAGTCTCAACATATCTTCTTTCAACCGCTTGGAGTTTTCTCTCGCTTTATTGCATGTTTGTATGCAAAATGGTGAGAGGTTATTACCATAAGAGCTCGTCTATAAAATCCAATTTGGCATCAAATTCGATCGATCATTCATCACAAGAATAGAAATGTGCTTTTGAAGTCAATGAGGGGGAGTACTCGACTCACAATATTTCGCATGAACGCATAAAAGTGGACCCTCGCATGATCAAGGCTATGATAGAATGGTAAGTGCCAAAAACTCATGAATCTACAGCCCGCTTAGGACTAGTAGGTTACTATTGTTGTTTTGTACAAGATTGCGGCAATATATTAGCATCACTCACAACTTTGTTGGACTACTTCCACTAGAATGAGGTAGCCACTCGGCATTTGAGAAGGTGAAGAAGGCCATGTGTACCAATCTAGTTTTGGCTATTCCGGATTTTTTTAAAACCTTTATTGTTGAATATGATGCATCAAGGTATGGGATGGGGATATTGCTCATACCAGAATGACCCATTGCATTGCCGCCAACTCAAAGGTGAGAATTTGTTAAATCCCATATATGAGAAGGAAATGATGGTTATCCTTTGATGTCAAACAATGAAGACCATTTTGATGAGCAGACACTTTAAGGTGAAGACAAATAGTGATAATTTAAAGTACTTCTTGAACAAAGGTTGTCATCAAAAGAACAACAAAAATGGATGACGAAGATGTTGGGATATGACTTTGAGATTGTCTATATGAAAGGAAAGGATAATGTAGTGGTTGATGCACTATCCAAGAGGGATGAGTCAATCAAGGCAATGTTATGCACCATGTCCATATTAAAGCATTGGGTAGTTGAGGCGAGATAAGAATGGGAGACTCGACAAATTCATAAATTCTCGCCGATTCTCCAACAAGACTATTTTTGTGGAGGAAATTGAGAATGGCATTCCTTTCGTGGATGAAGATAACATTGCACTAGATTCTTCCTTATGTGACATCACTTTTATGACTTCTCCCTTGGTCTTGTGGAAAAACTTTAAAGTGGATAATTCTATTTCGCAACCACTTGAATACCCCTTCTTATGTGGAGAATGTTGCATATGTGAACCTTTTCTTAGATTTGTGGGTGTGGGTTTGGGGGAGTGGGGATTGGGGGTGGTGGCGTTGGGGGCTTAATCATATGCCTTTAGTGGTACCTCTTCTTCATAAGGTTGGGCCATTTGGTGGTAGGCAAGATGAGACTCTTTTTTATCAAAGTGAAAATCATATTATTGATCGTAGCAAGCATCAAACGCTTTTTCGAGTATGTCTCTTGTGAGTCATTTCGCAAAGGTAATCTGGATGATGCTTTTTAGTAGTCCCATATTAGTCATGAAGTATGCATAACTCGTCGTGACGTTCCTAATTTGGCTCTTGCATCACTTTACATTTCTTGGGATTCAACAAATGATGATAGAATTTGCGAGACTTGGGATAATGCGAGATTAATTTTTCCCTTTCTAGGAAGCCTCATTGAATGGAGATTTGATGAAGATTTGTTATTCAACTATATAGGAGACTTGTGCACCTATTCTTTTCATTTCTTTTGAGAAAACGCATTAGGCTTTTTGGCAACATGTGGATCATCCTATATGGTAGCAGCTCCTATGCTTTTTAATGATTTGAGGCATAGTTGGCTATACTTGAGTGATGAGGAGTTGAGGAGCATCTTGATGGTGATGAGGATTGATCTTATTCCAGGTTGGTGATTTTTTTCTTGTTCTAATTGAAGATTTTGGGGGCTTGTCGAAGGCTTCATTATATTATTGCACCTTAAAGGATGAGGAAGTTATGGCTTATGATCCTTGTGGCATCGGGAGAGGACTTGTGGAGGAAGGCTCTTTGCCAATTTTGGTTCTCGTGGATATTTTCAAGGATATAGTTGCATTCTTTATGATTCAAGAGGAGTTTGCATGGCATCTTTAGAAGATGTCATTGACAGGGATATTCAGCGTGATGACAGCCTTCCTCACATCCATGTGTATATTGCTATAACAATCTTATAGGCAGGTATTTGAAATAATATTCCCTTATCACATTTTTATAGGGTTGGCAGTGCTTACTATTTTCAATATTCATATGGCATACTTTATATGGCTGACTCTATTAATTTTAGGTATTAATGGTCTATTTATAAACATTTTATTATCTTGTGAGTTATCATATTTTTTTAGTATTTTCCCCACATGCCTCAATATATCGTCTTTCACTTGGTTGGAGTTCTCTACTTTATTGGATGCTTGTGTGTGTAATGGTTAGAGGCTATGTTGTCGGGATACAAGTATGGGTTTGGATATGAGTATGGGTTCAGTACGCAGAAATATCAATTTTAAAAACCCTTGGGTACAATACGTCTTGGGTATGTCTATCTATACATATAATAAAAAATTAAAAATATACATGTATATATATATAAATTTTATATATATACTCATTTTACTCATTTTTTAGTCCATAAGAAATACAAAACTTGAAAAATATAGTAGGATCAAGGTTCAAAACATTCAATATGCTTAAAATTTTATATTTTCATTGATCATGTGGCTGCCATACATATGATATATGAATATCATGTCAATATGAATACAAATAATCTAGATTTTCCTCAAACAATGGTTGCCTAAAAACATAGATCCTCCTTGCAATAAAATTCAAACAATGGCTGCCTCCAAATGTGACGTCTCCTCCTTTGAATGATCAATAAAACAATGACTGCCTCTAAACAATGGCTGCCTCTAAACAAACTTGAACTCCTTGCAAGCAATGACTGCCTCCAATCTCATCCTCCTTGCAATGGCTACCTCCAAACAAATCCTCCTTCCAATGGTTGCCTCCTCCTCAATTCCTCTAACTCATTCCTCTTACACTTGCAAAACCCAACAATGAATGGTTTGTGCTTTGAGTGCCTTTTTATAGTTTTTCGAGGAATTTATGGCTTTTTTTATTCATTTATGAGTTTAGGGACTAAGTCAAACAGAAAAATGTGTTTTTAACAAACCCTATCGGCAAAACATGTGGGTACATCTCGGATACTTATGAGTACATCCCAAGTATGTCCAGTACTTCCTGTGGTATGTTTGTGACTTACCAAGTATGTACCCGAACGAACTCGGGCGATCTCGTACTGCACTCCAGGACAAATTCGTATTGGGTACGTACCCAAGGGGTTTGGGAGAGAGGGGCGTACCCATGCTTCCCATGTTAGAGGTTATTGTCATAGTAACCAAGACTAAAAATCTCGATCCAAAAATATTTGAAAAATATGGAATTCTCATAAACATTCAAAAAAAAAGTGCAAAATATATACATGTTATATATGAACATAATTTCTTAAATATACAAAAATTGACAAATACAAAGAAAAAAATCATAATGTTATATTAAATGTCAATACATTTAATAACAACTAATATATAATGTTTTTGGGTGTGTTCTTTTGGGGAAAAAACAGGACCGACCCAAACAGAACTTACCTGGCCAACTGCAAAATATGGAGCTGGTCTTATTTTGTGTAAATCCAGATGGATTTGGTAACTATCATTATTGTTATTGGGACTTGTCTATAGAATCCAATTTAATGCAAACTGGGTGACTATATTAATGCAAGATATATAGCCATGTCGATATAATATATAGCCACCAAAAAGGTTGTATTTAAGAAACATTGACCATTGAACATATAGAGCAGATGAATATATACCAAGGGTATATAATTTCTATAATGTAAGGTTAAATATACCATATACCTTATTATATATAAGGGCTAGAATATAGTATATATCCTTACTATATATATAGAATATATCATATACCCTTGCTATATATATAGAACGGGCTATATATTAGGGCCGCCTTTATTCCCTAGCTCAGGCCACCACCTTAAATAGATAGGGTCCTCTAGATATATGGGGTCTCACCTATCTATATAATGATGCATCACTGACTCACCACTATCTAGGACTATCTATATATGGAAGCTATGACCCTCGACAAGATAGATATATTGGGTGGGCCAATCGAGTAGAGTCCAATGGAATAAAAACAAATTGCTCTTGATCTCGCCTCTGTTCCCCGCACGATATATAGATAGGATGTAACTTGCCATTATAGTTTTCAATACCATATGCTGCACATTTAATGAAGGATGATAAATAGGGCTTCGTCCAATCATTGCATACAATATAGAGATAGATAAGCAAGGGTTGAGGACAAGGTTTTAATGCGAGGCATTTCATCTATATATATAACGAGCTAGGTTAGGTTGAGCACTCAACCGATAGTCCCCCCGGGTTGTAGATAGTCACGGTCCCCGGATATAGAGGTTGATCAGCTATAGCATAGATATAGAATATAGATAATCGTGAGGGCAAATACTTAGCCATCTCTATTCCTACCAGCATCAATCAAATATTCGCCCAACTAGATATATATGTGAAGGTACCATCTATCTATCTATCTACACACACACACATATATATTCTAAACCTTACTCAAGCAATTAAAATTAAAATTAAAATAAGTACATACTGCCCATTCGTAGGCATACCAGTGGCCTTGGCACGTCCTGAACCGATATCTGCCCTTCCATCTGAGAATCACGGACAAATGAGGGTCAAATTTCAACTTTAAAACATTCAAGCATTTGAATCTCTAGCCATAGTCCCCTACTATTATTGAAAGAAAAAGACAAAACTGGATGTCATTAAAAGAGGAGCATTTTAACAAACACTTGAGAATGTCACGACATTCAACTGTAATGTTCACAAAAAATAACTAAGGATTATAAACAGATGTCATGCGTGCAAACAGAAATTTTCCTCAAACTTAACACAGCAATGCTGTCGTTCGGAGAAAAAAGAGCCTCAAAGTTACAATTCCATATAAAGAACCTTTATTCTACCTTTACCCCAAACCTTCAACATTAAGCAGTACCCTGCTGATACCATGTTTCTAAGTTATCATTGTAAATCCATAAAGAAGAATCACAAAAAGATTATGAAACAAAAATAGCTGCACCTAAGAACTTTCACTTAGCTTAACTTTCTAAAATTCTAGCATGTCAAAATCAGCGCCAGTATCATCTTAAGAACTTAAATGTTATTCTTCAAATGTGAGAAACCACACCAGACTAAAAACTATAATATGCATGTGAAGGTTTCAGACAGCTCTCAAACAGTTTGACAGTGCTGCCTAAGCTTTCAGTGCCACACTAATTGGTGTTTCTTCTACACAAATCTACAATGTGCTCTTTGAATTCAGCCCTCTTTTTTTCGCATGTTGTGTGCATCCTCTCTTCGCAGAGATTTTATGTAGGGATTGTTTTTATTCAAATAAAAATCCATTTTATTTACTAATGTGCTTAATTAATATAATCATACCTTGGTTTCTCATCTCCAAAATAACCCTAATCAGATTTTTCTCTGGTTGCACTGTCTCTTCCCCTACCCCCTTCACAACGTCTCTGGACCTTATTTCAATTTTATATCTTACAACCCTAGCTGTAGACATAAGTCCCTCCTCTATGACCCCTCTAGAATCTCATTTAATATGACGTACATTTTAGCTTAAATTAATGTACAAAAGAAAAGATTCAAATAGTGCCAAGGAAATGGGCAAATGGGGGCCTAATAAAGAAGAAAATAGAGCATAATAATAGCAAAGTGAGGCTTCCATATTTGCCTAGTAAGGACAAGTAAGAAAATATAGGGGATTCCAAAGGAAAAAAAAAAAGATGTAAAAAGGAAGGGAGCAAAAGATAAAGTCAGTCGGGGCAGATTAGATCATGGCATGATGGATCACAATGGCATGACCTGTATCATTGGACAAGGGTCAAAAACATTCTGGACAGGTTAGAGTAGGGACTGATACTAAAACTGTTAATCACGGTGAATCATTCACTTAATCTAAAACAGACAGGTTGCAATGTCTCTCCATCCTAGAGTTCCTGGTTAGTTGGCTCCCTACCAGGGATTTTCCACCAAGTATAGATTTGCAAAGGATACTAACAAGCATGCTTCTCATTGTGGAAAATAGGAAGGTACTGAATTTGTTAATCTGTGCAATTCATAAACTTAATATGAAATGGAAAGGTTGCAATGTATCTCCATCCTAGATTTTTTGGTTAGAACTTAGTCAGCTCCCTACAAGGGGTTTGCCAGCTAGTATAGATTTGTAAAAAGATACCAACAAGCCCGATTTTCAGTGAGGAGGAAAGGAAGTAATTCAAAACATTTTTATGAATACAACCATGAAATAAAATGTTTTGGAGGTTATGTACTTTTGTTTTCCGGCATATTCCATGGAGAGCAACTCCCCTCAGAGGCCGTGGTTCTTTAAGTTGGAAGGAATTTTTGGTTTGTTCTTAGAATCGCCTTGAAATGCTCATGCACGTCTCAGACACTACACGTGATTGGCATAATCAGGCATATTGAAAACCAGAACAATAATAATTCAGAAAAATATCATTCTAATTTACAGACTATGATGCGCATTGGTCCTGGTAGCTCAATTATTACCCCGAATACTTGGAACACATGCATAAGCATGAATCTCGAGAATCATGATAGTGAGAATCTTCACTATCCTTAGATTTGCAGCCATTTTCTTTATTTCATTAGCAAGGTTAGACTGATTTTTATGGTATAGTGGAGATTATTTTCATTATAAGATGATTTTAATTTTTAAACAAATGACTTCAACTCAAGTTTATACTAAGCTCCGTCGTCATGATACTAAAACTACTAATCTAGAGGCTCATTTTTTGTCATCATGTTAATGAATAGAATGAGGCTTTTTAATTGTTTAGCAGACGACTTCAACTCAAGTTTACACTAAGCCCCATCATCCGGATACTAACATCTAATCTAGGGGCTCAATTTTCGTTATTTTGGGAATGAGGTTTCTGCTCTCAACATTCTATTAATTTGACCTGAATGATATACGACTCGACTTTTCATTATAAAAGGAAGCTATCATTCAAAATATATTAATTCATTCTAAACTGTATCTCGCTACCTTCTATCTAATGTTTTTATAGCAAAAATAGATCCCTAAACACATTTTACAATAAATTACACCTTACTTTATGACAACCAAATACAAAGTTACTTTCCTTGACGACCAGTAATCCAGTTATTGAATAATATTCTTCTGGATTCAACTGCATAAAAAAATTATATGCCATTTTGAATCCCTCTACTGGATCCATCTTCAAGGGAATAATGAATAAAGTCAACGCTTGACAACAAAATGAACATCCTTCCTATGATATTCCTTATTTGGTGATGGTACAATGTTTGCAAACAAACTTGCGCCTGTTAGACCCACCTATAAATATCAGTTACAGCAAGTTGTGGCAAGAGATATTTTGTTACTTATGTTTCCAGCACCCCTTTGACATCCAACCATTTTCTAGTTCACTTGAAAAACTTTTCAAAAAAGAAAAAAGTTAAAGACATCGTATTCTAATGTACTGATTAGGAGGCACACTTTACATGTCCCATCTTGATGTATTACCATTTACTAGCTTCTCAATGACAGATTTTGGCCACCCGTGGATGTTAAATTACTTCACCTCACAAACACTAGGGAATCCCTTCATATATTTGAAATTGAATCCATAAGTAATAAAATAATGTTAGTGACTCACCATCACGACCTGCTGCATGTTCCTCAACCTGCATAACATAAAAATCCCCATATATTTAGTCTAGATGTTGAAATTGGATGGGAACCACTTCTTAAAAATTCCAATAAAAGATGTGAATGATGCAAAAACGTTTCATAAAAACAGAAATTCAGCTCCAATTCTTACATACAAAAGTTCTAAATTGATTAAAATCAATTTGCTATGCACCAAAAAGAATTCCTTGAGCAGGATTAGTATAAATAGCCCAAAACTCAAGCCACACAATAATGACATGGCTTGATAAAATGCCTGTAACTAGTTTGGTTAATGTAAAGATGCACTTAGTCAAGGGATTGCCTTAAAATTCCAGAGAATCATAAGGGAGCTCTCTTGGCTTGAGGTTTTACTGGGGTCTGAAATAAAATTGGCTACTTCAAGAATATTTTCTTCATTTTATTATTTATATTGATTTACTTAGGTTAATGTAAGTTAGAGATACTCTGGGAATTTCCCTTTGATGAAGTACTTTTTGTCATTTTTGAGTAATATTTATTGTTTTTGTCATTTTTTAGTAATTTTTGTTGTTTTTCTCATTTTTGAATATTATCTTTTGGCCACCAGTAATAGGACTAATAACTACTTCTATAATGAATTTGGAAAAGGTGACTTAGACCCTGCATGTTTTATGGAGTCGTAACTCAAAAACTATAAAGTTTCATCTTAATAAAGTTGTCGGTTGGATGACACTACAAGGCACATCAGTGCTGATGGCTGTGGTGGGCACATAGGGTTGGACCATATAAAAACTTAAGTTTATACTAATAGCTAAAAATCAAATCAGGTGACAATGTCACACAAATAAAATCTCCATCACAAAACCCTGCAAAATATGGAACTGTGAAGAAACCACTAGATGGCACATCCCTACTGAGAAATCAGCTCAGAGAATTCTACAGCTCAGCCTATGCTGGCACATATGGTCGGAGCATGTACTAAGTTTGGACAACTACATGTTTCCCTCAAACAGATTCATTCATAAAGATAATACAAAGCATTCCTTTATTTTGTTTATTTCTAATGTTTCTGCCCCAGTGATGAAATGCTTCTACCTACCTCAACGGTTATCCTCCTAACAAAGCATCACCGTATGTAAATCACAGCGAAATGAAATGACTGGTCTATTACCTAAAGTCTCTCAACTATTAATATATTAAATATCCCGAACCCACCCCATTCTTATAGCTTTATATGTCTGAGAGCCAAAACATCCACTTCCTCCAGCTGTTTTCAGGCAAGATATTCCCTCTGGATTTATCAAAGTTCTGTTGGTTATAAGAACACTTATGCTTGTTGCAACTTTGTTCACTGTCATTAAATCTTCATTACCCACTTTCAACGATAAAATAACCATGTAATATCGTTATAGCCTCTTCAATAACCACCAAAGCTGCCACTTTAACGGTTATAAATTTTGTCTAGCTAAATCCTTAATGCTTTGGTCATCCTCAGACATCTTCATGGTTCTGTGCTAGAGGACCATAATACTTGAGTTTCATCCTTTTGCTTTAGTTTTTTCAATCAACATGTGTTTTCATTGCTTCCTGTATGGCTTGTGTAACATCCTGTGCTAGATTGTCTTTGGACTCTGATCTTTAGGAACTGTCCTTTCTTTTCCAAACTTCTTGCAACAACCATGGCTTATGGGGCTATTCCATTTTCAACCAAATTTCATCATGATCACTAGGTGTTACGGCCCAAGAACATAGACAACAAATAAGATGAGTACATGATAAACTTTAAGGGTAGCCTCACATGGAGGTCAATTTCAACATAAAATACAGATATGCTCGCAAGATTTAACTACTCACTGGAATATATAAATTTGTCATTCTCATTTTCAGTCATGTCATCTCAAAATTACAAAGAGCGGAGAAAGATCCCTTGTCTGTATAATGACAGTTTATGGATTAACATGCTTCAAAAAATATTGTTTTGCTTTAATCTGCAATAAGGGAATTGGGTTGGGCATTGATGGGCTGAATTTTTATGTTAGTATGTCGACTTTTAGAAGACACTTCAAGGAAAGAATATTCTTCAACATGATCAACAATATATAGATTTTCATTGCATGCAAGGTGTTCTTTTTCCTATTTTCAATCTATAATGTTTGCTGCGCAATTAGGAATGATAGGATCTGGAAAACCCAACTTGTTGGTTCAATTGCTGTCATAGCTACTCTGTAGCTAGACATAACTAACAGGCAGAATGAAGCTTCATAGTTATCCTTTTTAATTCAAATAAAAGTTTGTGAATATGGCTTTAAAGGTTACAAAACCAAAGATAGCATTAACTAATCAATGTATCGAACTACCGTATATCTACCTATCATCCGCTCAAAAACCAACTTCAAGTCTAGCTACTTAACACTTACACAAACTAACAAAAAAATATTTCATGGCAAACAACCAGCTATAATTGCACACGATTTTACCAACACATGCGCACTAACAACTAGGCACAAACAAACAACACAATGACTCGCGAGCTCATAGGATGCATAAAACTACACAAAGACTATGGTGCACAACAAGATTCATGCAAAACCTACATGCAATCAGAAACTTTGTGCATTGCTAGACTTAGCTTATTCTCCTAATCTAACATGTTTTTGGTTGATGTAGGATTACAAGGGAACCCAAATGCTCTTACATCATACACTACCAGGTAACAAAGAAAACATAAGCTTTTGCTTATGCGCTTTGCTTGAATTTTGATGATAGCAACTCTTGTTTTTCATCTTCAAATGTGTTTATCCATGTTGCATCTTCAATTTCTCAGCCTTTCGACTTGACCAGTTATTCTTTATACTCAATGTCGCATGTCTTCTTGCTTATTCTTGTATCAGTTACTCTTTTCACCTATTCCAGTTCCTTTTCTGGCATCTACACTCTCCAATCAACCACATCGGGCCCTGAATCTAAATATTTGCTTGCACTTCTCTATTACGCACCTCATGATAAGGGTAAAAATCTACCACATTAAAAATAGGTGAAATGTCTATTCCTTCAGGTAACTCGATTTCAAATCCATGCTTATGTCCTCCCAAGGCCTCTTTGGGATGGGCAACAGTTGGTACAACCCTACATTCTGCAATCTTCCCTTGGCCAACTAGCATACTATAAACTCTTACACAAACTTTTGCATATCCACAGCCAAAACTAACTCTTTGCCAGTTGCACTAGAATCTTATCCACTCCAAATGTCCTACCAATCATCCACCATGTTTTTCTTTTACCATATTTTCCAACATTTATCCTCTACAGATATACAATTGTCTGACTTTGACCAACATGCCTCCTATACAAAATACTCCAACCAATGAGTCCTATCGCCACTCACTAGTTCCATGCACTCCTCCCATGCCCTACTGAAATCTTCATCTCTTGCATACAACTCCTTCATGCACTCAAAACCCAAAACCTCTACTCTCATTTCTATAATCAAAATATTGCATCTACTCAACACATTGGCAACCTTGTTAGATTTACCACTTTTGTGCTGCAACACAAATGTACAGCCTTGTAGGTACTCCACCCACTTCATATGCCTCAGAATTGGTTATGAATTACAACGCTTGACGATCAATGTACAAAACAAACTCTTTTGGCAAGAGGTAATGCCTCCACTTCTTGAGTACTTGCACAATTGCATAAAACTCTTGATCATACACGTTATACTTCCCCTTTGCATCATTCAACTTCTCACTTGAATATGCTACTAGTCTACCTTCTTGACTCAACACCACACCAATGGTCGTGTTGCTATCATCACAAATCCACTTGTAGTACCTTAGTAAAATCGGCAATGCCAAGACCGGTTGCTCGATCACCTTTTTAAACGCTTGAAAACTTTGTTATAAACCTAGATCCAGACAAAATCCTTTTTATCTCCTCTCATGGCCTTTGTGATAGACACACGTTCCACTAAAGTTTTCGATGAACTTGAGGTAAAAGCTTCCCAATTCGTGAAATCCCCGCATGAGAAATTGCAAAACACAAATACACCAGCTCTTCCCGCATGAAACTACAATTCAAATCGATCAACAACATCTCTTCCCACAACCGCTACAATGCTTGTCTTACATGCCTCAAATTATCTTCTTGCATCTTGTTGACTATCAAGATGTCACCTAGGTTTGCAATCACAAACTTCCCTAGAAATGGCCTTGAGACTCCATTCATCAACCTCATAAAGCGCTCATTGCATTGCTCAACCCCATCAGCATCACAAACCATTCATACAATCCTTCCTTCATCTTGAACACATTCTTCCATTCGTCCCCTTCCCTTATGCAAATCTAATCTTATATGTTGTTCAAATCAATCTTTGTGAAATAGGTGTCAAGCTTGTTTAACATGTTACTCAAATTTTCGGATAGAAAAAGGGCAGTATCATAAGCAAATTGTTGGATTAATTGTCATTGATGTCAAAGGAATTTGTTATCAAAGGAAATCATTATCTGATTGTTGAAGGCCAAAGGCCACTAATCGCTGTCCAAACAAAATCAGTTTCGAATCTCCATTATTCAAGGGCAGATCGCACCATTCCAAGGCATTAAAGACAAGTTTATGATCATTGAAGAATGCTGGCCGACCCCCCTCTATTTTGGTGTTCCTCACCAAGATGTCCCTCCTTGAAATTTGCAAAATAAAATTAGTTTAATATTTAAATTATGGGCCGACCCATGTCTAGTGCCCAAGAAAATAATATATACAGGTCGTCTCCCTTGGGAGAAATCACACCCCTTCCAAGTGACATGAGAAGGTATAAAAGGAGATGTAGTTGAAAAGAAAGCATGAGAGAAATAATAAAGATATATCATTCAAACTCAAGCAGATTTCTGAAGGAGAGAAAAATAAAAGATCATTCAAGGCAGATTTTTGTGAAGGAGATCTATTTAATTGTCATCCATTGAAGAAGTTCATTTGGAGGTTGGTGCTTCCTAAGAGAAGAGATTGGTGTCTCTTGCTAAGTTGGTGCTTAGAAGTGGGGATTGGTGTCTCCAATAGGTTGGTGCCTACAAATTGCTTAGCAGTGGGATTGGTGTCTCCAATGGGTTGGTGCCTACAAATTTTTGTAAGAGACTTTTATTATTTTATGACTGGATTTGGACAGTAGATCCAAGCAGTCTTTTCTCCGTGGTTTTCTTCCAAAAGGGTTTCCACGTAAATCTTGTGTTTCATAATTGTTAGATCTTGTGTGATTGCTATTATTGTGGTTATTAAGTTTTTAAATAAGTAAAATATTATCTTATACTGATTCACCCCCCCGACCCCTCCCCCTCTCAATATAAGTGTGTGTTCATCACAAATTGGACATCTAAGAGTAGGCCCCTAATTAGGCAATTTGATCCCCTTTACAAAACGACCAAACTAGGTATCTCTAAGCAACCAATGGATTGCTTCTGCAGCAAATAAATACAGATATGGAGACATGGGCCAACCTTATATCATTGATCTCTGTGGGACTATTGCGTTAGACAAAACACCATTTATTTCCAGGTGAGCTGTAGCATCCTTGAAAAGAGTACTTGCCATCTGTCACACAAACCAACTGTTCTCAAAATAAACTCGGTGAGGGCCATTCAATTCTGGCATAAACCCTCTCAAAATCCAAAAGAGCCATACATACATTTTGATCAGAAGCTTTAGCCCAATTAATTCCTTCCCAACTAGTAATCAAGTTGTCCAAAACCTGTTTGAGAATTAGAAAAAGCTCTGACTAATACCCAGACCAATCTTTAAGCCATAATCTTTGCCAATTTTTATAAGAAATACTTAAAGAGTAATAGGCCTCCAGTTCTTTACCATAAGTATGAGACCTTCCTTGGGAATCAGTTAATAATCCACTAACTAATATCAAGGCCAAATGTTCCAATGCTGAATAGTTCCTCACAAACCTCCAATTAATGCCTTCCCAACTAGTAATCAAGTTGTCCAAAACCAGTTTGAGAATTAGAAAAACCTCTGTCTAATACCCAGACTAATCTTTAAGCCATAATCTTTGCCAATTTTTTATAAGAAATACTTCAAGAGTAATAGGCCTCCAGTTCTTTACCATAAGTATGACACCTTCCTTGGGAATCAGTTAATAATGTGCTAACTAATATCAAGGCCAAATGTTCCAATGCTGAATAGTTCCTCACAAATCTCTGACAAATCAGTAGTAATCAAGTCTACATCAGTTCGATAAAATTCAACAGAATATCCATTGAAGCCTGGAGACATTTTCTTCTTCGTGAATTGAATAGCACCCCTAATTTCATCCACAAAAAGGATTGTTCTAAGCTACAGAATTAGTACTAGAAATTTTTCAAGGTACAATTCACCACAATTTTATCTATTTTTCATCAAGATTTGTCAGACCCATTGGATTTAAATAGAATTTGATAGAATACATAAAAACCATCATTTACGTTCTCTAATTCTGTCATAACTTTCCCTTTATCAGAGATGGCATCAATTTTCTGCCTAGTCTCTTTTGATTTCAAATAATTAATAAACATCTAGAGCCTCTATCCCCCTCTTTGAGCCAAGACTTGATCTAATTATAGCATCTTTCAGCTGATAGTTCTTGACTTGTCTAACACTGAATCTGCGTTTAACTGTGGCCTCTGCAAGATAATTGCTGTTAGAATTTTGTTCTAGTTTCTCTTAAGTACAATCAAGCCCTCCTGAATCTGCCTTTCTCCTTCTCTCAACGGCCTTTTCCTTAACATGCATTTTCAAAAACTTTTGACACGATTCAACACAAGCTTGTCATCTGTGGATTGGAGAATCCAAACCAATTTTTAAAAAATTCTAAAGTCTTCAAACCATCTAGACATCTTTTATTCTCCAAGTGTGAAACATTAAGCTTGTAAATTACTAAATTCCCTTGAACAGAATTTCCTCCTGAGCATCACTGTTCTGCAAATAAAACAAGATCTCTATTGGATAATGATCAGACAGAGTGTAGAAGGATAATCACCTTATTGGAAGTTATTCAATTCTGCCACCTGAAACATATCTCTATGTCACAACAGTCTATCTAGCCTTTAATATATTATATCCTTCACCTTATGGTTATTACACTAGGTGAACCAAATGCTTTTGCTCTGCTTTCTTCCTTTCCACCAGGGATCACTGACATGCAATAGTCTTTTCATTTTACACCTATAAAATAGTTCATTCCCTTTCCAAGTAAAAGTCAAACCCTCTTCCTTATCCTCCTTATCTTCTACCATATTGTAATCCCCAACAACAACCCAAGGGACTTTCTCTGGATTCAAGTCCATCCAGTTCCACAACTCTTGCCTTTCAAATTGAGAGCTAGAAGCATATATAGACATAATTCAAATCCTACCCATCCTTGTTCTATCGCAGTAAGACAATCCTATTTTAACAATTGGTTCTTTCCAAGACCTATGCAGTGGCAGAACTGCACCACTTTTTACATGCTCATGATTAGTAATTATCTGAATGAAATTGTGCCAAATAAAAGTTGAAGGATCTAGTCTAGCTTATAACCAGTCAACTTAATTTCTTACAAACACAAAAAATCAAATACTCAGAAATTGTGAAATATTCTGATAATCCCCTTCCTATTCAAGGTGTTTAAACCCCTAACATTCCAGCTTAACTGTTTGATTTAAGGTAATCTTCCTTGGATTTATTAAGCTTCTCAACATAGCTGGGAATTTTCCCTATTTCGGTTTATGATTGTTCATTAAAGTCATCAAATCATAGACAATGAGAAATATGTACAGAAATGAAGACTGATTTCAAATATGAAACCAGCAAAAGCACAAGACCTTTCACAATGGAGACAAAAAATAATGAGAGAGCATAAGCACTGAACCGAGAAACTACATCCGATGCAAAAATGATGAGAAAAATAATTTAAGCCTAGATGTGGGAGCATTAAACCTAGACCGTTTCAGTACGGGTATGGGTACAGTATGCTGAAACGGCAATTTTTAAAAAAACTTCAGGTACGGTACGCTGTCAGTATGTTCGTACAATATATTTATAAAAAGTAAAAATAAAAATGTAAAGAAAACAACCAGCTTTTAGTCTCATCAACCTATAAAATATTAGAAGCCAACAACAAGCTTATAATGAATCAGAAGCCATCTAAATCAAGATTTCTTTGACTGAATACAAGAAGACCACAAAACATTAAATCTATGCGTCCATCTACTAATGGGCTCACAAACATTCCACTTATTGTTAAGGCCCAGGGAAAGGTTTAGGGAGAAGGCTATCTTTCATAGAGTTGTTTGGAGGTAGCCTCTTGGAAAAGGGGCCCTTTGAGCCACCTCATAGTATCCCAAAAGTCATTCTCATCCTCCATAATTAGTCCAGTAGAGGGAGCTGTGAAAGCATTTCTGAGCATTGTATACATTCTGAACTGAGATTGAGGAAGCTTATAGAAAGCTTTAAGGTCTGTCCATTCCATCCACTTCCCAAATCTGTACAAGTCATGAAATATTTTAATTCTTTTCTCAAACCAAAGGAGGGCATCGCAGCCTCTTGTCAAGGCAAGGATCTTGTCATTATATTTCAGATTCAACAAAATCGATTTGTAGGATTGGCACCTAGAGTCAAAGGAAGAGAAGATAGGCTGCCCAACCACCAAGTGCTTCACTTGCTCCCATGCCTTCCAAATTGACTGAAGAATAAAGGACCCATGAGGAGCAACATGCAAGCACCCAAATAGTAAATCAACCAAATGAAGTCCTTTTCATCTCTCTTGGCCCTTCGTAGCCTATTGGCAATATTGAATCTCACACAAACTTTCCAAGGTTCTATTCCAGCCAAAGCCCTCAAGTTTTATTTATTTATTTGCACTTTAAAAAAAAAACATGTGGGTACGTACCCATAGGCTCTGGGTACATCCGGGTACAGAAATCCACTGCCAGGACATACCCAGGGCCTGTGGGTACATACCCACAGCGTACCCAGTGCATATCAGGCCTGGTACTGGGGGAGTACTTGGCGTTTCCGGCAGTCTAGCGTTAAACCAATAGGAGAATAGGCTTTGACACCGTAATTGATCTGATCTAAGGAGCGAGGTGAAAAGACCTTGACAATTCTTCCGGATACAAAAAGTGAGAGGCAGAACTTTTGATCTTTACAGAGAGTTCTACTCATCTATGAAACTCAGCTTATTCAAGAAAACCTGATTGAGAGTGAATTCCATGACATGTATATTGCCACCGATAGTAGTTTCCTACTCTCTACGAAGAGAATATGCTGTCGGAGTTACAATTCACTACAACACAAACTTAATGTTCTCAAGGGCAAAACAAACTACAACACAACAAAACTTTAAAAGGAGGGATCATGTACCACAGAATTACTAGCATCGAAACCAAATTACGCATTGATTTAAATATTCTATGTTCATCATGGTGAAATAAAGAGATCAAGGTATATGCTGTCCAATGGTTGAAATAAACTATATAGAAAGATATTGACAAGTTAGCTCCCTATTTAGCACACGAGCACATTTGATCATGATTATTACCAAAAATATACAAGGAAAAATGTCATGATGACAAATCATGGATGTCATCTTCAGATGACTTGAACACACATGGGTCAAATCCTACAAAAAAATAATATTCTAATTAAATTTCTTGCAGAGGCCTTCAATAACTTAACATAAGTACATCATTGGATTGTAATTGGGTTAAATCCCACATTGGTCAGTATTGTGAGACACAAGTGACTTAAAAGGCATTACATGCTCCAAAAGCTTTGCCAATGGGGAAAGAGGCTAGAGGATGAGAAGCCCAAAGCAGTGGATTACATTCACCGTTCCTTTCCCTACTAATAAATGCTTAAAGGCACTTGTGTGCTAAATGGGTCCCCTTGGACCACAATTATACGATAAAAGATGTCATTTAGGTAATGACTACTCGTGGAAATCAGCTTGAGATGCCTTCAACAAATACAAGTCAAATTCCATAAAAAAGTATATTCTGGTGGAGAGGCCTATTTAGACAATACATAAGTTGAATATTAACCTATCCTAAAATAAGCTCAATCAAAAATAGAAAATTAAAAAAAAAAATGAGACAGCCACTCCCACCATCGTTAACTACAAATAAATATCAAACAAAAAAGAGAAGACATGTGTACTGATACTATCTAAATACAAAAGGACACACTTTCTAACGCATATCCAGTTGGTAAATAAAAATACATTGGGAAAATAATTGTGAGTTGGAAAATTTAAATCTGGTGATGATATAAATATTAGGAACCCAGCACTAAAGAAAATTAAATCTGGTGATGATATAAATCTTAGGAATCCAGCACTAAAGAAAATTTAAAGCTTGTTATGATATAAATCTTAGGAATCCAGCACTAAAGCTGAGAAGTGCCCAGAGTTTTCTTTATATTTAAGATCAAAAAGTTATTCGATATACCAACGAAAGGAGACGGATCAATCGGACACGCAGATAATGCAACTCAGACTGAAAAGATAATGACATACCACAGGAGATGTAACAGATGATAAAGAGAAAAGTCTGTCTTCGGGCTGAAACTTACGTGACCGCTTTAAGCTGAAAAAAGTTACAGGATCATTTTCTGCAGTTAGTTAAAATATTAGAGAAAATAGGATATTGCGACACGTGTACTCCCAAAAGAACATTTTCATATACAAAATAGTTAATCAAGAAAAGAAAATATATTAATTAAAATTTATATATATATGAACATATCTTGACATGCACAATTCTACACATACACTAGACATATGTTTACATAAAACAGGATATTCTGCATTCTCATTGAAAGATAATAGCCTAAGAAAGATATATCTTGCTAACAAAGAACAATGGTGAAGGTTGACAGCAGCATTCAGGATGATCTCGTGTTTAAAACTCTGAAAAGATATATCATTAAAAACTAGCCGACAAATAAGTTATAATAACCTTGTATGAATTGCATATATATTTGAGAGATGACTTGCATGATGGGCCCTTTTGTTTCTGTTGCATTTTTCGAGCATTTTTTAGTTTCTGTTTTACTTCAGCAAAAGGAAAAAAATGAACAGTGATGAGGAGATGGACATGGCAATGTGTCATGTGAGGCAAACAGGAGTGGAAGTGGAGTGAGTGGAAGAGGAAATTCAACTTGCATGGACAGAAATGCATACCTAAAAGAAAAAAATCTGATGGCAGAGATGGAAAAATTTCTCAGAAGAGATTTTCTGGAGACAAAAATCCAGGGAGTTGGCTCAAAGAGGTGGGGGAGCAATAACACTTGATTCTTCCATAACTCACTGCGCAGATCAATTCCACAGATGGGAGATCCCTGAACTCACCCTCTGAGACTCAGACAGAGGCAGTAGAACTTTTTGAGAATCTGCTTGCTAACAAAGAGGCTTCCAACGACATTGCACAAGACTCTCTCCTTAAGCACATTCCCAGAATAATCAATAATGATCAGAATGAGCTTCTCATGTCCCCTTTTCATTGGAAAAAGTCAAGATGGCAGCTTTTTATGTTCAGAGATAAAGCTCCGGGTCCAGATGGGTTTCCTGCAGATTTCTTTTAAGCTTTTTGGTCCATTATTGGCCAGGATGTGGTGTGAAAAATCTAGGAAATCAAGAAAGGTGTTGCAAGACTTCAACTGCACTTTCATGTCTCTCATTCCCAAGAAGGATCAGCCTGTTTTGTTTGATGATTTTCACCTAATCTCATTGTGCAATACAATTTACAAGATTATCACCAAATCCATTGCCCTCCAGCTCAAAGGCCTGCTCAATCAGTTAATCTCACAAGAATAAGGCGGTTTCGTGCCTAGCAGGTTAATTTCTGATGGAATCGTAATCACGCATGAAATAATTCATTCCTTGAGCATCAACCATCAAAGAGGCATCCTTATAAAATTGGATATAAACAAGGCATATTATAGAGTCAATTGGCATTTCCTAATGTTCGTTTTGCGGAAATTTGGATTTTCCAGAAAGTGGTGTGAATGGATCTTCAGTGTCATTTCAAGACCAAAATTCTCAGTTCTGGTGAATGGAAGTCTAGCAGGATTTTTGAAGGGCCCCTCCCATAACTTTTCATTCTCCTGGCAGAAGTATTAGGTAGATCTGTAGTGCCTCCTGCTGATCAGCTTGTAAATAGCTCGTCTAACACCAATGGGATTTAATAGAGACCATTTATCTATGTTTTCGACATAATAATAATAATAAAAATAAGATCATTCTCTTGTCCCAATATTTAATATAGATAGAAGGGTATCAAATGAAAATAATATCATAGTTAAGAATGGAAAACGAAATTTAAATAGAGTAAAATAGAAATAAAAAATAATAATAATGAAAAAGCCATAAAGAGGCAATTTAGGGAAAAAGAGATTTAGGGTAAAGTAAACATTTAGGGTTGTCTTGTTATCCTTTTCGTTTTGGGCTTGTGCTGGTGGAGGCGGCCATGGGGGCGTCTAGCAAGCTCCTTGACAATGAAAAGAAGCCAGATTCCACAACCTTTGCCGGTGTCCCCACGTTTGAGCCAAAATTGGAGCTTTGGTGTAGGGTTTGGACGCCCAGCAGCGAAAATGGCAGGGTAAAACCAGATTCTTTAACATTTGTGAACTGTCCCTCAGCCTGGAAGCTTTATCTCAAAGCAATAGACTTCCATCAAAGCATAAAGGCGCAGATTTTGCTAGATGGGGCCTGCAGGGTGCAACCCCAATCATGTAAGCTTCATTTTTGTTATTTATTTGCATGTGGATGCGCAAACAAGGCAGGAAAATGTTTGACAAAATGCCTGAAAGAACTGTGGTTGCATGGGGCACACCCTGACCACGTGAGCTTCATTTTTATTTTATTAGCTGCAGTCGTGCAGGCGTAGGATATGTGGACAGCCAATACTGTAATGCCGCCTGGCAAAAGCATATCGGGCCAGAAAAAGTTGTAGAAACTTTAAAGGTTATTTCCAACGTGCCATTTAAACCTGTGCTGGTTGTGTGGCTTTGTTTGTTTGGTAGGTCCTGCTTGGCCACGCTGGCCATCTTGAAGAAACTCTAAACTTTACTATCTACATGCCAAACCAGCCTGTGAAGGCTGTGTGGATTTGCTTGCTTGGTGCTAGAGAACTAAAAAACGTGGCTGTTTGGTAAAACACCTGGAAGACAGATATGCAAATTGTGGAAGCTTAGACGAGGCACGTAGACTGTGACAAAATGTTTTTAAAAAAAATGTCCATAGACTGCAATGGTTTCAAGATAAGCACAAAATGGGTTTGTTGAAAAGGCCCTAGAACCATTCAAGCAAATGCCATCAGCAGGTTTAAAGCCAATTTCTACGGCCTTTGCTAGCATTCTCCCTATTTGTGCCAAATGGGAATCGAAACAAGCTGTGATGATACAGCAACCGCTGTGGTCACTGGTGATGACAAAATTCTCAGCCAAGTTATATCTTCACAAGCATATTTGTTGGTTCAATACAGAGGAGTGGCACCTAAAATGACACAAGAGGCACATGCACAAGTGATTGATGGGGTGGTTGAACAAGTGATACAAAAGGCCAAATTAAAACCATCAGATTTGACAGCAGTTGCACTGACCATTGGCCCTGGTTTGAGCCTCTACTTACATGGTTGACAGAAAAGGTGTTAGAGTTTCCATTCTTGGTTCTTTGAGTATCTGGTGGTCACAATCTTCTTATCCTAGCACAAAAATCCTCAAAGAAACATGGTCTCATCGAATGCAATGGTTACACGAGATGCACAAAATGGAAGCTTTGGAACAGCCTATGGACATCCCTCAAGCAATGATTGAGAACAGATATCTAGTTAGATGGAAAAATGTGGAATCATACCAAAGGCACGAGAACTATTTGACAATTTGCTTAAACGAAATGTGGTCTCTTGGAATGTGTGCAAAAGTGTTTGGGACACACCTCTTTCACACCGCCTCATCGGCCACAAGCATGGGTACATTCTCTCTCTCTAACTTGCTTTTGAACTTTTCATTCTTCTAATAATAGCTTGAATGTCAAATCTGAAATCTAGATGGTTATCAATGTTTTGTTATCAAATGATATTAAAAACCGTGCAAAACAATTTTCTGCATCATGTTTAACCGGTGCCGTAAATAGTCGCCTTGGATGGCATGCCAAAACACTAGATCTAGAATATGAACAAAACAACCTATGACTTGACTACTATTGTCATGTGCGTGATCATCAAATCTGGATTGATAAATGTGTTATATGACGTCAACTGACAACTTTAAACGAATCCCAGGTTGTGCTAAACACCTCCCAAAACTGAGGCACAAGAAGCATCTTTAAACCTTTGTCTCGTTAAATTATTGCAGCCTCTTCCTTATCATATGGAGACCTCATTTCAACTAGGAAACATCGCCAAAACATTTGATAATCATGTTTGAGAAGTGGGTTTCCAGCTACTTAGGAAAACGGTTTGCTAGGAGCAACCATTTGCCTATGACCGAACCCTCCGAGAAACCTAAGTCACCGCATTCGCCGAACATCCATTAAATCCGAAAATCGCCGAATCTTTACATGCAGGAAAAAAAACGTTGATATGCCATTAAATTCGTCAAAGTCGAATGGCGAGATAGGGAATATCTTCTGTGAAGTCGTGACGCTTTTCTGTGAAGCGTGAAGCCTTTCTGTGAAGTCGTGAAGCCCCGGAAGCTGGAAAACAGTGCCGAGGTGCAAATAAACCAGTGGTAAGCATGGACGAAAACATGCGCAGTGTGTGAACGAAGGATTTGTAGAGTCTTGCAAGATAAAACTACTGTGACGGCGTGAAAATGAACCTTTGTCCGGCGTGAAGGAAAAGTTCGATAGGTTTAGGTTTCTTCGATATTATTATTTTTATATAAAGATACATTTGATAACTTTAATAAAACCTTTATTTTCGGACTTTATAAAATGCATAAGTTGTTAATTTATTATAGCTTATTATTTTAATAATAATTTCAGGAAATTCTAAAATAATTATCTAATAATTTTAATGTTTTTATATGCTTATAAATTTAATAAAGTGTTGTAGTTTATTAAACATTATAAATGTATATTAATTTTATAGGTTTAAAATATAATTTTTTTAATATATGATAATCATTTTTTTGAATATTTAATTTGGAATTATATTTCTTTTAGTTGAATTTAATCACAAATTTTATTGCCGATTTTTTACCAGGTGAATTTTTAACGAATTTTATCCCGGGAATTCGAACAAGAAATCAAATGTGGTGACTAAGCCGAAACCACCTTGTAGTTTGTGCCTATGGATTCCGGAAGAAAATTTTGACCCTACAAACCTCTTCATTGTTATATGGAGAATAGCGTAGCACAATTCGTTTACCCGTTACCTTCAAAAACACAATTTGCGCACTTTTGCTTTGAGAACCCACTTGGCTTAGTTTCTTTGGAGAGCAAGCGACCGATTTCAATAAACCGGCTCTGGAAAGTTGTTGAGCCTCGGTGATCGGTTTTGCATTTTGTCTATTTTTAGTGATTCTTTATACAGTAGAGAATAGGGTAGAGCAATTAATTATTCCATTTGAGAGTCCCGCATCATTTTTACAGCCCTGTACAGTGGCCACTTGGGCTAGTTTGCAACATCACAACAAAGGCCTACAGACCCGAGTTGACTCTCTAAGGTTCGTACAGTGCTTAAAACTGATGTGATGTTTGGAAATACGTATGAGTAGAAAAACATGGTTTGGTACACTTAAACAAAACTATTAATGAAAAGTGAGAATCGCGTGATTTGGCACTTTTACATAGACTCTTGTAGCAACAACGAGAGGCGAAAACTATGTTAAAAGTCGTAGAACTTAGTGTTACTCTGAAAAGCTTTTGAAACTTGAATGTTATGAATCAAAAATTGTTTGTGCTATCTCTCACCCTCTTTGATTATGGTAATGGTTTGGTTTACTTGCTTAAAAGAAATTAGTGTTTTCTCTCTCTAATCTCTTTGAAGTATGGAAAATGAATATTTTGTTCTAACTTTGAATTGATTAGAGAGTTTTGTTAGCGTGTTAGATGGGAGGGGTGTGTCCATGCCAACGTTCGGCGTTGACACATGATTACATGGTTTTCCAGGTTGCGGGTAGCGCAGCGGTATTAAGTGTTTGATAAAAAAATTGAGTGTTAACGATGCACATGGTCTTCTAAAATGATGTTCTACAAAACTGGAAAAATGTAATATTTTCATATTTAGATGTACTCTTGCATGTTGGTAAAGTGAAAGAAGGTTGAGTAATTGTATGTGCAATGGAAAACCTAAGTATGTGAATTTTGTAGATAGTGCATGAATCTTTATAGAAAATGCATTTGAAAACATGTTCTCAAACTTTTGTAATTGTTGTATTATTGAAGAAAGAAAAGTTCATTTTATTATGAATGCGTGTGAAATGAATGAGTTGAGGAAATATCACACTGTACCTTATAGTTAAATCGCATTTAAATATGTGTACTTGGTTAAGTATGGTAAATTCTTGTAATTTTGCAAAGTGGTTTAGCAGTGAACTTAAACTGAAACTTACTTTTGTCGTAAGCTTGGAAAGTAATAGTGTTGATGTTGATAGTATAGCTTGTGCCAACCCATTAATCCTTTCACCCTTCATCGTCGTGTCTTATGAATCTTGCGTATTCTAGTATGCCGCTTCTAGTTCATCTAACATCTTGCTTAGTACTCGTAATGGTAAATTGTAAATGGGAAGGTGCTTAATTGAGTTGATAAGGTGTTTTAACACCATTTGAAATGAGATCGAACATGGTTATCTTAAATTTAATCTATATTGTATTTCTATGACACATTGGCTAGGGACAAATCCTAACCTTCTCGGGGTAAACTACATTGCCTCATGTTTAGGTTAGTGACGGTTTGTATCTCCTCATATAGGTGGACCTTAGTGGAACCATCCTTTCGAGACTATTCTTCGGTATCGTTCCTATAGGAGCTCTCGGGTAGTTCCTTCAAACCAACCTGACTATCTAACCTGAGGACTTGGTAGATAGCACCTTGCAATTGTAAATGATGATATAATTGTGGTTTAGGAATGGAACTTTAAGCTTGTTAGAGCTAGGAAATCCTCCTAATTCGTATTGACACAATAGCTCTAATGGTGTATCTTGGTGGTTTAGCGGAATCCTCAAACCACATAATTGATCATTCTATTCCAAACATATACGGTACTTTTTGACCACGATATGTAGCTTGTACTTTGTCTGATGGATCCTGCACCTATTCTATAATATGATTTTAGTATGGAAGTTATGCTCTTGAAGCTAACAAGGTCGTAGAACTCATTACAAGGATTCTTGGTATTAAGTTGACTATAGTATATAATCCCATTGATAGGAAAACTTTTAGTAATGTACAATGATGGTACTATTGTTGATCGATCTTGGTAACAAGTGGAAATAGGAGGAACCTTTCTATGATGTAAATGGCCATTCCTCTTAAACCTATGTAAAACATGGAGGGTTTGATGTCAAAGGAATTGTTAAGTCATGGTTGTTATCGGACGGAATACTATGGTAAGATATTCAAGTTCTTTTGCATCCTTCCCAATAGGAAGGGACCAAACAAAGTAGATCTCCTTATGGTTCAACCTTATCATGAGGCAATGATACTGCAAGTAACAAGCATGAGCACTTTTATGGTACTAAGTACGAGTTAGTCTCTCATGCTCGTAACTTGTGGTATTAACTTCTGGGAGTTGTCCGAGAATAATGTAGTCACATCCTATCAAATGAAACCCTCTTCCTCTGTTAATATGTGAGTATTACTCTTTCCCTTTTTGTGTCATTGGATGACCTAGAATAATGTGTGAATTATAACTTGAGCCACCTCTTAAACTTAGTGTTGCGCCCTCATTATGTAATACAATAGAACTAACACTCCAATGTAGGTACCTAACTTGGAAAGCATGGAATCTTGATTTGAAACAAGTTGTATGGGATTTATATACGTCATACGAATGACACAGCTAGATGGTTAAGCAAGATAAGCTAATTGCAATAATGAATGACAATAAATAAAATAAGGAACTTGAATATTTTTTTAAAAACATGTTATGTCCATCAAGGTAGTACGGTCAACGATCCGTACCACTAAGTCTCACCCCATTGTCAATGGTACCTGATGGGATGGACTCATTGCATAAAGTGAATTTTGTTTGATCTCTTTTATTAGGTGGTCAAACTTACAATGTTTAATAATAGTAAAATGGCTCTTTCCCATGTTGGAACATGTCTTTGGGAAACATGAATTCCCTTCTCAGTAACGAGTGCTACGTGATTCGTATGACCTTAATTGTTAGCAAAACGTAAAGAAGACACGCCTTTGCACATGGAATTAACAAAAATAATACAATATTTGTGTATATGTTTTCATATGAGAATGTACAAATAAATAGGAGAGAAAGCTCCTATAATCAAGGAGTTGGTTCTAACTATACTCCAATCTATGTGAGTTTGGTTTAACGGCCAAACCTCACATAAAAATAATATTATACGAGTTGTTATTTAACAACTCTTTTATACTTATAATTATATTTACCATATGTAAATATTATACACCTATACATAAATATGTGAGCACTAGATAGATTTCCTAACATGCCCCCTTAGTGCGAACATGAGGAAAACCTGCCTTTGTACTTGCACCTACTCATGATTTGGTGATTTTCACAGGATGATCACAAACCCAACGGATGGTTTTACATATGGTTGACCACGAACCGAGAATGGTGGTTTTACAAAGTGGAGTACCACAAACCAAAAAGGTGATGGTTTTGCATATGGTTTACCAACAACCAAAAGTGGTGGTTTTGCAAAGTGGTTTACCACAAACCAAAAAATGAAGGTTTTCAGTGGTTTACCTACAACCTAGACGGTCGGATACGGAGTGCAGTGCGGTGCGGTGCGATGCGCCGATACGGCAATTTTTAAAAATCTTGGGTGCATGCGCTTTTGGAGTGCGTTTTATATATATATATATATATATATATATAAATATGTATATATATATGTATATAAATATGTATATAAATTATAAATTTAAAGAAGCATTTGCATACTTATTGAAATTTATTATTTCTCTATCACGATTTATTTATCTTAGTACTCGTGATAAGATTCAAGGAGTTTTGATTGTTCATGGTGACCTTGATCCACTCAAAGACGATAGTATTATGTCGACATATTTCTGAAACATCATAACTAAGCGGAAAAATATGGATCCAAGTGGCGGTGGGACGATTAGTCCGAGCACGGGAGAATACTCGCCGAGTTTTGGAAAGCTATCCTGTATTTTTAATTACTAATGCCTCTGCATGATCAAAGCTCATGACTCTTTCAAGAAGATTGCAGAAGTTGCTTGGTACAAAAAGGTGCAAAAATGGATTTTATGAAAATAAGAAAAATATTGCCATCAATGCGTAGAGCTCGAGAAAATATACACTTTTCTAAAAACGACACTTGAAACGAGTCACGGAATGAAAGTTATGGCACATGCAAGTTTTTACTACTTTGCATCTTTAGGACCCTTTCCAAAAATGGAAAAAAATTCTATGCTTGTGATTTTTCCACCAAAAATCCAAAAAGGAAAGAATTGCCAAAAAGGAAACAAACAGTCTTTGGCAAGTTTTTTTGGCGAGTGCGCTTGAAACGTACCCACGAGGGAGGTATGGGTGCGGTCAGGTACGCAGTTTTGTCGTACCCGATCCGTGCCCTATCCCCTGTGGGTATGTTTCCAAGCGTACCCACAAAGATATCGCACCCGTACCCGATGCACGCGTTTCGTGTGGCAGTACGGGGGCCTTAGGCGTTTCCGGACAATCTAGCCTACAACCATATCATGATGTGCCAAGTACTATTATCAACCCTCATCACATTTCACCGCAGGGAATAACATAGGAAATTCTGCTAAATTTTGTTGCTCGTACACACAAACTGAAAACTGGAAATGGAACATTGGATTATGTTCCCCCTCAATGAGAAATTTTCACTTATTCAAGCAAGAACACTACAAATCAAGCATCTTGAAACCGGAACACTTAAGCACGCCACAAAACAAAAAGTAAGTAAACACACGCATGTCACCAAACCTTTGATGCGGCCCCGTCGTTGGCAACTGACAAGAGGTCGTTGATTGACCTCCAACCTCTGTTTGCCTCCATCCTCCGATTTCATGTTGCTAACTCAAAGAAATTTAGCTTTTAAGCATCAATGGTTGTCAGGGCGTCGGGTAACACCGAAAATGCGTCCGTGAGGCAATTTTTTTTTTATTTTGACTCTGACTTATGATGACAACTTACAAAATGATTGTTTAAAAAGGAAACCAAAAATCACCTATATGACTTTGACTCTTATGAGATTAAACATTTTAAATGGACACGTATGTGAATGAAAATAAACACACAATAACAATTATTGACTAGACAAATAAAAGGACAACTCTTGACCGGCACTTGTAAACAATTTTTGTGAGTCCACCACAATAGACCCTATGACCAAGCAACACTAAATATAAAATACCTGACTGTAAATGCACAAATATCTATTTTTAACCGCAGCGCATTGCATATGCAAAGCTTCTCCAGGACGTATCTATATGTCATGAACATAAAACAGGTGGCTTAGAGATCAGTTTGGGGATGATTGGAGTTAATACACACAACCACGAACTCCATCAAAACTTGGAATTTGAGCATTTTAGACAACATGAGTTGTCAGCTCTGCAGATCACAAATAGATGGCGCCGGGAATAATCACAAACTTGGAAGTGTAGATTCACAACCTAAAACCCAGGTGCTGCCACCAAGAAGATACCAGAAACTACGAGAAAATACAATCTCCTCCCAAATTACAGCTGCCAAGTCAGTTGAATGCTGCGGGACTAGATCTCACACGTACTTGACTTTATTACAGTCTTTGCGAGACTGTCAGGGGCACAAGCATTGATGGGAATCCAAGGATGCTACTGAATGCAACGTCCAAGGCAGAATATAGTGAATGAACCACGAATCACAAGAAAAACAGTTCGATGTCAACCACAAATCCAACAGCGATGAGCTCTGCGTGCAAGAATAATGCAACGAATGCAAATTCAGCTAGACAAAGTCTGAATACTATACGAGGAACAGATCTGACTAAACATAAACTATGCTAAAATTTATAAAACCAACATCACTCATCCTCGGAGGCGAAATCATCGAATGCCCCTGAGAATCCTCAAAACTCCATCTCACTCTGATACCAAATAAAGAAGACACACCAGTTTTGCACAGGGAATTAACTCAAAATACCATAATATTTGTGTATATGTTTTCATATGGGAATGTACAAATAAATAGGAGAGGAAGCTCCTATAATCAAGGAGTTGGTTCTAACTACACTCCAATCTACGTGAGTTTGGTTTAACAACCAAACCTCACATAACAATAATATTATACGAGTTGTTATTTAACAACTCTTTTACACTCATCATTATATTTACCATATGTAAATATTATACACCCATACATAAATATGTGAGCACTAGATAGATTTCCTAACAAAACGACTACAATTCCTAACATGATCATAAAATAGATGAAAGTAAATGGAGTGTTTCCTTGGTGACCAAACGTTTTAATGAGATGGAAGGCTTGCAATCTTGAGAATCAACCAAATGTTCGTACACATAAACGGGGTTTCATCAATAATGATTATAAAGAAAGTTATATAAAAAGGAGAAAGCATTGGCGTCGTGGTTTGTGCTTGTGCACCGAGGCATGATGGTGTGAACCTTGGAGACAATCAAATATAAATTTATGTTTAGTGTTATAACAATTATTAACGTAAAAAAAAATTACCATGGTTTTAGTGGTCATTTTGGGTTGTGAAATTGTGGGCATTACAAGATCTATTTCTTCCTCTTATGCAAATCATGCTCTAAAAGGTATTCAAGCTAATGAGCATCTGGAGGCTTTTCTCCCACCAGCAATTCGTAAAGACACAATTCTCTTCGGAACTGCCCACAAACGGAAGGCTAGAGATTTCGAACAAATATTGGATTCATATGCTTGGGCATCCAGACAAATGATAGACGATGAAAAATTGGACATCATCTTCTTAAATGCTATCTTTCGGGTGCAGATCCAGATTGCTGAAATTCTGACCTTCAAGATAGGATCTCTTCCTCATAAGTATCTGGGTATTCCTTTGTTTGCAGGTGTAGGAAGACATCTTACTGGCAAGTCCTAATTCGGTCTTTTCAGTCCCAACTTAGTTCGTGGAAGGGAAAGTAGCTCACTTTGGCTGGTCACATCACTCTCATAAAAGCAGTAGAGTGCCTTTACCTATTTATATGATGTCTTTTACCTGTTTATATGATTTAAAGTTCCCTCAGCTGTTCAGTTCAAGATGAACAAGATCATGCAAGACTTTCTTTTGCAGGGAATGGGACCAGCAAAAGCTTCCATTGTTGAAGTGGGACAAGGTTTGCCTTCCAAGTCCTAGGGTGATGCTGGCATCTGGAACCTGGACTATCAAAATAAGGATCTGGGAGTGAAGTTGCATTGGAATGTGTATTGTCACTCTCAGGCGAAATGGAGCAGGTTGTTGTAACTAAAATATCTTGGTCATCTCAGGGCAGATAGTATATTTTCTACAATTGTTCCCCCTAATGGATCGTCTTTGTGGAACTTCATAATGTCATGCCGGCCAATCATCAAAAGATTCATTTGCTGGGAAATTAGATCAGGCAACAAAGCTTACTTTTGGATGGACTGATGGAATGATCATCCTTCACTAGTGGCTGTCCCTAATTCGGTTGAAGCAAAGGAAATTCTCTCAATCTCTTTCAGAACGGCAGTGAGAGATTACTTGGATGTAAGGGTGGAGCATGGAATCTAGCGGGTTCATTGGAAAGACTTCAATGAATCACGAATTTCCCATGATCAGCAGCTCAAACCGGCCAAATTTTGTCACGCATGAAGATTCGCTATTGTTTAGAGGACGATGTTGTCAGATGGACAGTGGCTAAATTTTGGAACCTATGTGGTCAGCACAAAGTATAAAGTGATCTCCCATTCGGATGCTCTTGCAGATAAGCATTAGACAGGCCACTAAGCCAAGGAGTATCTTCCAAAAGCTGGCACTTTTGCTTGGCTTTTCACTCAAGGAAAGATTCTCCCTCAAGACCAGAGGTAGAAAATCGGTCTACAGGGGCCAACAAATGCTTCCTATGTTTGAAGAATTAGGAAACGATTGATCATCAAGTACTACATTACTCATTCTCCCGTCAATGTTGGGACTAGCCGTGTTCCAAACTCAAATGGAATTGGGCTTTCCTCCCCTCAACCTATTTGCATTCCAGTCTTGGCCAGCAATTCACTTTTTGGACTACTTTGCCTCCCTCTGGAAGTGCAGCCCGTCAACAATGAAGTGGAACATCTAGTGGGAAAGAAATTGACGAATCTTTCGAAAAGAATCAAGTTCGATAGATTCACTCTCAAATAGAACTGACAGCCATTTCGAAACGGTAATGACAAATGCTTTATCATCCCTCTGGAAGTGCAGCCCGTCAACAATGAAGTGGAACATCTAGTGGGAAAGAAATTGACGAATCTTTCAAAAGAATCAAGTTCGATAGATTCACTCTCAAACAGAACTGACACAGCCATTTCGGAAACGGTAATGACAAATGCTTTATCATCCCATGCTAACCTCACTTTTTGGGATATCTCGATGCTGAACACATGGTCATTACCGTCTTCTTCTCCTGTTGTTAGGTCACAGGTATCTATTCCAGAAAGAATGACTTTTGCTGGGAAAATTCCAAATGGCTTCTCCCAAAGCCAACTTTTTCAAACTAAACTTTCATGAGACAGTGTGTGGTAATCCTGGTGTGTCAAGAGCTGGTTGTGCAATTCGTGTTTGCACCAGATCTCTAATCCGGGCCACATCTTGCAGTCTTTTGGATGGCACTAACAATGAAGCGGAGGCTCAAGCAATGGTATTAGGGATTCAGATTGCAAGCTCATGTAGTATTGAAAAGCTTTTTATTGGAAGAAACTCAATGGTGATTATCAAAGCTTTGAAAAATCGAGGTCACGGTGTTGGAAATTAGACAACATTCTCAGATGCATTTGGCCTCTTCTAGATGAACTCTCAGCACAAGGAGCTAGTCATTGCTTCCATGAAGCCAATCAAATAGACGATTTCTTGACTGATTGCAGCATTCATCAAATTGTCCCCTTCAAAGTCGATGATGAGTTGAACGAGTGCTCAGGCCTCAATGAATGTTGGAAAAAAGACCTCCCACAACCACCCCCTCTAAGACTACGGAAGGCGCTTTCAAACTTATGGCTTGATTTTGGTCTGAATTTCAAATCAATTTGTATCCTATTTTCACCTATTTATAAATACATGATATTTATAAAGGTGTTACTTTAGCTTTGGCAAGATTACAACACTGCCATAATAGGAAAGGAATACCTCGATCCAATCAGCCATTCAACAATTGCGTAAAATAGTGATGGGATGGGGTTGCGTAAGATGGAAGCAAAGTGTGATGGGGACGGATGGCATTAAGGGGAATGACGGTTTCTCATGTGCCATCACCTATACATTCATTGGCTTTGGCATTTTCATTATACCTTCCCTAATATCCTTGACTTTGCATTTTTATTAGTGTTGGAGCATAATATTTATGGGGATTCACACTTAATGATAGTGGTCCAAAAATATTTATAACGCTCTCATTATAAAATTTAATCTTATAATAAATGAAATAATATAGCTAGCTATATTAGTACAAGGTGCAATTATAAAGGAAGATTTATATTTATTAATTAAATAATTAGATTATTTAATTAACTAAATATAACTATAAAATAGTTATAGGTGAGAGGTTGTGACCCCACACCAACCTAGGAGGGATGGTTGTGACTCAACCATCCCTTTATTCCCCTAAAAATGGGCAAATATATTGAACACATAGCAACAAACCATGTGTGTGTGCAAAGTGGATGCAAAACAGCAACGGATACATTTGTGTATGTGGTTGTGTGGCAACAAAGAGATGTGAAAGAAGATGAAGACAAAAATACTAAGTCAAGTTCTTGTGATCTATAATGATGAGACACTATAGTAAGTTTCCCCAATATGTTTAATATAATGAATGGATGATGAATTAATGTGGGGTTTTGTTGGAAATTCTTCTACACCATGGTAAGCAGACTTTGATCTTAAAGAACCCTCAACTAGATAGCTCAAAACTGAAATCCAATCAAAATTGTTGAACTTTAAATGCTAGAATCTACAATCACATACAATAGAGAAACACTAATTGAAAAATACTTAGATCTGCTTCAAATCATATCACTGTTTTATTAATCAGAAAACAGAAGCTACAATGCTTTGAATACGCTCTAGAAAAATGCTCACACTGAATGATAAAACACCTACCCTAGGCCTTTTTTATAGTTAAGGAAGAGACCTAAAAATAGCCCAAATCCTAAAACTGGATCCATCCCAAAATTAAATCAACCTTTGACCTAATTTTATCCTAGGGATCTGCACCCTTAAATAGATAGTCAAAATTTACAAAAGCAAACTGCTAAATAAAGAACTGATACTAAACAAACTACATAGAAGCAACTATTAAATCTGAACAACCAAGAATAGGACTATTGTTCTCTACAATTATACGCTCTACTGAAGTGCACCCAAGTTCCATATGTGTGCCCTATTGGATGATGCATTCTGAAGTACCATAATCTAACGCTCCCTCTTACTGAGAAATACATTCTCCACCAATGAAACATCTTGATTTTCCCCTTAGCTAGAAGGCTTGTCAGAATGTCTGCAACCTGTTGATATGTCATAGCATAATCTAGAGCAATTGCTCCCTTCTAAACTTTATCTTTGAGAAAGTGATGTTTGATGTCAATGTGCTTGGAGCAGTCATGAAATATTGGATTCTCAGAGAGTTTGATACAACTTTGATTGTCACAGTAAATGATTGTAGGCTCCATTTTCTCACTTGTCAACTCTGCAATCAACTTGCGAAGCCAAATGGCTTCTACACAAGAAGTGTTGGCTACCATGTACTCTGCCTCTACTGAACTCAATGCCACTGAAGTTTGCTTCCTGTTGAACCAAGATATGACTCCTAAACCCAAACTAAAGCAACATCTTGAAGTACTCTTCCTGTCACCTGCATCTCTTGCCCAATCAGAATCAATGAATCCATGCAGCATCAACTCATCATCCCCTGCATATCTCAGACCAAAATGTATTGTGCCCTTCAATACGAAAGCACATGCTGTGCAACAACCCAATGAATCTGCCTCGGCTCAACCATAAATTGGCTCAAAGTGTTTATTGCAAAACATATATTTGGTTTGGTATTAACCAAATACATCAAGGACCCAATCAACTGCCTGTACACTGAAGGATCTACCAAATTTGAATCCAATTCAGCATGTAACTTCAAATTCGGTATCATAGGAGTGGCATGGGTTTGCAATCCATCATTCAAAACCTCTTCAGAAATGCAATTGTGTATTTTCCCTACCCAAGAAAATCCTCACCTAACTTTTGCCACACCTCTAGACCCAAGAAATAGTGCATCAATCCAATGTCCTTCATGTCAAATTCTCTACCCAACTCTTCCTTGCACCTTGCAATGAGCTTCTTTAAACTCCCTGTAAGTATCAAGTCATCTACATACAAGACCAAACCAACAAATCAGATCCATCCAATAAATAATACATATTGGACCTATAGTTGTATTGGTGAAGCCCAAACCTAATAGGTACTCATCAATCCTGGAGTACCAAGCACAGGGTGCCCACTTTAGCCCGAAAAGAGTTTTCTTCCACGTGCACACATACGGCTCTTGCTCATGTACCTCAAATTTTCTCGGTAGATTAATGTACACAAAATCCCAAATCAAGCCATTCAAAAAAGTTGTCTTGACATCCATCCAATGCAACAGCCAACCAAAAATAGTTGCCGAGGAAATAATGGTCCTGATAGAAGTATACCTAGCAATTGGAGCAAAGGTTTCCTCATAGTCAACTCCTCTCTGAGAGAATCCTCTAGCTACAAATTGAGCCTTATACTTCTCTATACTGCCATCAACTGCATGCTTCACCTTGTACAACCACCTGGAATCCACCACTGATTTCACTGTTGGTCTTGACACTACCTCCCACACATCATTCTTCATGATGGAGTTGTGCCCCACCACCACATCCTGCCATACTTTCTGACTTGTTGCCTCCGCATAACTAGAAGGTTATTCATCAATGAGGGAAGACATCAATGCAACATAGCTGGCTGACTTCTTACAAAGATGACTTACCCCAACCGAATTCTTTGGAGAGCTGACTTGCTCCTTTCTCTCCTACAATGTTTGTTGAAGCTATTTACACTTCCTGGTCATGCCCAAGGATATAGCCATCTTTGTGCATGTATTGGAACCTACCTGATTTTGAACCTGTACTCCATAAAACCTGTGGATCAACACTTGGGGCAGTAAGTGTTGTCTCTTCCTCAATTGTTGTTAGAAGCTCCTAGGACCTGAAAGACCGTGTATCTTCATTCGTCTTCACATCCTAACTCACTACCATCTTCCTTTGAGATGGAACATAGATCTCGTAAGCCTTCAAGGTCTTGTTGTAGGCAATTAGAATGCCCTTCCAACTAAAGGGTTAAACATTCATCCTTTTCTCCTCTAGAACGTGAATGAAAATTAGACTCCAAACACAATGAAATAAGAAATATTTGGTTTCTCCCCTGTAAAAGCTTCCTCTGGAGTCTTGTCCTTCAACACTCTGTGAGGACACCTGTTCAGTATGTAGACTACAGCACTGCAAGCTTCTGCCCAAAGAAACATATGCAGATCTAAGTCATAAATCATAGACTTAGCAATCTCTACAATGAACCTATTATTTCTCAATGCAACCCCATTCTTCTACAGGTTGCACAGTATTATAAAGTCCCTCTTAATCCTTGCTTTTATGCAAAAGGAATCAGAATCATAGGAGGGATACCATGCGTCGTCAAATCTCAGTACCTTGAACTTCCTGGCTATCCAGTTCTTAATAAGGCTTTGAACTCCTTGAACCTACTGAAGACCTCATCCTTGGTCTTCATAAAATAAATCCAGGTCTTTCTGGAAGAATCATCAATGAAAGTAACATAGTACAAATTACCTGACAACGAGGCCGATGACATAGGTCCTTAGACATTTGAATAAATTAGATCTAGAATCCCCCTTGACATGTGCTCACCACTTGGAAAAGAGGCCTTGGTATGTTTGTTGAGTGCATGTCCCTTGCACATCTCTCTTCTCCATTTGAAGGGTATCCAAACACCATGTTTGTGCTCTAATAATGATTGGCCTATTTAAAAATACAATCATATGTTTCTTAATTGCTTTGATGTCGTTGTGTTCTACATGGAATTCCCATTTTATACTGTAAAATAGACAATGGCTTACATTAACTATTTCTTTTATCCAATCCAAACAAAGCATTGTGTACCTTAAACAATTGATAATGAACATTATACTTGCTTACAGCAAAAGAGTGAGTGGGTGATGGGTTATCCTAATGACGATTAAGTCATACCATTTCACTTATAGCTACTGTGAGAGAAGACTCTTCTTTGATTTGGCTGTGGGCAAAAAAATGAAAGCTATTTTTTTCCATTGATATCAATGTCATTATGATAATTGATGATCATTTACTTATGAAATCTTAAGCCTTGGCCTTGATAACTGCATAAGGATATAAACCTTAGATATATTCCGAGTTGTTGTAGTTATGGAAAATATGGCTATATGTCTCCATTTCCTTGTTATCAATGTCAAAAAAATGAAAGCTATTTTTTCCATTGATATCAATGTCATTATGATAATTGATGATCATTTACTTATGAAATCTTAAGCCTTGGCCTTGATAACTGCATAAGGATATAAACCTTAGATATATTCCGAGTTGTTGTAGTTATGGAAAATATGGCTATATGTCTCCATTTCCTTGTTAGTAATGTTTGTATAGGTATTGAAGATAATGAGATCCTTGATGGGCACAAGTCATAACATGTTTTTATATGGTTAAGTGCTTAAACATTCATTCATGCATGCAGTGAGATGTTTGTTACAATGAATTATTGAGATCAAATTTAGACCCTTAAAGGAATACGGAGGATTAGCCTCATATTGTAAATTTACAACTTCTGTTATTATACTATGTACCATAAAATTGACATCCGTAGTTGGCTGGTTGACTAGATATCATACACAATGACGACATTAGTAGACTTCTGTTCTAAAAAAAAATTATATCTTGTTATTCTTGGAATGGGTTCCACAACATGGATTTATTTTAAGGTTGTAAATCATTGTCAGCTATAATGACTTCATAACAGTTTTCAGGATGGTTGCTATTTTTTGTGTGAAGGGCTTGGTTTCATTTATCCGTTGGTATCTTTGATAATATCTATAATAGGAAATTGAATGTATGCAATGGATCCTTGGGATGAATGTATGAATGACCGTAGTTTGATAACTAGATCTTCTTCTTCATTATGACACTAACTACTTCTGGACTCAATTATTAATAGCAATGTATTGATGGCTTAGATATCCTATCATATTCTACTCTCAGAAAACTAAAAAGTGTCGCACATATCTTCGTTTTAAGATTGTCATCAGTTGAACGTGGGATTTGAGGGAATACTCTGCATTCATTAATGATCTCTTTGACCTTTCAACTTTTCAGAATTTTTCTTCTTATAAATAATTTTTATCAGTGTTTATGATCTAAAAACAAGTATAGGTTAAATATTATAAAGATCCATTTGTGCTAAACTATAGTGTACGAGTCCTTAACCTCATAGAAGATTGTGCTTATTGAAAACATGCAGTTTCTTACATCTCTTTGAAGATAGGTTCTTAGATATTGACTCAAGAGTTTGTATAAGAACATCTCGTATACACGATTTTGGCATGAGAGATTCCATCACTTGAAAATTAGGAGTATCAACGACATGGTTTGACATGACTTTGAGGTTGGCTTACTCAAAATATAAACTATAACTCCATTGGTGAAGTTAATAAATTTAAGGCAAGGTTAGTTGCTCGAGGCTTTACTCAGCGATATGGTATTGACTATGATAAAAAAAATTGCCACCAATATGAAAATGAGCAGCATTAAAAAGTTTCTTGCACTCGCAACCCAATATGGTTGGGAAATTAACCAAATGGATGTTAAAAATGCTTTCCTAAACAATGATCTTGAAGAAGAGATTTACATGTTTCATCCTAAAAGTTTTGAAGAACCTAAAAAGAAAATTTAGAAAGCAAACTCAAGAAATCTCTTTATGGTCTAAAATAAGCTCCTAGAGCTTGGTATTCTAAGATTTAAAATTATTTTTCATTTCTTATTTTTACTAACTACTCTTCTGACAATGATCTCTTAGAAAAAGATGGCCAAATTACCCTCATCATATTTTATGTCAATGATCTACTTATAGCCAACAGCCAAAATTCTTTAATCCACAAGTACAAAATCAAGTTTTAATCAATCCTTTAAAATGTCAAATCTTGGCCTTCTTCTCCACCTCCTTGGCATGACCATATTCTAGGAACAAAACTCAATTGTGTTATCTCAAGCACAATACACACATGACTTGCTTCATAAATTCAACATGACTGACTATAAACCGGCTGTTATACATATTGAAGTTTGGATCAAACTTGATCCCAAACCTCCAAGTGAGAAAGCCAGTCTACTTTGTGCAGACAACTAGTAGGAAGTTTAATCTATTTAACTATTATCAGGCCAAATATTAGTTATGCCATAGGCATTGCTTCAAGGTTTATGCAAGACACATGCCTTGATCACTGGAAAAGGGCTGAACAAATATTAAGGTATATTATGGTATTTATTATTCTTGCAACAAAAATGTTAAACAGCTTCTTTATTGTGATGCTAATTATGTCAGTGATGCTACTGATAGAAAATCTACATTTGGCTATGTCTTTAAACTTGGTGCAGGGGATATCACTTGGAGCAACAAGAAACAACCAATACCTACTTTCTGGTCTACAGAAGCCAAGTACAAAAGTGTAACAGAAGCTGCAAAAGAAGCAATGGGTCTTAGAAGATTGTCGAATGAGCTTCATATGGGTACTATTGAGAGTACCACATTGTTATACAACAATGACAGTTGTATAGCTCTTGCCAATCAAGTTGACCATCAAACAAACAAAGCACATTGAAGTTCATATGCACTTCATCAGAGAAAAGGTCCTCAATGACAAGATTGCTCTCCAATTTTGCCAAAAATGATCAAGTGGAAAATATCTTCACAAACCTCTCTACTCTGCTAAGTTTTGCAAATTCAAAACAATGATAGGCCTTAAGGAGTTGCCATTAAAAGGAGTGTGCGTGACAATGACATTTCTTAATGGCCAACTTGCTATATCTTCTTCTTTCTACTTCTTCTCTATTGTAAAATTCATTGTAAATGATTTTATAACAAGAACCTAGGGAGAATTGTATTTTGTGGAGATTCCTTGTGTTATAAAGAGCTCCAAATACACAAATTAGTCTTCTTTTGCATCATCCAAAGGAAACGTGAGATACTATCATCGAATAGATGATGTCATAGGCCTGTTAATCAAAGAAGTCCTAAGTTGTGAATCTTCAACTATTTATTTTTAAAAATAAAGTGATGGCCTATATCCCCACTAAATATTAAAGGGGAATGTTGGAGTATAATATTTATGCGGATTAACACTTAATGATAGTGGCCCTTAAAAATTTATAAGGCTCCTATTATAAGGTTTGATTTTATTACAAATAAAAATATATAGCTAGGCTATATTAACCCCAAATACAATTATAAAGAAAGCTTTATAATTATTATTAAATAATTAGATATTATTTGATTAATCAAATATAGTTGTGAAATAGTTATAGGTGAGAGGTCATGTCCCTACACCAACTTAGGATGGATGGTTGTGATTAAACCATCCCTATTTAGGGGGAATCCCCTAAATAGAGAAAATATATTGAACAATGTGTGTGTGCAAAGTGGATGCAAAATAACGATGCATACATTTGTGTATCTTGATTCTTGCACGGCAATAGAGAGGTTAAGAGAAGAAGGTACCAATCCACGATCTTGTGGTTTGTAATGGTCACACATAATTGTAAGCATAGTTTAAAAACTCATCGAGTGCTCAAGTACTGCAAAAGATTTAAAACACGAGACTTTTCTGAATAAACTTGTCACCAAGTCTATGACGAATTTTGGGATGGTACTTGTTGAAAGTACTCACAAGTACTCGCCGATTTAATACAAGATTTAATGTTGTAAAACACGATTTTTCTTCTTTTTAACCCCACGAGCCCACACATTTTCATCACACCGCATTAGAGCATCTTTTGAGTGAATTAAAGAAAGTTTATTGCGGATTTGAAGAACTTCAAGTTTCCAAGTTCTTTTTTTCCAAGCGGTAAATTCTTTCAAAATGTTAATATTAGGTTTTTAAACATGATTTACAATTTTAAATGCATTCCATTCAATCCCATAAATTTTATTGGTGATTTATGCTAACTTTTAATAGTTTATTAATGAAATTGTTGGGGTTTTTTTCCTATACATAGGGTTTATGGTGTATGTCATATAGTTTAGGTTTTTATACGTTGTTTTTTTATATTTGAACAAGTTGCAGGTTAGCATTCAATGGCATTCAGCTCCACATCAAGCTTAACAAGTGGAAAGCATCCCATTAGAAGTCATCCCGCTAAAAGCCATGGCCCTACTTGGAAGCATGGTGTATATGGATATGGACCTACCACGGGAATGTGATTTGCTTGTTCTACCTAGAGAAGGTTTCTTGAGCCATCAATCACTTCACGTACCATATCACATACAATCATTGCCACAACAACACATTGCATCCCAATGTCACAAAAGAGGCAAAACAAGATACGATACAACACTTGCAATTTTGGATGGAAACAAACTAGAGAGGGCAAGGGTACAACAAGCCATAGTAACAACCATTAATCTCGACTCAGCAACGGAAACAAAGGTAGATATGGCAGAAAATGTGGGGTCTAGTAGTGGTCCATGCAAACAAGGCACATCGACCTCATCCAAGTTCGAGCAAAGCCCACTCACAAGGATTTTTGTATCTAGAAACATACATGCGACATAACCTTCACCGCAAGGTATAAGGTCGAACAAGGAGGTGCGTCAGGAAACAAATAAGGCATGTGCAAATTTTTGGTATTACAAACTTCCCTTTAACATGGCGAAGAGCTTGCTCTAGGAGTATTTAGTGACCTCATTGGTAGTTGCATAGAAAGGCACAAGGGGCCCTCTCCAAAAGACTTAAGTAGAGGTTGCTCCAAAATGTTGTAGTGCATACAACGTCAATTATGGAAGTACAAAAAAATAGTGGCAACAATTCGGATGCACCATTCTTTTAAATGGGTGGACTATGGAAGAAACCGCACCCTCAACAATTTTTTAACTTCAAATAGTGAGATGATTTTCCTAAAGTCAATTGATGCCTATAACAAAGTAAAGAATGCACCGAAATTGACCCTGATGCTAGAGGTGGGCATCAAGAATTTTGTGCAACTTGTCACTAACAATGCAACATATGTGGCGACTAGGAGATTTGTTCAAAACAAGCATTCATTGCTCTTTTGGACCCCTTACATGGCACATTGCATTGACTTCTTTTTCAAGAACATGGGCAAATTTGATTAAGTGAGACCAATTATAGACGAAGTCAAAAACATCACAAAATACGTTTACAATCACCCTTGGATTCTCAGCGTGATAAGAGATCACATCAAGGGGGAAAGCTAGTGCAAGTGGGTGTCACAAGGTTTACAACTAACTTTTTAATGTTGCAAAGTATTTGTAGTTTATTAGCATTGTGGAAGCAAATGTTTGTGAGTCAAACATAGCTAGACTACATATTCAAAGAAAGTTAGAGAAATGAAAAGACAACTTTTGATGATGTCTTTGCGAAGACAATTCTGAAAGACATGGCTAGACTCAACATATTCAAAAAAAAATTGGACAGAGGACTAAAAACTTAAAAGACAATTTTTGATGATGCCTTTGTGGAGATAGTTGCAAAGACCATCAAGGTAACTTCAAACTTCAATATAAATTTCAAGTTGATTTCTTTCATTTCAATTTTTTGCAGTATTACTATTTACTTTAATTGTAAGTTTGTAACTAATTTGTTTGTAGGTGTCGAAGCCTTTGGTGAGGGTTTTGCATTTGGAGGATGGAGAGTGTGTTACACCCTAATTAATTTAAGTGTTGTTAATGTACAACAATAAAAAGAATGTAAGGGTTTACACATGAAAACTATTCTTATCTAATTAACTTTCAACATCAATTATGCATGAACAGAATAATGCATTCAAACATGAAATGATTGAAACAATTGATAAACGATAAGCAACTAATTCAAATACACAAGAGAGATAAACTTAGTTGTTCAAGATGATTCGGGAATGATCTGGATGTGTAGGGCAATGGAACAAGAAAATTTGGAGCTTTGGATTTTACACTAGAGATTTTGGGCCCGGGAAACTAAGAAGGTATAGGACCATACAGTTGTACGCGATCTAGGCTGGAATTATACGGTCTAGACATGGAACCGTATGGTTTCGAACCATGAGACGGTTTGGATCTACAACTTTTTGTGTGCTTCGCTTTCCTGCAAATAATGTTCATTGTATGTCACTCTTGCTCTCACATCTTCTAGATGACCTGTAATGACCTGCAACAAAGTAGAAACCCTAGTAACCTGTGGAACCCTTCATCAAAGCATTAGCAAACAAAAGGAGAAACACGTGTGTGCGTTTGAGGTTGGACCACCCTTGGTCACATCAAACACGTTGCACTACATATCCTTGTTGCAAAAATCAAACCTCATGTAGTTCTCCTAGGTGCTTGTGCAAGTGTGTATAACCAACCAACCCCCTAGGGGTGCCCTCGTGTCTCTTGACACCAAGATAAAAGGCTAACTACATAGTATAGAATGTACCCGTGCGGTAATAATCCGGTGAGGTTGGACCACCCTTGGTTGTCAAACTCCCAGCGGTATTGAATCAATCCAAGTGTTGCACTACATATCCTTGTTGCAAAATCAAACCTCATGTAGTTCTCCTAGGTGCTTGTGCAAGTGTGTATAACTAACCAACCCCCAGGGGTGCCCTCGTGTCTCTTGACACCAAGATAAAAGGCTAAATACATAGTATAGAATGTACCCAGGTCACGGTAATAATGAGATGCGATCTGCCTCATCTATGTGACCTAACCTTTTTATTGATTGAAACCCTTGTGCAAGTAATGCTTGGAGCGACTTTGCTCTTGTTAAGACATGGCTCTATGATCTTTGCATGCTTGTAAATGGATGAAGCTAGACTCTTTGACATTGTTGAGTGATTCAGACTTGTAGTAGGGACTGCTCTAGATGATGTGCAATTAATTTAGGAGGGTTTATGAACCTTTTGAGTGATCTTAGAATGATATTGGCAATGCTTGTGAAAATGCCAGTGAGTTATAAAGTAACAATGACTTACTTATATAGTCATTCGTGACGCAAGATATTCCAATAAGGTTGACCCTAGGAAGATGAAACGACCCAAAGAATGATTTAAAATTGAAATCAAAGTTGGTGATTGTGAAGGGGCGAGACCGTACAAGTCGGCCAAGACCGGACCCTACATCCCGACCCTTTCGTATGTTTTCAAACCAAAGAGACAAAGGTAAATTGAAAGGTGTGTCGTGAATATCGAGATATTTTGTGCTACTTTGACTAAATAATATTTTTAGAATTGATGACAAAGCAAAGTGTACAGATAAACAAGTTGTCGAAGAGCTAGAGAGATGAGGAGATTGGATTCTGAATGTGAACATTTATCTTAGTAAGGATACATGGTCAAACTTGGCATTGCACAAGGACAAGTTACCAAATTTTAGTGTCTACGAAAGCATACGCCAATGGAATACATCTATATAGCTATGCATAGGGCCAAAAACGCCATCCAAAACTATTACAAGGGGACAGAGACAGATTTGGTTTCATTTGGGAGTTAAATGATCGAATGTGGAGCAATCAATTTCACCAACCCATTCATGCAATTGGGTACTACCTCAACCCCCAAGGTTTTCTTCTCTTATGGCTTCACAAATGTTAAAGGGGAGGTTATGTAGGGCTTGTCAACATGCATTGAGAGGATGACACTTAAAGTTGAGGTGAGGGACCTCATTATTTTAGAGTTGAAGAATTATAAGTAGGTTAGGAAAGGCACTTTTCTTTGCCACTAGCTATCCAAGGGAGATCCACCCTAACACTAAGTAATAACAATTGGAGTCTTTACTTATATCTTACACGTTACAAATTTACAATTAATAATTACTTACCAACTTTTGAATATCTCATTTGCAAGTTCTTGATTGGGAAGATTGGGATGAAAATAACGCAAATCTTCAAAAGCTAGCCCTCAAAATTTTATTTAAACCTTGTAGCACTTTTGGATGTAAGCGAAACTAGAGTTTGTTTGAGGCTATTCACATGAAGACGCACAAGAAGTTGACTCAACAATGTCTCAATGACCTAGCTTTTGTGAAATACAATCTTCGGCTTCACACTAGAAAGGTGGAGGATGCATCACAGAGCCTATTAATTTGGATGAGATTGATCCCTCAATGATAGTGGACTACACATGGAGAGATCCCCATGTTCACGGAGAGGATGAGGCTGCGATTTCAAGTGGCAAGCTATGAAGGGTGTAGGTATAACAGAAGCAAGAGAGATTGGATTGGATGACATAATGTCGAACACGATGCAGAGTTGCTGCAATCTAGTCCCAGGATGGACCTGTAGTCATAGCCTTCTAGGATGAGTAAAGAGCCACAATTGATTGCGAGGACTAGAGTCACTAGACCCTCTCCCCAATTTTTCAATGGAATGGGGAAGGGGAAATTGTAAATTCTTGTAATTTGTAACTTGCATGGATATGCAATTTATGATGATGATTTTCAATGACAATCATCATAAATTCATTATAGTTATCAACACGTTGTTGTACTTACATGATGATGCGATTTAGTACTCTATTTGTATTCAAATCTAATAGAAAACACTTCCCCAACATTTTGTCAAGTCAAAAAAATTGGCATGTCGAGTATTTGTTGAGTCTAATTATGCAAACCATGATTGTAAGTTCCTAAATACATTTAGTATAATGGATGACACATCAATGTCGGGTTTTTTACTTGAAAGGGTTTTACCCACATAAAGCTTGTGTATTGTCCATGTCTTATTTGGTTTCTATAAATAATCATTTCTTCCAGAGAGTATGTTTATTGTTGTGAAAATGATTGTCAATTGATTATCTACAATCTTAATCCCATGTTACTTTGAAACAAACTTTACAAATATGTGGTCTTAACTATTGCCCCTTTTTACCTACTTGGAGAGAAGAGGGAGATGAGCTTTTGTTCTCCACTTACAAATGAGAGGATAAAAACATCTTTGAGGTGCAGCCAAGGGAGGTTCTTGACATTGTGAAGGAGATTCTAGGGATTAATTACATCGAATTGCAAATGTGAAGCCATTTGAATTAGGACCTAACATCGATGTTTGTAACTAAGCTTCTTTATCTCATCATGAACAAGTAGACTATTCAAGCAATTGTAGAGATTTTTATTTGTGTGGAGCACAGAAGTAGTCTTGATAAGGCATTAGCAGTGACAAACACAACTGCTCCTAGGGATTTGCTTGTGTTAGGGGCCGACGACAAGGTTCGGTATTAATGGTTCCTTTCCATTAACTTAAAACCCAATTCCTAGTTTTGATAGAGTCGATGGAAAAGGTGCAGGCTTTCGTGATCTCTAGTCAAGCAATGGTAGGGGTGGCTCCTCCCGTGGTTGATCTCTCGGTTCTTTGTTGTCTAGTGCATCCAACCCATTTTCTCATGGAGAAAACGAATATGGAGCCGGCTAAGAAAGCAGCAAGTTGTTGGTGTGTTTGTGTGGGCTCTTTGGATTCAATATCAGCTTCATGGCCAAGTGTACATACATGATAATGCTTCCTCCTTTTTCGGCAATGGTGTTGTTGGTCAGCCCGTTCTATCCAAATTGTTGGTTGGGTTTGTCTTTGTTTTGTGGTCTATTGTGCGATCAATGGTGGGGAGTAGTAAAGTATAGTTTTTGTATCAACCTATAGGCCTTGCATTATCAACCTATTATATAGCTTAAGTCTATCTCTTTGGTGTGTTTGTACGGTTTTTGTTTAGCCAAAATTGGTATTTTGGTTGGTAGGGATAGGCTGCCTCTGGTTGTTTTTGGTGTTTCCGGGTGTTCTCACTAGTGGTTGTCATGCTACTGCAAATGTATAATGTTTTTGATGATAGATAGATCGGGAAAGGGACCCTCAACCCTTTTAATGGATTAAAGAAAAATTATCCCATTCCATGTTACTCAAGATCTTTATTATGAAGAGACATTCAAGAAGGCATGTCTTGCAAGTTCTTCCTTCGTATGTGCCTTGACAAAAACTTCTCAAATGTTAATTTGTTGATGGAGAAGATGAAGGAAACATGTGTGGATGCGGTGCTCCATTATTATGAATGGATGGGCAGATATTAATCAATGGTCATTGATCAATATTATTGTCACATGTACACGAAAACCTTATTTTCATATAGACATTGATTATTATGAAAGCATAAGGATGAGGATTTCCAGTTTCGGATTTTAAGGGATGCCATAACGGAGGTTGGGCATGCCGGTGTTGTGCAAGTAGTCCCAAATGAAGCCCATATGTGGAGATTGGCAATGTTGTCAATTGAGAACTATAGACATTTCTTTTCGACTCGTGTTGTGAGCAGGTGTTGAAAAGGCTTTAGATGCTAGAAATGTGTCGATGTCTATTTGCAACCACCAAATTTCATTGACATTGTTCAAGACTTTTACGCTATTTCCTCTTATTGGAAAGGATGCTTCAATTGCAGGAATCTTTGCAGATTATGATTATGCATGATGGTTGTAATCAATGGAAAGAGTTAAAGCCAAACAAGGATAAGGAAGTGAAGCAATTGGTTGTCAATGATGAGTTTTGGAGGGGCGTGTGAAGTTTATTGTGTCAACCATAGCACATGTTGTTAAGGTCATTCAACATGCTAAAACAATCAATCCTAAACCAAGAGACTCATGAAACATCTAACAATATGCTTCACTGAATGAAAGTTGCAATTTGTGAGAGGGAACCCACCAAGTGGCATTTTATGACTAGCATAGTGCACCTATAGTTCAGCAAGTGGAAGAAAAAAACACACCTTTATACATTGAAGCATATGCAATGAACCCAAAATGGTATGTGGTGAGGCCCGGGAGAGTGGCTCCTATTGATGAGGAGGAGGTGAAGAAGGGGCTCTTCAAGACCATTAGGGAAATGTACACAAGATAGAAGGCATAAACAATTCAAGTTGATTGGGTTCCCTGCATGGCACAAAAAAATTGACAGTCAAAGATTCATGTTAAAAAAGGGGAGCCTAAGTAAGTTAAATAATTTGGCCATTTAACCTGCATAGTACCAATACCATGTTATGTATCACTCAAAGAGGAATTCTTAACAAGAAATTTAAAAGCTAATGATGGAGAAAATGTGAAAAACAATAAACCTACTTTTATGTCTCATATAGAGACATCTATATGAGATCTAGCTCAAGACTGATACCTCGTATTCCAATAAAGAGACATTTTAACCGCTGCACGAGCCACAAATAGTCAGACTGCACGAGATCTTGCAATTAATTGGGAATGTTATAACTACTTTAATATTTTATCATCTGAATATGATTATGGAACCATGTCCAACTACTCAGCATCTCTATGTTGGCAGCAATTGAAGAATGTATAAGATGAAACATGGTAACAATGTTTGACCAAACCACAAGCATACTCGCATCCCTATTTTGGCAGCAAATTGAAGAATGTATAAGATGAAACATGGTAACAATGTTTGACCAAACTGCAAGGATTTCGCCAAACCTTGAATTTTTAAGAGGGTCAAACCTATTGGACCAAATATGCCAATGTCAGGTCATTGCATTAACTATGACATCAACCCTCATTTTTGTCACATTAGCTCTGTTTTCCATCCCGCTTGCTTTGAAAACCATGATGGACATGCTTTATATTGTAGTGGTAGTGCAGATGCATTGGATCAGGATGTCAACACTATATGTGTTTTTATCAAGAATCAGATTAAGTAGCAAAATTTTATCTTTAAGATGTTTAAATCTTCATTTAACAGCCTAGTAGGCCTAGGGCCTGGACTATGGAGTCATGAGAGCGAATGCCACTTTCTAGATATTATCAGATACTGTGCTGTGTTAAGTTTTCAATTACCATGAACATTGGACATTGAAATATTTCTTTTATACATTATCGTATTCTATTTCTGTGATTTTGCATAATTTTGTATGTTATATAGCTTCAAACCTTTCCGAACCTTTTTGAAATCCGAACTTTCATGAAAATTCAAGAACAGAAAAACGTTAGTGACACAAGCAGAGAATCCATGATGTAGACAAGAGCCTTATGCATGGTCAGAGATTATTTTGTTTTAGCCATAAATTTCCCAGTTTGTGAAAAATAATCTCAATCAAAAGCCCCACAGAGGAAAGCAGAAGAGACTTGGCCTTCCATTACTGTTGAAAAATACATATAATAAAATTTTAAAAAATTAACTTATCGGAACATTTACTGGATCTCATATTTTGCGAAAAACCAAAATCATACCTTACTAAAACACAACGAAAAATATGATAGATTAATCTCATTGGAAATCTTATCAGCAGAACAGACACTTACTTTGCAGTATTTTTGGTAGATGAAAGAAACCCTTCAAAACCTTTTAGAACATTTCCACATTGACTTGAATCTTGCAAGTAACTAGTCTCTAAATCATAAACCTAGAAAAGATGCATGTGATTATTAGAAAACTTTAAGAACTTTAGGAAATAGTCAGTAAGATACCAACAATTGAGTTACATAGCTAATTCTCATAAGATAAGTCACACAATGTCATATTACACTAGGAATATTGATTAGCTTTCAATAAATCCAAACAAATCAGAAGACATCAACAGAATCCTCCCATGGAAAATAATTTCAAAACGGGTTAAACACAATTGCAATATGATTGGTAGATGTTGTTTCTTCAAAACTCTTTAATGTGTCTTACCCATTATGCCATTAATTAAAGTCTTCCTATCCGTTACCATTAGACTAAAGGAATACTAACAAACATTTCTTATCCATGTTTTGACTGAGGGTTCTTGGTTTCACCATTAATTAACAACAACTTCTACAAAACATATTACAAAAACATCTGCCGTGAGTACATTTATTTCATTTGTACTAAACAAGACCTAATGAGAAGTGATTAACAATATGCTCTTAAGGCCTTAGAAGTGTTTTTAATGTTTTTGAGAGAAGTTCTTTGTGCACAAGCCAATCGAAACTTTGTTTTCGCCAAAGGCAATGACCAAGCACCACTTGGATACATCTTTGGCCTGAGTTTGCATCCATACCTCTAGAAGAAAGTTTTCTTTTGTTTTATAATATAAGGCTTATAGTTTATTATGAAGTCACTACCAGTTATGTATTAACTAATGTACAGTTGTAACCACCTCAAACATTTTGTAACTATCTCTTGCATAATAAAATGATAGACCCGCAATTCAAAATGTGTGCAATCCGCTTCTTCCTCGTTACCTCTATGTTCACATCTTTAAACATTGGTATCAGAGCCACTGGTGCTCGATAGGATTTGGAATTCGAATAGAAGATTGCAAATCGTGAACAAAATATTGAAACACGCAAAAACATCATTTCAAGACTGTGAATCGCGAAAACAAAATTGCAAGGTATTTTTGAGATTGATCAAACCATTTTCAAGGGCACAACAGCAATGGAGGTTGTTCGAAAAGGAAAATAACATTTGCACAGTCGCCATTTATGCTAGGTAAGTCATGACAGTCAGGGAGGGCACAGGAAAGAGAACAACATCACAGTCGACACCAAAGAAGACATAGTCGCTGTTAATCTGCAAAACCGCCATTGTTAACATCAAAAACCAGTCACGCGAAGGCAGAAGCAATGAAAACCAATTATGTGAGGGAGAAACAATGAAATAGAGAGGATTAACAGCTGTTAGGCGAAAATCAAGGGCCAATACAGTTGGGAAAAAGGAAAATTGTGAATCCAACAGCCACTAGGGAAAAATCGAGGAAAAAATTCCCAAAAGGAAAAATCACGAACCAAGAGGTCGATTTAGGGCACATAAAGCATCATGAAATCATAAGAAATTCAGTGAGTGGCGAAAATCATGAGAAATACAATTAGTTTTTGCTAACAAGTCACAAAACTCCATTTGATGATTGTGAAGTTGATAGAAAATTACTAAAGATGGATAAAAAAGTGGTATATGGTTCCTATTTGTTGTCACCTGAAACGTGCACCTGTGAAATATCACCAAGTTTTGGTAAACATGGCTATCTCAACAACAACATGGGAATGTCCCCAAGGCGTGGGACTTTGATCCTTGGGACAGACCTCCAGAAAAGGGCCAGTTCCTACACTAATCTACTCTAATGCCAACCACCAAAACTATAACTAAACACTAATCTACTGAGTTGCGGGAAAAAGAATGAGACAAAAACATAAAAAAAAGGGGCGGCGATGGCACCAAAACAATGAGTTCAAGGAGTGAGAAAAACAAGATACAGATCCAAAGGGCAGATATGAGCCACAACCAAAACCTGCATCTAAATCAGATTCCCATCCCAGACCTTGAGACGTAGTGAATCAAAAATCTGCAAATACCACACACCATAAATCATGGAAACAACAGAGAGGTAAGAGACAAATTAACACAAACACAGAGGGCAGATATGAGCCACAACCCCATTTGTATTAAAAGCTAGAATATACATACTCTGCTGCCACCATAATCAAGGTGATCAATCATTTACAGATCCTAACCCAAAGGTCAAAGGCACTCAGAATGTTTGACTACCCCATTGGGTAAAGTACCCTTGCATTCAGGAGAGGATGTTTACAATAAGAAATCTGAGTTGAATTTATAGAGGAAGAGGAGAATAGAGGGGATAGAGATGCCATGGAAGATGCCTGACCTGCTTCATCCTTTCAAACTGGCTCAGGAGGTAATCCACAAGTCTCATGATTATCTATCACTCTATAAACTCTTAGGGATGATCAACGTGAAACCAAGAGATCAAGGGGATCAAATGAATTTCGAGCTGCCATTTGGCTGATCAGAGCATGATTGTTCTCTGGGACCACTGAAACAGATCATTGTTTGTTCATAATTTGTTACAACATCCCTCACCCCCTTGATTTTGTGTTCTTGTGGGCCACCAAGGAACATTCCATTCTGAAGCGGTTGTGAGATCAAAACAGACTCAAAGGGAAGCACAAGAAACTGATTTGGGCATCCCAGATCGAGAAAAAGCTCAAATAGTTGCCAAATTTCTGTCACAAATATTTCCCATGTTTCTCCACCATACCCTCCAAAACAGGTCTCAAACTGAAGCTCTTCTCATGATCTTTCCAATGATATAATGTGCAGGTGAAAAGAGTCTCTAGATCAAAAGATATGACCAAGGTAGTTTAGAGCTCCTCAAGAGCTTTCCAAAGAGACAGATTTTGACCTATTTGGTGACTTGGATTGAAAGATATGGTTGTTCAAAGATCACTAGGCCATTTTGCACAATTTGACAGGCATGGGACAGACAAATTTAACCCTTGCACTAAGTTTGCCACGCGTTCACCACTCATTGGCTTCCCGATTGGCATTTCTCGCTCAAACAGATGACATGTGTCTTTCTTGAATTTGATCGGGGTCACCAGCCACATGGTCATTGGCCTCTAAACTTCCTTTGCCTTTAACTTTGATTTCGGGGATCCGAGAGATTTGTGATTGGTCCATGTGGACCAATCACTAGTTCTCGGGTTTCTAAACCTTCTCAGGGCTGCTCGGATCTGCTCGCCTGTTTGCCAGCTCGCGGCCTTCTTGTGACCTGTGATTGGTCCATGTGGACCAATCACATTCCCTTCTCCACTCTCAAACTCTCTCGAGTCACCTTGTAGTCACTCGAGGCCACCCGAGAACTCTCGGGGTCTCAAGATTTCGAGCCTCGATGCCTTAGCCGTTTAACTTGAGATTTTTGATTCCCCGAGACCGTGGATAGTCGTCATTGGTCCACGTGGACCAATCACAACTTTCTGCGTTCTCGTTTTTCCTCAACCCCTCAAGATCTCTGTGAACCATGCCTTAGCTGATTTCTTGCGATCTCGGGGTCTTGGGATTCTCGAGAACCCAAGAACCTAAGTTCTTCCCCTTCCTTTCTCAAGCTTTGTCGCAACCTTGAGACCCCGGGGCACCGTCATTGGTCCACCCGGACCAATAATGGATCTCCATGATCTTGCATTCCTCCAATCACTTACTCAACTTGGATTTTCTAAATGTTAGGCTCGGTCCCAACTCGATGATCAACTCATCCAGACTCGGGCTCAACTCAGCTCAGTAAACTTGGGCAAAACGCGAACCATGGAGCCTTGCTCCAATTAACAAAGGTGATCGCCTTGACTATAAATGTGATCCGATCCTTCCTCTTCATGAATATGGAACTAAGCTCCCAGGGTGAACAAGTAACCAGCAACTGCCAAGAGTCCTCTATGTGACCCTAATTAAAATTGACGTTCAGGACCCTTTGTAAATTTGAGAATTTGGACGTCACTGCCCGTATGGATCCCAAAACGAATGATTTTGACCAAGTCCTGCCTGGGTTTGCTTGTATAGACTCAAAGTTGATCTATGCAAGTGATTGTGGCGAATTTAAAGACAGCAGAGTGTCTGAAATACCTAAAAAACCATGATCAAAGCCTCCAAGTCTTTGTTTTTGATCAGTTGTCTAAAAATGAAGCATGGTGCTCATTTTTTATGACAATGTGGAGATTTGTTTTGTGGGACATATCTTTGTCAGGATATTGCAATTGAAGTCCTTGAGCTTGAACATCTTATTGAAGCTTTAAGTAGGAATGCTTGCAGGAAATCATGATCTTATGGAACGTTTGACACAAGAATGTTCAAGTCATTAGTGCTTGTACAAAACCACCTCATATATGTATAATTACAAAATACATGTCTGGAGGGAGTCTTTATGATTGCTTGCACAAATATGAGGGTACTTTGCAATTGCTGACACTAGCAAAATATGCTAATAATGTTGTCATGGGAAAGCTCAGAGACAAACCAAATGGATGAAGAATTCTCTGATGGAAAATAGGTATTTTAAAGAAGTCCAACACTTTAAAGATAGGAAGGGATCTAGTGTAGATGAAGTTCAACATGGATGGCTTCCCAGATATGCAGATCTTGGGAATTATACCCTTATGAGGGTCATGAGACAACTTGATGGAGCATTGTGGATGTTGCTCAATATGGATGGTTGTCCAATTATTTGGAAAGTTCGTAATTCGGGAGTTTGGGGAGGTGGAATCCAGGAACTCGGGAACTACACCTTTACAAGGGTTACGAGGCAGTGTGGAGTCCTACCTGGTCAAAGAACTATTTTCAAAGAGAAAGCTTCTGAAGAATGTGTGGCTCTGTTTGGTTCTGTTGTTTTAATTTTCTGTCAATGTGTTTGTTTTTGCTTTCCATAGTATAAGCCTTAAGAGGGGTATTAGAATATAAGACTTACAGTTTATGTCACAATTAATTATGCAGTAACTAATGTACGGTTGTAACCACCTCAACCATTTTGTAACTATCTCTTGCATAATAAAATGACAGACACACAATTTACAATGTGTGCAATCCACTTCTTCATTATCTCTCTATTCACATCTAACATTCTGTTCTCTGTGTCCTGAAACTCATATTTAAATAGTATTGCAGTTCTGTTCTCTTTCCATTTTACAAGAAATTAGATCTTTCTTTCTCTCTTCCTAGTTCTTTAAACGAAACAGGATGAGATTTTCTATGTAAACATTCAGAATTTCAGACTTCTGTTTTCAGTTCTCATCTAGAAGTTTCAGATATAGCATTCACAGCAGTTACTTCTGCATTTAAAAATTGTCAATGTTGCATAGAAACAGATATGGTATCTAATACGCCTAGGGTACTGGATAATGATACAGCTAATTTTCAAAACCTCCTGATACAGATTCAACTGAATACAACATTCTTAAAATGCATATATATTGAACACATCAGAAGGCATTGAACATTACATAAATAGAAATATAGTTAGTTGTTTGTATATTTTATTTCAGAATTTCAGACTTTTGTTTTCAGTCTCATCTAGAAGTTTGAGATATAGCATTTACAGCAGTTATTTCTGCGTTTAAAAATTGTCAATGTTGCATAGAAACAGAAATGGTATCTGATACACCTAGGGTACTGGATAATGATACAGCTAATTTTCAAAACCTCCTGATACAGATACAACTGAATACAACATTCCTTAAAATGCATATATATTGAACACATCAAAAGGCATTGAACATTACATAAATAGATATATAGTTAGTTGTTTGTATATTTTATTTTATAACATTTACTTTTATCATGTTATATATATCACAAATGTATATAGAAAAAAGTATCCATGTATACTTTTTCTATATATATATATATCCAAAAAGTGTATATATAACACACAAATATATATGTAGAAAAAGTACATGTATTATATAGATACTTCTGAAATAAATGTGTGTATATATAACGCACATATCGCAAAAGTGTATATATATATAACACAAATTATAAAACATCTTTTCTTAACTTTCATATTTTGCAGATTTTGAATGTTTTTTTTATAACCTTGTACCGCACCTAATGGCTTGGTACCATATCCAGGTGTATCAGATTCAACCCAAATAGGGGCTTGATTCCAGATACACCATCAAGGCCATATTGCTATATTCAATACCATAGTTACCTAAGACTCCGGGACGGCGGGACAGGGTTTCCAAGACAGCAAAAAAATTCTAAAGTTTGGCAACGGTGGGGGGACGGCGAGGGGACGGCTGATTAAAAAATATTTAAAATATAAAAATATAGTGACTAAACTATATAAATAAGCTGAAATAAAACCATTTGAGATTTAAATAAGTTGAAACTTGAACTCATAAACATCAAATACATTCCTTAATATCATAATATCAATATGTAAGTTACATATGTGACTATGTCATATTTGAATTTGAGACTCAAAATTAAATAAGCTGAAATAAATTATAAAACCATTCTAATTTCTGATTGATCAAGTGACAATAGCTGATATTCATATCATTAATCTCATATTCAAATACACCAACAATTGTCTATTGTCAATATTACAAAAAGAAGAGGACAAGTATCAGCCTAAAAATCAAAATCAACATCTGAAGCAACATCCATGAACTCCTCCTCGTTGGAACTATCATCCTCGTCCTCAAAGGTAAGCCCAATCAATCCCCGTTGCACAGTATTGTCCTCTTCAACCTACTTAGGCTCCTCGGGATCTACATCCCACCGTAATACTAGGGTCTCCTTGTACTAACGTGTCTTGCGATCCATAAGACCTTGCGCTGTGTCTGACTACAAACTTCTCCACTCTTGCAGAGGTAAGCCTATTCCTCTTAACAGAGTGGATCTAACCATATGTAGACCAATTCCTCTTAGAGGCAGAGGAGCTAGAAACCTAGGAAAGGAGGCGAATGGCAAGTGGTTGCAGATCATAAAAGCCCATCAATAGCCACCAACTCATTGGCTTCTCCATGTGCCAATGTTACCTTGTCCACCTTTGTTGATGTTTTGTACCCATCAAGTTCAGTGAAGTTGAGCCACTCCAACCTGATCTGTGAAGCCTCCTGTGGACTATACATTTTTTAAAGGCCTTCATAAGGCCCTTCTTCACCTCATCATCATCCAAAGGGATAACTCTACCTGGCCTCTCCACATACCATTTGGGATTCAATGCATACGCAGCCATATGAAGAGGGGTGTTCAACTTGGTGTCCCCGTGATTTCATCTTGAAATCGAGACTACCCTATTCGTAAAATTTTCGTACTTTTAAAATAATGGGTCGTTTTGTGTTTTTATTGCGAAAAGTTCTTGTATTGTGTCAAGATATTCTCAAAGAGCCATATTAACCATTTCCGCCAAATACCCGGATGCCCAAAATTGTTTTATTACTCGTTGGGGTTTGCTGCAGAAATTTGTATTTAATTATTTTAAGCCTCGTTTGAGGCAATTTGTGCTCTGGTTTAACTCTGTTGTGATCGTACATATCGTTATTCCCATATACCAATAGAGTTTTAACCAAGAATGCATTCTAGGCTTTATTTGTAACTTTTGGCAACGTTGTGTTTTTGTGTTTTCCTGTTTCGTTTTCTGTGAAATTTCTCTGGATCAATTCCTTTGCGGTTTGGCTTGATTCTTGGCCTAGAGTATCTGGAGATCACATATGCACATTGTGCCAAAAGGAATTCGCCATCGGAGGTCTGGTTCTCTTGGAAAAGACGAAGTCATGCACCAAAAAGCCTCTTCTGGGCTGGCCGCATTTTTGGAAAAAGAGGGTTTGAAGTGGATCATGGGATTTTTGGAAGCAACGGTAAGTGGGAATTTTTGTACTGCTGGCAGGTACTTTTTCCCATGGAAGCAACGCCACTTAAGTCACAATGGGAAAATTAGAGGCAGCAGGCAGGCGGGAATTTCTTACCTGCCTTGCAAGGTAAAAATTCCCATTGTGGAATAAAAGAAAAATCACTTAAGTGAATCATGGGATTTTATTGTCTACCTTGCAGGGTAAATAATCTCATTATAAAAGTCAAAACGACTTAAGTGAATCATGGGATTTTCAGGGCTGCCTTGCAGGGTAAATAATCCCATTGTCATCTGACTTTTAAAAATAGAAATCTCTTATGCCAAAAAGTGCGACCCCTTTAGGGAAAGAAAGGCAGCCTTAAATTAATTAATTTAATTAATTTCTCTTCCAATTTTGGCGCCCAGGCTTGTGGAAAAGTCAACAGAGGTAAGTGGACAAAAGGAAGTTGGAAATAGACTGTTCTAAAATTAAATAAATAATATTTATTTAATGCAGCCCCTTCATGTCAAAAAGTGCGCCCCATTTGGGAGAGAAATAATATTTTTTTAAGTATTAAATGATTAAATTAATTCATATTTTCAGTGGCTAAGGTCAAAACATCTTTGTGAGGCTTGAGTTAATGGAGGCGAAGTCTAAAATTAAATACATTTAATTTATTTAATGGCAGCTATGAGCATGCACAAAATAGGCGCCCCATTTGAAGAGTGAAGCTTATTAATTAATTGCCGGGAATAGGAAAGGCATTAATTAATTATAGAGTTGTGAGAATTATATAGCGAGGGCTGCCATACGGATGAATTAATTAATTCAAAGGCAGAGAAATGCAGCCCAAAGGAAAAGTGCGCCCCATTTGGAGAGGATTTTTGCTCAGAAGAAGGTGAAATTAATGCTGAAAGCTTCCAATTTTGGCGAATAGGTTTAAGGAGGTTGATTTGTGTCTGGATAATTGTTTGCATAAGTGATACAAGTGCTCAAGTGAAGTTGGTAAAATTCATGTTTGCTTTGCATGCAAATAAAACATCAAATTTTGGGGCAACAGACTTGAATTATGCAGATTTTTATGATTAAAATCCACTGTTCATGTTCCATTGCCATCTTTATGCGAATTAATTGCAAGAAATTCATTCTGACAGTGCTTTACAAAAGAAAGGGAGCTTAAATCAATGTCCAATACATTGAATATATCCTCCGAATTTGAAGAATTATCTAGATCTACACCAGTTTTGAAGAATTCCGGCCGAGTAAGAAAAAAAAGAGTTGTTCAGACAAAGATAGACATAGCCATGGCAAAGAGGATGAAAAAGAGAGCACAACGAGTCATGCATCACTTCTAAATTTGCAGACATTGGAAACACGGATCTAGGTCCGAACCTCTTTCCGAATTGATTGATAGACCTAAAGCAGGGAAGACTTCCCTCATACGTGCGATTAAAAGCGGTGGAATTATTCGAGCTGCGGCCTTTCTATACACAACCCGATTGCTGAGAGTTCGTTATGCGGTGTGTCGGGTCTTACCATCCATCATCCGAGATCGGTCCGAGATGCTACGGGGGGAAAACAATAATTTGGTTGGGCGCACAATTCATCAATTATTGTTTGAAGATTCCGCTCGAAAGGTGGTGACTTCTATTAGCATTCGGGATCTTGCCAGCCACGGAGGAGAAAGCGGAGAGGCCCAAGAGGATGAAAGTACACAGAAGGTCTCAATCAAAGGAGAAGATCACTTCCACAGCTATGACATTAGTTCCGACTTCTCCAAAGATCCGATTTCACCCACTTGTTGCACCTCGGCGGGACACTTTGCCATTCCTCGATTGAATCGGCAACATTCATCTTCTCTCCTCGCCGCTCCGTTCAACACTGCTTCTGAAGAAACATTGAAGCTGCAAATAACAAAGTTTGAAAGAGCTTTGTCCTTGGATGATTCAAAGGATGGCAGCCATAACACTCAGCTATAGATTTCGATGGAGAGGAATCAGAGCGGGAGATAGTAGTACACTCAGCAACTTCTCATTCTCCGAGAAGTAATTTCTCAGAATGGTTGACTTCGCATGATTGGTTCCAGAAGCTAGAGTGGAAATGAACTTGGAGGAACACGACTTGCAGTTGCTCCTGAGTCTAGGCGGAAAAGACAAAAACCTAAAGTTGCTAAGGTAACTTCAAGGTTGATCATCAGTCGAGCATAAGTTTGCTTTGAGATGTCAATTCCGGCGAGAAGGGAATAAAGAGGATGAGCTCACGGCGAGAAGACATAACGGAACTGCAGTACCTATCGGTTGAGCCACCACGGAAGGATTGAAGCGGGGCACGCGAGACATTGATAGATACTCTATTCCTTAGGCTTGCGAAGAAAAGGCAGAGAAAGTTGAACTTCAAAAGCGGAGTATCTCGGTTGTGCGAGATCATTGCCAAGGTTGCTAAATCTTCCACTCACCCATTTCACTCAAGAGCGGTGAGTGATCATCGATGCGAGAAATGGAAGATCTGGCAAGCAACCGGTGAAAGCTATTGACGAATGGAAGAATCGATTATTAAATCGAAGCTTATGTCTGACTCGGAGAGTCACCAACCCGCTGAAGGATATGAAAGATGCGGCAGATCGGTTGAAGCAATTGGTGACGAGCATAGTAGATACGAACACGATTCTTGAGAGTAACTTTGAGTACTTTGGCGAAATCAATAAGTGCACGGAGAGAAGTGTCGGTTGCGGAACAGATAGTACCGGACAGATCAGTTGAGAAGGGGAAGCAGCTGGAATTTGCAATATCTTTCCGTTTGGAGATCTGCAAAATTATGTTGAAAAGGATGCAGGCACTTGAGAGTATGGCATCGTCTTTACCAGACAATATCATTGCTTTTACTCATGAGGAAGTGGTCGAAATGTTGCTTCATACGTGCGGATCGTTCTAGCAGAGTGCCTAATTCCCTGGAAGGGTCTCTTCTGATGGTACAGGGGAGAATTGATGGAGCTACTAAGCCTTTCACGATGAATTCCATCAGCAGACTAGTGGCACTGCAGTCGGATATTGCGAAGTTCGGGCCGAGCTTGGAGGATGTGGAAGCATGTATCGAGTGTTGAACGAAGGATTGCTTGCAGTTCAGGACAGAAAAGGAAGCGGTGGCTAAGACAGATGGGAAGATGTTGAATTATATGTTCGACAAGTATATTCAGTATCAGAACAAAAAGAAGATATAAATGTTACAGCTTGGCTTGACTTCTTCTTCTATTCTTTTTCTTCTATTTTCCACGTTCCGGATGAAATTGTAAAACTTTGAAGTTATTGGTTTTGAAACCATTACTTTAAGTTATGTGGAACAATTCTATTAGTTAAGTGATAGATGTGTCACTTAAGGAGGAGTTAGTGGAGGATGATTGCCAAATGTCATCTTTACTTCTTGTTTATGTTTCAATTCAATTGAGTTTCCCATTTGTACTTTCTCTTCTACATTCTATAAGTAGAAGAAGAACATCCGGGTTAATGATCGAATTTGTAAGCAACATTCTTGTGTTCCAGACTTTGTGCTGAAACCCCTGATAGCCACTTGAAGCAAAGGAATATAAAGGAGCAGGTTTATGGAGAACTTTGTGTCACGTGTATTGCGTTTCTAGCTTTTTATCTTAGATATTTTAATAAACTTGTGTTATTTTAGATCTAGATCTAGAGCTGCCTTTGCTTATAATTCTGCGTTGATATCTATTGGTTTCTTCTATGTGCATGCAATCAATTCTATTATCTATTGATTGGGATGCGCATCTTCCCCATTTCTTCTCTGTGTTTTACTATTTTCTTCCTCTATAAATATTTCCTTTCTTAAACAGTTGCTTACTTGCTACAGTAATCATATAGCTATAGTTCATGAGCTAAACAGTTAAAAGTAAAACTCCATGTAGATACTAGCATATTTTTATTGACAAATCTGACACGGGAGCCTCACCGGTAAATGAGGGAGATTTATCTCATGACTGCCTAGGTTTTATGCTATGCAGAAAATCTAGCCAACACAACTTCTCCCATCTCTATTGAATAATGGGTTGTATATGTTCATTGTATAACTCCAAAGTGAGGTCCCTCACCCGAATAGCTACCTTCATTTGCCCATGCAAGTTGTCAATGCACTCATAGATCTCACCAAGATTGGGGCTATTAGAATCCTTATATTTGATGACACTAAAAACTGGAGTTGTGATTGATATGATGTATTTCATATCAACCCAAAATGTTTCCCTCAACACCACTTCCTTCACTCTTCTCCCTTACTCTATCTTGGACTCACGCCTGGTCCAATCTTTTGTCATAATCATAATTTGCGAGGGCTCCTGCAACTCAAACATCCTCTCCAACAAAATAAAATAGGATGCAAAGCAGTGTCAATGGTTTCAAAACTCCTTCGAAAAATTTCAAACAATTAGTGCGAATGATGTGTGGTGATTACATATGAACTTCTCGCACGTCCCGGCTTTATTCACTATCTGGTTGACCCACTAAATCTTCCTGTGTCTTTCAGTGCATTGTTCATGACATGCACACATGGGTCCAATAAATATTATTGTACTCTCGCTCCACTAGTTTGTCATTGCTCTCTGCACACATAAGTTGCATCCGTGATGACTTGTACAACATTTGAAGGTCCAACCTTTTCAATGGCATCCTTTAATATCTGAAACTGGAACTCAGCATCTTTCCACTTCTTAGAACAATCAATTTCTCTCAAGAAGTGCGGTCCATCTTTACAAGAGACAATAATATTGATGAGAGGACGATGTCTAATATCCGTCCACCCATCCATGATAATGTTGCATCCATGTGACACCCATGTGACCTTCATCTCCTCCATCAGCAGATTAACCTTGGAATAGTTTCTATCCAACATTATTGTCCTCAATTTGGTGTCCCAGAAGCACATAACTTGTACTGTTTTTGCAACCTTAGCCAGTAAACGCCTTGTAATAAGGAGAACGAGCGGCATTAAATGGGATCCCAACAACATCATCTGCCTCTTCCTTTTCCTTTGAATCAAATTGTCTATAACTGGATTAGGGGATGCCCCCACGGCCTTTCTCTTCCCTTTGTTTTCCACTTTTGACAATCTTAAACTAGAACCAGCCAAAGTATTACTATTCTTTCCAGTCCTATGAGAGCTCAAAGGTGTGTTAGTCGCAATGCTAGTACCACGAACTTCTGGAACATTGTTCGTGGTATTTCCATGGAAAATTTTCACCATCTCTGCTCTCTGCTCTAGTGAAAGGGCCTTCCAATGGCCAACCCCCCTTCCTGCAAGGTGCAACAAGTGTGCATTGGTCCTGGTGATGTTGTCATGCCAAGTCAATGCACATATGTTGCACTTCCATAGTTTACTCCCCCCTCCAAACTTGGGGTTCTCAAGTATCTCAGCAAATTGTTGCAATGGCTTCTTCTTATCAAATGGTCCAATGGCAAATTTGGACAACATTTGAGAGGGGCAATTGGTAGCACTACCAACTGAACTACCAGTTGTCATTGCCACTACATTTTGTCTCCCTTCTCCACTTCCCCCCATTGTGGCATCACCAACACTTCCACCTATCTCAAGTTCAACCCTCTCCTCCTCTTTGACTCATACTCATACTCAAAAGAACTCATGGTGATGATTGTTGCAATGAATAAAAAAACAACCATAACTATATGTAATGAATTAATTTTTATTTAAAAAGATAACTATAAGTATAAGCAATGATTATAATTTTAATTTTAATTTATAAACAAGGAAAACAACCATAAGTTATAACTATATTAATATTTATTATTCAAATGAATAAAAAACCATATGCTACTAGGCCCATAATCTGGTTACCATATGCAAAAATATTAAAAAACAAAAACATCTAACATTGTTCATTGTTGTAGGAGTATTCACTACTAAGTTTTTCATTTGTGTATCTAGATTCTACAATCAAGAGCTTTATGTTTTATTTTTAACTTTTAAAATGTAATTAAAAAAAAAAACGACCAATATGCATTTTGTAAAATCTTACAAACTATAAACATGATTACATTGTGAATGTAGATACAAAAACTAAAAAACAACCCCTAAAAATGCAAATATAATCTAAATTTTAAAATGGAATTAAAAAAGTAATTTAAAAAAAAACCTAACCAGTTACAACCAAACCCTATGCAATATGCATTTTGTAAAATTCTACAAACTATAAAGATAATTACTCTCACTCTTGCTCTTCCTCTTGCTCTTTCTTCTTCTCTTTGCTCACTTTGCTTAGTGTGAATATGGAATGAGCCCATAGAGTCATTTTATAACATAGAATGACACTTTTAGGGTTAGGGTTAGGTTAGGATGTTTGTTTTAAGTTAGAATTACTTTTCAATTAAAAAATAATAATTAAAAGCTTTTAAAATGTGTTTTTTTATTTAAAAGGCATGCAAAAGCCGCGAGGGCGCAGCGAGGACGTCCCTGAGACATACCTTGACCGTCCCAGGGACATCTAGACGTCTCCGCCGTCCCCGAACCATCCCCGAGACGTCTCCACCACTCACCAAATGTCCCAAGGATGTTTCCTTTGCCCCCTACCTCTTGGCGTGGGGAAATGTTTCCCCGTCCCGGCGTCCCAAAACATCCTGGGACGTCCCGGACTTCATGTTTTTGGAGGGATGAGTCCTGCGTAACTATGTTCGATACCCAAATACATGTATCTAGTGTGGGGTGTGGGGTTAGTATCTAAAGACTCTAGAAATTGTTTATAAGCATTCAAAATTTTAATTTTTTTCCTATTTATAAAGTTCAATTTTAGATTTTCCCTCTTTGGACCAAGGTGTCCCTCTTTGTTAGGTTTTCTCTCTAGAGCAATTGTAGCAGAGATTACAAGGAGCTCATAACAAAAGCAAATTGAGTGAGTTTAGGGAGAAGCCACTTGATCCTCAAAGACCTTGAACTTGCTAATATGGGTAGCATAAATGTCCTTTGAACTTTCAGCAAGAAAACTTTTACATGGTGGATGAATTTTTATTTGGGCTTATTTAAAATGGCCCTAAGAGAAATGCCAAAAAGGGAAAAAGGGAAGATAAGATGATTAGCTAATAAATATCACGAAAGAGTTGAGGCATGCGGGAAAACAAGACCCATGCTCTCTCAATCTAATCTCATAAATTTCCAATGAATTTGGTGTACAAAGGCAATGTGGCGGGATGTTAAAGTATTACGATAAACGAAGAAGCACAAAGGCTCAAGTATTAAAATGAACGAGAAGCACAAGAGTACCCTCTTCGTCACCAAGAAGTTACAACTATTGGTCATTACTAATGTTGTGAAGATTTAATAAAATTAACTCACAATGCAAAGAGGGTGGTTGAACTATTACTGTCATCTCCAAGAGAATCAAGTTTCATTAATTAAAAGTGAGCAAGAGGGTTGAGGTATATAAACCTAAGCTAACTTACAAATTTGGAAAGAAACTTGCTGTTCCAGGACATATTATCAAAGGTGTTGTAGGTGAACAACATTTGAATGGAAATTGAATCACTATAAAACTAAATTCATGAGGATTAGAAGAAAGATTTGGTGTCAAAGAAAGGTTTCATCCTTCACTATTAAACGTATACAGTACATTATATGTTTCATGAAAAATCTTGAAGTGTGTTTTTCAATGATTTAATACTCCTTTCATGATAGCATTCATCTTTTCATTTTCTTTATAAGCCTTAAATTTGCATTGCGATTTTATATGTTAAATTTGCATTGTGATTTTGTATGTGGCTTACTGGCCCATGCAATAACTCTCTCAAAAAGTAAGCTTCTATTATACAATCTTCGAATTAATTTTGTTTCTTTCATTCCCTTATAAGGACTTAGTTTATGTTACAAATATACAATATGGTTAATGGATTCAACCAAATAACTTTGAGTTTTTGACACTTGAGGTGACAGATACTTTGAGCGGTGAAAGAAAATTTGAAATCTAGACCACACTATCAACTATTTTGACTACAAATAAAATGTAGAAACCCAAAGTGTTAAATAGGCTCCTTGGAACTAGAAAATACTAATTTATTACTCTCATAATATTATCTAAGCTCTACACAGCACAAATGACCCGAGTATAGGTTCGAAACACTTGCCTTTATGCATGTGTTGCCGCAAACCTAAGTAGCTGAAATGTTTTGGATACGAGAGCGGGAGCGGAGTATCCAATACGTGGAAATGGTAAAAAAATTGACCCCGGATACGGCAGTACAAAAACTATATAAAAACTAAAAATATATAAATTTCAGCCTTCTAAATACATTAAATACATTTCTTAAAAATTAACATTATATGCATTTCTTAAAAATTAACATAATATACATTTCATATAAATAATTTGTAAACCTATACAAACCACATTAAAATAAAAATGTTAAATTACATTTTTATATTAAAAATATAACATAAAATATAAAAACTCCATTAAAATAAAAACATTAAATTAAATTTATATAATAAAAACTATAACATAAAATTATAAGAAATGAGTTATATTCTATAAGTTATTAAAAAACTATAATATCTAAATTATACGAACTGAAATCCCACACAAATATTAATACTTTATAATCTATTAAAAACGTAATAAAAAAATCAAAAGTTATACAAACAAAAGAAAATCTTAATGAATAAATAATATTAAAAAATCAATTTAAAAAAACGTATAACCTAACCTTGCGCCAATAAGGGGAATAAATTAATAATTGCATGGTAATCCCATTCCCGTGCCCAAGAAGAAGCGACTGAACCAAAACGGAAAAACGGAAAGGGCAAAAATACAACAAGGAAGATATAGACACACCACAGCGAAGATATAGACACGTCACACAGTGCACTTTCCCGTACCCTGGCCACTCCATCGCTGCTCCTGCTCCCGCGCCACTCCAGGAGCGTTTCAAGCACCCTGGGGTGCTGTATCGGCTACGTGCCGCCAACTAAACCTTCTTCTACACATTCATGGAACAAGATCATGGGGCCACATTACCTATGGAATGCGAGATACTAGACAGTGCCCTGCAGCCTACAGACAATAGATCCAATCATACGCTGAGAAAATGTGATCAATAGTTATGTTACTACCTACCACATCATGATAATTACTAATAAATTTGGATGGGACACTAAGTTGATCACATTTCAGGATCTTGAAACAATCCATTTGTCCTCCTAATACAAGACTCTTCACATACATGTTATACATCTACCATGACAAGGTAGAGAGAGATTTCCATATAGTTAGTTTTCCTCAATCATTTAGTCGATGTATTCAATAGTCATTCGCCCCTTGCCCCACCCCAGAAGGGATATCAGCATATTGTGATATCCTCATTTATGGGCACCTATTTTATTATTTATACTGTAAACAGAAGTTTTTGCCCACTATTGTCATTGAAGGTTTTTGATATGGATAGAGTGCAAATCAGATATGAAATACCTTGAAAAAAAACCTAGTGATCACCCAATCTGCTCAGAATAACTAATAATTAAGCTAGTGTACTTGTAAATGAGATTGATAACAAAAATATGCATTGAATAACCTCTTAATCACATTCTTAAGCTTGTTGGTCTTCCTCTGTGAATACCTACGATAAAATCAAAGAATAAGACAATGAAAAAAGTGTTTTCACTAGAAAAATACACCTCACGCCCACATTGTTTTAATTAACAAACAACGCTATATTATCCATTACAGTTGAACTTGCATGATGATGCATGACAAGTGAAAGCAAAAAAAACTTCTACAACACCTAATACAACTGTAGTCAACTAAATATCACCTAAAATAGACTCCAGAGAACAAGTATCATTCACTGATAAAATATCGTCAACATGCAAGAAGCCACTATTATTTTAAGTAACACATGCACACTAGTCAACCTAGGCACCCCAATCCCCTACAAAATAGGAAATGGCATAAAATAAGACTAAATTCAGTTAACTCACCTCTAGAAATGGTGCCCCGCCTCTTGAGGATGAATGGATAATGATTTGATGTTAAGTGCACATTTAGTAAATTATAGTGAACTGCACTCTAACTGGCACTTCCAACCATAAAATGGGAATTTGTTGAAAGGTGTTTATATTAAACAAATCAATTATTTTATGACTAACTAAATGAAATAAATTTCTTAGACTAATAAAACACACATAAAACTAATTATAACATGAATAATTAAGGATATGTATTGGCA